>CM062805.1:1357893544-1358526520 GCA_031772625.1 Pinus tabuliformis
TTTCTTAGAAAACTCAGGGTTAAGTTTTTCACCACCTCGTGCTCCTTATCACCCAACACCTAGAGGTTTTTATACTCCCGTTAATATGTTAGGACAGTCATCCATGTTTACTCAATCGCCCGAATCTTTTTTGTACGGTGGTCCTTCTGTTCCCTCCGGGTATCAGTCACTTTCTGGTACTTTTTTGGGAGCATCTCCTCAACCCATTGAGCAAGGGTTATTAACTGGAAACAATGGTACTAAGCCGTTGAGCGTAGAAGACATTCTTATGATGTCAGGTTCTATTCCCAATCCTCAACCTCAAGGTAGCCAGTTACCGCTTGGGGGGCAGCCTCAATTAACGCCTGGGGGGCAACCTCAAGGTACACAGTTTGCATTTGGGGGGCAACCTCAAGGACAGTACATACCTATGGGACAGTACGTTCCTCAAGGTCAACCCCAGACTCAATATGTACCCCAAGGTCAACCCTAGTATCAATTTATACCTCAAGGTCAACCCCAGTATCAGTATGTGCCTCAAGGGTATCAACCCCAAGGTCAATACTCGAACCAAGGTTTCCAACCACTCTCCGGTTAAACGTATGTTCAAGGAACGGGAAATGTACCTTTCAATTATCAATCCTACCCTCAACCCGGTTATGGTCCTCAGTATTCTCAACCAGTTATGGGTCAGTACCTCAGAATGAATATAGTGTGGGATCCATCGCAAGCTTAACAGGTGTTGCAGCCAAGTGTACAGTTGTCATCTCAAACTGGACAACCCTTAGTTTCTGGTTCACCCCAGCAACCAGTCCAGTCTAACATTCAAACTTCTGTACCTTCAGTAGTTTCTCAGCTTGGGCCTAGTACACCTCGTACTTGGCCTCAAACGACTGCTACAACTGTCGCAACATCCGTTCAATCTACCCCACCTACTTTTGGAGTATCGATAGCTCCGGTTTCTACTATTCCTGTATCTACTCCTCAGACATCTTTACCACCGTCTGGATCTACGATTCAAACTTCGGTTCAGATACTTGTAGGACAACCTGGTTTAAGTACGGTTGTCATAAGTCAACCACAATTCACTTATCAACCGTACCAGGGACAGTACCAATTCGGTCCTGTTGTGCAGCAGCCAGTCTATCAGTATCAACCGTACCCTGGGTACACTTATCAACAACCTCAACAACCCCAGTACGGTCCGGTTAATCCTGGTTTTCCGGGAGGATACAATATCCCGAACGCAATTCCTATTCCTAGTTATCCTGGATATCCTCCTCCTAGGGCTGGTCTTATGACCCAGAGTTTTAGGGATCCTAATCGGCAGTTACCGTTTATCGCAACTTTGGACTTACCTGACTTGTCGCGCCTAACGAACGATCCCATTAATTATCTTCCGTTTTGGCCGCCAATGCCGAATAAGTTGCCCAGTGACATTCCCAAGTTCGAAGGTAAATCGGGAGAGGACCCGTCGAACCATGTGATGACTTACCACCTCTGGTGTGCGTCTAACTCCATTACAGATGATTCAATCCGTCTTAGACTTTTCTAGCGCACTCTAATTGGTCTCGCGGCCAAGTGGTACATTGAGTTACCACGAGGCACTTTTTATAATTTTAGTCAATTAGCTACCTCATTTTTAACTCATTTTCAGTTGCCAGTCCGATATGACAATGGCACGGAATTGTTAACTTCATTAAAGAAATCGACATCCACTTACATTTCAGATCATATTCATGAGTGGAGACGTCGACGGCGTTTAGTGAAGGTATTTATTCCGGATCAGATCTTGGCCGAGTGGTTTGTAAAATCTTTGTTGCCAAAGATCACTAAAGATGTTGCTAAAGCCGGAGTTGTTACTGAGGAGCAAGTAATTGCTCAAGCACAGTACCTTGACTTGGTCTATACTCAGTCAGGTACATTACACGAAAAAATCCCCGATCTTCCCAAGCAAAATCAAATCACTGCAACTCCTTCGGGATCTCATGCCGCCGATGGTATGATTGCCACGATTAACATTAAAAGTAAGAAGAAGTCTTTCAAGAATTCTTCCCCTATCATAACCTTGCTTGATTCCCCAACAAGAGATTCTTCTGCAGAGATCTCCGCCGATATTCACGTTGTAGAGTCATCTACAGCCAAAACAAAATCCGGTGGGAAGAAGAAAGGAAAGAAGAAGAATAAAAAGGACAAAAGTTCAAAGGAGAAACCTGAAAAGGCGGAATCTAATGATGAAAAGCGCAAACCTCGTTATCCTTGTCTCATTTGTGACGATGAACATTTTACAAGAGACTACCCTCATCGAGCAGAGGTTGTGAAGATTGTCAAGGGTTCCCAAACTCCTGCTGTTTTGAAGGATCCTTTTCCGGCTCAAGACAGTAAGATGATAGGTTCATCCTAGAATGCCAATGAAGAACCCATAGTGATGATGTCCCATGTTAGGATTGCGACTCGATCACAAGATTATGGTAGTAAAAGTTCTGTTGATGGTAAAGAAGAAGAATCTTCTCATTCTAATCCATCAACCTCAGCTCCCGGTTCCGATCCACTACAGATCGAGAAACCTAATCCAGACTTGGTAATCAAACCGCCCGCCAAGGGTATACTTCGAAAGTCAGCTTTCAATCCACATGCGAGAGCGGCTCAGAATTATAACATTGTTGAGGATTTAGCTGTTTCACCCTCAGCAATGTCGGCTTTGGAAGTGCTACAATCATGTCCAGCACAACGTAAATTACTTTTGTCGGCTATAGGAGTTGTTGATGTTCAGGACCTGAACCTAATAATTTTCGATCTAGAAAATAGTACACCGCATTTGCCTCATCAAATGGCTTTCCAGATACCAGTGATAATAAAAAACAGGCCTATTCATCGGACTGTAATTGATGAGGGAGCCTCAACGTGTATTATGTCGATACAGTGTTGGAGATCGCTTGGTTCTCCTTCACTAAATCAATCCTCGATGATTCTAAAGGCCTTTGATGGCCGTGGGTTTCATCCTTTTGGCATTCTACAGGATTTTCCTATAGGGGTTGAAGGAAAAACAGTTAGTCTAGATGTGGAGGTGGTTGATGCCCCTCTAGATTACAACCTTCTCTTGGGTCGAAGTTGGTCTTACGCTATGACAACGGTCGTTTCATCGGTCTTTCGAGTAATAAAGTTTCCACACAATGGAAAGATCGTAACAACAGACCAACTGGTTTACTTTTCATCCGACCCAACCTCTTTGGAGAGTATTCAGCATGTCGGTAAAACGACTATCCCATATAAGGATGTTGGAGTAGGACTAGTTAAAGATGCCGGTTTACTGGGAACTTTTCCTTTTCCTCCAATCAACGCATCATCTTCATTTGCAACTATTCATATGATTACATCAGACACCATTGTTTATGATGATCCTTGGATCGTTCCTTCTGAATCTGAGATAGACTCATTTGGTAATGCCATGCCTTTGAGTCCATATGAAATTTCCTATGAAGCCGTGCAGTCGTTTGCCAACCCATGTTCAACCGAAAATGACTTAATGAATGTAGTCCGTGAGGAATAAATTTTCACATCAACCTCGGATTTAACCACGTTTTCTGAACTTGTTCACTCTGACGAGCAAATTCGTGAAATCCTATGTGTAGATGATTTACCATGGGAAGATCTCCATCACAAATATTCGTTTTTACCTGAGGATGGTCGTTTTGAAAATGATTTCTCATCAATTTTTACAACTGAATATGTCAAGGAACCTCAGAATCCAATGAAACATCCCGATTCAGAGTTAAATTTGGGAAACATCTCTCGAACTATTCCTATTGACATTTCGGTTAAGCCCGGAATTGTTGAGAACATTCATATAGGTGCCTCGTGTACAGATGACGAAATTTAAATATATAAGGCCCTATTTCAAGAATTCCGCGACGTGTTTGCCTGGTCCTACGAGGAAATGCCAGGAATTGATCCCTCGATTGTTGATCATGAGATCAAGAGTTACCCGGACGCTAAACCCGTCTGGCAACGTTTGCGTCAGATTCACCCACGAAAAGCTGCTGCAATTAAAGCAGAAGTTGAAAAATTGTTGAAAGCAGGTTTCATTTATCCGATCCCGTTAACGGATTGGGTATCGAATATTGTTCCGGTTAACAAAAAATAGGGAACAATAAGAATATGCATCGACTATAGGGACATTAATCGAGCCTGTCCAAAGGACAATTACCCAACTCCCTATATCGATCAAATCATTGATGATTGTGCCGGCAGCGAAATATTCTCCTTCATGGACGGTTTTTCCGGATACAATCAAATCAATATTCTACCTGCCGATCAACCAAAAACGGCTTTCATTTGTCCATGGGGGACATTTGCTTATTTCAAGTTACCTTTTGGGCTTAAGAATGCCGGAGAAACTTTTCAAAGGGCGATGTCTTATGCGTTTCATGACATCAAGAACATTGTGCAACCCTATCTTGATGACTTGCCTGCTCATTCATTACATCGAGCTGATCACCTCGTCCATTTACGAGCAATCTTTATGAGGTGTAGGCATTATCGTATTCAGTTTAACCCACACAAATGTGTCTTCTGTATAGAAACGGGTCGATTGCTGGGGTTTGTAGTTTCGAAAGTCGGCATTCGCGTTGATCCCTCGAAGGTCGAAGCTATCATCAAATTGCCTCCTCCTTAGAGTCTTCGCCAACTCCAAAGTTTGCAGGGGAAAGCAAACTTTTTACGACGATTCATTCCTAACTACGCCGAGGTTACAAAGGGTTTTACCCAGTTGTTGAAGCAAAATACTCCATTCTATTGGGATGAGATAGCTCAGAAATATTTTGATGCACTCAAACACGCGTTGACCCATGCACCGTTGCTGCATCCTCCCAACTACAACCAGGATTACTTCTTGTATCTCGCCGTCTCTCATTCCACCATTGGAATGGTCTTAGTTCAGGAAGATGAATTCGGAACTGAACATGTGATATATTACCTTAGTCGCACTTTAAATCCAACTGAGCTAAAATATTCACATGTGGAGAAATTGGCATTGGAAGCTGTTCAAGCTGTCCAACGTTTTCGTCACTACATTTTACTACGTAAAACTACGGTAATTTCGGATTGCAACCCTATGATCTACATTTTGACCAAGCAATTGCTAGGGGGCAAATAATATAAATGGATCATTATCCTACAGGTGTTCGACTTGGAATATGAGAAATCTAAGTCTAAGAAATCTTTAGTTTTTGCGGAGTTAATGTGTGACTTCCCACGTGCTGACACGGAAACTGTGGCGGAGGAGCCCATTGCGGACGAATCCTTGTTTCTAATCAGCACTTTAGATCTGTGGTATGGGGATATCATCGTTTATCTCCAGACCCAATCCTTTCGGCCAGAAATTTCAATGTCAGAACATCGAAAAATTCGATTCCAGTCCCAACAATTCAGGATTATTGGAGATACTCTTTATCGCCGTGGGGCGGACTCCGTTTTTTGACGTTGCTTAACTCACGAGGAAGCTGAAAGGGTTCTAAATGACTGTCACTCTGGAGCGTGTGGTGGTCATATGTCTGGGTTTGCCACAACCCAAAAGATATTGTGCGCTGGCTACTTCTGGCCGTCTTTATTTAAAGATTGTATTACGGCGGTCTGAAAATGCCACAACTGCCAAATTTTTGATCGTAAGATGCGCACTCCACCTGCTCCTCTCCACCCTATAATTGCTGTTGGTCCTTTTGCAAAATGGGGTATCGATTTTATTACATGTAACCCTCACTCGGCCGGGGGGCATGCGTATATCATCCTTGCGGTAGATTATTTTACTAAGTGGGCCGAGGCGATGCCTACATTTGAGGCAGATGGCAAGACAGCTGCAATTTTCGTGTTCAATCATATAATTGCTAGGTTTGGTGTCCCGCAAGCAATAATCACTGATCATGGGTGTCATTTTCGAAACGTTATGATGACCGAACTTACAGGCCAGCTTGGTTTACGTCACGATAGTTCAACCCCTTATTATCCACAAGCAAATGGTCTGGTTGAATCCATCAACAAATTTTTAGTTATCATGATTCGACGAATCATTGGGATTCATCGGTCGAATTGGCACAACATGCTATTTTCAGCGCTTTGGGCGTACCAAACTTCAGTAAAAACATCAACAGGGTTCCAACTAGTCTATGGTTTGGAAGCTGTGTTACCCATTGAATGCGAAATCCCTTCACTGCAAATGGCCATCGAGTTACTTCCAGCCACTTCCGAAGAGGAAAAACGTTTGTTATACTTGGCTCAATTAGATGAGAATCGACGCAATGCTGCATTGGCAATCGAGACTCACGCAAAACGCATGAAAGCTCAGTATGATCAAAATGTGACCCCTCAAATTTTTTCGGAAGGAGATCTAGTCTTAGTTTATGATCAAGCTAATGATAAATTAGGCGCTAGAAAATTCGTTCCTATGTGGCATGGTCCCTATGTTGTCAAGCGAAAGCTAGCCAAAGGGGCCTATGAATTGGTAGACTTTGACGGGGACTCTTTGGGTAAACCCAGAAATGGCCTTTACTTGAAGAGGTATTATGCTTAAAAGAATGGGTATGGAGATTTTTAGTTAGGATAGTTTTGCTTTCTAGCTGGTGTGTTTTAGTTTGAACAGTGTGCTTAGCTTAGAGAGTGTTTTTCGTCATTATTCCTGCTTATCTTGGTTTTACTCTTGATATTGCAGATGTCGATGCCTCTCCAAACATACATTGGTTTCGCTGATGGTGCTTGTCGCAATACACGGAACATCTCTTCTGCAGCTTGGGTTATCTATTCACCCTCTGACGAGTTAGTATCTATGCATGGGGTAAGCCTCAGTCAAACAATGAACAACATTGCCGAGTATAGTGCAGTGATTGAGTTATTATCTGAATCTATTTAATTTGGGATTCGGAGTTTGATAGTGAGGTTAGATTTTGAACTCATTGTATTACAGCTTAATAGAGTGTATGCCATTAGAAATCCAGTGTTATTGAGATTATTTTTGAGAGTGTGTCTCTTGGAACGTGAATTTGATTATATTGAATATCAGCATATTCCAAGATCTTTAAATACATTAGCAGATGCAATTGCTTCTCGAATGTTAAATAGACATTTGCAACAATCATACATGTAAATTTAAAACCATTCCATAACATGATTTACAAGATAAGCCGGTAATAGTGATATCTATATATATATATATATATATATAGGAGTGTGTCAAAAAATACATCGTCCTCGATCATAGGTTGAAAAACACCTTATGATCGGCAAAAATGATAAGTACAAAAAACAAAAATGTCACATGTGCCCACAATAGTCGATCATCCTATCACTGGTGATGATCTCTATAAGAAACCACTGCACGGGCCACCTTGCAAAGGAACCTCCTAAAAGGTCTCGGGACCCCAATCACGTAGCGCTGAAGTCGACGAGGAATGTCATCTATAGTGGTCTCAGGAATATCTCCTGTCAAGCGCTCGAGATGACCCTCCAACTCGGCCAAAACCTCTGCTGATTCGTCCTGTGGGGCTGGCGCGGGTGCAACTGGTTGCTTCCTCTCATAAGGTTGGAGAGCGGCTGGTCACTGTGGACCCACATCTGCATTTGAAATTTTTTACTATCAGTTTTGAGACGATGGAAAAATTACAAAAAAAAAATCAAAATTGAAAAATGTTGAAAAGGATTTTACCTGACTCATCCCACTGCTCTCCTGGTGGAAGAACCATGTCTGGGTCACCACGAAAATCTATCCCAGCGTAAGGGAAGTCCTGAATAGAAAGGACCTGGTTTTCTAGCCATTGGAAATACTCAGGTTTGAATCGAGCAACCTCTATCCTCTCATCCGGGTGACGAGCCATAACTGCGACCCATCGCATCAGTTTGGGCTCTCGAGGAAGCCCAGCTCCAACAGTAAGGTGCTGTGGGATCAACATAGGAACCCTCTCCAGGCCAAAACTCACGACCAAAGCCCCATAACCAAAGGTCTTTAGTCGTCTGTTCTTGGCCCTGGTCAGTTGGCCTTTCACATTGGCCAACACAGCATCGCACCAGTTGAAGATGGTGCCTCGAAAGCAATTGACTGCCATACGCATCTGGGATCCGGTGGCAATATGTAATGTGGCAGCTCCGCAAAGTCTGGTGACAATGAATGCAATCACCATGAGCTCAGGACGGGATATGGTCTTTATGTCTATTCCTTTGTCTCTAGCCTGGCTGTTACAGTACTCTAGCCTGAGGCTATCGACAGACTGGCCACCTGCCCTAGCCCCAAACAGAGTCAAGTCTTCGCCTCTCTTAGGCAAACTAGTCAAGAAATATATGCCCGCTAGCTCGATTTCGAGCTGGTGGCCACCAATGAAAAAGCACTGGTCCTGTACGCTCCACCTGTCAACCAGCCACTGTAAGAAATCCACCTGAGCCCTCATGCTAAGAATGGCCCAGAATTTGTACAAGCTGCACGCCCTCAAAGCATCAAGTGAAGGCTGATGATTCCATGTGGCAACATCCACGTCCTCATGCTCTCGTTCACGCCAATCTAGCATGATGTACTCTCTGCATCAAGTATAAGGATAAATTAAATTGCTAGAAATTATTTTGATTGGTCCATTTTTGAGAATTTTTGGGTTAAAAACCCCTGCGATGGGGACCACACCCTCCAGGTTAGACACAGTGCGTGGGACCGCACTTTGTCTACATGGAAGGTGCAGATCCCGAGCTTTTTCCCAATGGAGAAAAAGTCGGGGTCCGCAGGCCAGCAGTGGTAAACCTGCGGGCCCCCGCGCGTGGGTTTTATGCCTAAAAACCCTCCCAAAAATGAAATAAATGAAATAAATGACTAAAACAAAAAATCAAACGGTTAAAAATGAAGAGTGGGATGATGTGGATTACCTGGAGAAGACGGCGTTCGATTCCGACAGTTGGATTTTCCGCAATCTTCACGGGAAGTTTTCTGAGCAAAAGCACTATTTTCTCACCCAAACTCAAACGGTAAAAATGAATTGACAAAGGCCCTTTTTATAAGTTTTTTGAGTAAATAAATTGCAAATTTGTTTATGTTTCACTTTGAAAAGGTATTTTTGCAACATTTTTATCTATTTCAAACAGGTATGAGTAATGTTTGTGTTTTTGTGCAGGATAACGGATTATTCAGGCGAAATCTATCATTTTCGACGAAAAAACATTTAGAGTCACCTTTAAGCTCTTTTCTAACTCCTGAAACATGAAAAGGTTGCTGAGTGTTTCTTTTAAACGCATTAAAACGGAATTAAAAGATGGTCCATTTACAGCTCTTTTCCGACTGTAAAAACATGAAAAGATTGCCGGATTTTTGTCGTTTCAAATTCGACATCGGTTATAAAACGACGTGTCATTGATCGCTTTTTTACTTTTTCGGGTCAAAGGCACTAATGGCGAAAAGTACTCCTTGGTTGTAAAAGATCAAGCGGTTCTCTCAAGTATTATTTTATACTTTTTCGGGCTTGGGAGACACAAATTTA
Source organism: Pinus tabuliformis (assembly GCA_031772625.1). NCBI lineage: Eukaryota > Viridiplantae > Streptophyta > Pinopsida > Pinales > Pinaceae > Pinus > Pinus tabuliformis. Next base: position 1,357,903,024 of record CM062805.1, read on the forward strand.
TGAAAAAGGTCAACCCTGGAGTCTCCTTAAGTTTTTTCAGACTCTCTAAAATTGAAAAACGCCGAGTTTCTCCTATACCGGACTCGTTAAAATTTCACAGTAAAGGACCTGTCCAATTACAAACAGGAACGAACCACTCCTTCTTAGGGTTCGAATTTAAACTAAGTTGGACTCATCCGAAGGATGAGCTTATAATCAAGCAAATGTTATCCTCCTCAAGCTTGTCAAAAATAAAGAGGTACTTGCCAGAAATGGTGGGGGAAAAGAGAGAAAAATGAGCCTGTTTGTCATACTTTGTAACCACTCTTGAACACGACACTTTTATTCACCTGGGTTGGGAAATCCTTTGCCTAATAGTTGATCAAACCACATTGAAAGTCTTCAGCCGGTTTCTGGGTATTAACTTTGGGTCAATTGTCACCAAGCCATCTGTCGTGTCGTTATGTGTTCAAGAGGTCACTGCCAATAAGCCATTCATCTGCAAAATATCTGTCATCCATCTTGACCATCCCTGAGTCAGTCCTTGCAACTAAATTTCTTCGACTTGATCTATGATTTCGTGTTATGGGCTTGCCTACGACGGATCACTTTCTATCGACATCAGCTCATTATCTAGAAAGATGATCTAGGAATCGTCAGTACCTTGAGATCTGCATGCCTCAATGGCAGGTTTCTCGCCTTTGACGACAATTTACATCATTGACTTTCGATCAAAGGATTTCGTGACATGTTCGACATCAACACATTCATTCGCATCTCATGGATTGTACTGAGTACTTTGAGAGCCATTGACATCACTGGTGGTTTCTCTCACACTTGTTAACAATTTACATCATTGTCTGGTAATCAAGTGGTTTCTACCATGTTCGACATCAACACATTCATTCGCATGGATAGAATCGTACTGTTTCGGGAAGTAGAAATGAAGACCCTGGATCTAGTTTCCACAATCCAGGCTGCGAGGAATTTTGTATTCATTATATAATGGACTATTCATAAACAGATGGCTGCGTCCATACTGTGTCCACATGAGTCTATACTTGTGATGTTTTACAAGATCATTCCTGTATCAGAGCAGTAGTTAGTTCTTCTAGTCAGTTTTGATCTGAGTATGGGAATGCCTACCTCAGCGATGATATGATCTCATATATATATCTTGCATTGAATGTTTTTACAGGTTCCAACCGGGCTCTCCACAAGATGATCCTCAAAATGATAAAGTACTTCACTCTTCCTAAATGATCAATGAAACCCTCATCTACTACAGAGTTCGCACTTTAGGGGGCAATCTGTTACACAAAAATATCGTCACCATGATTATTTGCAGTCAGTATGGGTCTATCATCACTTGTACTGTCCTCCTAAGCAAGTCTCAGACAGGGAAAATTTTAGGGGCTAATGTTCGCCCAGTGGGCTAATTTTCCATGATTTTTCCACAAAAAAGATTCGCCAATTTCCAATTTTATAAAAGACGATTCGCCCAAATTTTAGAATATAAAATTATTTTACCTTAAAAATCGCCAACATTATATAGAGACTATATATAAAATAATTATAAATTTGATTAATTTTACAAATATATCAATAAACATTTATAATTTGCATATTAGGGATTAGTGAGATTCGCCAATGTTTTAAACTTCAAGAAAATTTTCCATCCTTAAAATTTTCCTTGGTCTCAGACCTTGGCTCTTCAAGTCAAGCTTTGAAAAAGAGAGAAAAACATTAAAAATCAATGTAACTCTAGTTCCGCACTTTCTCTCACTGTCACCTATGGTCCCGCACCCTCTGTGTACAAAAACTGCGGACTTGCCCGCTCTGTCCCTAACGGTGTAGGTGTGGACCCCTGTGAAAGTCAAAAGGCGCAAGTTTTATCTTAAAAAACTCACTTTGGGTTAATTCTAGAGGTTTCTAGAAGGAATTTTGACGTGGATTGTTCGCTCTGAGGTGGTTCATGCATCCCAAAAGAGAAGGAGCTAATCCCTTGATGAGAGGAGCTATCCCTTTGAAGGAGGGCTTTATCCCTTTGAAGGAGGACCTAGTAACCTCCCTCCATTGCACTATAAATACAGGCATTCGGCTGGTTGCTAGAGAGGTTAGAAGCTGAACATTTTTTAGGGTAAATGCTGGTGAAATCAAGAATTCCTAGTTGAGCTTAAGAGGGAGATCACATACCTTTTTAGTTTCATTGGGGAGTGAGTGAAACTTGTCAAAGTAGAGGAGACTTCTTGCTGGACCCTGGGAGGAGCTTGTACAACGTCAAGGCAAAGGTTGTAAAGCTCTTCTTCTTTTGAATTAATACAATCAAACTCATTTTTCTCAACAAGTATCTCATGTTATTTGTTTCATGGACTCCTTGACTTTCATGTTAAATATGTTTTATGCAATTGGCTTTTCAGGTGCTATTTAATTTGTTTGCCTTGTTTGTGTTTGCAGATTCGCGACAAAGGAGCTCATTTGGATCAAAGGAGCGAGAGCATCCACAAGCTTGTGTTGGACCTAAGGTAGGCCCTAAAAACACTTGTTTGCCATTGGTTATCAAAGCATATTTAGAGAAAGATAGTGTCTGGTTGGTTTGCTTGTCATTAGGTCTTCTTTAGATTCTAGGAAGGTCTATCTTGTCTGCAAGATCGACTTATTCCGTGTGACAAGATTGTACAAGTAATAATTTATAAATTCTCTTTGTTGCTTTTATTTACCTGAGTGTCAAGTTGGGTGTTGGAAGGTTATGTAGACTCCGAGCTTGTCTTATGTTCAACCATCACTTGATAGTCGTGCTCGAAAGTGAGGTCTTCCTCTATGGGAGCCTCTTTGAATTGTGACCCCTGCAATTTTGCATGAGAACATGAATTTTTCTTCTTATGTGATATTAAATTAAAATTATTAAGAATTTATGATTTGGATGTAATTTTTTTTTATATACTTACAATTTTTGTGACAAGTTATGATAAACCACCTGGGCCAAGATGATGCTACCCATGTTTAGCTATTCTAGCCTTCATGACTTTGGATGTATTGTGGGAGCTTATATAGAAAATATTGAAAAAATTATTTAGATGTCGCAATGATGATAAAACATCATAATTAGATTATTAAAAGTGTATCATACCCTCCTAGTTTAGGTGGTTCCTACCCTTCTTTTTGAAGTTCCTTCTTGTTTTCAACTTCCATGAGGGATTTCCATTCCCTCTCTAGAATCGTTGGATGGAGATCAAACGACATAGTCCTTTCCAAATGACACATATACTAGTCCCGCAGATGTTTTAAATGTAAGCATGCTTTTGAGGTAACTCCAATTTTGCTGAATGTACCCTCACCGAACATGCCAACCATCTTGTTCATAAGTTGATCCTTCAAGTCAAAACTTTTGTATTTCTAGTTTGTGCGAATGGTGGGCCCAAATATTTCCAAGGTTAGGTCATACAAGTTCCTATAGAATACATCGTTTCCTACAAAATGATATTATCATTAGTTTAAAATAATCAAAAACTATATGTAAATTTCAATTAGATTGTACTTAATATTTAAGACACTTTTAAATACCTGGAAGCTCCTCTAATTTCATGGGGACATGGTCATAATCTACCAAAAATGTAATCAATAGTGTTCCCATGTTAGTAACACGGGAAGATCCAGGAAATATCGCTTTAAAATCTACGATGGGATCACCCTCTTCATTCACAAGATCATGTGAAAATCTTGGCATATGTTGTTTAGGGGGCACAAATCCTAGTAGGTGTGGTTCAACGGGTGTACCTAGGTCAATTACTGGCGCGTCACTACAAGTAGAGCATCAATATTTCTACCAACAACGACCCCCATTGTTGCACCATAAGGATCATACTCCCTCAAAAACTCCTCTAAAATAAAGAGTTTTTTTATAAAGTATGAGATAATTAAAATCATATGTAGTTAAAATCATAAATAAATAAATGGGATAATTGTTGGAAATAATACTGAGAGGGGGGGTGAATCAGTATTATTAGATCAATAATTTAATGTTCAAAACTGATTTGTATACGCTACTTCAGCTTAGTGAACTATCGTGTATACACAATTGTACTTAATGCAACCAACGTGTATGTAGAGATCTTTTGATTTACCCAAATTATCATGTATTGAACTTTAACCAGTATATCAGGAATTCATTAGACAGTGCAGTAAAAATAGAATAAAGCATCACACATAAGCAACACACATGAACACCAAGATATAAGGTGGAAACCCAATGTGGGTGAAAACCACTTGCTGCTGTCGTCTCTGTCTTCTTTTAATAATAAGAAAATTCTGTTTACAATTTTTGTATTGGTGCAGCCTTATACTAGTACGCAAACTTCTACCTGCAGAAGGCTACAACCTTCTTTCGTTCTCCAGCTTCTACTGGAAGGGATCTACAACCCCCTAGCTCTTGTACTAGCTGATATGTTTACTAGTATGTAGGTGCTGGCCTACAAAAGGCTACAACATTCTCTTTTCTTCCAGGGACCATGTTTCTTAAATTTTCAGACTGGATCCATCAACAACATCATTCAATCATCAAATATATCTGCATCAACCAATCTCCGTTTGAACCAACCACAACCGAATCAATCAATCACTTTGACAACCCATCAATCTGATCATTCAGAATGTTGTCACCAGAATACAATAACCAGAACTCAAGCTAGAACACAGAACATTGCAACATCAAACAGAAGCAACTAAAACATATTTTATAAGGTATACGCTACTTCCATGTGTTGAACCCGCGTGCATATGCACTTTCCTCAAAGTGAACCAGCGTACATATCTACAAATAAAATTTATGATGTATACGCTGCTTTGATATGCAGAACAAGCATGTATACGCTCCTTTTCTAAAGTGAACCTGCGTACAGATTTGTAAATGATGATTTAAACATTACAACTATTCTTGACTTCAGTCATACCCAGATTATCATATTTACAGACTACAACATGCGCCAGTTATTCAGATACATTATCAAACCACATAAAGATAATTCACTTCAAGCCTTAAGATCTTGATACATCATTAGATATTATCCTTCATCATCAGCTAAGGTTCATCCTTGGTTCAAATCCAGCAATGCATCATAACCCAATAACTTGCATACTAGATCTCACACTTCATCAGATATTCGATACTTGCACTACTTGGCCTAATGATCTTCTCCTCCTTTTATAGTTTGTAGGCATTTCTCAATACCATGGACCAAAAGCACTTAGGACCAATACCTTGGACCAAATACCTAGGGTCAATACCTTAGACCTGATACCTTGGACCAATACCATGGACCAAATACTTTGGACCAAAAATTTATTTTTCCAAGGTATACGTGCTTTTCCTTCTGTGAAAGTGCGTGTGTATGTATACGTGACTTGTATACAGTGAACCTGCGTGTATACGTAGCTTGGTTAGTGGTGAACCTGCGTATACCTCTCTTTTTTCATTCTGTGAAGACTGATCTGTAATTCTTTTCCGTTTACCTGCTATACTGTGATATTTCATCTGAGTGAGTTGCCTTATGAACTAATTCCTTGATGCTGCCATGCATTTCATCACATCTGTAAACACTACTGTCATGCATTCTATCACATCTGATATCTCTTCTATAGACTCATCTAGTTCCCATATACATGAGAGTTGTTTTGCTACAAGAGGGTTGCCATCAAGTACAACACATACATCATAATGCCAACAATCTCCCCCTTTGGACTTGATGGCAACAACAGCCACACCAAGTCACTCTCCCCCTTTGTCATCAAGGGCAAAGGGTCATGCTCCCCTTGAGTGCATGCTGAATTCTTTGATATGCTGAAGTGTGCTGATTGAGCTCCCATGATCGAGTCCATGCTCCCCCTGAGCATAAGAAAAGTTTGCAAAAAGATGTTCTAAAAGAAGAACATGACTCTATACATACATCACAAATGACCTTCCTATCACCAATGACTCATACATACCTCCATCTCCCAACCAAGTGGGGATATACCAAATTTGACTCATCCACCCATCCAAGTGTAGATATATCAATTGTTTATACATGTCAAAGACAAGAAACATTACATCATCCATCCCATGCATAGTGGGGTTACAAATTAGGTCTTTTCATGACCGTTACATACATGACCTATATATAACAGAGACGAAATATCTTAAACAAGACCATGATAGTCATCATCAACTATCATCAGCAGCATTTGTCAACAACATCTAGACCAGCAACCTGTATAAGTCCATCATTAGTTCCCAAAATATCATCAACCATGTTCTCCCCTGAACCTATTCCAGTTGTTCACTGTCAGATCTGATCATTGCATATGTTAGTAAGAGATATCAAAGCATCATCATCATCAAATATACATCAAGTGATCAACAACAATATGAGGACCAATATATCAGCAGATTGAAACCATCATCAAACAGAGCAGATAATTGGAAGAACCATAGCAGACCCCTTTTTCCTGAGTCTGGCCCACTGCTTTTCTTCAAACCAATATATAAGCGATTGTGCCCACAGAAACTAGCGTATGTACGTGACTATGCTTCATGAAACTCACGTATAACCACCTTTCTCTGAAAAATATGATTTAACAGCAGGATGATGCAAAAACTACTCCCAGCTTTTGTCTGAGATATTCAAATGTCTCTCTAGGCAGTGGTTTAGTGAATATATCAGCAACCTATTCTTTGGAGGGAACATACTCGAATTTGACCTTTTGTTCAAGCACTTGTTCACGTAGGAAATGATATTTGATGGTATGTGCTTGGTCTTAGAGTGCATGACTAGATTATTTGAAATATTGATGGAACTTGTATTATCACATAGAATGGAGATGGGTGGATTACATGTGATCTGAATGTCTTGCAAGGTTTGCATCATCCAAAGTATTTGTGTGCAGCAAGATACAACAGCCACGTATTCTGCTTCAGCCGTAGATAATGCAATTGAACTTTGTTTCTTGCTGAACCAAGACACTAACCTGGAACCCATATAGAATGCACCACCACTAGTGCTTTTTCTGTCATCAACACTTCCTGCCTAATTTTCATCTGTATATGCATGAAGTGTAAGATCTGTATCTCTAGGATACCATAAACCAAAGTTCTGTGTTCCTTGAAGATATTTGAAGATCCTTTTGACTGCCTGAAGGTGTGATTCCTTTGGATTTGCTTGGAATCTTCCAACTATTCCCACTACATGCATGATGTTTGGTCGGGTACCTGTTAGATAAAGCAGATTGCCAATCATGGATCTGTAAGTTGGTTGATGTATTGCTTCTGATTCATCATTTGAGCTACGACTGCATCCTATTACCATTGGGGTACATACTGGTTTAGAATCTTCCATGCTGTAATTTTTTAGGATCTATTTGAGATATTTGGTTTGTGAGAGAAAAATACCATCTTTATTTTGTTGAACTTGTAGACCAAGAAAATAGGTAAGCTCACTAAGCAAGGACATTTCAAATTCTTGCTGCATTACTAAAGCAAAATTCTGACTCATGGATTCTTCATTGCTACCAAAAATGATATCATCAACATACACAACAATTATTAGCAATTTACCATTGTCCATCTTTGTATATAGATTGTTATTTGCTGACCCCTTTGAAAAACCCTGTTGGTGGAGATATTTGTCAAAATGGTAATACCATGCCCTTGGGGCCTGTTTTAGACCATAGAGAGCTTTTTTGAGTTTGCATACAAGTTTTGCATCATTTCCAAGAATGAATCCTTCTGGTTGTTCAATATAGACTTCTTCTTCTAAGCCTCCATTAAGAAAGGCAGATTTTACATCCATTTGGTATGCTTTGCATTTATGAAAACTAGAAAAAGCAAGAAACATTCTTATGGCTTCAAGTCTAGCAACAGGTGCAAAAGTTTCTTCAAAATCTATACCTTCTTGTTGAGCATATCCTTTACAAACAAGTTTGGCCTTGTTTCTAATAACTTCTCCATTTTCGTTCAACTTGTTTTTGAATATCCATTTAGTTCCTATGATATTCTTATCATGAGATCTAGGAACTAATTCCCAAGTATTATTATTTTCAATTTGCTCAAGTTCTTCATTCATGGCCTTGACCCAACATTCATCTCCGCATGCTTCATTTACATTTTGAGGTTTAGTGGAAGATAGTAATGCTAGATAGCTTGAAGCTTCGGCAATGGTTCTTCTGGTCTGCACACCTCCCCCATTTTTCCCCTAATATTTGAGTTTTTGGATGATTTTTCTGAACATACCTGGATGGTGTCTTTTCTTCTATCGTTAACTCTTCTTCTGGTGATTCATTGGTTTCTTCTTCAGAATCAGTGTGATTTGATGTGGGAAAATGATCCTCATCTTCTTCATTATCATAATCTTCGGTTTTTATTTGTTTTGGATTTTTACATGCTTCATCAACCACAACATCAATACTTTCAATAATTTTCCCAAGTCTTTTATTATAATATTTATATCCTTTACTTCGGGAAGAGTAGCCAAGAAGAATACTTTCATCTGCTCTAGGTTCAAACTTACCAAGTTTTTCATCAGTCCTTTGATGTAACATTTGCTTCCAAAAAATTTGAAGTATTTTATAGTAGGAGTCTTACCATACCAAAGTTCATGTGGAGTTTGAGTGCTGTTTACCCGAACATTTGCTTGGTTGAGAATAGTGACGATGGCGAATGCAGCTTCACCCAAGAAGGTTGCAGGAGTTCCAGATTCATATAGCATAGCACGAGCCATTTGTTGAACAGTTTTGTTCATCCTTTCTACCACTCCATTTTGTTGAGGAGTCCTTGTGGTGGAGAACTGCCTTTTTATTCCATGTTGTTCACAAGATTCAAAGAATTCATGGTATGAAACCAACTCACAAAAGGATAGAAAAGATAGATCAATGCCTTAGAAATAAGTCTCTTTGAGGGGGAAACCTCCTTTACATTACACAAATGAATAGTTCTTAGATGATACAAATGAAAAGACCTTCTTTCTATATATTGGAGTCTAAGGGGTCATAATATAATCAGAGCCGACATAACAATAATAATGTAAGGGCACAATAATAACAATAGTGGGCTTCTATGGGGCACAATAGTGACAATATGGGGACTACATGGGTACAACAATATAATCAGGGGGTTGTACTAATAACAATAAGGGGTTACACTAGTAGTATAGGGGTCTAACATGCCCCTCTCCTTCAAAAAGTGTTGTCCTCAATGCTTGAGTACTTCTTGATGCTTTTGTATAAAATTATTGTCCTCCCATGTGGAATCTTGAGCGGGTAAGTTCTTCCACTTGATGAGATACTTTGAAATTGATCGATTTCATAGCTGTCGGGTTCTTGTTTCTGTGACTGCTCCAGGTTCCAATATGATTTTTCCTTTCTCTTCAAGTTCTGGCAATATTGTTTGAATTGGGGTCTTTTGCAACTTTTGAATGAGTGGCCATACTTCTTCGTCCTTCTTCCATTCATCCCTTGCTTCATTTATCCAATCTGGTTGGATAATAGAAATAGCACAAGACAATGCTTCCACATCCTCATCCTTTCTTGAGAGTGCATTTGAAACAAAATTTTGCTTCCCTTTTCTATAGATCATGTCAAAGTCATAACCCAACATATTTGTGACCCATTTTTCTGTTCTTCTAAAGATAATAGTTGTTCTAAAAAGTATTTAAGACTATCATGATCCATTTTTACCTTGAAGTGTCTTCCCATTCGGTAAGGTTGCCATTTCTAAAGTGCATATAGTATTGCCAACATTTCCTTCTCATAAATAGCTTGCTTGAGATGTAGCAGTAAAAATACTCAATCACCTACATCAAAACATTTTTCACTATGATGTTGATCTACCTGTTGTTTCATTCGATTTTGCACCAAAGTGGCGTTATCCTTTAAAAGTTGGAGAACTTGTTGTTGATGCTCGATGTGATCTTTCACTGCTTGAAACTTTTTCTTCTTGATATGTCCTTCTATCCTGAGAGTTTGAGGAGTGGTAATTTCTTCCAATACTTTACAAGATATGGTCAGATTCATTTCTTGATGCTCGATGTGATCTTTCACTTCTTGAACATTTTTCTTCTTGATATGTCCTTCTATCTTGATAGTTTGAGGAGTGGTAATTCTGGCCAATGCATTACAAGATATGGTTGGATTCATTTTTTCTTTCTTGATGTGATCCTTCACTTCTTGAACCTTTTTCTTATTGATATGTCCTTCTATATTGAGAGTTTGAGGAGTGGTAATTCTTGCCAATGCTTTACAAGATATGGTCGGATTCATTTCTTCTTTCTTTGGGGTTGGGTCTGTTAGTGTCAGTCTTTCCAGCCTTCCTACAGTGATCAAATATGCTCTTACAAAGTGGTCTCAGAGTGTCAAGGTCAAATTTTGTCATTTCAAGAGTCTTCAAGAAAAATTTGGTCACTAGGCATTAGGTCTAGGGTTTGCTTTCACTCCTTTCAAAATTGCCCAAATGTCGGTCCATGTCATCATTCAGCTGAGCCTATCATCATTCATAGGGCTGTCCTCATCATGAAAAGTTCCATTGGGTCATTTTACAGCTTATTCATGCTTCAATTGTGCCTTGGTAAGGTCCATTTCCCTCTCTTAGGGTTTTGGAGGTAAATTCTCTTGGAGGGTCAAATCATCGGCAAAAATTATATCCTGATGTTCATACACCTTCCCGTATCCTTAAAGTACCTTATCAAATGCTTCCCATCACTGAGATCCCTCAAATTCCTCATTTTCGCGCAAACCCTAGTTTCTTGCCACAACCTGGCAATTTTCTAGGTTGGGCCTGTGTTTTGCCCTTTTGGACCCCTTCCCCTCACTAGATTTCTGAGATTCCACTTTCCCCTGCTTCCTAACATCCCTCCCCACTCCCAAAAATTTCCTTAAGAATTTACAAGCCCCTTATCCCCTTCATTTCGCTTCATTTCGACAAAATCCCTTGTTTCACACATCGGGATAGGTTTTACTCACATGATGTTTCTGAGCAATAAAAAATGAATTTGGGAAAACTGAGAGAGGTTTTTGTCCAAAACATGCCAAGGAAGAAAAAACTCCTTCACTTTTTACACAGGTGTCATGGTTTTATAGAAATGTCAAAAATACCGTTGCCTCAGGAGAATCGAATGCACCTCTGAAGTGACCTTGGGAAAATCAAGATTTCTCCTAGCTTGGTTGGTCAAATGACTTTCTTGATGAGTCAAATGATAACTATACAAAAATATATTTCCAATGAGCTATCCTGCGCTCAATTTGGATTTGAGGAAGGCATTCAAAAGTTGACTGCAACAGCACTCTACCTTGAGGCAGCCTCATTTGGCACATTTTGACCAGTCTTGGGAGATTTTATTTTTGACAGGGCAAATGAACTCCAAATTGAAAAATTATAGTTTTTTTGGAAATTAGACTTAAATAGCTTTCCAACGAGCTATTCGGTGCCCAATTTGGACATCGGGAAGGTCTCCAAAAAGCATCTGAAAGTCGCGTTACGCGTAGGGCTCAGGTGCGCTACGCGTCAGGGTTTTGGCTCAACGCGTAGCGCGCCGCGCGCTACCCTTAAGTCGGGGAGGTCCAATTCACAAAAGGTATACATTTTTGGATTTTTCATGACAAATTACACCTGCTCAGCCACTGCCAAGACATTTCATCAAGTTTTGGGCCCCCAAAAGGTCAAAAAACATGCAAAAAATGACCTTTCTGCCACTTTTTGGACACACAGGAAGCAGTCTTGGGAGATTGCAATTTTGGAGGGGAAAATGGCCACCAAATTGAGAAATTATACTTGGGCGGGAGAGTAGACATCCAGACCTTTCTAACAAGCCCACTTGTACCTCATTTGGATGCCGGGAAGTGCCCCAAAAGTGGGCTGAAAGGCGCGCTACGCGTTGGGAAAATTTGCCAGTTTTGCACCTTCAACTCAGGAAAATGCAACATTGACTAGTTTTGACTTTTTGGTGGGATTTTTCATCCTCTTTGATGTATTTTCATGTTGACATGAAATTTTTTTACCTATTCTAGAAGATTCATTCATAAAATGGCAAAAAATTAGTGAATGAATTGGTTTCCTAGCTTATAGAGGCAAGTTGTTTTGATTGCCTACATTGTAGTGCTCAGTTTAGAATTGGTTGAAACAGCTCCTAGGATGATGAGCTCGACCCCTAGAGGCTAGGGAATGGGTTGGCATGGTCTATATTATGTATTTTCTAAATCATTTTCATGGTTGGAGAGGTTGGACTCTTGAGGGATAAACTTAGACTGTTTTACTCTTTGTATCTCTGCAATTTTGGCAAAGGAAAGACCAGGGTTTTGCAGCACTATTTGGGATTCCTGTGGTGATTTTTTTTGATGGTGTGTTTCTCTCATGTACTTGTAAGTTTGTTATGTGTATCATTTTCCTACTCTTATCTTCTGCAAATTAAGTAAATGAAGTGTTAAGGTAGAATTCATGGTTTCTATGCTCTGCCTTTAAGTTTGCTTAATATCTATGTTTTCATCTGTTTAAGGAGAACTCTCGATGGTTTCTTGCTCTCCTTAGCTCCTCACCGATCATATCTATCCATTCACTTATTTCAAAGGCATCAAGACAATCTCCTACCTTGCCCCAAAAAGACCTCTGCAAAAACTGTGTCTCATCCCCGCACCCAAAATTGCCGTGCTCAGTTTTCCAACAAAACCCTAAAAAATTTAAAATCAAACTTTCCCTATCAGTTTACTAGCCTAAAATCAGTGTTCTTTATTGGTCATCTCAGCCCTTTGAAAACCTTTTGCCGAGATAGACCCAGAGAGAGCCCTCTCCTGTCCTCGTAGGGCTAGCTACGAGGCTAAGTGGTTTGATGTTGCCTTGGATTTTGCCTTCCTCAGCCTGAGGCAGATTCGAGTGCTAACATATTGGCGACCATACTGGGAAAGAACAAATGGTTTGCTTGTTGATGTCATTTGTTTTATAAGCTACAGACGGAGCCTGAAGTTATGCCAGGTAGCCTTCGAAACGCTTTTGCTTTGCATCAGCGCAAGTAGATAAATGCTGCTTCAATCAATCTCCGGTCTAGCTTGTAAACGTGACATCTAACTTATTAATTACCCGAGTACATGTATTAAGTTCAGATATGATGGTTGATGGTGGACAACGATCAGACACTGGAAAGGCTGAAATCATTCACCTGGTGACTCTAAATCAGTTTCGAGATCAGATCCAAAGACTCCACTGGAGTATGATCTCGACCAGCAGAAACATGAAAGGACAACATGGGTAGATCAGGTATTCAAGTTGGAATTTCATCCAAGACATTTTGTTCTTTGTCATAAATTATTTCTTCTCTTTTCCCAAGAATGTCAAGAAGGCTTTGCAATGTATATTGTATTTGAGAAGAGATCCTCGGCCTGCAGTTGATTCTTTCCCTTTGAAGATTGTGAATACCAAAGATTTGCATACCTTTGAGCTTGATCAAGACCTTTCTTCGAAATTTTGTGATGACCATCTTCAAATTGATGAATCTCAAGAGACCAAGACTGATTCTATACTTGCTGTACATACCCCTACACCTTGTAAAATTCCTGATCGGTATAAACCTCTTGTTTTACCTTCTGTTCTCCATCCTTTCCCCAAAAACTATGATCTATACTTGCCGAGGTTTGATGGTGAATGTAAGAATGTCAACGCTGAGCAACATGTGCAGAATTTTGAGTCTTTTCTTGACCTTTTTGAAGTTGATGAAGAAGATGTCAGTATAAGGCTTTTTTCTCTTTCTTTGCAAGCTAAAGTGAAGAGTTGGTTCAAAGCCCTGCCTGATGCGAGCATCTCAGATTTCCAGCAGTTTATCAAATTTTTTCTCGACAGGTGGATGATCGGGCAGAACCTTTTCTTGATTGTAGAAGAGTATAACCAGCTGAAAAGATTGCCAGGGGAGACAGTACAACAGTTTTCAGCCAGATTTAACCAAGTTTATTATTCGATGCCAGTTGATATAAGGCCTACTCCTAGATCTGCTCTCTTGCACTATCTGGGTGCCTTTGATCCGGAGATGGAGTTTCATCTGAGAGAAAGGGATATTGCAACACTTCACAAGATGCAAAACAATGCAGTAAATGTAGAGGCTCATCTGATGATCCGAAGGGCAAGGTTGAAGGAAGAAGAGATGAAAAACATAGATCCAGAAAAATCGACATCTCTAGAGGTGAAACTTGACATTTTGGCAAGTGCCGTGGAAAAGATGATGGACAAGATCAACAAAAGGAATGATTATGATGTTCAAGGCTCGCTGATTGAAGAAGAACAAGTTGCTGCTCCAAAACACTTTGTTTCTTATCCTAGTTGTCATAGATCTGATGATGATTGTCTTATTAATCATCTTGGAGAAGAGAGATCTGTTGATATGACATGTATGCTTGATGATGTGTTTTATAGTGATGATTTGCCTCATTTTGATCAGTATGATGATGATTATGTTCTCCAAAAAGAAACTAATATTGCAAACAAATCAGCAGCTAGTATGTGGGAGGAAGAGGTTCACTTACAGCAGCTCGAGTACAATGATCAAATGATGTATAGCAGCTATGACAATGATGAGGAAAGTGCATCAAAGTTTGAAGTAAGTGAAGGATCTTTGCCTTTTTGTTTTGATTCGTTTCAGTTCATCAGAGATAACTACCATGCAATCAGAAATCAAATGTCAACAAGTCTTGATTTGAATCATCTTGAGAGCAATGAAAATTTTGTTCAAGACTTCTCATATTCAGATTTCCAACCCCCGAAAGCCCTTGATTGTCAAGTTGCAGCCGAAGACTTGGAAGTGGAAACACATGATTTAATGATTCAAGGTGACTCCGTACCATTCTGTTTTGAATCATTTCAGTTTTTGAAGGGTAGATTGCATAGTAAATCTTCAAATGAACAGCCTATAACAAATCAGCAATCTCTCAGTGTTAATGTTGAGGATGAGACAGATAACAAAATTCTTGAGCAGCCTGTAGCATCAGATTTGCAGCCACCAAATGAAATTGAAGGGAAGATTACAGATGAAGCTGTGGAAGATGAAATACATGATTTGATGATGCAGGAAGATTCTATACCCTTTTGTTTCGAAGCATTTCAGTTTATAAGGCAGAATCTTCGTAAAATCTCTCAAGAAAAAGATGAACAGCTAGAAGGATGTCATACATTTTCAATGGATACATTACAACAATCTTTTCAAGTTTTTCATGATCCAATAGCTGATGTTTTGGATGAGGTTTGCAGTCAAAGTCTTTCTCCATTGACTACATGTGAGCTTGAAACATGTACTGATATGAATTTGATCCGACAGCCGGTTTCTTTCTCATTTTCAACAGAGGTCTCGTCACAAGGCTCAGATCAAAGTTTGGATTCATGGTATGAGGAAAAGAGAAGTAATCCATTGGATGAGCTAAGTTCCAGTGTGCTTGAATTTCAAGATCCTTATGCAGTGTTTTTGGAGGCGGATAGAGAATTCATATCATTCAACGGATTTGTTTCTAAGTTATCATGGGAGTTGCCGTTCATTAGTTCTCTCTTGTTGTTCATAAGTGAGCACTTGCAGAGAATTCGAACAGCAAATAGGATACTTACTTGGTTGCATTGGTTGTTTCATTTCACTTGATCAGGTGATGAATGAAACTGTTAGAGTAGGTTTTGATGAATAAGCTCCACTTTGAGCATCATTTCCAGTTTGTCGGTTGTGTTTAAGTATTGAGTCAGTTTTTAGTTGAGTGAGAGTCAATTTGTGTTGTCAAGTCATCATTTTTCAGTCATGCATTTCAGTTTGAGTTTTTGACTCCATTGCCCAACGGATGAAGGCATTGCCTAGCTCTTCCAGAGATCTATCGTTCTTGGCACCTCCAAGGAGCTACCATCCCCACTGGGGACAAATGTTAGTGTCAGTCTTTCCAGCCTTCCTACAGTGATCAAATATGCTCTTACAAAGTGGTCTCAAAGTGTCAAGGTCAAATTTTGTCATTTCAAGAGTCTTCAAGCAAAATTTGGTCACTAGGCATTAGGTCTAGGGTTTGCTTTCACTCCTTTCAAAATTGCCCAAATGTCGGTCCATGTCATCATTCAACTGAGTCTATCATCATTCATAGGGTTGTCCTCATCATGACAAGTTCCATTGGGTCATTTTACAACTTATTCATGCTTCAGTTGTGCCTTGGTAAGGTCCATTTCCCTCTCTTAGGGTTTTGGAGGTAAATTATCTTGGAGGATCAAATCATCGGCAAAACTTGTATCCTGATGTTCATACATATTCCCGTATCCTTAAAGTACCTTATCAAATGCTTCCCATCACTGAGATCCCCCAAATTCCTCATTTTCGCGCAAACCCTAGTTTCTTGCCACAACCTGGCAATTTTCTATGTTGGGCCTATGTTTTTCCCTTTTGGACCCCTTCCCCTCACTGTATTTCTGAGATTCCACTTTCCCCTGCTTCCTAACATCCCTCCCCACTCCCAAAAATTTCCTTAAGAATTTACAAGCCCCTTATCCCCTTCATTTCGCTTCATTTCGACAAAATCCCTTGTTTCACACATCGGGATAGGTTTTACTCACATGATGTTTCTGAGCAATAAAAAATGAATTTGGGAAAAATGAGAGAGGTTTTTGTCCACAACATTCCAAGGAAGAAAAACCTCCTTCATTTTTTACACAGGTGTCATGGTTTTATAGAAATGTCAAAAATACCGTTGCCTCAAGAGAATCGAATGCACCTCTGAAGCGACCTTGGAAAAATCAAGATTTCTCCTAGCTTGGTTGGTCAAATGACTTTCTTGATGAGTTAAATGATAACTATACACAAAGATATTTCCAATGAGCTATCCTGTGCTCAATTTGGAGTTGAGGAAGGCATTCAAAAGTTGACTGCAACAGCACTCTACCTTGAGGCAGCCTCATTTGGCACATTTTGACCAGTCTTGGGAGATTTGATTTTTGACAGGGAAAATGAACTCCAAATTGAAAATTTCTAGTTGTGTTGGAAAGTAGACTCAAATAAATTTCCAACGAGCTATTCTGTGCCCAATTTGGACATCGGGAAGGTCTCCAAAAAGCATTTGAAAGTCGCGCTACGCGTAGGGCTCAGGTGCGCTACGCGTCAGGGTTTTGGCTCAACGCGTAGCGCGCCGCGCGCTACCCTTAAGTTGGGGAGGTCCAATTCACAAAAGGTCTACATTTTTGGATTTTTCATGACAAATTACACCTGCTCAGCCACTGCCAAGACATTTCATCAAGTTTTGGGCCCCCAAAAGGTCAAAAAACATGCAAAAAATGACCTTTCTGCCACTTTTTGGACACACAGGAAGCAGTCTTGGGAGATTGCAATTTTGAAGGGGAAAATAGCCACCAAATTGAGAGATTATACTTGGGCTGGAGAGTAGACATCCAGACCTTTCTAACAAGCCCACTTGTGCCTCATTTGGATGCCAGGAAGTGCCCCAAAAGTGGGTTGAAAGGCGCGCTACGCGTTGAGAAATGGCGCGCTACGCGTTGAGAAATGGTGCGCTACGCGTTGGGAAAATTTGCCAGTTTTGCACCTTCAACTCAGGAAAACGCAGCATTGACTAGTTTTGACTTTTTGGTGGGATTTTTCATCCTCTTTGATGTAATTGATGTAATTTCATGTTGACATGAAACTTTTTTACCTATTCTAGAAGATTCATTCATAAAATGGCAAAAAATTAGTGAATGAATTGGTTTCCTAGCTTATAGAGGCAAGTTGTTTTGATTGCCTACATTGTAGTGCTCAGTTTAGAATTGGTTGAAACAGCTCCTAGGATGATGAGCTCGACCCCTAGAGGCTAGGGAATGGGTTGGCATGGTCTATATTATGTATTTTCTAAATCATTTTCATGGTTGGAGAGGTTGGACTCTTGAGGGATAAACTTACACTGTTTTACTCTTTGTATCTCTGCAATTTTGGCAAAGGAAAGACCAGGGTTTTGCAGCACTATTTGGGATTCTTGTGGTGATTTGTTTTGATGGTGTGTTTTTCTCATGTAATTGTAAGTTTGTTATGTGTATCATTTTCCTACTCTTCTCTTCTGCAAATTAAGTAAATGAAGTGTTAAGGTAGAATTCATGGTTTCTATGCTCTGCCTTTAAGTTTGCTTAATATCTATGTTTTCATCTGTTTAAGGAGAACTCTCGATGGTTTCTTGCTCTCCTTAGCTCCTCACCGATCATATCTATCCATTCACTTATTTCAAAGGCATCAAGACAATCTCCTACCTTGCCCCAAAAAGACCTCTGCAAAAACTGTGTCTCATCCCCGCACCCAAAATTGCCGTGCTCAGTTTTCCAACAAAACCCTAAAAAATTTAAAATCAAAATTTCCCTATCAGTTTACTAGCCTAAAATCAGTGTTCTTTATTGGTCATCTCAGCCCTTTGAAAACCTTTTGCCGAGATAGACCCGGAGAGAGCCCTCTCCTGTCCTCGTAGGGCTAGCTACGAGGCTAAGTGGTTTGATGTTGCCTTGGATTTTGCCTTCCTCAGCCTGAGGCAGATTCGAGCGCTAACATATTGGCGACCATACTGGGAAAGAACAAATGGTTTGCTTGTTGATGTCATTTGTTTTATAAGCT
This sequence comes from Pinus tabuliformis, assembly GCA_031772625.1. NCBI lineage: Eukaryota > Viridiplantae > Streptophyta > Pinopsida > Pinales > Pinaceae > Pinus > Pinus tabuliformis. The sequence goes on from CM062805.1 coordinate 1,357,921,602, forward strand.
ACAGACGGAGCCTGAAGTTATGCCAGGTAGCCTTCGAAACGCTTTTGCTTTGCATCAGCGCAAGTAGATAAACGCTGCTTTAGTCAATCTCCGGTCTAGCTTGTAAACGTGACATCTAACTTATTAATTACCCCAGTACATGTATTAAGTTCAGATCTGATGGTTGATGGTGGACAACGATCAGACACTGGAAAGGCTGAAATCATTCACCTGGTGACTCTAAATCAGTTTCGAGATCAGATCCAAAGACTCCACTGGAGTATGATCTCGACCAGCAGAAACATGAAAGGACAACATGGGCAGATTAGGTATTCAAGTTGGAATTTCATCCAAGACATTTTGTTCTTTTTCATAAATTATTTCTTCTCTTTTCCCAAGAATGTCAAGAAGGCTTTGCAATGTATATTGTATTTGAGAAGAGATCCTCGGCCTGCAGTTGATTCTTTCCCTTTGAAGATTGTGAATACCAAAGATTTGCATACCTTTGAGCTTGATCAAGACCTTTCTTCGAAATTTTGTGATGACCATCTTCAAATTGATGAATCTCAAGAGACCAAGACTGATTCTATACTTGCTATACATACCCCTACACCTTGTAAAATTCCAGATCGGTATAAACCTCTTGTTTTACCTTCTGTTCTCCATCCTTTCCCCAAAAATTATGATCTATACTTGCCGAGGTTTGATGGTGAATGTAAGAATGTCAACGCTGAGCAACATGTGCAGAATTTTGAGTCTTTTCTTGACCTTTTTGAAGTTGATGAAGAAGATGTCAGTATAAGGCTTTTTTCTCTTTCTTTGCAAGCTAAAGTGAAGAATTGGTTCAAAGCCCTGCCTGATGCGAGCATCTCAGATTTCCAGCAGTTTATCAAATTTTTTCTCGACAGGTGGATGATCGGGCAGAACCTTTTCTTGATTGTAGAAGAGTATAACCAGCTGAAAAGATTGCCAGGGGAGACAGTACAACAGTTTTCAGCCAGATTTAACCAAGTTTATTATTCGATGCCAGTTGATATAAGGCCTACTCCTAGATCTGCTCTCTTGCACTATCCGGGTGCCTTTGATCCGGAGATGGAGTTTCAGCTGAGAGAAAGGGATATTGCAACACTTCACAAGATGCAAAACAATGCAGTAAATGTAGAGGCTCATCTGATGATCCGAAGGGCAAGGTTGAAGGAAGAAGAGATGAAAAACATAGATCCGGAAAAATCGACATCTCTAGAGGTGAAACTTGACATTTTGGTAAGTGCCGTGGAAAAGATGATGGACAAGATCAACACAAGGAATGATTATGATGTTCAAGGCTCGCTGATTGAAGAAGAACAAGTTGCTGCTCCAAAACACTTTGTTTCTTATCCTAGTTGTCATAGATCTGATGATGATTGTCTTATTAATCATCTTGGAGAAGAGAGATCTGTTGATATGACATGTATGCTTGATGATGTGTTTTATAGTGATGATTTGCCTCATTTTGATCAGTATGATGATGATTATGTTCTCCAAAAAGAAACTAATATTGCAAACAAATCAGCAGCTAGTATGTGGGAGGAAGAGGTTCACTTACAGCAGCTCGAGTACAATGATCAAATGATGCATAGCAGCTATGACAATGATGAGGAAAGTGCATCAAAGTTTGAAGTAAGTGAAGGATCTTTTCCTTTTTGTTTTGATTCGTTTCAGTTCATCAGAGATAACTACCATGCAATCAGAAATAAAATGTCAACAAGTCTTGATTTGAATCATCTTGAGAGCAATGAAAATTTTGTTCAAGACTTCTCATAATCAGATTTCCAACCCCCGAAAGCCCTTGATTGTCAAGTTGCAGCCGAAGACTTGGAAGTGGACACACATGATTTAATGATTCAAGGTGACTCCGTACCATTCTGTTTTGAATCATTTCAGTTTTTGAAGGGTAGATTGCATAGTAAATCTTCAAATGAACAGCCTATAACAAATCAGCAATCTCTCAGTGTTAATGTTGAGGATGAGACAGATAACAAAATTCTTGAGCAGCCTGTAGCATCAGATTTGCAGCCACCAAATGAAATTGAAGGGCATATTACAGATGAAGCGGTGGAAGATGAAATACATGATTTGATGATGCAGGAAGATTCTATACCCTTTTGTTTCGAAGCATTTCAGTTTATAAGGCAGAATCTTCGTAAAATCTCTCAAGAAAAAGATGAACAGCTAGAAGGATGTCATACGTTTTCAATGGATACATTACAACAGTATTTTCAAGTTTTTCATGATCCAATAGCTGATGTTTTGGATGAGGTTTGCAGTCAAAGTCTTTCTCCATTGACTACATGTGAGCTTGAAACATGTACTGATATGAATTTGATCAGGCAACCGGTTTCTTTCTCATTTTCAACAGAGGTCTCGTCACAAGGATCAGATCAAAGTTTGCATTCATGGTATGAGGAAAAGAGAAGTAATCCATTGGATGAGCTAAGTTCCAGTGTGCTTGAATTTCAAGATCCTTATGCAGTGTTTTTGGAGGCGGATAGAGAATTCATATCATTCAACAGATTTGTTTCTAAGTTATCATGGGAGTTGCCGTTCATTAGTTCTCTCTTGTTGTTCATAAGTGAGCACTTGCGGAGAATTCGAACAGCAAATATTATACTTACTTGGTTGCATTGGTTGTTTCATTTCACTTGATCAGGTGATGAATGAAACTGTTAGAGTAGGTTTTGATGAATAAGCTCCACTTTGAGCATCATTTCCAGTTTGTCGGTTGTGTTTAATTATTGAGTCAGTTTTTAGTTGAGTGAGAGTCAATTTGTGTTGTCAAGTCATCGTTTTTCAGTCGTGCATTTCAGTTTGAGTTTTTGACTCCATTGCCCAATGGATGAAGGCACTGCCTAGCTCTTCCAGAGATCTGTCGTTCTTGGCACCTCCAAGGAGCTACCATCCCCATTGGGGCCAAATGTTAGTGTCAGTCTTTCCAGCCTTCCTACAGTGATCAAATATGCTCTTACAAAGTGGTCTCAGAGTGTCAAGGTCAAATTTTGTCATTTCAAGAGTCTTCAAATAAAATTTGGTCACTAGGTATTAGGTCTAGGGTTTGCTTTCACTCCTTTCAAAATTGCCCAAATTTCGGTCCATGTCATCATTCAACTGAGTCTATCATCATTCATACGGTTTTCCTCATCATGACAAGTTCCATTGGGTCATTTTACAACTTATTCATGCTTCAGTTGTGCCTTGGTAAGGTCCATTTCCCTCTCTTAGGGTTTTGGAGGTAAATTCTCTTGGAGGGTCAAATCATCGGCAAAACTTGTATCCTGATGTTCATACACCTTCCCGTATCCTTAAAGTACCTTATCAAATGCTTCCCATCATTGAGATCCCCCAAATTCCTCATTTTTGCGCAAACCCTAGTTTCTTGCCACAACTTGGCAATTTTCTAGGTTGGGCCTATGTTTTTCCCTTTTGGACCCCTTCCCCTCACTGGATTTCTGAGATTCTACTTTCCCCTGCTTCCTAACATCCCTCCCCACTCCCAAAAATTTCCTTAAGAATTTACAAGCCCCTTATCCCCTTCATTTCGCTTCATTTCGACAAAATCCCTTGTTTCACACATCGGGATAGGTTTTACTCACATGATGTTTCTGAGCAATCAAAAATGAATTTGGGAAAACTGAGAGATATTTTTTTCCAAAACATGCCAAGGAAGAAAACCCTCCTTCACGTTTTACACAGGTGTCATGGTTTTAGAGAAATGTCAAAAATATCGTTGCCTCAGGAGAATCGAATGCACCTCTGAAGTGACCCTGGGAAAATCAAGATTTCTCCTAGCTTGGTTGGTCAAATGACTTTATTGATGAGTCAAATGATAACTAGACACAAAGCGCTTTCCAATGAGCTATCCTGCGCTCAATTTGGAGTTGAGGAAGGCATTCAAAAGTTGACTGCAACAGCACTCTGCCTTGAGGCAGCCTCATTTGGCACATTTTGACCAGTCTTGGGATATTTGATTTTTGACAAAGTAAATGAACTTCAAATTGAAAAATTAAACTTGTTTTGGAAAGTAGACTCAAAGAAATTTCCAAAAAGCTATCCTGCGCCCAATTTGGACAGCAGGAAGGCCTCCAAAAAGCATCTGAAAGTCGCGCTAGGCGTAGGGCTCAGGTGCGCTACGCGTCAGGGTTTTGGCTCAATGCGTAGCGCGCCGCGCGCTACCCTTAAGTTGGGGAGGTCCAATTCAAAAAAGGTATACATTTTTGGATTTTTCATGACAAATTACACCTGCTCAGCCACTGCCAAGACATTTCATCAAGTTTTGGGCCCCCAAAAGGTCAAAAAACATGCAAAAAATGACCTTTCTGCCACTTTTTGGACACACAGGAAGCAGTCTTGGGAGATTGCCATTTTGCAGGGGAAAATGGCCACCAAATTGAGAAATTCTACTTGGGCTGGAGAGTAGACATCCAGACCTTTCCAACAATCCATTTTTTGCCTCATTTGGATGCCGGGAAGTGCCCCAAAAGTGGGCTGAAAGGCGCGCTACGCGTTGGGAAAATTTGCCAGTTTTGCACCTTCAGCTCAGGAAAACGCAGCATTGACTAGTTTTGACTTTTTGGTTGGATTTTTCATCCTGTTTGATGTAATTAATGTAATTTCATGTTGAAATGACACTTTTCATGGTTTCTATGCTCTGCCTTTAAGTTTGCTTAATATCTATGTTTTCATCTGTTTAAGGAGAACTCTCGATGGTTTCTTGCTCTCCTTAGCTCCTCACCGGTCATATCTATCCATTCACTTATTTCAAAGGCATCAAGACAATCTCCTACCTTGCCCCAAAAAGACCTCTGCAAAAACTGTGTCTCATCCCCGCACCCAAAATTGTCGTGCTCAGTTTTCCAACAAAACCCTAAAAAATTTAAAATCAAACTTTCCCTATCAGTTTACTAGCCTAAAATCAGTGTTCTTTATTGGTCATCTCAGCCCTTTGAAAACCTTTTGCCGAGATAGACCCGGAGAGAGCCCTCTCCTGTCCTCGTAGGGCTAGCTACGAGGCTAAGTGGTTTGATGTTGCCTTGGATTTTGCCTTCCTCAGCCTGAGGCAGATTCAAGCGCTAACAGGGTCCTCGCGTATATCCTCTTCTTTTGATGTTTCTTGATCCTTTTCTTCCTCCTATTCATACTCTATGTAAAATAATTTCTTCTCAGCACACTTATGACCTTTAGTGCATTTGCTATCACACTTGTAACAAAGCCCCTTTTCTCTTTTCTCTTCCAATTGTTGTGGTGTAACCCTTGTAGTTTGTGGAAGGCTAGGAGAAACAACACTTCCATCTTTATAGTTGTGAGGGGTAGAATTCCTTGTTGCCATAATTTTTCTTTCCACTTTGTAACAAAGCCCTTTTTCTCTTTTTCCTTTCAATTGTTGTGGTGTTGCTATAAAGAAGGTGTTGTTCTTTGTATTCTCATAATGTGCTATAATTTCCTCTGTGAAAATTGACCACGTAACAAGTTGTTTATGAGAACACACCCCTTTATACCATAAAAATTGATCTTGTTCTAAATATGAAGATGCAATACATACCTTTTGTAGTAGTGGTACACCATGTACATCAAAATATTTCTCCATCTGTAGTATCCAATTTACCAGATCCTTGCCATCAAACTTCCTCATATCATTTTTTCTTGATTTTAGGAGCTCGATCTTGAAACGACTGTAACTCTGTACTTTCGGATCTTTAAGTTCTGAAATTACAACCTGTAGTATCCCTCTACGTCCTATTTCCAATGCCACCAGTCTGATCGAATTTAGATTCTCCAAGAAAGAGTTATGTACAATCTCCCAAGATGACCTGATTATATACCTTTTTAGAAGAGTGAACTTGTATCAAGTGCCACGTGTCACTGTTTTGACATTAGGATTTGAAAAATATACACAGGAAACTACAATCCGTCCTATTTCTGTAACTTCTTATGAAATTTCAATCTGATGCTCAAAACAAAAGTTATGACGATTTTCCCCAGGTCACCTGTTTGGAATGTAATTCGGGAGGCTGCAAAAAGGCCAACTTCCGCAGATCATATCTCTGCAAATATAGTTCTAAAAGCTCTGAAATTCGGACACGAGGTTTAGAATGACTTCTTCCCGAATGGGTTTTGTTTTTAGCGTCTGAAACATCGTAGAAAAAAAGTTATAGTGCAAATTCCATGATGACCTGTTTGGAGCAGCAAAACCCTAGAATCCAAAGCTCTGATACCAAATGTTATGAAACCAGCTCAAAAAAAGATAGAAAATATAGATCAACGCCTTAGAAATAAGCCTCTTCGAGGGGGCAACCTCCTTTACATTACACAAATGAACAATTCTTAGATGATACAAATGAAAAGACCTCCTTTCTATATATAGGAGTCTAAGGGGTCATAATATAATCAGAGTTGACATAACAATAATAATGTAAGGGCACAATAATAACAATAGTGGGCTTCTATGGGGCACAATAGTAACAATATGGGGACTACATGGGTATAGAAATATAATTAGGGGGTTGTACTAATAACAATAAGGGGTTACACTAGTAGTATAGAGGCCCAACAATTCATCCTATGTAAATTCCCCTCCTCGATCAGATCTGAGGCATTTGATTTTGCGATCTAATTCATTTTCAACCAAGGCTTTGAAGGCTTTGAATTTTTCAAACGCTTCATATTTATGCTTTAGAAGACCTATTGAACACATTATGGAAAAATCATCAATGAACAATATAAATATTCTTCTCCATGAGGTGACTTTTTCCTTGATGGTCCACATAAATCAGTATGAACAAGTTCAAGAGGCTTACTAGCTAACCCTTCCTTTTCTATGAAGTGAGATCTGGTTTGCTTACCAAATTGACATGATTTTCATATAGTATTTCCAGGAATGTTCATACCTGGAAGATCATGAACTGCCTGGAATCTGCATGCTTTTCTTATTTGAGAAAATCTTAGATGTCCCAATCTTCTCTGCCATAGCAAGTTTTCATGATTTTTGCTTAGATAGCACTGTTGTTGTCCTCCCTTGAGTATGTATAGGTTGTTTGGAGTTCTTGTCCCTTTGATCATGGTTTCTCCTGTATCAAGCTCATGAACAACACATCCATTTGATCGAAACACTACTTCATTTCCTTGATCAGACATTTGACTCACACTCAACAGGTTATGCTTTAAGCCATCAACATACATAACATTGCTAGCTTTAACTTTTCCTTTCAAGAAAATAGATCCTTTACCTTTTATGACAGTAGGACTGTCATTTCCAAATGAGACACTCTTTTCCTTTTCTAAGGCATTATATGAGTGTAGTTTTTCTTTGTCACCTGTCATGTGTTTTGAGCATCCACTGTCGATGTACCACTAATTTTCTTGTCCTTCTGCATACAAGGATATACCACATCTTTCTGTTTGCGGTTCTTTCTTTCTCCATATTTTGGGATTTAATGGAGTTTTCTCCTTTTGAGCTATTTGTCGAAATTTACTCCTGCATTCAGATTCCTCATGGCCAAAGTTGTTATAGATTGAGCATTCTATTTCATTTTCAAGAAGAGAAAAGTTATTATAGGAAATTTTCTTGATCCTTGTCACATTCCTTTGATTTCGTGGTTCTCTAGTCATGATAGTTTTGTAAGCAACACATTGAGCATCTTTGTGTCCAAAATTATGACATGAGAAACATTTACCATTAAAGAAGTTCCTGCGATTATCGAATCTACTGACCTGGTGATTGTAGTTTCTATTGATATTTATCTTTGAAGCAAATTGAGTACGATTTACCTGAGGTTGTTTATGGCTTCTGTTCATCCTTGAAGTAAATTGAGCTTGATTCACCTGGTGATCTTCTTTATGCCTTTGCTGCTGATTGCCAAGCTGTTCACTGCTCTTTGTTGCATCAAGATAGCTTTTAGTGGAGGTTGACGACTTTTGTGATTGAGATGTTTCTTCAGTATATCCAAGACCTGTCTTTATCAGAGGAGAGTGCTGCACTTTGATAATTTCATTTAAGGTTTCTAATCCTTTAGCAAATCTAAGATTGAGAGCTTTTGTTTTCTCAAGATCCTTTCTTAGACCCACAATTTCACATTCTAGCTTTTCATTGTGTTTTTCTCTTTCAGCAAGTTGGTATGTCAAGGTATCTATAATCATATTCTTTTCTTCTAAACAGATTTTGAGTTTAGAGATTTCTTCATAAAGGTCATATTCATCTAAAGCATCCAAAAAATTATCATCTTCATAAGCCATCAGAAGTCTATAGTCATTACTATTTTCATCTTCATCACTATTTGATAAACCATCGCTATCTTCACGAGTATAGTAGCTCTTTTTACTTACACTTTGTTTTCTATTCCATTTTGCAGACTCCTTCCCTTTATCATATTTATCTTTATTAGGACATTTGGCAGCATAATGATTGACCACAGGAAAAACATTTGAAAGGTAGTTTACCTCTGAATCTTCTGGAACCTCGTTGAAGCTTCTTGACAAAGCTTGCTTCCTCTTCTTCTTCTGAAATATGTCCTGATTCATTGAGTTCTTCTTTTCCTTTCACTGAAGCTTTAAATGCGACTTCTCTCATATCTGATGGACCTCCTTTTCTCATCTTAAAGGCAGTTAAGATTCCGTGAAGCTGTGTCATAGTAATAGTCTGTAGATCCTGCTTTTCTTCTATGGCAAATACTTTTGATTCAAATTTAACAGATAAGGATCTTAAAACTTTTTCAACTAAGGTAACTTCCTTTATCTCTTCACCTAGATTCTTCATGCAATTAACAATCACATCTATACGTAAGAAGTAACTAGATATACTTTCATCATTGTGCATCTTGAGAGTTTTCTAATGAATTTTGAGAGTTTGCAATTTAGCACGTTTTACCTGAGAGTCTCCTTCGTAGCTTAGAATGATTTTGTCCCATATTTCTTTGGCTGATTTGAACTGCATAACTTTGAAAACTTTGATTCTGATAGACTTCCCAATAATGTATTGACAGCCTTGGCATTGGTTTCATATTGCTTTTTACCTGCTGTATCTGTAGGAATTGCTGATGGAAATGTATATCCTCCTTCCATGATTTCCCAGACATCTGTTCCAAGAGATTGAAGATAGGTTGTGGTTCTTACCTTCCAATAAAAAAAATTTCTCCCATCAAAGATTGGCGGTCTGATGGATCCCCTGCTTTCTTGATTACTCATGATGATGGATCTTCCTTCAAGCGATCAAGCTTCTTTTGAAGGACCGGCTCTGATACCAATTGTTGGAAATAATACTGAGAGGGGGGGGTGAATCAGTATTATTAGATCAATAATTTAATTTTCAAAATTGATTTGTATACACTACTTCAGCTTAGTGAACTAGCGTGTATATGTAACTGTACTTAATGCAACTAGTGTATATGCAAAGATCTTTTGATTTACCCAAATTATCATGTATTGAACTTTAACCAGTATATCAGGAATTCACTAGACAGTGCAGTAAAAACAAAATAAAGCATCACACATAAGCAACACACATGAACACCAAGATATAAGGTGGAAACCCAATGTGGGTGAAAACCACCTGCTGCTGTTGTCTTTGTCTTCTTTTAATAATAAAAAAATTCTGTTTATAATTTTTGTACTGGTGCAATCTTATACCAGTATGTAGGCTTCTACCTGCAGAAGGCTACAACCTTCTCTCGTTCTCCAGCTTCTACTAGAAGTGAGCTACAACCCCCTAGCTCTTGTACTAGCTGATATGTTTACTAGTACATAGGTGCCAGCCTACAGAAGGCTATAACCTTCTCTTTTCTTCCAGGGACCACGTTTCATAAATTTTCAGACTGGATCCATCAACAACATCATTCAATCATCAAATATATATACATCAATCAATCACTTTGACAACCCATCAATCTGATCATTCAAAATGCTGTCACCAAAATACAGTAACCAGAACCCAAGCCAGAACCCAGAACACTGTAACAGAAAACAGAAGCAACTAAAACATATTTTATAAGGTATATGTTGCTTCCATGTGTCGAACCCGCATGCATACGCGCTTTCCTCAAAGCGAACCAACGTACATATCTGCAAATCAAATTTATGATGTATACGTTGCTTTGATATGAAGAACGAGCATGTATATGCTCCTTTTCTAAAGTGAACTTGTGTACAGATCTGTAAATGATGATTTAAACGTTACAACTATTCTAGACTCCAGTCATACCCAGATTATCATATTTACAGACTACAACTTGTGCCAGTTATTCAGATACATGATCAAACCACATAAAGATAATTCACTTCAAGCCTTAAGATCCTGATACATCATTGGATCTTATCCTTCATCATCAGCTAAGGTTCATCCTTGGTTCAGATACAACAATGCATCATAACCCAATAACCTGCATACTAGATCTCACACTTCATAAGATATTCGATACTTGCACTACTTGGCCTAATGATATTCTCCTCCTTTTATAGTTTGTAGGCCTTTCTCAATACCATGGAACAAAACCACTTAGGACCAATACCTTGAAACAAATACCTAGGGTCAATACCACAGACCCAATACCTTTGACCAATACCATGGATCAAAATACCATGGACCAAATACTTTGGACCAAAAATTTATTTTTCCAAGGTATACACACTTTTCCTTCGTGAAAGTGCGTGTGTACATATAAGTGACTTGTATATAGTTAACCTGCGTGTATACGCAGCTTGGTCAGTGGTGAACCTGCGTATACATCTCTTTATTCATTATGTGAAGACTAATCTGTAATTCCTTTTTGTTTACCTGCTATACTGTGATCTTTCATTTGAGTGAGTTGCCTTCTGAACTGATTCCTTGAAGCTGCCCTACATTTCATCACATCTGTAAACACTACTGTCATGCATTCTGTCACATCTTATATCTCTTCTGTAGATTCATCTAGTTCCCATATACGCGAGATTTTTTCTATTACAAGAGGGTTGCCATCAAGTAAAACACATACATCATAATGCCAACAATAATTAAATAAGTTGCCTACCCCATAGTGTTTAATTTGGACCATCAGGGTTTTGATTTTTCCTTTTATCTCTTCTGTTTGTGACTCAATCAGAATTAAATAACTGAGTTTCTTGTTTAATTTCATTTGAAGGTTATATATTGTTTGGATTGAATCCGTGGACAAACAAATTATTTCGTCACTAAGCACTTCGTCAGGAGCATCTATGGATTGCTCTCAAGCTGGTTCCTTCCCCTTACCACTCTATTGATCAAACACATGTAATTTGTAATTTTTTTCCACCATCCTCGACTATAAACATTCTAAGATTTGAATTTGATGAAACATTTTAGATCAACAAAAAATCCATTTTTTACATAAGAGGGGAGAGGGGAATTTTAGCTAGTTAAATATTTTCTCTTAAATATTATGATATCTTGAACATTCATGATGACATATTAAAAAAAATCAAGAAATTAACCTACAATTAATCATTATTATATAAATAAGAAAACCACTATTGACATATGTCTAAATTTGGGTAAAATAGAATACATACTGCCCCCATAATAGAAATTTTTGTATCTATTTGATTCAAATTGTAATAAATGAGAAACTCTTACCCTGCAACTATTGATTTTATGGCGCACATGAATACAAAGTTTCCTTTACGCTCCTAAAATATGAAATTGGGTTGCTTATTTGTGGTCATGGGTCGTGTATTATCTATAAACCTTGCAATATTCCCTACTGCTTTTGGCCTTCCATCAATATACATAGTTGTGCCTTTATATAGATCATTTTCCTTTAGTTGTATATAATTTATGGCCACACCATATCTTCACATACTTTTGGTATATTGGACTAGTTGTACCCAATCATTGTAGACATAACAAGGCCTGACATACTCCATCAATTCAGTTAATCTTCCATGACATAACTTTACTACATCCATTGAAAATAGCCCCAGACCATGTAATAACGATGGGACAATGTGGTATATCCTTTCATTGACAAAAAAATTGGTGTTTATTTCAGTAAGATCCATGGGTACCCATTGTTTAACTAGATGTTTGTACCTCAAGGGCACCTCGATGTCATGTATGCTCTCATTATCATAAGAACATGACTCCCCTTTAGTGAGAAAAAATTTCATGCGTCTATGGAATTTTCTTCTAATATTTTCACATCTAGTTGATCTTTGCCTGTTAGACGACGCAGTAGATGTTTGGTCAATTTATTCTATCCTACCTGAACTTCCATCACTTGACGATGATAGATCTGACAAATACCTATTTGGCTGAAAGTCCTATACTGCTCCATCAAATGAGAGAAACTGTTATGGAGTTTAAATCTTTTTGTTGCTTTTCATAATCTAATTTCAATGTTAAAAATCTCATCTAATTTCTTATAATTTTGCTCCTATAATCTCGAAGATTCCTCTTGTCCTAATTACCAAATTTAATAAGTGAAAGAGTAATCATAATAAACACATATAAGTAATCAATAAGCATTTCTATATATGGTTTATGACAAAAACCTTAGTAGATGTTCATTAATGGTTTGCTGATAATATCTAGGGTTTATGAAAAGTCCCTAGTAAAGGTTGATATAAGATCCTAAGGTATGAAAGTGAAACCCTAGGTGTAAATGCTTTCATACGATTGAAACCCTAACAAGGTTTAGATGTAGGATATTTAAGGTTTAATTTTTAAATTTTTGATAACACTCCATCAAATGAGAGAAATTGTTAACGAGTTTAAATCTTTTTGTTACATTTCATCATCTAATTTCACTATTAGCAATCTCATCTAATTGCTTATAATTGTGCTCCTATAATCTCAAAGATTCCTCTTGTCCTAATTACCAAATTTAATTAGTGAAAGAGATGATAACAATCACATATAAGTAATCAAGAAACGTTGTTATCTAGGGTTTATGACAAAAACCTTAGTAAAGGTTCTTTAAGTGCTTGTTGATAATATCTAGGGTTTATGACAAAACCCTAGTAAAGGTTGATAAGATCCTAGGGCATGAAAGTGAAACCCTAGGTGTAAATTATTATGTACGATTGAAACCCTAACAAGATTTAGATGTAGGATATCTAAGGTTTAATTTTTGAATTTTTAATAACACTCCATCAAGTGAGAGAAATTGTTATCGAGTTTAAATATTTTTGTTGCATTTCATCATCTAATTTCACTGTTAACAATCTCATCTAATTTCTTATAATTGTGCTTCTATAATCTTGAAGATTCCTCTTGTCCTAATTATGAAATTTAATAAGTGAAAGAGTAATAATAATAAACATATAAGTAATAAATAAGCATTGTTATCTAGAGTTTATGACAAAAACGTCAGTAAAGGTTCATTAAGGGTTTGTTGATAAGATCTAGGGTTTATGAAAAAACCCTAGTAAAGGTTGATATAAGATCCTAGGGCATAAAAGTGAAACCCTAGGTGTAAATGCTTTCGTATGATCAAAATCCTGACAAGGTTTAAATGTAGGATATCTAAGGTTTAATTTTTGAAGTTTTGATAACTATCCATCAAATGAGAGAAATTGTTAGTGAGTTTAAATCTTTTTGTTGCATTTCATCATCTAATTTCACTGTTAGCAATCTCATCTAATTTCTTATAATTGTTCTCCTATAATCTCGAAGATCCCTCTTGTCCTAATTACCAAATTTAATAAGTGAAAGAGTAATCATAAAAAGCACATATAAGTAATGAAGAAGCATTGTTGTCTAGGGTTTATGAAAACAACGCTAGTAAAGGTTCATTAAGGGTTTTTTGATAATATCTAGGGTTTATGACAAAACCCTAGTAAAGGTTCATAAAAGATCCTAGGGCATGAAAGTGAAAGGTGAGGTATAAATGCTTCCATATGATTGAAACCCTAAAAAGGTTTAGTTGTAGGATATCTAAGGTTTAATTCTTGAAGTTTTGATAGCACTCCATCAAATGAGAGAAACCGTTAGTGAGTTTAAATATTTTTGTTGCATTTCATCATCAAATTTCACTGTTATCAATCACATCTAATTGATTATAATTGTGCTCTTATAATCTTGAATATTCCTTTTTTCCTAATTACCAAATTTAATAAGTGAAACCGTAATCATAATAAGCACATATTAGTAGTCAAGAAGCATTGTTATCTAGGGTTTATGACAAAGCAACTAGTAAGGTTCACTAAGGGCTTGTTGATAATATATAGGGTCTATGAAAAAACCCTAGTAAAGGTTTATATAAGATCCTAGGGCATGGAATTGAAACCATAGGTCTAAATGCTTCTGTAGAATTGAAACCCTAACAAGGTTTATATGTAGGATATCTAAGATTTAATTTTTGAAGTTTTGAAAACACTCCATCAAATGAGAGAAATTGTTAGCAAGTTTAAATCTTTTTGTTGCATTTCATCATCTAATTTCACTATTAGCAATCTCATCTATTTGCTTATAATTTTGCTCCTATAATATTGAAGATTCCTCTTGTCCTAATTACCAAATTTAGTAAGTAAAAAAGTAATCATAATAAGCACATAAAATTAATCAAGAAGCATTTCTATCTAGGATTTATGACAAAAACCCTAGTAAAGGTTCATTAAGGGTTTGTTGATAATATCTAGGGTTTATGAAAAAACACTAGTAAAGGTTGATATAAGATCCTAGGGAATGAAAGTGAAACCCTAGGTATAAATGATTTTGTACGATTAAAACCCTAAAAAGGTTTAGATGCAGGCTATCTAAGGTTTAATGTTTGAATTTTTCATAACACTCCATCAAATGAGAGAAACTATTAGCGAGTTTAAATAATTTTGTTGCATTTCATCATCTAATTTCACTCTTTGCAATCTCATCTAATTTCTTATAATTGTGCTCCTATAATCTCGAAGATTCCTCTTGTCCTAATTACCAAATTTACTAAGTGAAAGAGTAATCATAATAGCCACATATAAGTAATCAAGAAGCATTGTTATCTAAGGTTTATGACAAAAACAATAGTAAAGGTTCAATAAGGGTTTGTTGATAATATCTAGGCTTTATGACAAAGCCCTGGTAAAGGTTGATATAAGATCCTAGGGCATTAAAGTGAAACCCTAGGTGTAAATTCTTCCATACGATTGAAAGCATAACAAGGCTTAGATGTAGGATATCTAAGGTTTAATTTTTGAATTTTCGATAAAACTCCATCAAATGAGAGAAACTGTTAGCAACTTTAAAAAAAAATTGTTGCATTTCATCATCTAATTTCATTGTTAGCAATACCATCTAATTTCTTATAATTGTGCTCCTATAATCTCAAATATTCCTCTTTTCCTAATTAGCAAATTTAATAAGTGAAAGAGTAATCATAATAAGCACATATAAGTAATCAAGAAGCATTGCTATCTAGGGTTTATGACAAAAACCATAGTAAAGGTTCATTAAAGGTTTGTTGATAATATCTAGGGTTTATGACAAAACCCTAGTAAAGGTTAATATAAGATCCTAGGGCATGAAATTGAAACCCTGGTTTTAAATTCTTCCAGTATGTCTAAAACACTTACAAGGTTTAGATGTAGGATATCTAAGATTTAATTTTTGAAGTTTTGATAATACTCCATCAAATGAGTGAAACTGTTAGTGAGTTTAAATATTTTTGTTGCATTTCATCTAATTTCACTGTTAGCAATATCATCTAATTTCTTATAATTGTGCTCCTATAATCTTGAATATTCCTATCGTCCTAATTACCAGATTTAATAAGTGAAAGGGTAATCATAATAAGCACATATAAGTAATCAAGAAGCATTGTGATCTAGAGTTTATGACAAAAACTGCAGTAAAGTTTCATTAAGGGTTTGTTGATAATATCTAGGGTTTATTACAAAACCATAGTAAAGGTTTATATAAGATCTTAAGACATGAAAGATTTTGGGTGTGGTTTTTACACTTATGTCCTACACTTTCTCTCCCTAGTTTTGATCCTCTTTCCCTCCAGGCCAATGAAACTTCACATGCTAATCACCCTTTTTCTCATCTATATAGCCTATTTCACCGTCATGTTATTTTTCCATGTTTTGTTGGATATAACAATATAATATTCGTTTTTGTGGATAACTGGGGTAAGCATTGGAGAAGTCTTTCGGATCCTCTTCTCTTTTTCAGGTGTTGCTTGCGAGAACGAGGTTATGGAGTGAACAAGCCACACTGATCAGTCTCAGATCAGGGTAGAGCAGATTGTTGTTACACCCTGTATGCTGTTACAAATTGTTGTTACACATTGTATGCTGTTACAGGTATTGTTGTTACACCACGCACTGTAAAAGATGACAATTGTTACACTGAGGATGATGTTACCCAATGATTGTTGCTACATCCCAAACCGTCATTTGACCACAGGACGTTGTTGTACCGAAGTTGGCAAAATCGTGGGTACTATTCCACACACAATTGTCGGGAGTTATGAATTGCTTATTTAGAAGTAACAGATCCACATGGTTGTGATCTTAACCAATGTATTTGAATAACATTTGTATTTAGGTATAGGTTATAAATATTTCTATTTTATGATTAGAATGAGAATCATGAGATTCTCATGACTGATCTATTCCTGATTTTGGGTATGTAATAACTATAAAAGATACTTGATTTCTCATGTACAGGGACAACATAGAGAAAACACTATTACTTTGATCTTGTAACTTTTAATTATTTTTAATATTGAAGGCACTACGGTGATGTTGTTACTGTTCCTCATTTGATTCTTTAACTAATATTGTGTTTAATATTCCTCCGCCCTTGCTAGGGAGTAAGGGCCCTCCTCTTTAGTAGGCACTGCAGTGGTAGAAGTAGCTATATATTATTATTTCTTTTATTGTTGTATGGTTTTCCGTTGTTGCTCTATAAATTTTAGAATACATTTGCTTCAGTTCCAGATTATATTATGCTGTTACATTGGTTTGATTAAACAGAATGATAGTTGACCAACTGTTGTAGTCATTAGTTTAGTGTGTGACACGCCCTTGCTCTAGTAATTCTGAAGTGTGATTTTTTTTTTTTTGATATCTAGTGGAATCAGAAACGGTGGTGGTATCATACTTGCGTTACACGGGGTCGAATCCCATCGGTTGCCACTATAACCACTAGGAGGAACTGCCCAGCGCATAAGAATGGCACTCAAGTTAAGACGAGACTTGAACCCGTGACCTACACAACGACACAAATGACTTAGTAGACCGTCTGCTGGCCACGAGACCAAACCCCTGCGGGCTAATTGTGAAGTGTGATTTCATTTTTGTAAGAGTGCTTTAATTTCTGCATGAATGATTTAATTTCTTCAATGGATTTAGCGTCATTTTTTACTGTTTCTTTCTATTTCCATTCTTTGTTGTAGTGTATTGGCACAGATAGTGCGAACTCCATAGGAACAACAAGACCTACCATGGGTTGAAAATTAAATGGTTGCAGTCTTGGCCAATTAGGATTGATTAAAACAACACTACATTTTGGCATCGTTTCCGGGGATGGAAGTTGATGATACAATCAACCAAGTTGTTTGTTTGATGATAGAGTGTTCCTAGTCCATAATTGTTGGGCGATAAGACGAGAGATAAGAACCTGCACATCACTCTAACATACTTGGGAGGGCTCACCGTTGTGATCACTAGGGCACTTAGTGTGTTGCATTTTGGTGTTTTTTAAAGTGTGTCTTTAGCTCTTCAGTTGTTGGGCCGTAAGATGAGAGGTAAGAACTTGTGCATTGCTCTAACATACCTGGGTAGGATCACCACTGTCAAAGACTGAGACACTTAGGGTGGTAATCAATACACATAGGTTCCATGTGTGCAACTATAGGAATTATAGAAATACTAAATTTACCCCCCCACTCTAATTAGTCACAAGAAAAATGGGTCGTAAAAAGGAAAGGAAGAATGTAGATTTGGTATGGAAAACATTTATCCAGGAACTAATCTCAAAGGCAAAAAAAGAACAATCGAGTTCTCAAAGAGATGCAAGGAAAACCTGGCCACAAAATGCTGTCACTCTCATAACAAGGAAAGAAACTTCTATTGGCATTGTGGCACTGATTTAGAGCTATGGCACATGTATTGTCCTTGATGGCAACTCACTTTGGTGACAGATCTCAGTACAGGCTCTCAGAATGAAGGAAAAAGATATATACGCAGGTTCACCTAGAAGAGGGCGCGTATACATGCGAGTTAGACGTTACAAAGGCATTTATTCGTATACACACACTTTCACGCAAGGAAAAGCGTGTATATGTTGGAGAACTTACTTTGGTCCGTGGTAGTTAGTCCTTGGTATTTGAACCTATGGTTTTGGACCATGGTATCTCGTCAGAAGTGTTGATCCCAAGTATAGGGTCCATGGTATTGTTTTATTATGGTTTTGGACCGTGGTATTGTGAAAGGCCTAAGACTATAAAAGAGGAAGGAGATCATTTGACAAAGGATCATCTGAATTAATTAAATATCTAATAAGTGCTAGATCTGAAATATTGGTGATTGGGGTTATGGTGCGGATCTGGATCTGAATAAAGGAGGAACCTTAGTGCAAAGAGAAGGATAAGTTCTATTGATGGGTCATAATCTTTAGGCTTGAATGATAGTATCTTTATATGATTTTGATCTGTTATATGTGGCACATACTTGATCTATAAATCTGATAATCTGGGTTAATTAGTGTTTGAATACTTGAAAGAGTGAATTATCCTTTATAGATCTGTACGCAAGTTCAGTGAAGCGAAGGCGGATATACACGCTGGTTCAGTAAATAAAAACAGCGTATAAGCAGGTTGGTCCACACACAGAAGCGTATGCATGTAGGTTTCAGGTTATTGAAGTAGCGTATATCTTGTGAGTTGTGATCTAGCTGCTTCTGTTTATTGCTGCAATGTTCTGGGTTCAGAATTTGGTGTATGGTTACTGTTACTGTGTTTTGGGTACAACCGTCAGAGAAGTATCCTCTTGATTCAGTTCTAATTGGTGAAAAGGAGATTGTTTGATGCATAAATTGTTTATGATTGATTGATGTTCATGGATCCAGTCTGAAAATTTATGAAACGTGGTCCCTGGAAGAAAGAGAAGGTTGTAGCCTTCTGTAGACCAGCACCTTCGTACTAGTATCTTGACTAGTGCAAGAGCTAAGGGGGTTGTAGCTCCCTTCCAGGAGAAGCTGGAGAATGAGAGAGGGTTGTAGCTCTCTACAGGTTGCAACCTGCGTACTGGTAAAGGACTGCACCAGTACATTGTAAAAGGAAGTTTCTAATTAAAAGAAGATAGAAACGAATTGTAGCAGGTGGTTTTCACCCACATTGGGTTTCCACCTTATATCTTGTGTTCTTGTGTGTGTGATTGTCTTCAGATCTGTTTTACTATTTCTGGTTACTGTTTATTTGATTCTAATACACAGATTAATGATCAACATCAGTAAGATAAATTAAATTATAAGTCTGCATTGCATACGCGGGTTTCCTTCTCTGTAGTTGCGTATATATGCGATTTTATCTAACTTAAGTAGCGTATATGATCTGGGTTTGAAAAAGAAAAAGAAGTGACTTGATAATACTGATTCACCCCCCCTCTCAGTATTATTTCCAACAAATTCCTATTCCTCTATCTCGGGGCCATACCATTCTAAAGCTAGCGAAAATACTCCCAAGATTAAGCATCCAATTCAGAAAAAACAGGGGGGAAGCTAGTAGCCAGAAATTTAAGACTGAGGGACAAGGGGAAATTGAAGGACATAAAAAACTTGAAACAGGAGAGCACCTATTGGTTTATCAATATCTCGATTTAGGTAGTGCAATGAAACAACTAGCCATGAAGTCGTCTAAGCCATCAATTTCACCTGCAAGACAATCACAAGAATAGTTTGAAGAGCATCTGTTACAACAAGGATTAGAAGGGTTAACAATGGGGGAAAACAGTGACAACAATGCTAAAACAAATGCTATTGTCACCACATTTGAGTTCCCAATTGGGGATATCAGAGGCGAGGCTCCCATAAAAAATATTCCTTTACCATCCTTACCATCCTTTCAAGGGATGAATATGGAAGACCCAGACACCTTCTTATTTGAATTTGATGTGTTATGCAGGAGTTATGACTATGTCTTAGATGCTCAAAAACTAAAATTATTTCCTGCTACTTTAAAAGGAGAAACCTTGAGATGGTTCATGGGGTTAGGCTCTACTTCTATTCGAACATGGAGTGATATGAAGGAGACATTCTTATCAAAGCATTAAGACTATTGCAAAACCAAGGACTTAAGAGAAGAAGTATTCAGGATGACACATAAGGAGGATGAAAGCCTAGAGGACTATGTAGAGAGGTTCCACTATAATTTGCAAAGGTATAAACACAGTGATTTAGATCATGAGACCTTGAAGACCATATTTATAAGAGGAATGAGGGATGACTACCTTGATACCCTGAATCTACTAGGAAAAGGGGACATATCTTAGGAACCATTCGCCGAATTTTTTTTGTAAAGCTCTGTCTAAGATGCTCTAGAGGATCGTCTAAGGGAATAAGCACAATTCGATATGCCTCTACCCGAATACAAAAATCTGTAGGTGTAGGAGTAACCAGAGCAGAGATCGGGAATTTATTCAAAAATTTCAAAACCAACATCCTCAGTACTCTATCTGCCCAGATAATGACAACACAGATCAAGAAAACACAAGGATAATCTAATACACATTTGGTTGTGTTTTGTCTGAATTGCCGGAATAAACATCCCTTGAGGGAGTGTGAATTGAACAACAACAGCTTGTGTAATATTTGTGAGCTGGAGCACTCTACAGGTCAATGTCCGAAGCTTCCTAGAATAAAAGCAGTACTTAAAGAATTGAGTGAAGAAGTTCAATCCTCTTATTTCATTACACCTAGGAGACCATGGAAGCCACAACCTCCAGGTATTCCCCAATATTTTTCTTCTTTTAATTCGTGGAATAATGCATATAATACTTAGCAATATCCATGGAAATAATCTGCTCCTTCTCTATAATAGTTTCCTTCACCTTGGAACTAGTGGTCCCCCTCTCCCTCTATTCAATATCCTTCATCTCAACCATACCCTTGGAATCAAAACTAGAGGGGGAATACCTAGAATACATCTCCACCTGGATTACCAATGAAACAACAACTACAATTTCCCCCTTTACAAATTCTTATTCCTACACCACCTGTGCGACCCCAACAACCTGTGCAACCTAACCCTAACCCGAATAATAAAGCAGCCCAGAGCATAGAGGCTCCAACTACCTTCTAGACTTACCTTATTACTCCCGTGGGACTTAATGAAATTCAATTGTGGTCGAGTAAGGTAATTAAACCAAATCACTCCCCTATCATTACCAAGGAGGAATGTGAGCCTTCCAGAGGAGGTACAATAGATACTGAGGTCACTGTTACACCTATAACAGTCGATACAGAGCAAATTGTTACGTTTGTAACAGCTAACCCGAGAAGAATTGTTACTCCTTAACAACCAACTCGAGTAAGGCTGATACACTTGTAGAAGCTGACTCGAATGTTATAACTCAGAATCCTCTGTATCCTCAAAGATTAACTGAGCCTGGAATGACCTCACAAACCGAATCCGATTTTCTTAGGGAGTTGCAAAATCTGCATGTACAAATTCTTCTGTTGAAAGCTCTTAAAGAAGTACCTATTTATGCTAAAACAATACGAGATTTGTGCATTAAGAAACCTAGAAGGAAGCCTAAAGACCCTACTACTATACACGTGATGGGGAAATTGTATGAATTAATGTCTACTCAGCCTCTTTTAACCAAGTATAATGATCCAAGAAGCCATACAGTTATTGTCTACATTAACGACCAACCCATAACTAACACATTGATTGATCTTGGGGCTGCCATTAATGTGATGACAAAGGACCTCTTTACCACCCTAGGGCTACATGGGCTTAGACATACTCCTATTGTACTTGAATTAGCATATAGGTCCCGTGTTAAACCCGAGGGGATGTTAGAAGACATAGTAATCACAATAGCTTCCTGGAGGTATCTGACTGACTTTCTTATCTTACAGCCCAAATCAAACTTGGGGGGACATCCTTTGATCCTAGGGAGGCATTGGATGGCCACTGCAGATGCATTTATAGGATGCAGGTCTAGATCTATGGTGATCTCAGATGGCCAGGTTGAAAAGAATCTTAATCTTTACCCTCCAAAACCAAAAATGGATTTGCATAACCCCTGGTGGGATGAATTTGAGCCCAAATCGGATCTTTCCCTACCACTCCTCACTCTGGGGAAAGCCCAATACTTCAAGGATGAGATAGAAGATGATATCATTAATGGTTTTATTAGTAACTCGCTTTCTGTCGCTTCCATTGAAAATTCAAAGGAGGAAGAGGAGGTAGAAGATATAAATTTTGAACAAATGAGAACCACTCTGAATACTGATAGCAGTCCAATTGAAATAGAACCAGGAAAGTTTCTGAACATTAACCCCAACTTGACTGTTGAGCAAAACCAACTACTGTTATAGCTGTTACAGAAATACAAAAAGGCATTTGCATGGGACTATATGGATATGAAAGGGATTCATCCCAACTTGTGCACTCACTGCATTTATTTGAAAGATGGCTGCAAATCAATTAGACAACCGCAATGCCACACGAAGCCTGCGTTGAAGGAGGTAGTGAAGGAAGAATTACAAAAACTCATGAGTGCTAACTTTATTTATCCGATATCTAACAATCACTTGGTGTCTCTGCTTGTCATTGTCCCTAAGAAGAATGGCAAGTGGAGAGTCTGTGTGGATTACAGAGAACTCAATAAGGCCACTCAAAAGGACCATTTTCCTTTACCATTTATAGATAAGGTCCTTGACACCCTTTCTGGGAAAAAGTTTTTTTTCATTTCTAGATGGGTTTAGTGGCTACAACCAGATACAAATTTCCCTAGAGGATCAGGATAAAACAACCTTTACTTTCCCTTGGGGAACTTTCGCATACATGGTACTCCCTTTTGGACTCTGCAATGCACCAACAACCTTTCAGAGGGTAATAATGGGAATCTTTTCTGATTTGTTGAATTGCTGCCTTGAAATATTCATGGACGATTTTACACCTTATGGTTCAGATGCTTTTGAAACAACATTAGCTAATTTACAAAAAGTGTTGGAACATTGTGTGCAGACTAATGTTGCCTTGAGCACCAAAAAATGTCACATGATGATGACTGAATGGATCGTGCTAGGACACTACATTTCTGCTGACAGGATCAAAGTAGATCATGCTAAAATAGAGGTACGTAATTTCTTGGGACATGCAGGGTATTACATAAGGTTTATAGAGAATTTTTCAAAAATTGCATCTCCACTATTTTCTTTTCTTATGAAATATTTCGACTTTTTGTGGACAGGAAAGTGTGAGCATGCATTTTTGAAGCTAAAATGATGTGTATCAACAACTTCAGTTTTACATGGACCTAATTGGGAAATGTCATTTCACCTAGATATAGATGCATTTGATATTGTTGTAGGTGTTGTTTTGGGCAAACTAGAGGACAAGAAACCTTATGCTATTTACTACATAAGCAAGAATTTGACTTTGGTTGAACTCAATTACATAGTGATTGAGAAGGAATTCTTAGCAGTAGTGCATGCCATCGATAAATTTCGACATTATATCACTGGGTATCAAGTATTTGTACACACTTACCATTCTTCCATTCGTTTAACAATGAATAAGCCAATTACCAATGGTAGAATTACATGCGGGTTATTGCTGTTACAGGAATTTGATATCACAATTGTCGACAAACTTGGGAAAGATAATGTAGTAGCCGATTTTATTTCTAAGTTAACCATTGATGACATATGCATTCCTACTGAGGATTCTTTCCCTGATGAATATCTCTTTGTTATTTCTACTTACTCACCATGGTATGCAGATATAGCCAATTATCTTGTTGTAGGAAAGTTCGCACAATATTTTTCCTCTAAGGAGAAGAGCAAGATCATACAGCAGAGTGTTACCTATACTTGGATAGATGGGAATCTCTATCACACTAGACCATATTTCCAGATCATACGTTGTGTTAGAGAAGATGAGATCTTTGACATCCTTAAGGCTTGTCACGAGGAACCTTGTGGAGGGCACTTCGCAAACAAGCGAACAGGGTACAAAGTCCTTTCGATAGGGTATTATTGGCCAACAATATTTCAGGATGCCAAGAAGTTTGTGAAAGGATGTGATAGTTTCCAAAGAAGGGGCAAACCACTGCAATCAGATGAGATGTCGTTATAGCCTCAAATCGTCTTAGAACCTTTTGAGAAATGGGCCTTGGATTTTGTGGGACCAATTAGTCCTTCATCTAGACAAAAATCATACATTTTGGTCTGCACCGACTATTTCATAAAATGGGTTGAGGAAAAATCATTAACTAGAGCCACAGAGCAGGTTATTTCAGACTTCCTATTTGAATACATCTTTGTCCATTTTGGTATACCCAGGGAGATAGTCACTGATGGAGGGCCACATTTTACATCCCATATGATCCCAAATTTGGTTGAAAAATATAAAATCCATCATAGAATCACTACATCTTATCATCCAAAAGCGAATGGTCAAGTGGAAAGCACCAACAAAGTCATTGAGGGGATTCTTACCAAGACTGTGGCCAGTCACTGAAGGAATTGGGCCAATAAACTTCCAGAAGTGTTGTGGGCATACAAGACTAAATATAGGAATACCACGAGATTCTCACCATACGAACTTGTGTATGGTAAAAATCCCTTATTCCCTATTGAGTTCAAAATCAAGACATTAAGAACAACATTGCAAGTGAATTTAGATCTGGCTACAACACTAAAACAAAGGTTGAACCAACTCAATGAATTGGAGGAGAAACGACTAGTTGCTATCCATCAAACATAGATTATCCAGCAGTAGAGAGCTAAGTGACATGACAGGTTCATCAAGAAGAAGAAGTTCCAAAAAGGAGATTGGGCTCTCTTATATGATTCAAGATTCAAGGATTTCAAGGGTAAGAGCTACACCAGATGGCTAGGTCCCTATGAGGTAGATGTAGTCTTTGACAATGGGACTGTGAATTTGGTTACCGTTGACAATGGAAGGACACAATTGCTTGCAAATGGGCACTGTCTTTGGTTATATAATAAGCCTGCTTCAAGAGATTCATTTGTTAACATTGTCACAAATTCGAATCTTCAGATTACAAGAGCAGGGGAAAGCCCCCGTGTGCTGCCAAAATTCTAATTTTTCAATAACTGTAATAGTTGAAAACCAACCTCTATTGGCGGCTGTATATATATATATATATATATATATATATATATATATAATAAATAAATAGGGAAATAAAACAATTTGGCTGTGAAAACCTTTTCTGGGCGCAGACAGACAATTTCGGTAGTAGTTGAAAACCACTCTGTGGCGGTTGTTACACACTCTCGAAGAACATTTGTTTTCTCAAGCATATCCTACAATAATTTTGTTACACGACTTTTTTCTTTTCCTTTATCTTTTGTGGAAATCAATAATACATAATAGTCGTCTTGGTTGTTACATCTGTAACAACCAACGAATTATAGAAATAATCCAAGTAAATTATTTATTATGACACATAGCATGCATCACCATGATTCGGAAAGTAGTTGCCTTGACCACCAGAATTGAATTTGCGTGCCTCGTCACCAACACCTTCTCCCCACGTCACACCAGGTATGTCATAAAATGGTAATATCGCTATCTGCTTTTATTCAGTAATTATGGAAATCTAACGTGATATCCCTTTTGACAACCAAGGTCGGTTGTCACATTTAAGTTGGGGGGGACGAATTACATGATGACATGACCTTTGCATGACCTGTGAGTATTTAAAAACCGCAACAAAAGCATGATGATCTTGTAATCATTGTCATTTAATGATCGATGATGCTAAAAAATGGAATTGTACCTTCGACTAGACCTCCCATAACTTAGCATTAATAAGGAAACATTATTGCATGGTACGAATCCTGATTGCAAACCCTAATTTGAAATTCTTTCCTGCAGCACCCTACCATTTACCCACTACTAGAGCATTTCATCCCCATTTAGAGTGCTCAGAGAAGAAGTAGAGGAGAAAAGTTGTAGGGCTAGAACAACTGAGTATTGTGCCGACCGCTTCAGAACTTCTCAAGGGGGAAAAGAGAGGAGAACAATATTGAATTTGTGTAGCGATGGGTGGAGCAGAAATTCGACATGAACCAGGATCGACAAAGGCTTTGGAAAACTTCCCCGAAGCATGTAAAAATTTTAAAGACGCGTGCTCGTTTGAGTTTTTCCAAAGGCTGGAAGGATCAAACGGGGCAATCACTATGGAGTTCGCGAAGAATTTAGAGAGGATTCAAATGGAGGTCAGGGGATTAAAGCTGGAGGTTACATAAGAGGTAATTTCCAAGTGACAACATTGCCAACAGAGGGAAAAAGGTGGTTTAACAAGAAATTTATTGGCCCCTCCTTGAAGGAGGATTTTATCCAAGGGGAGGAACAACTAATGAAGAAAGGAAGGGGGATTGACATGTTCTCACTTCCCTAGCCATGGGCCGATGTCACCCTTTACCTCATCAAGTACATTACCTATGAGGGAAGGGAAGAAATTGTATTCAATTACCACTTCCTGTTTCTAAACCACCTTCAGCATCGAAAACTGATAAACCCTCCCTAAGTTTTGCTGGAAAATATCAAACATATGGTTGCGGATGTAAAAACAGTTGCGCATCGAGAGACTTGCGTCACAAACCATGGCCTCATCAAGCTAATTGTGCTAGATGCCCTAAGTCACCAGGGTAAGAACTGGGAGGAATTCGTGAGAAATAAGGCTAGGACTACCCGCAGGAAGCAAACTGGGACGTTTGAGGCAGCTCTAGCAGAAACCAAGGAGCAGCCCCAGCCCTCGAAAGTAAGGGTTGGAAAGAGGCCCATTGACAAGCCAATTGGTGATAAGTGGCCAAAACAGAGAATAAGGGTTATTGGTCACCTAGAGTACCCATCAATGTCTAAGAAGAACAAGGAGGCAGAAGAGTAGAAGGATGAAGAGTAGGCTCGGCTGGAGGAACCTTCCTCGCCAAGTAAGAACGAGACGCAATCCTTGCTAATTAAGATTGAAAGTTTAGAAAAATAAAATGAAAAGATAAGGAAGAAGGTAGCGGAGGATAAGTTAGAGGCAAGGGCCCTAGGGTTAGACACTTTGGCTGGGGCTGTAGACAGGGTCGGGAAAGGAAATGTTCTGGGTGTTGTGTGCACAGCCTGTGCTAAGAAGCTAGTAGCAGCGGGGTATAGAGTTTGTGCAATGGACACCATCTCGAGGGAAATACAAACTTAGCCCTAGGAAGCTGACACACAAAAACTTGTTGAAGACGTTGCTGTTATACAAGAACCAACAGTTGAGATGAAGCATTCAATAGAAAGTAATTTGGTAACTGATACACAGGGACCCTTGGTTGACATTGTTGTTACACAAGAACCAGGAGTGGAAACAGAAGCCAACCAAGAGGAAGAAGAAGAAGTTGATATCCATGAACTTGTGGTTGATACTTTTGTTACACAAGAACCAACAGTGGAAACCAAAGCTTACCAAGGGAAAAATGATACACAAGAACCTGTGGGTGACACTGTTGTTACAAAAGAACCAAGAATGGAAGTGGAAGTTGATTAGCTAAAAATGAAACTGTTACACAAAAGTCCATTGATGAAATTGTTGTTACAAAAGAACCAGCAAATGAAATGGAGCAGTTTCACCCTCGGGGCGCTGTTACACCTTCAATTGTTAGTGCATGTGGGGGAACACCGGGTCCTGATGAAGGATGGTGTTATGAAAGAATGTTGTTGATACTAGAGTTAAAGAAATGGAAGCAACATGCGCTCTCTCTAGAAGAGGGAATGACATTGCTCAAGGCACATAAAAAGACGATGGATTCGCTCAGGGAAAAATGGTTAAAGGAAGAATGGGAGAGAGAATGGGAAGTGAAGAGACATAAGGAAGCTATGAAGAAAAATGATGAACAATTGCAGCTATTACAATGACAGGTTCTGTATCTAACAAATGATAAGACAAAGCTTCATGAGCTTGCCTTGAACCTGTTAGGATGTAGGTGACCTTCCCCATCGTATCCATTGTTCCTTTGGGAATGTTATTATTTGTTTCAGTTAAAAGCAGTCTTTGAGAATAGGCCTTATTTGGGTTCTTCTACCCATACTTTTCTTGAATTTTTTCGTACTTGTGATTTTGATGAACATAGCTTACTTTGTGAGCTATTTTTGCATAACATAATGTGTGAATATGTCAGCACAAATATGGTAGCAAGTGTTTTCTCCTATATGGGAGATTTTCAGTTGTGGGCCTTCCTTTCATTTATGAGAAACCAAATCGAATGGAATCTGGCCATGAAATCAGTTGAGACCAATGAAGAAAGGGTAGTATTATGGGTCAGAGAAGAACTAGGAATGTTTTATGAACTAAGACGTGATTTTAAGTTGTTCCTGATTACCCCGAGGGTTAGGGAACAATCAGCCACTTATAGAAAAAGGATTGTGAGGATATGCCTCAATTTGTATGCACAAATGAAAATCTTAGCACTAGCAGGGTGCCTTAAGCACACCAAGGCCTGTAGTGCTGAATTGCAAGAAGGAGATTCTTTTGAGTACAGGAATTTTATGGTTGCTGTTACACGGGTACCCGAATATTCCCGAGTAGTGCAGACATTTGGAGCATTCTGGATCAGACTTAGATTCAAATTTTCTCTGATTTGGTTACTAGTGGAAGAATATTAGTCAGACTACCACTTGTGCGACTATGAAGAAGAATCCTAGTCGCGACAATTGATGGCTACTTAGGGGTACAGGGCTCCTAGTTAAGACACTACTGGTGCCTATAATTCTATAAACTTGCATCAGGGGTATAACAGGAGGAGATGAGGTTCTGCATGGGGATATGCAATCGCTTAAGTTGGGGGGAGATGTTGGGTGTGGTTTTTACACCTATTTCCTACACTTTCTTTCCTTAGTTTTGATCCTCTTTACCTCCAGGCTAATGAAACTTCACATGTTAATCACCCTTTTTCTCATTGATACAACCTATTTCACCGTCATGTTATTTTGCAATGTTTTGCTGAATATAACGATACAATATTCCTTTTTGTGGTTAATTGGGGTAAGCATTGAATAAGTCTTTTGGATCCTCTTCTCTTTTTCAGGTGTTTCTTGCGAGAACGAGGTTATGGAGTGAACAAGCCACACTGATCGGTCTCAAAGTAGGGTAGAGCGGATTGCTGTTACACCCTGTATGCTGTTACACATTGTATGCTGTTACACCATGCGCTGTTAAATATGACCATTGTTACACCGAGGATATTGTTACCCAGTGATTGTTGTTACATCCCAAACTATTATTTGACTGCAGGATGTTGTTGCACCGAATCTAGCAAAGTCGTGGGTACTATTCCACACAACTGTCGGAAGTTATGAATTGTTTATTTAGAAGTAATAGATCCACACGGTTGTGATCTTAACCAATGTATCTGAATATAATTTCTATTTAGGAATAGGTTATAATGATTTCTATTTTATGATCAGCATGAGAATCATGAGATTCTCATGACTGATCTATTCTTGATTTTGGGTATGTAATAACTATAAAATAAAATTGATTTCTCATGTACGGGGACATCATAGAGCAAGCATTGTTACTCTGATCTTGTATCTTTTAATTATTTTTAATATTGAAGACGCTCTGGTGATTTTGTTACTATTCCTCATCTGATTCTTTAACTAATCTTGTGTTTATTCCCGCGCACCTGCTAGGGAGGAAGGGCCCTCCTCTTTAGCAGGGACTGCAACGGTAGAAGTAGTTGTATATTATTGTTTCTCTTATTGTTGTATGGTTTTACACTATTGCTATATAAATTGTAGAATACATCCGCTTCAGTTCAAGATTATATTACGTTGTTACACTTGATTGATTAAACATAATGATAGTTGATGAGCTGGTGTAGTCATTAGTTTACTGTGTGGCACGCCCTTGCTTTGGTAATTGTGAAGTGTGATTTCATTTCTGTACGAGTGTTTTAATTTTTGCATGAATGATTTAATTTCTGCAATTGATTCAGCAACATTCTTTACTATTTCTTTCTATTTCCATTCTTGGTTGTAATGTATCAGCATAGATAGTGCGAACTCCATTGAAACAGTAAGACCTACCCTGGGTTGACAATTAAATGGTTGCAGTCTTCGTAAATTAGGATTGATTAAAACAACACTACAAAAGGGACACCATAGGTGTAAATGCTTATGTATGACTAAAACCCTAACAATGTTTAGATGTAGGATATACAAGGTTTAAGTTTTGAAGTTTTGATAAAAATCCACCAAATGAGTGAAATTTTTACCAAGTTTAAATCTTTTTGTTGTGTTTCATCATCTAATTTCATTATTAGCAATCTCATCTAATTGCATATAATTGTGCTCATATAATATCGAATAATCCTCTTGTCCTAATTACCAAATTTAATAAGTGAAAGAGTAATCATAAGAGGCACATATAAGTAATCAAGAAACATTTCTATCTAGGATTTATGACAAAAACCCTAGCAAAGGTTCATTAAGTGCTTGTTGATAATATCTAGGGTTTATGAAAAAACCCTATTAAAGGTTGATATAAGCTCCTAGGACATGAAAGTGAAACCCTGCGTGTAAATGCTTCTCTATGATTGAATCCCTAACAAGGTTTAGATGTAGGATATATAAGGTTTAATTTTTGAAGATTTGATAACACTAGATGCTCTCCTTATGATGACATGATAACCCTAGATTGATGAAGTTATCTTTATGCTCTTGTACATATATATTTTTTCTTTGTTGTACTTGTTGATAATATTTACGGGATGTAATCCTACCTTGTATTTGGTGGTGACTTTATGATGATGTTGAGCACGATGGAAATAGGGAGCTATAAGAACCTTGATGACATTCAAGTTTACATTGACGATTAAAAGCTGAAATTGTTTCCATATGAAGATAAAAGGAATAATGTTCAGGAAGGTTGAAGTTCTCTGATGACATGATGATGCAAAAGAAAGAGCTTATGTAGCTGGTAGGATAAAAAATTGTTGTTGAAAGACTTATCTCTGTAGTTGAGAGGGAGATTGGATATATTTCCTTTATAAAAGAAATTTTGAAGTTGAATAAAAAGGAAGAGGATCCCTAGTGAAGAAGACATGATCATTTGACAAGTAAGAAGAATCAAAATTTTATTCTCTTTCTACCACACACGCGAGATTTTAGGACAACTAGGGTAACTGAAGGTCTGAACTATTGTAGGCCAAATTTCAGAAGTTGCAGAGAGGGTTGAAAACCTTGTTGATTTGTTTTACAAGAGTTGACTTTTGTTAACTTTTGGAGAAATTAACTAAAGTTTGACTAGTATTCTTTGGAGGCTAACTTGGTGGATTGAAGGACTTGTTATCTAAGGGTCTTGGTTGTCTCATTTGATTTGGTTCTTGAAGAAGGGAAGAGAGTTTTGTTGGGATTTCCCTTAGGAGAGGGATTTTTCCTTGGCTGAGAGCGTACATCTTGTTTCCTTGTTTTTATCTTCATGTATTTATGTTTTGGTAGTTGCTTTATGATAAGAAGATAAAATAAGACATAAAAAATTTAAAGAAAACCTAAAGATGATAATAATACATCACATGTAATTATCAAGATAATAAAATATTTCTGCCTTTCTAATTTTCTAACAAGATAATCAAAATTATGCATTGGTTAAAGCCTAGTTCATGCTTATTTTTCATCACCTTATTCTGCTCAATATCAGGACTGAACTTGCCATCATTGGCCTCAAAACTAAAGCTTTGTGTCAAGGCTTCAGTGTGGTTTGAAAAGAAACATATCCTTGGTGGAGCAAAGGCCTAAAGGAGGCTTATGATATAGTCTAGGCCTAAAAACTAGGCTGAATGTTAAATAAAATCAAATCTTCATCCTAGGGTTCTGTGCATATACATAATAAAGGACAAATTTTTTGTGCTCTGGTAGCATTTCCTAACTAGCAAAAGAAGTTACCATGAAAAGGATGCCAGACCACAAGATGGAGCCTGGTCTCAAAGTCTATCTACTAGAAATAAGTATCAGATCTATCCAAGACAATGAAATTATAAGCTTGAAGAACTCTGATTTGAGAAGTATAAGTACATGTTAAAAGTAGTATTTTCAAAAGGCCATGAAGCATTTATAGGCAACCATATTGTTTGAAATATTAATATCTGAAGTGTCTATAAAAGCTTTCATCATTATCCTTTCAAAGATCCGAGAATCCTACACTAGTTCATAGTTATAAGGGTGACCGAATGCTAAAATCAAAGGTTTAAGATATTTTTTATGCATTAGAGGTAGTCTTAATAGCTAGCGAGACTGGAATGTATAAAGGCATCGTAAACTTATTTCAAAAATATGATCAAGAAGCTACAATATGCAATGGGTGTAAACATTATGGTAGAAAATGTTGCAAACTGCATCTCATTCAATCCACGAATTGTATGAAATGTTCACCAAAAACGTCTACCACAAAATCAATGAACTTACAATGGTTATCTATAAAAAAACTCATTCTCTTTTTTCTTTGTAAACATTATTCAAGTTGTAGATTGTGGGAAAGGGAGGCAATAAGGCCCAAGACTGAGATTTGATATTATTTTCAACCCTTAGGCATATCGGAGATCTATAATGCTATACACCCATTTTCTCTTAAGACCATGCAAAACCTAGCCTCTACAACATAGGCAATCAAATTCTGACAGGGTCCAAATCTTGGAGAACCTAGAAAACCTCCTGCACCTTGTCAACGAGACTCGTGTGAGGTTTCCAAAATATATGCATCATTTTCATCAGAATTCCTCCTCATTGAGCCCTAAACTATTATGGTCATAATTCTACTTGTCACAATGCATTACCTTCTTTGCACATCCCTTGGTGATATTTCACACCTTATTAGCATTGGCCTTAATATTTATGCCCCTGTTTTAGCAAGACATCAGGTGAGTGCCTACCATGGCAATAAGTCGTAAATGGGTTCCTTGAGATGTCATTTCATATTAGGGTCCTTTGGTGTGGAGGTATTCGTGAGGACTCAAGCTAGAGTTCCTACTTACCCAATGACCTTTGTTACCCTGTCGAGTTGTGTGTGTGGAGGTGACTATACTTCTCTTTGTATTAGGGAGACTTGGGGGTGATTGTATGAGGGTAGGAAATTTCCACTCGTATCCCATTTGTTTCCATGGTGATAAGAGAGAGAAAGTGAGACGTGTTGGATGAATGTGAAGGCATTTGACCAAAATCACTGTCATATATTTAATTCTCAATACAAAATGAAGCCATAGGAAGCTTACCGCTATATTTGTTTTCCGTGAAGATAGTCGTCTTTGTGGCACCTACCACCTACACCACCTGCCATCACCTTATCGAATACCCTCATGTCCACTTCTCAAATGCTCTCATTCCATCAACATACCACCTTAATGTTTAAATGTTTGGGCCCTCGACAGACTGCTTGAATGTTGAAATGTTTGGATTTTCGAATGCTCTTACTAAACAATGCCCGTGGCTATATATATTATCCACTAATTAGTAAATGTAAAACCTTGGAAATTATTAGATGGACCAAATTTAAAATTGGAGATGATGGTATAAACCTAAATGAGCTTCTCTTCGTTTCAAGAATATATATTCTCTACTAAACAAAACCAACCAAATGAAGTTGGGAGATAATATAACCCCTCCCCCTCACATCACTCTTAGTTCCCTAATAGCCAATCTATTTACTATAATATATTTGAAAGAAACACAGTAACAATCAAACATAAAAACTAGGAAGATAAAAATTTTAACTAGGTGAATGAAAGAGAACAAACCAAATGAAAACATATATATATATATATATACATATCTCATACATTTTAACTTTTGATATCATTAATATTCTTCCTCATCCAACTCATCATCTATATCACCCAGTTCAAAATTCATGTTCAAAGGATTCACCATATCAACATCATCATCATCGTCTATATCATCATCTGGAATGTGCTCTTCTATGTTTGGTTCAAATTCTTTAAGTTCTTCATCTGTCACAACATAAATATCATCTAGTTCATGCAAATTAACATTGTCTCTATTAACATATCTTTGAACTTCTTCGATGTCTTCTTCTAACACATGAACCTCTTATTCCTCTACATCATCTTCTTCTACTACATTATACTTTACCAACCTTCCTCTTGGATCATATCTAACAACATATGACCAACCCGCTTTACCAGGAACCTATGCGTAAAATGCATGTTTTCATTTGCTTGGAATAACATAGGGCTTTGATCTTGGCTCAACATCCCTTGTATCAACCATGGTAAATCTCTTCACATGCTCAATAAGGGTTCTATCAGAGTCACGTTCATGGATTCACAGCCTAAACCATTTGAAATCGAACACAACTAATTTGAAAGATTTAAATTCACACTCAAATATATCATGCAAATACCCATAATATCGAATACCAGAGACTTTGGATGCCTGCAACCTCTATAGGCAACATTGATAACCTGAAATGTTATGATTATCTTGTTGATAAATGTAACTAGTATTGGTCTTCATAATTGTATTTGAGTCATGATGTAATTATGTATTTGTCAAAAAGAAAGAAAAATAAAATTATTTGTAAAAGAAAAATCATTTATTAACATGGGTTTCATACTTATTTTTTTTTTCTAGGTCAAGTCTGCATTGAAGGCTTCTAGGGTTGAGTCATGAGTCATTGTCCATGACATCTTATCCTAAACACTTCTTGGGTTCAATGTATCAAAAGAAAGAAAATTATTTTATGTATTTTGTTCATTTATACTCCACCAAGTTGGCCTACCCTTCTCTTGAAGTTGGCCTCAAAAGGAGCTTCAAACCATATAAATAACCAAGCATTTGACCTAGTATGGAGGTGATTGAACAAGGAATTCTATTTGTAGTTCTAAGTAAAATAAAAGGATGCAAGTAACCTAGAAGAAAAGGAATATCATAAGAGATGAAGAGGAGACATTTATCTAGTCAAAGGGAAGCCAAAAATTTTGTATTTATGCCTCACATCTAAGTTTATTGAAGTATTGCAAGGCTGAAAAATGCAAGTCTGAACAGACCATTATAAAGGTGGAAGAGAGGTCCGAGACCCTAGATGACCTAATTTGAGATGTTTTTATTGACTTGATTTTGGAAGTTTGACTTGTCTTTGTGGGATTCTGACTTGGTGGATTGGAGGAGGTCATTTGTCTTGGTCTTAGGTATTGGTTGTCTCATTTGATTTGGTTCATGAAATAAGAGAAGAAGTTTTTGGGTTTTCCCCTAGAAGAGGGGTTTTTCCATGGCTGAGAGCCTACATTTTATGTCCTTAATCTTCATTTTTATGGTATTGATAGTTGCTTGATTATTAAAATTTAAAGAAGACATAAATAAGTTAAGAACATCACAAGTAATTATCAAAGATAAGAAAATATTTCTGCCTTTATGATTTTCTAACATATCCCACTATCAGAAGTTTTCATCTTTTCATCCAACCTTTTGGAGCAAAATTTTCGGCCATCACACCACATTTTGTTGTGGTGTTTCAACTGCAATATGCCAAACACATAAAAAATTCATTATTAATTGATAAGCATATTTATACTTGGAAAATTTTTAAATTAAGAAAAATACACACCATATGCATCAATATGATTGTCAAAAACACTAAGAAGAATGGGTAAATATGCTTCCTTGATAATCTTTTAAACCATGCACTAAATCAATTTCCCTCTATGTAAGATTGGTATCTCCACTACATTCATTTTCTTTGAACAATGTAGACACACCATACCATGATAACCTACATTATTAGCGTGTTTGCATCATTCAATCCATACCTTAATCCAATCAAGATTGTTCACAATGTATAAATGTATTGCATCCCATTCTCAATTGACTGTATTAAAATAAAGCAATTCACATTTATGACTTGTTACCATGTTATACCTTCATAATAATGGATTATGCAGGAAGACTAAAAATTAAATAAATATGATATACATAAAAATAAATAATTCAAATTTGCTATAAATATCCACTTATATCTACTTACATCTCACTTTCCTCATTCTAACTTTCCCTGATAGGTGGTACCCTTCAAATTTATTCAAGGAATTGGCATCCCAAATGTGATCCAATACATAAATACTTTTTCCTATTGCACGACTATATTGACAAATATAAAGCATGGTTTGATATACCATATATCCCTCTACCAAAGAACCCTTAGGACGTGGTTTTTGTCTAACCAAAGCCTTCAGTGATTTCAAGTGCCTCTTAACCATCCATATTTGTCTTGTGTGTACAGGTCCACACTTTTCAATATCCTTGACTTGGTGTATGCGGTAGTGTTCTTGTGCATTGAAAAATGTCAAAGTTAGATACTTTTGAATTTCACACATTAGATGAGGATTTTGTTTCCTCCAATACTTTATATCTTCTTTATCAATTTATTTAGATGACAACCATCTACAAATGAAGCAAGCAAATCATAAGTTTCAACAAAAAAGTATATAATAATGATGAAAAGTAAAACACAACTATCATATATAAGCTGTATAATAAATTATTGAACAAATTACACTTTTTGCATAAATCTCCACTTACCTCATGTATTTTCCAAGATCATATATAACTTGTTTAAGATTGTTGTCAAATTTGTCTGGGAGAGATAGAGGTAACAAAAATAAGGATCGATCATTATTTATTCCCAAATTAGTAGAAATTTTTTTTTAGCAATATGTTTCACCGATATACAAATATATACACCAAAATAATTACCTTAATGAACATATTCCAATAATGAGTTTTTACCCCACCTAATTCACCTTTCTTTGTTATGATATTCTTTATGTTAGAAGAAAATCTAGTTGGAAATTTAATTTTTTCAGTAACCTCTTTAACATCCTTTCTTTGAGGCTTTGTCAATAACCATGGAAGGGTGCTTATATTTTGGTCGTCTTCATCGCTATTTGAATGAATCACACTTTGCATTGCATGATTGGCCTCCTTAATTTCATTACATATATTGACAATTTTTTCTTTATCTCTCCTTCCATCTAAGATTCATCATAAGGTCTCTACTAATATCTTCCTGATGTGCATTATATCAAACAAATGAAGAATTTATAGCTGCTCATAGTAGGGGAGTCTATTGACTTGCTTGAGATAACTTTTCATTCCTCGTGGAAGTTCCCTGTTATTAATGCCTCGACAACCTACAAGGTGAATCATAGTTAAATCTATTATAACAATGATATAACCTACCAATTAGTTCAATGAAGAAAATGCCATAAAAATATAAAATAATCCAAACATATCATGTATATTGATACATATAAAACTTGATCCATACCTTGAGAGGATCTATTATATTGCAACTTCCAGCACGAGGTGTCATTCTTCGTGGACTTAATCCAGTCTCTTCTTTAGCATTAATTTTATTTTATTTTATTTTTTATTTTTATTTATTTATTTATTTATTTTATTTATTTATTTTATTTATTTAAATTTTTTTTCGATACTTTGGTACCTATGGTTCTTAGAAAGGAAGTGTCTATACTCATCAAACACCTCCTTTCCTAAGCTTCTTGAACAATGAGGTTTAATGTTAGGACCACAAACTGGACAAGAAAATTTACCCTTTTTTTGAAGACTTGCAAGAGATGTAATAATTTTTATATCAATTATTTTATGTACAATGAAGGGACTGTTTAAAAAACGTAGATGAAGTGAAATTCACAAAATTAAACACTATTAAAGTGCAGGGTAACATTATAACATACCACAAAAATGTGTTAGCCCTGGGGCATCGTGAACTGTCCATACAAGCATTGCATGGAATTCAAATTCCCTTTGTGCATCTACTGGTATGGATATATCATACAGAGTGACACCGCTCCATAACTCCACTAACTCATCGATAAGAGGCTCGATATATACATTCATATCTTTGACCTAGTACTTACCTAATTGATTGAACATACAATGCATAAATACGACATATATGAGTAAAAAAAAGATATAAGACATAATTGAACACACACACACACACATATATGAGTAAAAAAATTAATACCTGGAACAATATATTGTGTTAAAAAACTTATTCTAAACAAATTAATACCTGGAATGGTCATTGTCAACATTATGTGCTTCCTCTTTATTGACATCCATGGAGGAATGTTATTATTGATAACAAAAGCGGGCCACACCTAGTAAGTAGATATGAGCTCTCCAAATGGATTAACATTGTCAGCTGCTAATGAAAGCCTATGATTACAAGGTTTTGTTTTAAACTTTGGCCACCTTTCCTCTATATTCCTAAATTTAGATCCATCTACGGGCATTTGAAGAACACCATCTTGAATCACTTCTATTCATTGCATGGTAATCCATAATTTGTTCTATGCTTTTGCACATAAAAAATTGTTGCAGATGTGGAACTATAGGAATATAACGGAGAACCTAGTGAGGCACCTTTTTTGTTACTTTATTAGTTTTATGTCTAATGTCATCACATTTTGGGAATTTTTCTTTCAACACATATTATTTATAATAAAAAATATCATCATTAGGACATGCATGAATAACTTGATACTCCATTCCAATATATTTCATAATGGCATGTAAATCTTAGTACATAATAGGTAAAACATTTGATGGTGGTAATAGAAATTCACCTAACAATCTACAACATAAAAAAACAATAGTATTGGTTAATTTACTAATCAATATTAATCATACATATTGCATCCAAATGTTACAAATTAATTAAATGATGATCAACGTACTAACACTAAAAACAAAGGAAAAAATAATTTCTTTATCATGTATATAGTACTAAATGTCATAAAATATAATAAATACCTTAGGATTTGTGTCACACATGTGTTTGGAAAACCATTCACCACCTTTAATTTGAGAAACAACAATACAACATAGAGAAGTGATGTTTTTGAGCCTTCATAAAGAGGTTCAGTTTCCATCTCAAGTACAGGTCTATCAAAAGCACGACCATCATACTGGTTGCCATCATCATCCATTCCAACATTATTAAATGTCTCCTAGATAAATCTATTTGTCCCATATTCTTCAACTATGTTATCAATGTCATTATCTTCTTCCATAGGATCATTAGCTTGATCCTCAATATTCACTCCATGTTCTTGAACATGCGCTTGTACTACAACCACCTCTTCCTCGTCAAGAAATGCCCTAGGGGGTCGATACTATACAATTACAATAAATAAATTAATATTATAATATATAGAAAAAATTAAAACATCGATGTAAAAATTTACAAATATAATATAGGAGGGGGAGGCAAGAGCAGGAGGGGTAATTTACAACCTCGAAGGAGAAGCAATGATGAAATATTCTTGGGGCATAGGATGGAAGAAAAACAATCATGTGAAAGCTCTAGCATTATGTTGGGGATTGAGAATATATTAGACAAAATTCATTCATCAGCTCATTGTCTTTGGAGATTCCATGATAAAAATCCAAAAATTCTTCCATCCCAAAAGTCCTTTAGGGGAAGCTCTCGCTCCACTAACAACAAGAATATGGATGCAGACTTAAAAATTTGAATCCATTAGTTTCTATCACATTAGAAGGGGAAATAATAAATTTTCTAATGAATAGGTGAACAATCTTGGAAGAGGGGAGTAATTTCCTAGACGAAGGCACTCCTGCCACAAGCCATATCCCATGATTGACAAGTTGTCATCAATAGGGAGCATTGGAAAAATTTTGAGGTCAAAAATGGGCCTCAAAACAAAAATGTACAACCAAAATAAACTTTATAAGAACTAATAAGATACAAGATGATGATGTCAACCATGGAGGATGATTCACCATTTTTGGAGTTAAAAAGTCAAAAGGTTAAAAATAAATAAAAACTACTTTTCCGACTCGTGTTTTCAACTTATTTCCCTCTGGTTTTACTCAAATTTCAAGCTAAAGCACTCGTTGGATGCATAATTTAATTCATCATCCAGGGAGTACCCATGTTTCATACTTTCGATGGACCTTGCTACATGAAAAATGAGAAATACATGAGAAATATGATTGCAATCACATATTTTCATGTATTTCTCATTTTTTTGTATAATAGGGCCCATTAAAAGTGTGCAATATGGGTACTCCTTGGATGAGGAATTAAATTATGCATCCAACAAGTGTTCTCATTCGAAATTTGAGTAAAATTGTAGGGAGATAATTTGAAAATATGAGTTGAAAAAGTAGTTTTGTCTTTTTTCCCTCTAAAATTTGATGATGTAATATAATCTTATTTTATTATTTCCACTATTATTTTATAATATTCCTTAGGAGGCCCATTTTAGACCTGAAAAATTATTTAATTATTAAAGGCATTTAAATGTTGGAATAAGAGGATCATCTGGAGTGTTAGAGTATTTATTAATGTCTCTAATCATGGATTAATGACAAGGCACAAGGTTTGTGTGTCGAACATGTAGATACATCAGGAAGAGCCTTACAGATGGGAATGCAACAGATTGAAATCCATGTTGAAAGACAGGTAGAGATCATAATTAAACTTGATTGATAGGACAACATTGGGATTGAAAGTTGGTATTCTTCCAATGTCATTCATCTCAATATGATTGTACTCAGAAGGCAGTTGAAGGATTCTCTGCAGGGAAACTTTGGTTCATCAACCCAGGCAAAGGCCAGGGGCATTAAATTTGAAGCCATAGACATTAGGGAGATGGAAGAAGTTTTTGGGAGTTATAAAATAAGGGTTCTCCTCCTGAATTACACAATGATTTTTTATAAAGCATTAGTGCTGTCTAGTAATGTGGTTGCTCTGAGTCATGAAAGTAGTGAAAATTGTAAAGATGATCACTTCAATCTACTGTAATGGAGGAAATTTCAGTCACGACGACAAATATCGGCGGACATGTTACATTGGAAGCTCGTTCGCAATTCTCCCTTCTCAACCACAAATTAGAATATCTACAGAAGGAAATATAGTGTCTCCATCTAATGGTGGCAACCCTAAAAAAAGGTGGATGCTCTGGCACTCAAGGTGCATGGTATAGAGTTAAAGGCAGAATTGATAACTGTTGGTGCCTTGAAATAGGTCTATGGTCTCTCCGACTGTATCCCTCCAAACACTTGTGAAGGAAAGTAGCCTAGATGCTCCTAGGACCAAATTATGGAAGAATTCACTTTGCACACGACAAAAAGAGAGGAGAATGATAAAAAAATTGGTGAACAAATGGAAAAGGAAGAAATTGATCAAGTTGGAGTATAATCGTGTCTAAATGTTTTTTTTTTACAAAATACTGTGGAGTCTTTTGGTGAATATATATAATAAATAATCTAAGAATCCTGGCATGGAAACAACCAAGTAGAAATAGAATGTACAGTGAGCATTTCTAACCTCTTGTTGAAGAAGAAATATCTCTATATGTAAGGGTTCTGACCAATATTCTAGCTGAATCAATAAAATATAACCGTTTCTTTTAAAAGAAAAAAAGGACAACAAATCAATGATGATGCTTGTGAAATTTATCAAGATATTTAAGAATATGTTGAAAAAAATAGGAAAGATGTTACTTTTCTTGACATGTAGGAAGAGAGACACTTTTTGGGATATATAGTCACAACCATAATAAAAAAATGTATTGATCTTAATTTGCATTCATCATTATAATGGCATATTCTTTCTTGATTTCACTTAGAGACTAGAAGTTTTAAGAGGATGGATGAGCAACCATGAGCTTGGGTGAGAGCAAGAAACAAATACAACAAATAAATGCGATCACAAAGCTTATACAATTTAGCAATATGTTTAAGATTATGTTGAATTTTTTTAGGAACAATCACCAGTGACCAAACCCTTTTCATTCCATCACATTTATAAATATACTCAAAGTACAATACTGAAACAATAATACCAATGAATCTAGGAAATACCAATTAACTTCAAGCAGGAAAACCAGAAGGTAAATACTACAATATTGTTCATAATGGATTCCATAAGACAAGATAATGAGAGGGGAAAGGACACACAATGAATTTGATCCCCATCTCCTCTCAAACCTTCGATTATGACAAGTGGAGGGTGAATCTTATATTATCATTTTCAATCATTTTTAATTAAAAAAATTATTTCTAAAGAGGATGTGGACTTTTAATATTACTACTAAAATTAGTTGGTGTCTAGATGGGTTTAGGATTAATGTACAAGGGGAAGATAAGTCTTTCTTATTCTTTATTGTTTGGCCTTGTGTTTATCTCTAATTACTCTTTCTATACCCTTTTATTCCTAATTTCCTATTTTTTTCCATCATTGCTCCTAAATAGTTAGGTCTCATATTGTATAAAGTTAGAAGATAAAAATCAAGGAAACAATGTGTTTGTTGATCTAAC
This sequence comes from Pinus tabuliformis, assembly GCA_031772625.1. Lineage (NCBI taxonomy): Eukaryota > Viridiplantae > Streptophyta > Pinopsida > Pinales > Pinaceae > Pinus > Pinus tabuliformis. The sequence continues at coordinate 1,357,964,117 of CM062805.1, forward strand.
TTATTAGTTGCATTTTGTTTTGTATTTCATCATAATTTTTCACTTATAAACTTTGAAATCAATGACCTATGTAAGAAAATTAGATAGGGTCCCATTTTTTCTTTAGGCAAGTGGTAGGGAACCCACTAAAGAAAGTTTTCATAGGAAACCCTTTTTTACTAAGGCACAACATCAATCTCTCCTCCTACAAAAAATGGGGTATTCTTTTTTTTTGACTACTTAGTTGAATATTTGACCAAAATGTCAAAAACTCACTCCTTTGTACTTAGTGGTAAGTGAATGTTATAGAATAAAAGCATTGTGCCTACTTCAAAGGACATTCGAAATGGAATGTTCTACCTCGCATGAGTGATAATAAGTAAGATAAATTTGGAAAAAATAACAATTAATGATTTATAAAACATTTGATTAATATACCATTTTCCTAGAACAATTATAGCTTTGATATTACTTCAAGTTTTCACACAATTTACAACAAATGAGACCCTTTACTTATCACAAAAAGAAACTATATAGAGAATTCTTCACTTTTATATATCACTTGGGCTTAAGAATTTCATTATCACCTAAAACATTTTGAAACACCAAGTGCAAGGCTTGTATCCCATACTTTTTTCCTTAAAAAATGAGAAATAGTCTTTTTTATGAGCGAAATACATTGTACTAGCTAGGAACATAACATTTAAATAAATTGTGCTTTATAACGTTAAATTTTTTAATAAAACCCCTAAACATACATTAACCCACTAACACCTTAACCCCATTTGCCTAAGCCTCTAAACCCCTAAGACCTAACTCCTTAACCCCTAACCCCTAAACCCTTGAACAATAAACCCTTATCCCTAAGCCCATTAACTAATTAACCCCTAACTCGACCTAACCCCTTAATCGACCCTAACGATAATAATCAAATAAAATTTCTCCACATCAAGATGAAAACATAGATCAAATATCTCCCAAAAGAATATAAACATTTACAACAAGAAGGCAATACAATTTACAATACAAAGACATAAAATCTAAAATATAATATACATATAAACATTTACAAAACAATCTACAATACAAAGACATATAATGAATAACTTACTAATGGATGCTATTCATGCCCACCTTTCAACATGTCCATGGTCTCTACAATGCCTTTTAGTTTTTTTACTATTATTAGAAGTCTCCTTAAATTCAAGCCCTTGCATCTTTTACAACGACAATAACATTTTAAATCCTCTGAAGCCCCCATGGGAATGTAGATCCCATGTCTCTTTGGCCTCCTTGAGGAATGTTATGTGAGATTTTTCCTTATCGAACTTTAAGTGATGATTTTCTTCAAAAATTAACCTCAAAATAGACTTACAACCTTCCAAAACAATTGTGAATATCTTATAACTACAACATAGTAGGAAGCACTAGTAGGATTATTTTGAAAGGTATATATAATAATAATAATAATATAACTTCATATATATAATTTATATTATAATTATATAATATAATATTAATAAGTATATTATTGATATTAATATTAATATAGCCTAATTATATATTAATAATATTATATATAATTATAATATTAATCTTATATTTATTATAATTAGTTAAACTCAACGTAAAGTGGTCCCAAATTAAACGTTGTCCAACAAAAAGAAGTCATTAATGGTGGAATTGGCCATTATACAATGATTCCTAGGCATTTTTTTTATATTGGACAAAACGTTGGTTATTCGATGGTATAGGAACTCCCATCAGATATTCGACAACCATCAAGATTTATAAAAAATATAAATTTAACTTCCACTAGTTTTTCTGATTCTATCCTTTTTGTCGGATTCCACCGTCGGAATTTCTGCCTATGTGTATTAGTGATCAAAAACCCTCGAACAAAGACTATTGATTTCCACAGGGGCTTCACTAGGGGAGAAATACCATACCATGTGCATTCATATTGGGGGATATATATTGAGGAAAAGATGACATAATATATTGAGCATATAATAGGGGGTAAAGGGTTTTTATATTGACAGCTATAAAAAATGGAGCTCAAAGTTAATGTAAAAATATAAAGGGGTATAAAAAATGTTAATGAAAAAACTGGATGCCTACAATATCTAGTGAAATTATGGGTTTTTTAAATTGGGAAGGTGTATTAGGTTCATATTAATAGGGGGTTAAATAATGTGATTTTTAGAGGTATTTTCCAATATGTAGTCAAATTAAGGGTATTGTTTAGTGTGTCATGAATGCATGTGATATGTCATAGGTTCATTGAGTGAAGTCCCCATGTTGATTTCCCAGACTCAAGGCTACACAAAACATATGGTGGAGGGAGATTCTCAACTAATTATAAATATGATCTACAAGATCCTACATGGAACATATATCAACAAAATATCTCAAAATTAGAGATTTTAAATGCTACTATTACGAGTAGCATCACTCCTTTCCTTTCCATTGATCATCCCTACTCACATAATAAGAACTAGAAATAAAATTGCAGATAAGTTAGCCAATCAAGGATGTGTCTTGTCAACATTACATATCTCCTCCTCATGGAAATATTTTGAATACCTTTTCCTCAAGAAAGAATGATGGACCATAACTAAGCATGACAAATCTCCTTGATTGGTCTCTTTCTATCTATTCATTCATGCTCTTTGCCTGTATCTCTTAGTCTATAATTGGAATATGCAGCGTAATTTTTAGTTTTGGCTTTTAATTGTTATATAAACAAGAAAATATATGTCCTCTACTCTTTTGAAAAGGTCGAGATTCTAGGTTTTGTCAATTTTTCCCAATGATAGACTAACCCAAAACTCCATGACTTAATATGTACTTCGTGTTTTCAATCAATACAAAATATTTACCCTACAAAAAAAGAGTTTTAAAAACCTCAATCCAAATCTAAAATAGGAGTCTTACAATTTAGATATTATGGGATATTGATCTTATTTCATCATTACCAAGGATCAAGGGATTGGTTCTCCACTTGGAGACTCATAGGATCAATTCTTTGATTGAGTTTAGCAATTAAGAGGACTAGATAGTAATGTATTACAACTTATTATCTATGGAATTTTCATATCTTTTCAATGAAATCATACCTCTTCCTACTCCTCCTTCTTCATATGGTTGTTTCATAGTTGGTGATGATTATGCCATAGGATATACAATAAGTGTTGAATAAGTGTTTGATGGGTTGAATAAGTGTTTGATGGATTGAATAAATGTGATGTTGTTATGCATATAGGAAATTTTGTCGAAAGCCTTGGTAATGAATGACACCATAAAGTCCTAATATGGGAAATATGGGTAGAATATTGATATTAGCCTTATCTATATGTCCTTATGCTTAATGGAAGTTACATTGATACCATCACCAACTTGGATAATTTTAGGGACAATATTTCTAGTTGCTGTGAGTTTAATGTCCTTAGGTTTGTGAGAAATTTTACCATCTTAAATTAGTAACTAAAAAAATTATTATATGAATATCTGATAATATGAAGAAAATTAAATGATTAATATATAAGAGAAAAAATAAACAATTTTCATAATTTTATAAAGTTAATTTAGATTTAATATTTAGTGTATTGTAAAAGTTTTCATTACACGCAACTACAAGTAACTTCGATTTTATTATCTACCCTAATAATGAAAATTAAGGTCCAATAATAATAATATTAATAATAGGTTAAGAAAAACTTTATTCAAGATGGGTTAGGAAACAACAAGCAAAAGAGAAAACAATTTATTGAAAAGTCGTATGACACATGTTTTTAGTTTATATAATATTAGGTGGCTTGGTCGTTTGATTATTTCTCTCCATATTTAAGTGGTGTTGGTGAGAAATAAATGTTATAGAAGGATGGATCACATTCACCATAGAATGTTTCTAGCGATGGAAATAATGCCCTATTTTTGTATTATGAATACATGATTTTATTTATTTTTCTTTTCTCATTCTATTATTGTATATTGCAACCACAACATCAAATAACATTATGAAAATGTTTATTATTTTTTTATGATTATGACTATGATTATTAATGTCTATTAACAGTTATATGGTTACTAGACCTTAAAAAGGTAAGAGATTAAATGTACGTCTTTCACATTTTATTTCTATGCTCAAGAAGAAGAGAGTGAAGTGCTCTCAAATCGCCATAGTTTGTTGAGTTAAAAGGTCAAGAAGGTTGGTAGTGTGACATATATTTGGAAAATTATATTGAATGTAAGTATAAGATGGACAATCTAAGAGAAAGTGTTTTTCATCTTCAACCCTCCTAGGAATGAAAAAGTGACAAACTATTTCATCCCATGGTATTTTGGGAATTGATCAACACCTAGTTTCATTATCAAGCTCATGAGAATTAGTTATACTATTTGAAATGTTCATTTTATTCTTAACACTAGTCAAGACAAAGAGATAATTAGTTTTGAGATTGGGATTAATCAGCTCTTTATAACCTTGTAGTTTCCTTTTTCCCTCCAACTCTTTATTTCCCCACAATTCCCCCTTAAATTTGGAAGTAATAATATCTTTAATATTATCTAAATTCTTCAAGATGATATCTAAATATTATATATATAAATAGTATATGAATCCATGTTGTATAAATTATTTTTATACATAAGATACCTAGTCATAGCCATGGTTTCAACGGGAGAAATACTTCAATTAGGAGGATAGGATAGGGAGTATTTCCTTAAATCTTGAGGTTGTAGGTTTTAAAATGCTTTTGGACTTTTTCAATATTCATCAATGACTCTATTAATAAACTCAAACCTCACATCCATATAAAATAACAGGAGCGACAAGAATCTTTAAGAGGGGCTTCTTTTTATTCGAAATCCAAATATATTTCAACATACAATTGTTTTCAAGGCCATAGTAAGCTTTCCAACCTCCATTTATTCTTTTCTGAATGCTATAATTCAAATTGAGCTTATGATGGGTATCAATTCCCAACTATTTGTATGAAGGAACTTCCTCTAAGGAGGTGTTGTCATAAATGAAAGAATCATAGGTGATCTTTTTTGGATTTAATTATCGTGACTTTATTTTTGTCAGTTTTTATAGTCATATCCATCTTGGAGTAGAAAACTTGGAGGATTTTAAGTTTTTTTCCAAGATTGTAATGGTTCCTTTCAAAAATAACAATACCAACAACATAAAGTAGAAGAGTTATGACCATACTAGTGAGTGTGAGGCCAACACAACTTTCATCCTCCAAACACTCTTTTAGCTTATCAATGTACATTCCAAAAATGTTAGGGGATAAGGGACACCTTTGATTGAATCCAATATTGCATTTAATTTCCTCTTACCAACCCTTAGTGGTATTAAGCTTGATAATAACATTATTACATAGCCTTGTCACATCAACCCTCAATTCCACAGGAACCATTATCTCTTCTAGACTCTTCCATATCTTTGTTCTATGAATGGTGTCAAAAGCTTTCTAAAGTCAAGAAAACAACAAAAGATGTCAGTTTTATTATTGTGGCATTCCTATGCAATTATTCTAAGAGTAACAAGATGGTCATGGTTGAACGATATCTCCTAAACTCAGCTTGGCCTTTAGATCTTTTACTAAGGATTTCAAGACAAAGGTTAATCTTATTTTCTAAAATGTGCTAGTACAAATTTGCTAAAATGTGGCTAATCATAGTGGCCATGTAATGAGAAAGAATCATTTTATCCCCACTTATAAGTATAGGCACAATAAGGCTCTATGTCTAAGGCTTAAGGAAACCTTGCTTCACTAATAAATTAAAAAGCTTGTGTATATGCAGGATGAGGATACATTGTCCCATTAATTTTTTTTTAGCTTGGTAGCCTTCAATGTCGTTAGTTTTCCCATTAACAAGCTTCTTAACCTAAAATAAATATCTTCCAAAGAAAGAATATCATCCTCTATAGGGGCATTCAAAATGGTTTCCATGGTGTTAGGGGATTCATAGAGGTTTTTAAGGTAAATATTACATTTCTTCAAGGGAATCAAATGATTATTTAGTTTTACAAATCAAAATTTTCTTCTAAAACTTTCTATTATCAAACTTAAAGAGGTGGATTAACTACTCTTGTTTTTTACTTATATATTATATTTTCTTTCTGTTAATAAGAGCTTTGTACATATTTATCTTATCATTTTTTACGGTTTCATTAGGAGCATCCATAGTTTCTTTCCTAGAAATTTTTCTTTATAGTTAAGGTTAAAGGTATATGGTTAGAGTTAGGCTCATGGTCATTGAATAGGTCAAAGTTTACAATTTATTTGGAAACAAGGATATCAAATTCCACATAATCCACAACACTACTTCCAAGCTCATGAATATAGTAATTTGGTTGGAGTTTGGCCACTTGAGAGGAGAGGTTCGTATTTCATCCAGATTGCTTGTTCCACACTGCTTGCTCTGAACAATAACGATTGCACAACTTCTTCTGTACATGCTATATCTAGACACATAAATATATTGTGCAAAGAGATCCACATTTTCTGCACTACTTGTTCTGCACTACTTGCTTCACATTTCGTCCACTAAAGGCTTTTATTGCTAATAATTTAACAAGCAATTGACACATATGATATTATTGGTGATATTTGTATTTTTGAATATCTTTTTGTATTTGTACAGAGAGGTTTGTATTTAATCTACATTTGTGTCTCAACCCATGCTTGTTATGCATAATGACAACTACATAGCTTCTTCCGTACATACTATATATGGATACGTAACTCTATTGTGCAGAGGTCCGCATTTCATTCATATTTCTGTCTCATCTCTACTGTTATTTATTTCGTCCTCTAAATTATTTTATTGCTAATATTTTAGTAAACAATTAACGTATACAATATTATTGGTGATATTCATATTTTTGAATGTTCTGCACTACTTGCTTCACACAATGATGTTACACAACTTCTCCCGTACGTGTTATATGTAGACACGTAACTATATTATGTGGAGAGGTCCACATTTCGTTCACTAAAGGATTTTATTGCTAATATTTTAGTAAGTAAATGACATATACGATATCGTAGATCAAATTCTTTCGGATTAATCACATCAATAGGATTGGGTCGACGTTTCGAACTAGCTAATGTGGTTCATCCCTAGGACAAGGTGAAAAAATCATACAATCTTTGAGAATACATAGCAGGGATGTATCAGAGCCCAGGGTTAGCCATTGGAAAAACTATCCATTGAAAACGAGCCGTTGAGAACTAGCCATTGGAGATTAGGTAAAATGAGATTCAAAAAATGGAATTATTTGATATTCTAATTTTAGTTATAAATTATTTAATATTATAATTTTAGTTATGAATTATTTTAGTTATGGTAAATTAGTAATAATAGTAATAAGTTGTCAAGATAAAATAAGTTATTTAATAAAAATAGGATGGGATATTATATACTAATAAGATAAAAATAGTTGTTATTGTAGGTTTTAACCCCGTATAGAAATTAACTGCATACGAATTCTAAAACACAGAAAATAAACAATGCGAGAGCATAACACATAAAACACATATACATAGATATTTTCCCTTGGATCCCAAAATCGAGACTACCAGCTTGATTTTTTGTTATGTTCATTTCAATGTTACAATACATATATATACATGCCGAAGCATCCAATACAATGGACCGAAAACCATCGTGCCCAAAACCATGTGCAAAAACCATGCACAAAACCATAGGTAGGTTCGCCCACCTAATATAGGGTCCCAAAACATTTTCCCTAGGGCGTTGTCCCTGACCCTGTAGAGGGGGGTGGTTAAGCCCCCCTCAAACCCCCTGTGACCCCCCCATTATGAAATTGGTGCAACGAAGGGGGGTCTTCACCCCCCCCCCCTCTAACCCCTCGGTTAACTAGGCTAGCTAGTCGTGGAAAGAATATAACACAACCCCAACATTCTCACACTTATTGTTTTCTTTCCATAGGAGAGCTTTGTCATTTATCTAGCCCTGCAGCGCCCGTTGTTTCTCTACACCAAGAGAAATTCTCAGATCTCACAGATTTTGTCAATGCATCTATTGTATTCTTCAAGGTGTCCACCTTAACCAGCAACACCTTTTTGTTTTCTATCATATCCTTCACAAAGTGATACTGAACATCAATGTGATTTGTCTTTGAATGATACGCAGGGTTCTTTGCCAAGAAAATTGGACTTTGGCTGTCACAGTCTATCCTTATAGCTCCCTGTACTAACCCCATACTTGAAAACAATCTCTACAACCAAATTGCTTCCTTGGTTGCATGAGTGGCTGCCATGTATTCTGTCTCTGTAGTTGATAGTACCACTATAGATTGTTTCTTACTCATCCAACTGACTACACCTCCAAATAGGTTAAACACATACCCACTTGTAGATCTTTGATCTAGATCTCCATCCCATTCTACATCAACAAAGCCACAAATATCCAACACTCTGTCCAATCCTAGTCTTCCTTGGTAGCACAAACCATAATCACTAGTGCCACACAAATACTTGAAAACCCGCTTCACTGATGTTCAGTGCTTCTTCCCTGGTTTTGACATAAACCTGATCAATACTCCCTTTTCATGTGCAATGTCTGGTCTAGTACAGACCATTGCATACATCAAGCTACCGACTGCACTTGCATATGGAACACGGGACATGTCTTCTTCCTCTTCTTGTGTCTTCGGACACTCTTCAGCAGATAACTTCACACCTACAAGAATAGGAACCTTCACCAGTTTACTATCCTGCATATTAAACCTCTGCAGTATTGTCTCGACATACTTCCTCTAGTTTAACTAGAGCTTCCTCTTTGCCTGATCTCTTTTAATTTCCATGCCCAAAATATAGTTTGCAGCATCAAGATATTTCATGTCGAATTTGGAGGACAATTGGGTCTTCAAATCCTAGATAATTTCTTTGTCATTTCCAACCAGCAACATATCATCCACATACAAGACCAGATAAATAACACGGTCACCAATTAATTTAAAACACACACAGTGATCTGCTTTTCTTCTGGTGAAGCCAAGTCCCCGTATAAATGTATCAAATTTCTGATACCACATCATTGGTGACTGTTTTAACCCATACAGATACTTTTTTAACTTGCATACCAGTTCTTTCTTACCCTTCACCACAAAACCTTCAGGTTGCTTCATGTAGATCTCTTCTTCCAGATCCCCATGAAGAAATGTTGTCTTCACATCTATATATTCTACCTCAAAATCAAAAGCAGCAACAACAGATAAAAGTAATCTAATAGAAGCTACCTTGGCAACAGGAGAAAAAATATCACCAAAATCAATTCTCGACACCTGGGAATAACCTTTTGCTACCAAACGAGCTTTGTATTTCTATACCTTTCCTTCTGCATTTGTCTTCTTCTTGAACACCCATTTGCTACCAATGGGTTTCCTTCTAGCTGGCAACTCCACCAAATCAAAAGCCTCATTTTTGTGCAAAGATGCCATTTCATCAACCATAACCTCTTTCCAGAGTTTTCCATACTCTGAATCCACTGCTTCCTTCATAGTTCTGGGGTCATCATCCGTAATAGATAAAGAAAAATTTGAACAGAAAGCTGATGGACTATACCTTTCTAGCTACCTTCTTTCTCGAACTGATCTTCTCACACCCAGAGTTTGTGGATGTTCATCTTCTAATTCCTCTTCTGCTGTGGAGTTTGATTCTTCCTCCTTTAGCTCAAACTCTATCTTCTCAGGTTCTTTTGGTTGGACTTCATGTTTAATAACATCTTTCACCTCTCTGAACACCACATCTTGACTGTACACAACCTTCCTTATTACTGGGTTCCAAAGTTTATAACCCTTTAAACCATCCTTATACCCAATAAAGATGCACTTTTCAGATTTACTATCCAACTTTGTTCTTTTCTCCTTTGGAACATGTACATATGCATCACATCCAAATACCCTCAGATGTGAAAGAGAGGGTTTCTTACCAGTCCATAACTCTTGTGGAGTCTTATCCTCCAGCACTGATGAAGGTGATCTATTGACCAGGTAACATGCAATCTCCATCGCCTCTACCCAGAATTCTTGTCCTAGCCTGACACCACTGAGCATGCTTCTTGCCCTTTCCATCAACGTCTTGTTCATTCTTTCTGCAACTCCATTTTTCTTAGGTGTGTATGGATTAGTCTTTTTCCATGCTATACCACACTTCTTACAGAATTCTTCAAATTCTTTCTTGCAAAAATCTCCACCATTATCTATCCTCAACACCTTTATTTTCTTCTTTGTCTGGTTTTCCACCAGAGCCTTAAATTCTTTAAACCTATCAAAGACTTCAGATTTCTTCTTAAGGAAATATATCCATGTATTCCTTGAGAAGTCATCTATAAATGATAGATATTACATAGACTTACCCAGTGATGGAACCTTCACAGGTCCAAATACATCACTGTGCACAAGCTCTAATATTTGTTTCGCCCTCTTACCAACAGAGGGGAAGCTCACCTGATTCTGCTTCCCATATACAAAATTTTCATAGAAATCAAATCCAAAGAGCTATGAGTCATACCTTCTACCTTACCTTTACTATGAAGTATTTGAAGGCCCTTCTCTCCAATATGTCCAAGCCTTTGATGCCATAACATAGTCTTTTCTCTAAAGACCACTAGATTTTCTACTCCACTTTCAGGAACCACAAAACTGTTGCACCCATCAACAACAATTCTACCTTTCAACTTGTACAAAGTTCCAATTCGAACTACGTGCATCAATACCAATGCTCCTGAACCATCTTGCAGGTATCCTTCTCAAACACTATTTTTACACCTGCATCATCGAGCTTGCTTACAGAAATCATATTTTTGGCCAATGCAGGAATATGCAGAACACTCGGAAGTGTTCTAATCCTTCCACCTTGCAAATTCAGCTTAACTTTTCCGCGACCAATGATTTTATCCTTCCTGTCATCCCCTAAGAAGACATCACCACCATCATATTTCTCATACTTACAAAACCACTCTCTATGGGGAGTGAAGTGAAAGGATGCACCTGAGTTAATCAACCATGCCTCATGATTTACATGTGTACTTGAAGAAGCCAAGTACACATCCCCACCTTCATCTGAGGTGGTTTTCACCTCCGCAGAAGGAGCATCATCAGATCCATTTCCTTTGTTAGGAGCTTTAGATTTACAGTCCCTTTTATAGTGCCCTTCTTTTCCGCATTTCCAGCACACCTTTACAGGTTTTCCTGGAGATTTAGATCTCCCACTCGATGACTTATTTTTGTTTCTATTCTGGGACCTTCATCGTACAGACAAGGCATCACCATTCTGGCTCTCCATATTTTTCTGTCTCTTCTCCTCCATCAACAAGGATGAGACTATTTCATCAAACTGCGAGGCAGTTGAATTGCTACCTATTGCAATAAACAAACTATCCCACAAATCTGGTAGAAAACAAACAAATTGATGCACTTATCTTCATTTGAAATTTTAATATCAACAGATAATAACTGGCTTACCACAGTATTAAATTCGTTCAGATTCTCTGTCATCGAGTCTCCATCTTTCATCCTCAAGTTATACAGCTTTTTCCATAGGAAAAATTTATTCATCAGAGACTTAGGTTGGTACAAAGTCCCTAACTTGTCCCACAAAGCCTTCACCATAGCTTCCCCCAATACATTCAACAATATTTAATCTGAGACACACAATCATATTGTGATCTTTTCCTTCCGCTCCAACTTATTCCATTCTTCATCGGACACTCCCATTGGTTTATTACTTGGATCTACCATGATCCACTGATCTTTATCCACCAATAGATCCTCCATCTTGAGTTTCCATAACTAAAAACTCTAACCATTAAATTTCTCGATCTCTATCTTTCCACTGCTCGCCATCTTCTTTCACCACCAGAATCGATCCTACAGATCTCCCACTGAACAGGGTCTAACACAGGCCCGAGCGAAACCCCTTGGCAACAAAGGCGTCCCCTTGAAGCCAAAACAACTCTGATACCAAATGTAGGTTTTAACCCCATACAAAAATTAAATGCATGCGAATTCTAAAACACAGAAAATAAATAATGTGAGAGCATAACACATAAAACACATATACATAGATATTTTCCCCTGGATCCCAAAACCGGGACTACCAACTTGATTGTTCATTATGTTCCTTTCAATGTTACAATACATATATATACATGTCGAAGCATCCAATGCCATGGACCGAAAACCATCGCACCCAAAACCATGTGTGAAAACCATGCACAAAACCATAAGTAGGTTTGCTCACCTAATATAGGGTCCCAAGAAAATTTCCTAGGGCGCTACCCTGAACCTCGTAGAGGGGGGCTAAACGCCCCCCTCAAACCCCCTGTGACCCTCCTGCTACGCTTTATAACCTCCTAATAACTATCGCTTGTAATATTTATAGGTTATTCTTAACCATCTTATTAATGTGGAGTATTCTTAACAATACTAATTTATAATAATAAATAATAAATATTTACTTATTTATAACTAAAAATTATATTAAATAATTCCCATCCCTTGAAGCATAATAACCTAATTAGTAATTAATATATAACAACTATTTTTATCTTATTATTTTATAATCTCCCATCCTCTTTTTATTAAATAACTTATTTTATCTTGAAAAATTATTACTAATTTACCATAACTAAAATTATAATATTAAATAATTTATAACTAAAATTACAATATCAAATAATTCCATTTTTTGAATCTCGTTTTACCTAATCTCCAACGGCTAGTTTTTCCAATGGCTGACCTTGGGCTATGATACATCCCTACTATTTATTCTCAAAGATTGTATGATTTTTTCACCTTGTCCCGAGGATGAACCACATTAGTTGGTTCAAAACATCGACCCAATCCTAATGATGTGATTAATCCGAAAGACTTTCATCTACAATATGGATCACAAAAGTCTCAAATCTAACATATACGATATTATTGGTGTATATTTTTGTATTTGTGTGGATACGTCTATATTTCATCCACATTTGTGTCTCAGCCCATGCTTGTTTCGTATTATTTGTTCCACATAATGACAACTGCACAACTTTTTCTGTATAGGCTATATCTAGGTACGAAACTCTATCGCGCAGAGATATCCACATTCATTTTTTTATCTGCACAATGATGTCTCCTGCAATAATACTTTAGGTGTAATTTTTTCTTATCTCAGTATTTTCGAATATCTTTCATATTTGTTCAAAGATGTCCATATTTCATTGACATTTCTGTCTCAACCCATGCTTGTTCTGCCTCACTTTCTCTGCACAACTTATTTCATATCATATTTATGTAGAGAGGTCTATATTTCATCCACATTCATGTCTGAGCCCATGCTTGTCTCGCACTGCTTTCTCCACACAACAATGTTTGCACAACTTCTTCCATACATGCTATATCTAGATACATAACTCTATTGTGCGGAGATGTCAGCGTTTTTCACACTGCTTGGTCCACACAATTTTTTCTATACACGTTATATGTGGAGACCCCACTAGAGTGAATAATTATTTTAGTAAATGGTTAATGTATACGAATTTATTGCTAATATTTTAGTTATAAATAATGCATATTATTAGTTAATTAAGCAAATTTTATGTGGATAATAACATTTTTTATGTTCATATTATTGATAATATTTTTATTGTAAATAATGTTTCAAATATTTGTTTGTTTATTCTCTTATGTGAAAATGGTTTTTGTGCGGATGTACGCACTTTGAACTAAACACTTTTATTGCTAATAATTTAGGTATAGATAATGTATATCAGTAGTCAAGTAAGTAAAAGTTGTGTGGAGTGCACACAAAATTGTATACAAAACCACATTGCATTGATCAGAAGCTTTGTTTGTAGCAGAAGAAGCTTTCAAGTTTGCATCATGCAGATGATAACAATGTTTATGCACAGATTATTGATAAAATTTTAGTTTTAAATAATGTATACTATTGTTGTTTAAATAAATTTCAATTGTAAATAATGCTTCAAATTAGCATATGTACGGAAGTGCAGAGAACGTCCATTGTGCGGACGAAGGTTTCAATGTGTGAGTCATTGCACTTCGTACTTTAGTATTAAATAATTGCATACCACCGAATCAAGCAGTGGAATTATACAATTATTGATAATACTTTAGTCATAAATTATGTGTATCTACTTGTCTCTACAACTAATTAAGTGGGGTCCAAATTTTGCCCACACTTTTGTCTTAGCTCATGCTTGCTCCACGCTTCTTTCTCTGCACAATGATATTTGCATAGCTTCTTTCATGTACACTATGTGTGGACACACTTCCTCCATAAGCATTGTGAGCTAGAGTCAGCCAACACAAGTAGCTATGATACATCCTATCATTTTATTCATTAGGCTAAAGCATTGGTGCTCTTATTGTAAGTATTGTGACTATTTTACAGTGGCCGCAATTATGCTTAAAAATTCATTTGATTCATTGCTTTTTCCAAATGCATAGTCTATTATTATTATAACAAAAGAATATAGATAATGATTATAGTTAATATGTATTAATGGTTAATCATTACAAGCATTAGGATTGTACATCCATTTATGCTTTTCCTTGTAATTATATAATAACATTATAAAAATTAATCATTGTACGAAATATTGATGTGTGGAGGTCGATACAACGAGTTGCGCACAATGAACTTCTGTACAATGGAAATGTGAATGCCAAGGAATATGTTGTGTAGGTACCACTAATCGGAAGTGAGCTTGGAAATATCGAGTTGAAGTGAAGTTCCTAAAATAATTTTATTGGTACGATTTTATTGGTATTGAATAATGCATATTTGTTGTTCATAATATTTTAGTTATAAATTATGCAAATTTTCGTATTTTCGAATATCACTACTCAACTGAGTGAAGGTTTGATTGTTATGGAATGAGAAGAACTTGTAATGGCATCAATGATTAGAACATTGAGTAGAAGCTTTGCTTATGGTTATTTTTAATGAGAAATATTTCATGTTTTCAATGTGCGGATATGTATCTATGGACTTTGCATTGAAGGCATTTATATTTGTTTCTTACAATAACATCGAGACAAGCGCTGGACCAATATGATATTATTGTGAATGTTTTAATTATAAATAATTATTTTTATTGCTAATATTTTAGTATTAAATATTTAGTATTTATTTTTGCAATATTTTAATTATAAGTAATGTGTATATCTGTTTTGTCAAATATTAGCAGTATTGTTACACAGTAATTTGTCACCATTGGTCACCGTCCCTGTTACCCTTGTTTCCGTACGTTGGAGGACGCATTCCGGGACCTGTGAACAGTGACATAACCTAAAAACACTTGCATTATGTTCCCCTTAGTATGAACTTCATATTCCCTGAAGACACTTTCTGCAAAATATCCCTGAAAAGTGCCCTTTTTCCATTAGCGCGAGTCCACAATGTCTTACCCGCGCCAATAAATGAGATCCTCAAAAAAGGGTGCGACCATTGGCGCTCTGTCTTAGAACAACACTCGCGCCAACCAAATTTGGGAAAGATTTTTGACAAACGCGCGCCGGATGTTTTTTTCCTTTTATTGTCATCAGTCTTTTTGGAATAAAGCTGGCTTTAAAGATGTCGAGACTCATCATCTATCCTCATCATCTATCCACAGTAGCTTTTTGGGGATAATGTCAATCCACAATGAGTGTCTGGATGCATTGTATCTTCTTCCCTTCTCCATCTATAAAAGCCCATCATCATGAACTTAACAAGCTAGTTCCGAAGTGCTGGAGTTCTTGAGTTCTGATGTATTGGTGCTAGTATTGATTATAGTGAGGTTATGCTGCCGGAAGTCTGAACTGTGTATCCACAAGTAAAGAGAGAGAGAAGGATCTATTGCAAGGCATATGTAGCTGCTTGCCCAGCCAGAGGAGAGATTCAACGTCAGAACATTGGTTGTAATTTTCACTGATTGTTCATTAATAAATGACTATTATTATGGTTCCAATCTTACTGTTCATGATGATGATGTTTGATTTATGTCCTTTCTGACTGATATATAGTTGCATATCGTGGATTTTATGCTTGTATTTCGCTTCGTTCTCTAGCTCTGGCAGGTCACAATCCTAGCGATCTCCGCGTATGGACACCTGCACATGCAAAGAACGAAGCGAAATACAAGCATAAAATCCACGATATACAACTATATATCAGTCAGAAAGGACATAAATCAAACATCATCATCATGAACAGTAAGATTGGAACCATAATAATAGTCGTTTATTAATGAACAATCAGAGAAAATTACAACCAATGTTCTGACGTTGAATCTCTCCTCTGGCTGGGCAAGCAGCTACATATGCCTTGCAATAGATCCTTCTCTCTCTCTTTACTTGTGGATACACAGTTCAGACTTCCGGCAGCATAACCTCACTATAATCAATACTAGCACCAATACATCAGAACTCAAGAACTCCAGCACTTCGGAACTAGCTTGTTAAGTTCATGAGGATGGGCTTTTATAGATGGAGAAGGGAAGAAGATACAATGCATCCAGACACTCATTGTGGATTGACATTATCCCCAAAAAGCTGTTGTGGATAGATGATGAGGATAGATGATGAGTCTCGACATCTTTAAAGCCAGCTTTATTCCAAAAAGACTGATGACAATAAAAGGAAAAAAACATCCGGCGCGCGTTTGTCAAAAATCTTTCCCAAATTTGGTTGGCGCGAGTGTTGTTCTAAGACAGAGCACCAATGGTCGCACCCTTTTTTAAGGATCTCATTTATTGGCGCAGGTAAGACATTGTGGACTCGCGCTAATGGAAAAAGGGCACTTTTCAGGGATATTTTGCAGAAAGTGTCTTCAGGGAATATGAAGTTCATACTCAGGGGAACATAATGCAAGTGTTTTTAGGTTATGTCACTGTTCACAGGTCTCGAAATGCGTCCTCCAACGTACGGATACAGGGGTAACAGGGACGGTGACCAATGGTGAAAAATTACTGTGTAACAAGTATGATATCATTAAACACAAGATTTCTTTATGTTTATGTGGTAGTCTATTGCGGAAAGGAAGATTTCAAGCTTTGATTCTAGAAATGCTCACATTTCACATTAAAGGCTTTCGTAGATTTTTTTTGGGAATTGATACGTAAGTGATGAGTTTGGTTGCGAAAAAAGTTCAAAGCTAATGTTAGGTCCCTATACTACTAGTTTAACCCCTTATTATTATTGGTACAACCCCCTTATTATATTGTTGTGCCCATATAGTCCCCATATTGTTATTATTGTGCCCTTACATTATTATTGTTATGTCGGCTCTGATTATATTATGTCCCCTTAGACTCCTATATATAGAAAGGTGGTCTTGTCATTTGTATCATCCAAGAATTGTTCATTTGTGTAATGTAAAGGAGGTTGCCCCTTCGAAGAGACTGATTTCTAAGTCATTGATCTGTCTTTTCTATCTTTTTGTGAGTTGGTTTCATAATATTTGGTAACAAAGCTTTGGATTCTAGGGTTTCACTGCTCCAAACAGGTCATCGTGGAATTTTCATTATAACTGTTTTTCTGCGACGTTTAAGAAGCTAAAAACAAAACCCATTTGACAAGATATCACGCTGAACCTCGGGTCCGAATTTCAGATCTTTTATCACTATATTTTCGGTGATATGATCTGAGGAAGTTAGGCTTTTTGGAAGCTCCCAAATTCCATCTCAAACAAGTCATTGTGGAATTTTCGCTATAATTGTTTTTCTACAAAGTTTCAGACTCTAAAATTAAAACCCATTTGAACCGAAAACACGTTGAAGCTTGATCTCGAATTTCAGATCTTGTTTCGCTATATTTTCGACAATACAGTCCAAGACATTTAGGGTTTCTACATGCTCCTGAATTACATCCCAAACAGGTGACCTTGGGAAAATCGTCATACCTTTCGCTTTGAGCCTCAGATTGAAATTTCGTAAAAAGTGATAGAAAGAAGACAAACTGTAGTTTGTTGGGTATCATTTTTAGGACTTAAGGTTGAAGAAATGACACGTGGAACTTTGTACAACTTCGCTCTACTGAACCATTATATAATTAGGTCATCGTTGGAGATTGGGCATAACGCTTTCTTCATGAATCCAATTGTGATGAGACTTGTGGGGTTAGAAAGAGGACTCTGAGGGCTATAACAGGCAGAAATTTTAGAGTTTAAAGATCCGAAATTACAGAGTTACAGTCGTTTCAAGATCGAGTACCTAAAATCAAGAAAAAGCGATATGAGGAAGTTTGATGGCAAGGATCTGGTAAATTGGATACTATAGATGGGGAAATATTTTGATCTACATGAGGTGAAACTGTTACAGAAGGTACATATTGCATCTTTATATTTAGAACCAAATCAATTTTTATGGTATAAAGGGCTTTGTTCTCGTAAAGCACTTGTCACTTGGTCAATTTTCATGGAAGAAATGATAGCACATTATGAGGATACAAATAGTAACACCTTCTTTAGCCAATTGATAAATCTTGAACAAAAGGGTTCAATGGAAGAGCACATTGAGGACTTCCAAAAATTAAATATAAGGGTAAATGATATTCTAGAGAAGAAAAGGATTGATTTCTTCATAGGGAATTTAAAGGATAACATCCAACATGAGGTTCGCCTTTGCGAACCTGATTCATTGGAGAAGGCATTTAGGTTGGAATGAAAAATTGAAAGCGGAATTATGGAAACAAAGAATCCTACCACTCACAACTATAAATATGGAAGTGTTTTTTCTCCTAGCATTCCACAACATACAAGGTTTACATGACAACAATTGGAAGAAAAAAGAGAAAAAGGGCTTTGTTATAGTTGTGATATCAAATACACTAAAGATCATAAGTGTGCTAAGAAGAAATTATTTTACATAGATTATGAAGAGGAGGAAGAAAATGATCAATAAATGCCAAAAGAAGAGTATATACACCAGGAACCAACCCCAGAGAAAGAAGAAATGAATTCGACCATATCTTGTAAAGCATTGTCAAGAATTACCACTCCTAAAACTCTCAAGATAGAAGGACATATCGAGAAGAAAAAGGTTCAAAAAGTGAAAGATCACATCGAGCACCAAGAAATGAATCCGAAAATATCTTGTAATGCATTGGCCATAATTACCACTCCTCAAACTATCAAGATAGAAGGACATATCAAGAATAAAAAGGTAATAGTGTTGATTTATTCGGGCAGTACCCATAATTTTATTCATTGTAAGATAGCCAAGAAATTGAATTGCTTCCTATATCCAGCACCAGAGTGTCAAGTGATGGCTGCAAGTGGAGGAACCATAAATTTCTCTGGAAAGTGCCATAATATCAAGCTATCCATGAGAGAATATGTACTGAATAGCCCAATGCTTTCAATTCCAATGGGTGGTGTTGATGTTGTACTAGGAGTCCAATGGCTATAATCCTTCGGTACAATAAATTTTAATTTTCAAGAAATTTTCATGAAATTTTCTTCAGAAGGAAATGAAGTTGAATTAAGGGGTATCAGAGGGAAACCGGGAAAGATTATCATCTCTAACGGAATGACAAAGCTTATATAGAAATAACAAAGAGGCGCAATTGCAATTATGTTCGCTAGAGGTTCCCACATCGAAATCATCTATTTCTCCATATCTCCAAAAAGTCCTGGACAATCATTCCAAGGTATTTGAGACTCCCAAAGACCTCCCACCTATTCGTGATCATGATCATACTATTCATTTGATTCCACGAAGTGTTCCTCCAAACATCAGGCCTTACAGATATCCATATGCTCAAAGGAGTGAAATTGAATGTATGGTTGCCAAAATGTTAGAGGTTGGTATAAATATCCAACCAAATTCGATAAATGAAGCAAGGGATGAATGGAAGAATGACGAAGCAGGGCGGGAACTCATTTAAAAGTTTCAGAATATCCCAGTTCAAACAATATTGTGAGAACTTGACAAGGCAGGGAAAATCATATTGGAACCTGAAGCAGTCACATAATTGAGAAATCGACAGCTAAGAAATAGATCAATTTCAGAGTATCTCATCAAGTGGAAGAAATTACTCACTAAAGATTCCACATGGGAGGACGAGAATTTTATACATAAGCATCCAGAACTACTCAAGCGTTGATGACAACACTTTTTGAAGGAGAGAGGCATGTTAGGTCCCTATACTACTAGTTTAACCCCTTATTGTTATTAGTACAACTTCCTTATTATATTGTTGTGCCCATGTAGTCCCCATATTGTTATTATCGTGCCCTTACATTATTATTTTTATGTCGTCTTTGATTATATTATGTCACCTTAGACTCCTATATATAGAAAGGAGGCCTTGTCATTTGTATCATCCAAGAATTGTTCATTTGTGTAATGTAAAGGAGGTTGCCCCCTTGAAGAGGTTGATTTGTAAGTCATTGGTCTATATTTTCTATCTTTTTGTGAGCTGGTTTCATAACAGCTAACATGCAGTATTAGTTTTCATTTATCAAATTTGATATTGCATATTATAGTCAATATTTGTGTAGTATAATATTAGTGTTTATAACATATTTTATTACGTGATTATTGTAGATTATGTCTAGGTAGTTGGAAGTGGAAATGAAACATAAATGAGATACAATCGTTGGAATTCCATGTCTAGCTATCTAATTTAATTATTTCAGTGAATAAAGTTCATTTAATATTTGCATAATGCGAGAAAGGAAAAAAGGCATTCAAATGGTGAATTGACATCTGGGTTCTAAAATTACTTTTGCAAAGTAAAAGTTGGTCTGTAGCATGGCAAGTCTACATAGTAAATCTGCTAGAATAGAATACAATTTACAATTTCAATAAAATATTATGTCGACATTGATTTATAAAGTGTGTAAGGTGGGTTAATCATGAAACGTAATCATGTCAATTGCACTATGTCAAATTAGAATTTAAGTTAAATGTATAGGATTTAAAGTAATAAATTTTACAACAACCTTTTATGATTAAAGATCAGGCAAGTCAGTATTATCCACATTGATAACGATTACTAGTTAATGGTTATCACTAAAATCGATAGTAGTTAAATGTCATTTCAGAACTTAAATCTCGATTCATGATTTAGATGACTTATTGCCTCTTATGAATTATATATATGTTTGTTGTTTGTAAAAACAATTTGTTAATGTTCGTTTTGCTCTGAAACTGTTAAGTGTTTTAAGGTATTTTTTTATAATTTGTCTATTTTTTTTGCATTTGTTACTAACACCAAAGAAATGGATCAAAGAAAGAATGGTGGGGGCACAAAGGAAGATGTAAATGTAGGAAGCGAAGATTTTTTAATGCTCAACCAAGATATATTAATGCTTAGCAAAGATATTTTAATGTTAATGCATAAAATAGTAGAACTTCAAAAAATTCTTAGGTAATAGGTGTCTTGAAGATAAACTAGGTACCATAAGAATGTTACCAGGAGAGTTATTGAAAATCATGAACGAATGAATCAGTTCTCGATTCCGAAATAATAATCAGTACAATCGTTAATTCCCAGGAACAATGGTTAATTAATAGAGAAAGTGTTATCCATCTTTTTCTATTTGTTGAATAGATTTTGGAATTCAATATATGCTAAAGGTTATGTATTGTAATATTGTCAACAGAGTTAGCGCAAAGAAACATATCAGATTATTCAATATTACAAATCTATTTATAAATGCAATATTTTTAATAAGTTATATCAATTTAGAAAATTGTTTGAGCTTTGTATGATGATTTATTTGGATATTTATTTATATATTGTATGGAATAACTATTTAAATAGGAAAAAAAATATTGAATTTGTCAACAAAGAAGATCGTTATTTTAAAGTAATGTCGTCGAGCTTGAGTGGTTATAGAACTTGCAAATTTGGTAAATAAAGAAAATAACACAAAAAACGATAAGGAGGGAAAAACTAAAATAAAAAATGACATATCATAATACAAAACATAGGGCCGGAACAAAAAAATAGTTCATTGGATTATATTTATGTACAATACCATAGTAACATTTGCATTAGTAGAAAAAATTGTCTTGTTGTTGTGATGATTAGATTGCTAATCTTGTTTGCATGGGTATAATATATTCATTGATAATGAGAAATTAGATCACAAATGTCCAGTAAAATGAAAGAGATATTAGGATGCCTGGAAATACAACGAGTGAACATTGTTTCGTTGTCAAATTGGTTAATAACGTAAACAAAGAAATTTGTCAGTGTATACGTACAACTACGTTTTGATGGTCTATCGTAAATGTCCCATGTAATTTGAAGTTTCTCAAGATTTCAATAACATATTTTTTATCTGCACAGTATTGGTCATAGGAAATTTGTTGTAGTGAAGGTGATATTTTTTTCCAGTTCAACACCCCTCAGAATATATTGTTTTTCGGTCCTGTCAGTTGCATGTATGATGCAATTTAGATGATGAAAACAAAGAAAGCCAGAGTGATGTTTGCAAGCAGTGAAATAAAGCATAGTATTGATTATAGTTTTAGCAATTGTGATTGGAGTACTGCATTTTGCACATACAATTTTGAATGACATCATACATATGCTAACCACTTTCAGATATCCTTGAAAATGTTGTAAAACTAATATAAAAAAATACTTAGTAACATGAAATCAAATGTTTTTCTTATTTTTTATTCTTTATCTATGTCTATTTAAACAATATGATATAGCTTACTATGCATATTCCGCTTGGCGAGGAAAGAAACTTTCTTAGACTGCCAAATTTTTTCCCATGTTCAATGCACAAATGAACATTGACTGTGATGTACGAAAAACTTTTTCTTGTCTTTTAACTATATTTTTTAGCAATACTAGCAGAAAAATGTTTTGTTGCAAATCTCTTTGAATTGTAACACATTCCGAAACAAGTTTATCATGTACTTGAACCTATTACATATGCAATATTTGTAAAACAATACATGAAAACCGTATAATTAGATGATAAATATTTTTTCCCTAAACATTGAAATATATAGACCTACGTATAAGTATCTTGTTTTTTATTGCAATGAACTTGGTAACAATAAAACTTTTAAATAAAAAAAAAGCTTAATGTAGCCCTTTCCTATTCTCCATTTCCTTCTTTTGATTTCCAGAACATATTGCATTGCCAAAATTGCAATAGCTATGATTGTGCGCACTAGAAAGGAATTGTCATGTTTGGAAAAAATAGAAACTCTGCGGAAATAGGACAATAGTTTTCTTCACTACTAAAACTATTTAGACAATTAGTTTTCTCACATTCACCACTATCATATGTATGCTTTGGAATATTTTTAAAATCTTTAATAGAAATACTAGCATTTACAATAAGCTTTGACTCTTGTTGTTCGATTAACGACGTTGGCAAAAGCAATTTTACTGTCATTTTTTCCTTCTTATCTGTTAATACTGCATGAAATATTTCTTTTGACTTTTGTTTCCTCAAAAAAATGTTCGATATGTGACCAATACAATGGCATGCAATTTTTTTCCAGTTATATTGTTACTAATATCTTCGATCAACAATGGTGCTGACTTGATGTCCTTTTTCCTAATTATAACCATTAAATTGAAATAATTATTTTAAGAAAAAAGAAAGTAAAGAATAGAAAAATGAAGACAGGTAAGAAAAAGAAGAAAAAGGGAAATTTTTGATACAAAGTTAACTGATTTTGTGCAAAAGTACCTATTTTCATTTATTTCTTTGATAGTTTCCATTGGTTCTATTTTGTTTATTGCATTATATGTTCATGTGGTACTACTCATTGCTATGTCCACACTACCATCCATGTCTACTGTGACATCATTCGAATTCGATATTTTTTGTCTATTCACAAATATTACATAGAAACCATTGCTTAAAAGAACACTATAATTGAAACTAAGTAACAATTGTCTAATGAAAACGGAATAAGATAAAGCAAACTCATTAGTAATGTACAAAAATACTAGATGGATTTTAGTTTTAGAAAATACGAAAGTCTTATAGAAATGTTAAAAGTATGTTTTTCCTTGTATTTGTTTTCTTGAATCAAAATCTCTAAGTGTCATATGTTTCCTAGAAATTAAAAAAAATATCTTTTAGTTATAGTACATTAAAATATATAGCACAAAAGAAATGGGAGCACACATAACAAAAAAAAAAAAAAAAAAAAAAAAAAACAACGTCAACAATTGCATTGTGTAATGCAAATATAATCAAGTACAATAAATAAAACATAAACATGCCTCTTAGAAGAGTTATGATTGTCCTTAACGGTATTTGTTATCGTTGAATTCATTTTTGTTTCTATGAAGATATGAGTTAGATAAAATATACATAAATAAGAAAAATATGAGTTTCTAATTCCGTAGCGCGAAAGTACTTCAAAAATAAGAACTACATGACAGTAACATATTTTGTCCAAACACTTTTTAGTATTATCACATCATATAGTATTTAAACTTTGTACATCATTAATTGAGGATTGTACCACATATTGTATAAATGTTATTAGTACTTGCATATAGAACTAATAACGTACTATTAACCTGTTATCACTCAGGTTGTCCTTAAGCTCTGGAAAAGGATACGACCGAGGTAACCACAGACCAACTTTGGACTGCAGGTTCTAGCCAACCTGCAATCAGAGAGGGCTCTCTCTTTAAGATTTAGCTTTGTTGAAAAGGATTTTAGGCTAGGTCTTGAGTTCAGAGGGTTTTTGTTTTGCTTTTGGTGGGAAAATTGATGTTTTCAGACAGAGAGGCAAGGCATAGTCTAGAAGTTTCAAACCATTGGGCGTGGAGTCGAGGAGGAGAACTGCTGGTGCATTTCTTCGGTCACAAGAGAGGGAAAGTGGAGCAAGATAGCTGAGCATGAAGCAATATTTCAGGTTAAAATGATGGGAAGAATGCTAAGTAATGAGAGGCAGTTAAGAATCTCTCAATTAGCTTAACAAAGGAGGTAACAGAGCGCTACCTAGGGGCAGTAAAGAATCCCTAGATAATTGGCAAACACAGGTGAATTGGGGTAAACATGAGCCAGGAGGAATTCATATTCATAACCAATTCAATCAGAGGAAAACATAAAGAAATAGCAGAAATTGAGCATAGAGAGTATTTAAACTAATTCTAGGCTATTCTTTCTTTCTACTATTTAGATAGTGGTAAACAATAAACACAGGTAAGATGCACTTATTGCTTCAGGCTGCAGTACAAGAATTCCATCTTCATATCTCCAAAAACATTCATTTACAACAGACAGTTTGCTCTCCAAGCTTTCAGCAATATTTGATTATAGAAAAAACTCAGGTATACAATGCGAGTCTCTGGTGAAAATTCTCAATCAACCAACCCTTGAAACAATGTAGAGGGCGGTATATATAGGGAAAAACTATCTACAGAGTTCCTTTATTACATCTTGACCTAATCAGGTCATAAAGAATAATTAATTGACCTAACTCTAGAAGAAATAAATGCATGAAATAACTCGGGCTGCGCCGAGGGCGGCCGTATCAAAACTGGATAAATTTTGCAGTCCTTGGCGGCTTGGTGCAGTGTTTCTGCAATAAATGTGTATGGGTTTCTGCCTCTTTGTTGTCTGTCTGCATTTAAAGCTTTAACTATGATTTGAGGGCAAGGATGGGCTTATGCCTCTTGATTTGACTTTCTTGGGGGGGCCTCATCAATGTTCAGGTGCTTCGAGCCCCTAAAAAATCTTGACTGATACTCTTTGGATCTTCTTCTTCCTCTGATACTCTTTGGCAATAAACCGATGTTGTTCTGACGTGCTGTGGGTCTTAATCACAAATTAATGGCCATTGTTCGGCCTCTGTTTCCTTCAAAACTATTTTCTGCTCCTTCCGGCAAGCTTCGCGAAGAAAAATGGGTCATTCGGCGCCTTTCAGGCCTGCTGGGGGCCGTAGAATGAAAATATTCCCTAAAGATTCCCCATTCAGGCCCAAAAAATCTAGCGATGAGCGATTTACGCCAAATCGCTCATCAAAAACTGCTTCAGAAACTGATTTCGGGGCTCCGAAGTGCGATTTTTGCTCCTTTGCGCCAAAAGTGATGATGACGTCAGCATGACGTCAGCGGATGTGACCTCGTACGGCGGGTGACGTCAGCGATGACGTCAGCATGATGACGTGGCGGGATGATGTCAACATGATGACGTCATCATGTACGGACGGTGATGTGGCATGTACAATGGCAGGGTACGGTGGCAGGTGACTCGGTAGGTGACTCGGCAGGTGGCCACGTGTCGCAGTGACTGGGCAGGGGGGTGACACAGGCGGGTGACGTCACAAGGGAAATGGTGGTAAGCGGTTTTGGGCGCACCGCCTTAGCGCCTGGGCAGTTTTGGGGGAAGGGACTCCGCCACACCCCAGAGCTTGACGCGTAGCGGGAGTACGGCGGGTAATACCGCCCATCTCCCGGACGCTAAAGCTCGGGCAGTTCGGGGATGGGAGGGCTTGTCGGCCGTGGATCTGCGGGGTGGATGATCCAACGGCTGGCGGCGATGGCGAGTCGGCGGGGGTATACGGGCGGGGAATATGCGTAGAATATTCCAAATTTAATAATGCGCGCAGGTGGGTTTTGAAACTTAGGTTTAGTGGGTTTGGGGGGTTAATACGAGCGCGGGTTAATGTATTTACAGCTAGGACTTAGGAAAAAGGGGTAGAACCTAGTTTTTTTCGCGCAGGTTTAGCAATTTATGCCCGAAACTTAGGATAAGGGGGAAAAAAGTGGGTTTTTGAGGGTTTTAGGGCTAGGGAAGAGGTTATTAATCTGGCCAGGTGTCAGATTAATCCCTGCTTGGACACGGATAGGCTAAAAGCAGCGCCAGATGGACTGTTCTTTCCCTGACTTATAAAAAATATGGCTATGTTGCCAGGGAGGGGATATTTACATAGGGGGATTTTATATACAAATTTTTAATAGGGGAAAGGGGAAAACTGATAGGGAGTTATACAATACTGTTAGTAGTTAATATGAAGGTGATAAGCAAGCGCCAAGGTCAGGGACCTTAGGCTAATTTTGGGGAAAAGAGTTTTGAAAAAATAAAATCCTTGAGTGAAGCAGATCTTCACCAAGGCAAATGATATGGATGATGATGAAACTAAGAGGAATCAGGCAGATCTTGACCTCTTTGGGAAGTTAGTAAGGGACTTCGGGAATTAGAAGAAGGGGGGAGTTAGTTATGTCCACCTTTGAGCTCCTTTACATGAACATTGCCTGCACTATGATCTGTAAAGATATAACACTTTGTACCACAAAATTGATCATAAATTATCATTCTGCAACCACACAGCTACCTACTCAGCCTACTCTCCTAACATTTTTTCTTCTTTTGAATTGGGTGCACTTAGACTTGCAAACCCAGATTTACAATTTTTCTTTTGAATTCTTCCTATCTAAATCTACACTTATTTCTGCCAGGGCCCAAATTAAACAGTTGGGTCCCTTTGATTCTCTACCTATCTACAAATCTGCCAAGATTAAACTGTTTGGACAGATATCATTCTCTATATTCTAAAACAGGAAATTGAAAGCTAGGGAGACCAAGATTAAACTGTTTGGACCTCCCCTAAATGAAAAGTCTTCAAAACTGGAACAACTCATCAAAAAATGGAATCAGTAGTAGCATTTGTACTAGCACACTTCATGGCTTTCTTCTTTGGTCTCTTCTGGAAATATGGAACATTGCAGCTTGCAAAGTATGACATATTTGGCATGTAAAAATGTCAATCATGAAAAATGATACCCTGTTGCAACAGGAGGCTAACAGTGGCTCCACTTGGGGATGGATTTTCCTTGTGAAAAGCCAAGAACAGCAGGTCAGACTGCCTTGATCTTCTGTGGTTGTTGTAGACTGGAAATACTTCTTTGTTCTGGCTTTTAAAAATATAAACTTTGAACTATGAACAACCTCCTCCTCAACTGAATTACTGTGAACTGTACAGCATCGCCTGCTTTCTTCTGCGTGCTTGATAATTATGTACAACATTGTTTGAGCATTATGCCTCTGAAAATCATGGGCCAAAACTGATGTGTCTTCTCTGACTTTGGTCTTGATCAGTTACTGACCAATTTCTTCTTCCTTGTCAACACTCTTTTGGCTGAAGATTACACTCTGCAACAACTTGCCTTTACCATGATATATTGTGATGTGTCTGTGCTATTCTTCGCTATTGTGCTGAAATTAGTGCAGAGACAGGGCCTTTAAAACTGGAATACTTGCATCGGCTGGATCTTCACAGATTTACTGCTGCTTCTTAAACAATCGGCTTGCTTATAAAAATGAAAACAAAGTGCTGATATATACAAATAAGATTGTACAAAGATATATACAAAACTGCATTGTGTCCCTTTAAAAGGGGTCATGGTAATGCTTCAGCATACGGCCATTGACAGGGCCTTCTTCAGCAGAACAATCCTCTACAGATCTGAGAAAATAAGTGTTATTTCCCTGAACAGCAGAAATAACCAATGGACCTCTCCATAGAAAATCAAACTTGGCATGTTTTCCCTTGTCTTCCCTTCTTGAGTCCCATCTTAGAACTTTGTCACCAACATTGAAATATTCAGCCTTAGCTCTCTTATCAAACATCTTTTTGAGCTTTTCTTGCACAATTTGAGCTCTGTCATAAACTTGTTCTCTGGTTTGCTGCAGATGGATGGTCTGATTGATTCTTCTTTGAATGTCATTCGGTTCAGCCTGAATCTCTTGTAACAGCTTGATAGTAGGAATGCCCAGGGATGAAGGAAATCTAGCTTCCATGCCATACACTAGCTCATAAGGGCTCATCCCAATTGATCTTTTGCTTGAAAGTCTGTCTGCCCATAGGGCATTTACCATCTTTTTATGCCAATTCTTCTTGTTTTCTTCCAGCACTTTCTTTATGATGTTGATAAGGCTTTTGTTAGATGACTCGGCCAAGCCATTGCCTTGAGGGTAATAGGCTATGGAGTGGCCCAAGGTAATATGAAATCTGTGGCAAAAATTGATCATCTTTTTGGACTTAAAGGCAGCGACATTGTCAGTGATAATTTTCTCAGGGCAGCCAAATCTGGAAAGGATATTGCACTCAAGGAATTGGATAATGATGGTATCATTGGCTTGTCTACAGGGAATGGCTTCAACCCACTTAGTGAAATAGTTGGTGGCTGTTAGGATCCATTTGTGCTGGCCTGAGGAAGAGGGATGGATTTCTCCAATGAAGTCAAGACCCCATTGTTGAAAAGGTTTTTCTGTGGAGATGGGTTTAAGGGGCAGGGGCAATAACTTTCTTTTTCCCTCAAAAATTTGGCATTTGTGACATGACATGGCAAGCTTCTTTACATCTGCAAAAAGAGAGGGCCAATAAAAACCAGCCCTTAGAATTTTATCAACAGTGGACTTCCAATATAGATGTCCTCCACAGTCACCTGCATGGAATTCTTTCATGACATTGTTAGTTTCATTCATGGTTAAACAATTAAGCAATATACCTTCATGATTTCTCCAAAATAATGCACCATCTATAACACAAAACTTTAAAGCCTTCATTTTCAAAAATCTTTTCTTGGTTCTGGACAATCCTGGGGGAGTACACAGGTTTAACAATACAAAGCATATATCAGTGTACCATGGGGATTGTAAAAAGATTTCATTGATCTGTGGAGTCGCCAGCTCCAGTTCATTGTCCAACTGGTTAATCTCTAAGGCTTGAAAATTTGTTTCGGACATCAGTTTAGCTAAACCTTGTCCCTTTATCAGCTTGGTTGGTTTTATTTCTATTTCATATTCAAGGATGTTTGCAATCCACTTGCCTCTTTTGCCTTCTAATCCTTCTTGAGTCAATATGTCTTTTACAGCAGCGTGTGGAACATAGGCAATCACGTGTGAATATAGTATGTACACTCTGAAATCCTTGATGGCCTTAACCAGTGCGTAGGCCTGCTTTTCCATTATTGGGTACTTCAAAGGGGTGTCTCTTAAGGCTCGGCTGAAAAAAGCGATTGGTTTTTCAGCTCCCTGTTCATCTTTTTGCAAAAGGACAGCGGCTATAGTGTGATCAGATGCAAATGAAAATATGATAAAATCTTTATCAAACTGTGGGCTAGTTAGGACAGGGGTTTGTGTCAAGGCTGATTTGATACTCTCAAATGCTTGCTTGGTTTCAAGCGACCATTTTACCTTGGCATCCTTCTTTAACATGTTTCTTAACAATCTTATCAGCTCAGCTAGATTTGGAATAAATCTTCTCAAGAAGTTGATTTTCCCAAGGAATGCTTATAGCTCTTTAATGTTTCTTGGAAATGGGATTTGGAGGATGGCTTGTATTCTTTCAGGATCAATTCTGATCCCATCCTTTGATATGATGTGGCCAAGTAATTTGCCTTCTTCAAGGCCAAACAGAGACTTCTTGGGGTTCAAGGAAATGCCATATTTCCTACATGTCATGAAAATTTGCCTAAGATGCTTGAGGTGTTCTTCATCAGATTTGGAAAATGGGGTTAAGTCATCAAGGTAGACAACTAGAAAGTCATGTATTTCTTTGGCAAAAGAAATATCCATTGCTCGTTGAAAGGTAGCACCAGCGTTTTTAAGACCAAATGGAATCTTTACATACTTGAATGTTCCCCAGGGTGTAGTAAAAGCAGTTTTGTCTTGGTCGTCCGGGTGAACAAGTGTTTGGTTGAAACCTGAAAAACCATCTAGCAAAGAGATTCTAGATGACCCCACTACTCTTTGCAAGATGTGGTCCATTTTGGGCAAAGGGTAATGGTCTTTTAAGGAGACTTGGTTTAAATTTTTGAGGTCTAGACAAAGTCTGATTTCACCTGTCTTTTTTCTCGTAGGAACAAGATTGGACACCCATTCGGAAAATCTGATGGGTGCTATGATGCTTGCTTCAAACATCCTCTTTACTTCCTTCTCAATCGGGGAAGAAGCATAGGGTTAATTCTTCTAAGTTTCTGCTTGAAGGGTTTCTGGTTTGGTTTTAAAGGAATGGTGTGTTGGATCACCGAGGTGTCATAGGATTTCAGATCCTCATAGCTCCAAGCAAATACATCTTGGAACTCTTTGAATAAGTCAATGTACTTGGGCTTTTGATCAGGTGGTAAATTTTTGGACAGTTTGATCATTTTTGGCTTTTCTACTGTCCCAATGTTATGTTCCTCTATCTCAGTGTTTATGGGCTGCAATTTTGGCTTTCTGGGCACGTCATTAGCATCAAACATATCTTCTAATGGGGTTAGGCCACCAGGCAGAAAGTTATCCTTTAAGTCAATGATGTCTGCCTCTGTTTTGGCTATATCTTCCAAGTGTATTTGTTTCAGCTGTTCTATGTTTTCTTTGTCAAAAATAGTTGGTTTCAGGATTTGCTTGACTGTTGCAGCTGTTATATCTTGCTGATTTCCATTTGTTTGGTGTTCTAGATCTGTCATAGCATCCATGTCAATGTTAGTATTCGAAAACTCATGCTCAAGGGTAAGGAAATTATTAATCTGGACATCATTCTCGAACACTTGCCAATCTCTAACGTTATTTGGGACGGTGGGCCTATGTTTTATTTCAGCTGCGAAGTGATGGTTTGGGTCAAAAGGAAGCCTACATGTACTAGCAAAGGTGGCTAGGCTGTGTGCATGAATGTTGTGATTTCTTGAAATCTTGTCAAGCTTGAATTCAGTGAATGCCTGGAGTATATTAGTAGCAGCGGTCCTATAGGCTCTCATTCTGTTGTCGTTGGTTACAAAATTGCCTTTCATCTGTTGTATGATTAAATCAGAGTCTCCTAAAATAGACACTTTTGCAGTTCCCAGAGCTCTGAGGAGTTTAAGGCCTAAAAGCAGAGCCTCATACTCTGCCATGTTATTTGTGCATTTGAAGTTCAGTCTGTAGGCATGACCTTCTGCATGGTTGTTATATGTATTGTGAATCCATACACCTGCCCCTGCTCCTAACTTGTTGACAGAGCCATCAAACTCTAAATACCATGTGATTTCTTGCTTGTGGTCAGTATCAAGATATTGAGCTGTTTTAGGATTGGGCAGATTTAAAATTTCTGTTTGGGGAACTTCTTTTAGTAGGTTGGTTGCATCAACTGCTGTGACAGTTTCGTGGGTATGTGAAACCGACTCTTCATTGATGTGTGCTTGTTGCTCTAGAGCGAAGGGCTCATTATCAATTGAAACATTTGTATCATCATTAAACAAAATAAAAGAATACATATCATAGTGGATTGAACAAATGGGAAAATTTTCAGGCTTGCTCTCACTACTTACCACATATTTCATGAGTGTTTCTCTATACAGTCTCTTTGGTTGCCCAAAGATTGAAATGGTGGCATAGGAAAGGTCTAATTGAAGGGATCCTTGGAGCTTTGCTCCCCATGATCTTGACAGGAGCATACCGTACTTTGGTGGAATGTCAGCAACCACTACATCCATGAGGATGGTCTTGTTTGGGTATTGAACTAAGGAGACACACAAGTCTTTGATGAGGCCTAGACATTTCACTTGACTTGAGTCAAATGAGTACAGATCTTTGTAAGGTCTTGTAACATAAAGATTCAGTTTTTCCATAACTTCTTTGGGCATAAGATTGTGCGATGCCCCTGAGTCAAACATAGCATTGTGCAAAACTTTGTCATGTATATGCAAACTGACATAAAAAGGTGGGACAGGTCCATGTGTTGATTTTCCGTTAACTTCTGGGCCAAATAGCAGCTCTAGGG
Organism: Pinus tabuliformis; assembly: GCA_031772625.1. Taxonomy (NCBI): domain Eukaryota; kingdom Viridiplantae; phylum Streptophyta; class Pinopsida; order Pinales; family Pinaceae; genus Pinus; species Pinus tabuliformis. The sequence continues at coordinate 1,357,996,817 of CM062805.1, forward strand.
TGTCGTCTAAAACATTTACATCATCCTTAACCTCTGGCATTAGAAGTGATCTTTGAATTTGCTGCCTATATACATCGTGTTTAGCCAATTCTGAGAGGGGAATGGATATTTTTAACTTAGCTATTTCTGTCTCTAAGTTAAATGGCTTTTCCAGTGGAGTTTTAGTGTTGATAATGGCAGTTTTTTCTGTTTCATTTGAATTGTTTGCGTTTTTCTCGTGTTTATCAGCATTATGGGAAGTTTTTGCTTGCGGTTTTTCAACTTCAGGAATTTGGAACCTTGTTCGAGCTTTCTTTCGAGGAAGAAGGTGGCAAAGGATGATCTTTGGAATGTTGTATTTCTGTTATGTCTTCTACAGTCACTTGATGCGGGTTTGGAACAGGTATATCAGCTGGTTCTGTTATGACAGCCTTGCCTTTAGTCTTGTTGGGTTGTTTGCCTTCCTTTGTTTTACTAGGTTCGGAAATGTCAATGGTCCTAGTTCTCAGCTTATATTGTTTGTGTACTTCATACACAGCGGTATCATAACCTTGTTTAAAATCAAAAGACTCGCCAGACCTAGTCTGAAACTGATTGTAATCGGGTTCATTTTGGTCTTCTTGGGACAGGACAGTTTGGTGCTCACCCTCTAGATCCATTAAGTTCATGTGAGTGTCCTCTATGGGTTCACTAGAAGTAGATCCTTCGACATAATTATCTTGGAAAGGGGGTCTTACATCATGGTCTTGGTTAGGCCTACCAGCATTTGTGTTCTGCGTTTTCCTAAAATTTGGGTTCCTTATGGTATTAGACTGTTGTCCTTCCCATGATGCTTTTCTCTCAACATTTTCTACTCTTTCTCCCAGCCTTTGCAGGCCATTGATGATAGCATCAAGCTTTTGATCAAAAGCTAAGGGTTCTTCCTTAAAGGTGGTTCTTCTTTCCATTCTAGCTCTGTTTCTTTTGGCAATTAAATTGGCTTCTACGCTAACAGCAACATTTTGCATGTCTGCAAGGGTTTGAGGAGCTCTTTCTTTTAACTGGTATGCCATATCCGGGTCAAATCCATCGGGAAATTTGTACAAGGCCAGATCAGGTGGAGGCCTTAAGTTCTATGGTATTGCGTTATATACATTATTGAATCTTGCACAGTACTCCAAAACAGTCTCTTGAGGACCTCTTTTGATCGTATCATATTCAGCTAGTATGTGCAAGGGTCCTTTCTTTTTCTCCCATCTGTTGGTAAAGGATTGGTAAAGCTCATTTGGGGTGGTTATGGAATTTGCAGCAAGTGATCTGAACCAAGTTCTTACATCACCTGTTAAACTCTGAACAAAAATTCTCATTCTCACGCTATCATCGTCTATCTCATAGTTTTCAAAATAGTCTTGCATCTTTTTGGTGTGCTGAAGGGCTGTGAAAGGACCGGTGCTGTCAAAATATGTGATTTTAGATTGGTATTCTTGAGGTAAAGCCCCAGCATTAGCAGGTAATTGCAGGGGTGCATATCTATTAGCCATATTGGCAGGTATAAGTGGAACAACGGGGATAAGTGGAACAACTGGAGTAACGGGGATCACAGGAGTAACTGGAACGTTGGAAACAACAGTAGTGTTAGTATGTGCAGTGAATGAAGGTGTGGAAGGAGTACTACGGGATGTAGATGATGAACTAAGGGAAATAGGGGTTGAATGGAACAAAACCTTGACAGGAGTCGGAATACTGCTAGGGTAAGCTGTTTCAGGGCTCAAATCAGCAAAATTTTCCTGTCTTTCTTGCTTCCTAATGATTTTCGAGATTATGTTAGGGTTTTCAAAAACAGCTGGAGGGTTGGGATCTGGATTTGACCTTGTATATCGTGGATTTTTCTTGGGAGCCAGCTTCTGAATTGTTTTTTGGGTAATTTTCTGGGGAATGTTTTTGTAATCAACAGGGGACTAATTAAAATTTGAGACAGCTTGTTTGTAACTTAAAACTAGCATGAAGATTGACTGAAGCAACATTTATTTACTCCTGTTAATGCAAAGCAAAAAACAGTCTCAAAGGCTTCCTAGCTGACATTCAGGCTTCATCTGTAGTTTTAAGAGATAAACAACAATTGGAAAGTTTGATTTATGGTCTCAGCAGAGCTTTCTTACCTTCTTCGTGAAACTATCTGAGGAAGTTCCCCAGTGGAGTCGCCATTATGTTATCACTCAGGTTGTCCTTAAGCTCTAGAAAAGGATACGGCCGAGGTAACCACAGACCAACTTTGGACTGCAGGTTCTAGCCAACCTGCAATCAGAGAGGGCTCTCTCTTTAAGATTTAGCTTTGTTGAAAATGATTTTAGGCTAGGTCTTGAGTTCAGAGGGTTTTTGTTTTGTTTTTGGTGGGAAAATTGATGTTTTCAGACAGAGAGGCAAGGCATAGTCTGGAAGTTTCAAACCATTGGGCGTGGAGTCGAGGAGGAGAACTGCTGGTGCATTTCTTCGGTCACAAGAGAGGGAAAGTGGAGCAAGATAGCTGAGCATGAAACAATATTTCAGGTTAAAATGATGGGAAGAATGCTAAGTAATGAGAGGCAGTTAAGAATCTCTCAATCAGCTTAACAGAGGAGGTAACAGAGCGCTACCTAGGGGCAGTAAAGAATCCCTAGATAATTGGCAAACACAGGTGAATTGGGGTAAACATGAGCCAGGAGGAATTCATATTCATAACCAATTCAATCAGAGGAAAACATAAAGAAATAATAGAAATTGAGCATAGAGAGTATTTAAACTAATTCTAGGCTATTCTTTCTTTCTGCTATTTAGATAGTGGTAAACAATAAACAGAGGTAAGATGCACTTATTGCTTCAGGCTGCAGCACAAGAATTCCATCTTCATATCTCCAAAAACATTCATTTACAATAGACAGTTTGCTCTCCAAGCTTTCAGCAATCTTTGATTATAGAAAAAACTCAGGTATACAATGCGAGTCTCTGGTGAAAATTCTCAATCAACCAACACTTGAAACAATGTAGAGGGCAGTATATATAGGGAAAAACTATCTACAGAGTTCCTTTATTACATCTTGACCTAATCAGGTCATAAAGAATAATTAATTGACCTAAATCTAGCAGAAATAAATGCATGAAATAACTCGGGCTGCGTTGAGGGCGGACGTATCAAAACTGGATAAATTTTGCAATCCTTGGCGGCTTGGTGCAGTGTTTCTGCAATAAATGTGTATGGGTTTCTGCCTCTTTACTGTCTGTCTGCATTTAAAGCTTTAACTATGATTTGAGGGCAAGGATGGGCTTATGCCTCTTGATTTGACTTTCTGGGGGGGGGCCTCATCAATGTTCAGGTGCTTCGAGCCCCTAAAAAATATTGACTGATACTCTTTGGCTCTTCTTCTTCCTCTGATACTCTTTGGCAATAAATCGATGTTGTTCTGACGTGTTGTGGGTCTTAATCACAAATTAATGGCCGCTGTTCGGCCTCTGTTTCCTTCAAAACTGTTTTCTGCTCCTTCCGGCAAGCTTCGCGAAGAAAAATGGGTCATTCGGCGTCTTTCGGGCTTGCTGGGGGCCGAAGAATGAAAAGATTCCCTAAATATTCCCCATTCAGGCCCAAAAAATCTAGCAATGAGCGCAAATCGCTCATCAAAAACTGCCTCAGAAACTGATTCCGGGGCTCCGAAGTGCGATTTTTGCTCCTTCGCGCCAAAAGTGATGATGATGTCAGCATGACATCAACGGATGTGACCTCGTACGGTGGGTGACGTCAGCGATGACGTCAGCATGATGACGTGGTGGGATGACGTCAGCATGATGATGTCATCATGTATGGACAGTGGTGTGGCATGTACAGTGGTAGGGTACGGTGGCAGGAGGCCACGTGGTAGGTGACTCGGCAGGTGGCCACGTGTCGCGGTGACTGGGCAGGGGGGTGACGCAGGTGGGTGACGTCACAAGGGAAATGGCGGTAAGTGGTATTGGGCGCACCGCCTTAGCGCCTGGGCGGTTTTGGGGGAAGGGGCTCCGCCACACCCTAGAGCTTGACGCGTGGCGGGAGTACGGCAGGTAATACCACCCATCTCTCGGACGCTAAAGCTCGGGCAGTTCGGGGATGGGAGGGCCCGTCGGCCGTGGATTTGCGGGGCGGATGATCCAATGGCCGGCAGCGATGGCGAGTCGGCGGGGGTATACGGGCGGGGAATATGCGCAGAATATTCCAAATTTAATAACGCGCGCAGGTGGGTTTTGAAACTTAGGTTTAGTGGGTTTGGGGGGTTAATACGAGCGCGGGTTAATGTATTTACAGCTAGGACTTAGGAAAAAGGGGTAGAACCTGGTTTTTTTCGCGCAGGTTTAGCAATTTATGCCCGAAACTTAGGATAAGGGGGCAAAAAGTGGGTTTTTGAGGGTTTTAGGGCTAGGGAAGAGGTTATTAATCTGGCCAGGTGTAAGATTAATCCCTGCTTGGACACGGATAGGCTAAAAGCAGCGCCAGATGGACTGTTCTTTCCCTAACTTATAAAAAATATGGCTATGTTGCCAGGGAGGGGATATTTACATAGGGGGATTTTATATAAAAAGTTTTAATAGGGGAAAGGGGAAAACTGATAGGGAGTTATACAATACTGTTAGTAGTTAATATGAAGGTGATAAGCAGGCGCCAAGGTCAGGGACCTTAGGATAATTTTGGGGAAAAGAGTTTTGAAAAAATAAAATCCTTGAGTGAAGCAGATCTTCACCAAGGCAACTGATATGGATAATGATGAAACTAAGAGGAATCAAGCAGATCTTGACCTCTTTGGGAAGTTAGTAAGGGACTTGGGTAATTAGAAGAAGGGGGGAGTTAGTTATGTCCACCTTTGAGCTCCTTTGCATGAACACTGCCTGCACTGTGATCTGTAAAGATATAACACTTTGTACCACAAAATTGATCATAAATTATCATTCTGCAACCACACAGCTACCTACCCAGCCTACTCTCCTAACATTTTTCTTCTTTTGAATTGGGTGCACTTAGACTTGCATACCCAGATTTACAATTTTTCTTTTGAATTCTTCCTATCTAAATCTACACTTATTTCTGCCAGGGCCCATATTAAACAGTTGGGTCCCTTTGATTCTCTACCTATCTACAAATCTGCCAAGATTAAACTATTTGGACAGATATCATTCTCTATATTCTAAAACAGGAAATTGAAACCTAGGGAGACCAAGATTAAACTGTTTGGACCTCCCCTAAATGAAAAGTCTTCAAAACTGGAACAACTCATCAAAAATTGGAATCAACAGTAGCATTTGTACTAGCACACTTCATGGCTTTCTTCTTTGGTCACTTCTGGAAATATGAAACACTGCAGCTTGCAAAGTATGACATATTTGGCATGTAAAAATGTCAATCATGAAAAATGATACCTTGTTGCAACAGGAGGCTAACATAACCTACCATTTATGCTACACAATTTTTAGTTTCATTCTAAATGATAGTCACTCATGGTCTATTATTCTGAGAATAATATCATACAACCCATACGAGAATTGTGTTTGCAACCAACTTCTTTGACTTGTGTTTGTAACGTGTATGCTGAAAAGATTGTTATGAACCAGCTCACAAAATATATAAAAGATAGATGAACGACTTCAAAATCAGCCTCTTTGAGGGGGAAACCTCATTTACATTACACAAATGAACAATTATTGGATGATACAAATGACTAAACCTCCTTCCTATATATAGGAGTATAAGGGGTCATAATATAATCAAAGTTGACATAATAATAATAATATAAGGGCACAACAATAACAATAGTGGGCTTCTATGGGGCACACTAATAACAATATGGAGACAATAGGGGCACAATAATAACAATAAGGGTTACAATGACAATAGTAATGGGGGAATCACTACTATTATATGGACCTAACATGCCCCTCTCCTTCAAAAAAGTGTTGTCCTCAACGCTTGAGTAGTTCTAGATGCTTCTCTATAAAATTCTCATCCTCCCATGTGGAATCTTAGCGAGTAAGTTCTTCCACTTGATGAGATACTTCGAAATTGATTGATTTCGTAGCTATCGAGTTCTTGTTTCTATCACTGCTTCAAGTTCAAATATGATTTTTCCTTCCTCGTCAAGTTCTGGCAATATTGTTTGAATTGGGAGCTTGTCACCTATAACATTCTTTAAACACGAAACATGGAAAACTAGGTGCACTCGGGAAGCTGCAGGAAGCTCCAATTTGTATGCCATAGTACCACTCTTTTGCAACACACTGTATGGACCATAATATTTTGGTGATAATTTATTATCCTTCTAGCTTGCTTGAGGGACATTTGTTTATATGGTTGTAGCCATAGGAATACCTAGTCACCTACATCAAAACTTCTTTCGTTGTGATGTTGATCTACCTGTTGTTTCATTCTATTATGCGCCAAAGTGAGGTTATCCTTTAAGAGTTGGAGAACTGTTGTTGATTCTTGATGTGATATTCCACTGTTTGAACCTTAGAATTTTCTCTTAAATGTGATGTGATGGATGGTGGATGATATCCATAAAGTGCCATAAATGGGGTCATTTTTGCTACAGTATGGAAGGAAGTATTATACCACCCTTCAGCCAGAGGTAACCATTTGACCCATTGTGTCTGTTTATCAAATACAAAGCAACGAAGATATCCTTCCAAACATCTGTTTAAAATCTCAGTTTTCCCATCAGATTGAGGATGATAAGATGAGCTATGAGCTAACTGAGTAACAAGACAAGAAAATAATTCTGTCCAAAAATTTACGGTGAAAATAGGATCTTCGTTGCTTACAATAATATTTGGGTTTCCATGTAGCTTTTGAATTGTTTCCATAAATGTAGTAGAAATTGTACTGGATGTAAATGGATGAGATAACACACAAAATTGTGCATACTTGGTAAGTATGTCAACTACCACCATCATGACACTCTTTCCTTCAGATTTTGGTAAACCTGTGATAAAATTCATTGAAACCTCCTCCCAACATTGGCTTGCAAAGGATAAAGGATGTAATAGACCTGGGGTCTTAATTGTTTCAACTTTATTTTGTTGGCAAACCAAACATTCTGCCAAAAACTTTTGAATATCCAATTTAAGGCCATCCCAAAAAAAATCCTTCTTAACCCTATGGTAAGTTTTTAAAAATCCTGAGTGCCCTCCTAAGGGAGAAGTGTGTAATTCCATAAGAATCTTTTTTTTGAGTTGGGAATTCTTACATAGGTATAAGCGGTCTTTGTACCATAAAGAATCATTTTTCCAGCTAAATGTATCAGATGTACTAGGATCTTATTGTAGTTTTTGAATGAGTGTCCACACTTCTTCCTCATTCTTCCATTCATCCCTTGCTTCGTTTATCCAATCTGGTTGGATAATAGAAATGGTGCAAAGCAATGCTTCCACATCCTCATCCTTTCTTGAGAGTGCATCTACCACAACATTTTGTTTCCCTTTTTTGTAGATGATTTCAAAGTCATAACCCAACATCCTTGTGACCCATTTTTGTTGCTCTTCTGAAGATAATATTTGTTCTAAAAAGTATTTAAGACTATCATGATCCGTTTTTCCCTTGAAGTGTCTTCCCATTAAGTAGGGTTGCCATTTCTTAAGTGCATGTAGTATTGCCAACATTTCCTTCTCAATAATAGCTTTGTGTAAATACTTTCCTTTGATTGGATGACTTTTGAAAGCAATGGATCTTTATTCTTGCATTAAAACAACACCAATTCCATTTCCTAGGGCATCACATTCCACAATAAAGGTTTTTGTGAAGTCCGGTATAGCTAAGACCAGTGCTTGGTACATTTCCTCTTTAAGATACCAAATGTTATGAACCAGCTCACAAAAAGATAGATCAATTACTTCAAAATTAGCCTCTTTGAGAGGGCAACCTCATTTACATTACACAAATGAACAATTCTTGGATGATACAAATGACTAAACCTCCTTTCTATATATAGGAGTCTAAGGGGTCACAATATAATCAAAGTTGACATAACAATAATAATATAAGGGCACAATAATAACAATAGTGGGCTTCTATGGGACACACTAATAACAATATGGGGAGAATATGGGCACAATAATAACAATAAGGGCTACAATGACAATAGTAATGGGGGAATCACAAGTATTATAGGGACCTAACGAAGATTGCATGATGAAAACCTGGAGAATGCTTCTATGGACAACATAATGAAAATTAGTAAGTAGTATTGTGACATTAGCATATGAATATTAAACATATGTATTAGACAGTTAAGACCATTGGACTGGTAGATAGCAAAAATTGTAACAATAATAATAATAATAATAATAGAAATAGAAAAAAATGTTGGACTACGAATATTTAATTTTAATGCCTTTCCTTTAAAAAATAAAGAAAATAATCAATGTCACATGTTCCTAGATGAATTTACATAGTTGTTTAGTTTAGTTTTTTTTGTTAAGAAAACATATCAGTTTAGAATAACTTCTACAGCCCAATTGTGAAGAGTATCAATGTTTTTTCAAACGTTTGAACACTCAACATTTATCTGTAAAAGTAAATCATTAATGATTTTCATTTTCGATTAATGCAAGCATGTATTCGATGAATCAAAATACATACCTCATCTTCCACACAGTCAAAACACTGCAAATATAAAATAATAATAATAATAACCGGTTAACATTAATAGTTTAATTTTTTTGAAAATATCGTGTTCTAATTTTGTCACTATTAAATAAAGTTTCGAATTTAAAAGCTTAGGATAGTAAAATCTCTACACAATCAAATGTTTAGCACATACATCATTTTATCACACATAACTTATTTTCTAGATTTTTTATTGACACTAGAAAATACATATGCTTCTAATATAACACAAATGCATTTGTGTCACATTTCATAGAAAATATCCTTCACAAACCCATAGTAAAACCCCTCTCCTTTCGGTAGGTTGTCTTATTAGTTGGTAAATACGTTGGCATTAAAGTTTTTTATTGCTAATATTTTAGTAACAGATCAACGTATACGATATTATTTTATAATTCTCATTAGCTCCACGCTCCTTCAATCTCTGAGAGAATACAACCATTAACATGTGTGAATTGTCCATTGTTAGATGGAGGTGGGAGTGCATGAATTGTCCATTGTGTGGGAGTGTGGAATGTTGATGTGCAGTTGGGATAAGAATCGAGAAAGGCATATGTTTTCCTAATTGTGATGATTGTTCACAAAATCGAACTTGTATTTAATGTTTTAAAGTCTCATAAGTCTGCAACAATGTTTTGTTTATAGTTAACTTGAGTGATACTAAATAGAGGTCGGCCCCTGCGCTATAAATTTGAGAAACCTTGAACCTTGAAAAGTTCTCAGTAAGTATGTAATGAGAGTTAACGAGTCAACTTTTAATCTAAAGGTGAAAAGTGAAAAGGATGGCAAAAGAGCAGCTTGGTAGGTGAATTTTTGTGGTTTCCTCCTTCCCCTAGATTTAGCTATATTCAATCCGTTTGATCTAGTATACTGAGGAAAATATTCTTCCACTCATATTCTAACCACTATATAGCTAGTTTCTTGATATCTAGAAGCTACAGATAAAGATACAAAGCCAACACCTTTCTCAACTTCTAAGTTAGGCTCGTTATAATTTTCTACAAATTGGATAGAAGACGAAGATGGCGTCGAAGATGGGCCCATGAATAGCACTATGGAGGAGGTACTTCACCTTTTAATTGAAGGGCTTGCACCACGCAGAGGCCACTAGCAATTTTTCCCCACCCGTGTTCGATAACTGTTGATTTCCAAGATGTAGGCAACATTCACCAGGCATGCATATGTGTAGCTATATGTGACCATTTGTTATTGTGATAAGCAATGATATTATTGGCGATATGTGCACAAGTGCGGAAGAACTTTGTTGTGCGGAGGAAGCTTTTAATGTGTGGATGACCCAACTTAACACAAAAGGATGATATTGCTAATAGTTTAGTATTAAATAATGCATATTTTCTCAGTAATATTGTCTATGCTTAGATTATTGATAATATTTTACATGAAAATAATGCATACTAATGCTATTAAATTAATTATATATTTTAGTATTAAAAATGCATACTTTATGCTTATATTATTAACAATATTTTAATTGTAAATAATATATATGTTTGTATTTTTTAATATGTTTCAAATTAGGCATTTGTGTGGAAGTATGGAAGAAGTCGATTGTACGAAGAAAGCTTTCAATGTGCGGTTCGTTGAACTTGGCACTAAAGGATTTTATTGCTAATAATTTATTATTAAACAATGCATGTTTGTTGTCCATAATAACACCAAAGAAAACATTGGACTTATACGATATTGTTGCTAATATTTTAGTGAGATCTATATTTTGTCCAGTTTTATTTTGCACAAGCTATATCTGGACACGTTTGCTCAACTTCTTTCCTGCACATAATTCATACTCCACACAGTAAAATCTTCACACAACATTCATATGATATACGATAGACGATTTGGAAATTTTTAAAAGTATCTCCGCACATTGGGATTAAATGCTTTTATTGCTAGAATTTTAGTAAACAATATTTTTTGTGAAGGAAGATTCCAATGTGCAGATCACCCCACTTAGCAAAAAAGGCCTATATTGTTAGTATTTTAATATTAAATAACACATATTTTCTCAATAATATTTTCTATTCTTAGATTATTGATAATATTTTACTTGAAAATAATGCATACTATTGCTATTCAATTGATTATATATTTTAGTATTAAAAATACATACTTTATGCTTATATTATTAATAATATTTTAGTTGTAAAGAATCTATATGTTCATATTTCTGAATATATTTCAAGTTAGGCATTTGTGTGGAAGTGCGGAGGAAGTCCACTATGCAGAGAAATCTTTCAATGTGTGGTTCACTGCACTTGATACCAAAGGATTTTAATACTAAAATTTTAATATTAAACAATGCAATGATTTGTTGTTCGCAATAGCATTAAAGTAAATGGTAGACTAATACGATATTTTATTAATATTGTAGTGGAATATATATTTCTTCCACTTTTCTTTTCCACATGCTATATATGGACATGCTTTCTCGCACATAGTTCATACTTTGCACAGTAAAATCTCTACACAATAAAACATAATCATATTCGTCGTTCTCTCCCACATACCCTGTCCCTCATAAACATTTAAGAAAAATATTAAGCGATATGGGAATTACAAAATTATCTTTGCACAACGAAATATTACGTGAAAATTTGTTCAGGAAATTGACAAACATATCCCATGTTCTACAAAGTCAAAGATCTACATAACAAAACATAATAATAATACCAAATTAAAATTAATGCTTTAACATTTACTTCCCTATATACCTGTACATACTTGGTCTTTCGCAAAGATTCGTAGCTTTAAAATCAAAGATCTACGCATGTCTCTCTTGCACACACTACGTACTCTGCATAGTAAAAGATCCACCCAAGGAAAGATAATAATATTCTTGGTTCTCCCACACATATCCGATTCTCCATAAACATTCATACGATATACAATATATGATCTGGAAATTTATAAATATATTTCTGCATTTGTTCTTTGCATACACTGTACAAATGCAAAACCACCTCCTCACAATTAAGTTTTTACTCAATAACGCCATTCGATCAGTAATTGACATTTGAAACTATTATTAGTTGAATTAATAGACTTTTCCTAACTAAAAAATTTCTTTATTGATTGCTTAGTAGGCAGGTATGTATTGCTATGTTTCTACTTCCATACAACCATCCCTGTCACATGTTCCGCGCATTGTCTGTTTGCACAAGAAATGCTTTCTAAACTACTTTTTTCTCTCAAGAAAACTTGATAATTATGATAAAGGTACTTAACTTTTGTTTTTTTTTTATTCTGAAATGAGCAATGAAATTCACACTGTCAACAAGGTTTCATTGGCAATTCAATTAAGTATATACAAATTATCACTTCACAATGTTATTCGACTTTATATTATTTCAAAGCATTAAAATATTAAACATAAAATCATGATTTTGAAAGCATCGAGACATTAAAGTTAATGTGTATTCTCAAAATTAATACAAAATATAAATCTTTGAAGCTTTGGTTATGATTTTGAAAGCATTAAAATATTAATCTTGACATATAAACTGTTACTAGTTGAGTTAACCAAAAAAAAGAGAAGGTTTATTCAAATTTGAAACTGCAACACATCTAATGTTATTTCTTATTAATAGTCTAATTTCCACATTTGTTTGCCAATATTCTAATGTCAATACGATTCATGTGTATTTTCATATCTCTGCATATGGATTTTATGTGAAAATGCAGAGTCGTAAATTATGAAACAAAACAACCTTTGAGTATAAGAAAAAATGTCATTGAACACCTCTTGCAAATTGACTACGATTTCCGTACTTCATAAAAATCAATTTGTTTTGCACAAAAAAACTTTGCTAATTAATTGATTAAAGGTTGTTCTCTTTGCAGAGTCGAAGCCTTGTTTGTGATTATCGTTACATAAATAGGCATATAGGTGGAACTACGGATTACGTGCACTATGTGGAGGAATCTTTGAAGTGTTCACCATCAGAATCTTTGTTCTCCACAAAAAAATTGTTTGCAAAAATCTCTGCCCCTACTCCAAACAAATTTAAAAATATGATGACAGTGAGCATTATTTATGTTTCATAGAAAACGAACTATTCTCATGTTTCATGTTATTAGCATATATGTATCAATAACATAACACAAATTCTCTAAGCATGAGTCCGTTACATTAAACAATACAATCATAGTAATAAGAGCCATATCAAGTTTCAAATTGCTATCATCATAGCTATAGTTGAAACAAATAAACTTACTACAAATGCATAGAAGATTAGATGCTAAGAATTAAGAACTCTAATTCTCAGCACAAATTGCTTATATCAGTAATGAAAATGCTCAATGGCTTAGTTCATTAGCTCATTCACTCCATTATCCTGGCATCTTCTCTTTAAGTACTTGCTTTTGCATCTGCCAAAAGTAAATACGTGAACTGCAATATGCAAAAGGAGAGCTGCAAAAGAAATCAAACAACTGCATTCAATAAGTAGACTATGTGATATTAGTAAAATTAATAAATCATGATGATTGAATACTAGTAAACAAAAAACAAATATGCAAATATTTAAGGATGCTTACAATTTTTGAAAGCATATAGGCTAATTGTTTGACTCTCAGATTCCTCTTGAATACATTGCCTCTTGAACCAATGTCTTCAACTTAGCCTAAATGAATTCTTTCATTGGTCCCATTGTAATCTCTAGCCTTGCATGTTGATTGAATAATTGCTTTTTGATTTCCATTGCCTCCTCTTGTAACTAAGCAGTTAACACATATTTCCTATCATTAATATTAACAAATTCAACTACCCATTTGTCAATTTATTTTGGAGTAAAATCAATTATAACATCAAACTACTCTGTCATTGACTATTTTCTCTTGTCTAGTTCAAATGTTAGCGTATCTTTTGTAATCAATTTAGAATTTTGTATAATGCATGGACCATCTAGATATTTAACAATTTGTATGGCCTTTAGAAACACATCACTTGTTCTATTCTCTATTCTCTTACATTCAGAAATAATGTTTTCTAGTGTACTAATTCTTTTGGACCATCCATATTTGGTTTTCCTCATTCGATTAGCATTCGAATTTTTTTTTGTCCAAATCAAACATCAATTCAAGCTTTTAACCAAAAGAAAGCAAGTCATTTTTAGCTAAATTCTCGTCTTCAGTAACATTATTTGTGATAAAATCGATAAATGCGTTGATTTGATGTGCTAACCATAGTAGAATAAAAAATGTTTTCCATGCATGTTCAATGATTACTAACGATATGACATTTGACTACATTAACTAGTTGTAGTGCTCCAATAGATCCATGAGATGTGCTAGTAGTGGGAATTGGGGATTGCTGAGTCTGTATTCCGATTGGAGTCATTAATGAAGGACCCAGATTTAAATAATTTTCTGGAATATCCATTGTTTCTTTAAGTACTAGGTTCTTTGCATTTCATTCCTTAATAAACACTACAAGTGCATTCTTGGTAGCTTCATCCAATGTCAAAACATATGCGACTGCAATTCTAGACATATGAAGATTCATTTTTGTCATATCAATAAATTTGTTACCATGCATCCTTACTTTTTCAATTTTCAATATTTTACTCTCTATGTTATATTTTTCATCTTGAAAAGAAACAAACTAATCATGCAAATAGAAAATTCTTTGGAAATTTGCTTCGTTATTTTCATCTTTTCATTCAAAGAACTACTAACCCAATCAAGTAGTGGAGTTTCAATCTCATCGTTGATACTTCTTCACTGCTTCTTGTTTGCAAAGGAATTTTGCATTTTTCCAATTGAGGCTTCTTGTCATCTTTGACTGCTAATAACTAAACATGAATTAGTTGTGAAACTTTCGTATCTTTCCATTTTCTTTCACTTGAATATGAAGGCAAAGTAATTTTGAATATGCAAACAGAAGATTGCACAAATTTTATGCTTCTTCTTTTTATGCCTTTTTTCACTGCTAATACTTATTTCTTTAGAAATTTCTCTAATAGTCATTGCTCCTTCTTCTTTATTTCTTGTAGTATTGTGACTCTTTTCTCTTTCACTTGCAACTTTTGTAAACAAGCTCTCACATTTGGTTATACCTAGATGTCCGACAAATAGACGTTATGGATCAATGTCTCGCGAGCCTTCAACTTATTTTAAATTAAAATAATGCAAAGACCTCGCAAACTCTGCAAGATGACTTCCAGTATTCATGGTTACTCGACCAATGATAAATGTCAAAGAAATAAACTATTTCTTCTTTATTTGTTCAAATTTAACCTGCCAGTCATAATATTATCTATAGATTTTGACAACAAAATTATTGTCCATAACAATTTTCGAAAGCAATAGTGGTTTACCTTGAAACCCATAAACTTGAATAACCATATTATTTTCTCTTTCTTCATGTATCCCTTTCCCCCAAATGAAAACTTGTGCTTCGTCAAATATTCAATAGGGTTGTCATCCAGATATCATGAAAATAAATTGTTTTACAAAAATATCTTGAATTAGAGAAAAAATTGAAATAGCTTGTTGCTTCCACAATATGGGATAGCAGAACTGCATCAGTTCTTTTTCAAAATTGAAATTCGGTATAGGTGGTAACTCATCAAAAGTGTGACTCGAAATGAGAGTTGTTATCAAATATGCCATCATGAAAAACCTATTGCTCTTCTGAAAATGTACTAACTAAAAACACAGTTCGTTTGAAATAATATCAAGAAAGTCAAATACACAAAAAATTATATGAGTAATAGAGCACATAAGAGTGGAACTTGGCACAATGGCAGTAGTTTTTAGGCCCATTAAACGTGCATACAACCAACAAAACTCGTTGAATGGTTCTCTAAATAAAGTGATATTTAGAGAGGAAAGATCAGAAGGAACCTCAGAATCTGGCAAAGCAAAATCCTGTAATATTTTTAAGCCATTTTCTTGTGATACTAGAAAACTATTTCCATTTGGTAAATCTAACTACATATTTGGAACTGGTAGCTTCAATATCCACTAAAATGTATCTGAAATCAAAGAAATACCAGTATCTTTGGTTGATAGTATAATTATTTTTTTTGCCAAATCAAACTTATCTACACATAAACAAACTATTTCACTAAAGTCAAATACCTCTGGAATGCATGAAACATTCACTATTCAAGTAGACCAGACCTTATCGTCTTTCTTCTCTTACACAGACAAATTCTCATATCACTCATATGTATTCAACCATTGAAAGCTCTTATTGATAAATACAAGCAGGTTAATAGTATCAATGAAAATAGCTTCTTTCTTCCCCCAAGAATCCATTTCTACAATAATCTTTAAAAAAAAAATTGTCAACCAACAATGCTTTCAATGCACTATAGGTATAGATCAATGATATGCTAAACAAGCACCACATGTTACTACTCTATCTGTGACATCCCTTCTATGAGACATTTCCAATATATAGCAACTTGATATAGCAAAATATGCATTTACAACAAATAGTAAAAATAATTCTTATAATCTAAACCTGCCACAATTATAGCCAGAAAACAGTAGAAATAATGACACAATTTTTAGAAAATTGGGAACAATTTTTTTTTTAAATTGGATTACAATTGTCAAATTGCGGGATTTTCCGCTACTAGAGTAATTGTTGATAGTGCTAAATTCTCTGTGTTTTTCCGTACATGTTAGTATCTTGCATGTGAAATGTGTTTTATGAAATAATTAGCAATTAAAAAGCAACGAAGTAGATGTTTCCGAGAAATAGCACAAATAGTTTAAAAAACAAATATCAAAATTCAGAAATCAATTACTCCATGTATGAAACAAATTAAATGTGAATATTTTCTAATAATGACAATTGGCTTACGGGTTGTCAAAATTTGCATCCACTACTATATCAATGTCAATGTAGAGGTAATATCATTTATGTTTATGATTACGTTTTGATCCGTGCATTTCGGCAAATGGGTATCGAATTGTTAATGTCATCATACCATCTATGAAAATGGTGAAACCGCACTCCACACAATGAAAGTGTTTTGTTTTTTGTGTTTCTTGTTCTTCTCCTTTCTTTTGCTTCTACATCATGCAATTTTGCAATTCTGCCTCTTTCCATATGCAGTATACAACTCTCACATTAATTACAATTACTGGCACAAATTTAGCTATATTATTATTATTATTTTTGCAATTGGTAAAATTTATTATAAAATAATTTCATTTAATTAATAAAGCTTACAATGAAACAAGTTTTTATATCTAGCATGCTCAATTCCATAGATTCATTTGTTCCTTGCAAAGCCTCCGTACACGCACAACCACTTCCGCACAACTGGTTTCATATCGAGTAATGTTTAACAAATACGTCTCATTTACAATTGACTACTATAACTTTTATGACTTGCAACGTAAGCTTTAATATGGGTTTCGGACAGTGAAAAGCTTCTTATAATAAAGAAGATTTCTATGTTCAGTAGGTTTTATCTAAAAACTTATTTTCTTTAAGTAAACAAACTATATATGTCTATAAGAAAATTACTTACAGGATCTGGTTTACAATTGACCATTACAAAATGAAAATATGCAACCTTTTCACAATGTTTTAGAAAAAAAGATCTTGTAGTTCAATGTATAGTTATTATTATTTATTATTATGATCATATGTTTTTGTTCAGAGCTTTCACTCCAAGTAGCTTCCCTTGCATTATGGAAACTCTTAGCCTAATTCTGGCATACTGAAAATTGCATACAATCAAACATTGATGTGTGCCATTTCAGTTTTTTACATACATTCATAAATAAATATGAATGCAACAGAATAGTAATGATCTCTAGCCCAATAACCCTCAACAGTTATGGTGAGGCTTTGCCTCATGACATTATTCATAGATGCATCATCCTCCACTTCATATTTCTAAATTCGCTTTCTCCTCACTTTCTCCTTACGAGGTCGGTGAGAACGTTGCTCCTTTCTGTGATCCTTCCCTGCCGTTTCTCGCTTTTGATCCTTCCCCACCGCTTCCTTCCTTTGAAAAGTATTCGAATTTGAGGAGTTTGACGTTGGTCATGTTGTATTTCTTAGCCTTGACCCTAATCATGGCGGAGTCCATGTTCTCCCTGACGATGTGATTGATATTTTCTTCCACGGTGTACAAAACAGCCACGAGCTCACCACAAACGAATACTGTTGTTGTCATTGATGCATTTAATACTTCCAAAAATTGGGTGTTGCTTGAATTTACACTTGACAGAGCCATCGAGAGCTTCTCACTGATTTTCCTCAGCATCGAGCTGCACGTGTCCAGTCTGGAGCGCTTCCTGTAAGAACCTTGCGAACTCTGCACCTCTTTCTTCACAATTAATTCCTTACAATTATCAAGGATTTTCCAAGCCCTCAAAAGTTTCTTGACAAATATGGGTTTATCTAAATATTCCCCCAACCACCAACGATCATTTGTAGCAATGTGTGGTATTCCTTGATATCACATATCATCTCTCTTAGCACATTACAAACATCCATGAACTTCATCATGATGTCTAGTTACTCGTCTACCCACTTGGGATTTTTGCACGAAATGGCCTTCTGGATGTCGGAAAAGAGCTCATCTACTCGAGAATGGATGTCTAGGTAGATTTTTAGATCTTTCCCAAGCCACTCTGTGCTGAGATTCGACTCGTTGCTTTTGTGTAGCCGATGAAGATTGGAATTGAAGCAAGCCTGGAAGGCATCCACAAGGGGATGTGTGTAAGTTGCGGGATATACTGTTAACAAGGAGGTTCTACGGAATGACCAATGACATCATGTTGAGAGGTGGTCTATTTATAAGCTTCCTGAGCTATCCACGAACACCAACCTTCGCACAGACCTTCAATAATCGCGCGGAATGAATCGTTCTATGCAGAGATAAAATTATTGGAATATCTAATTATAAAGCATTTGAGATAGGCGTCTGTAAGGTATGGTTTCTATAAAGGCACGTAATTCAGATTCCAACTAGACCTGGTCATACATGCACCACGCAAGTGATTCATGACACCAGTTTATGCACGCCATCTAGTCTCCACTTTCGGATTTCTTTGTCCCCCATAGCCAACTGCACCAAAAGTAAAAACACATCCTCTCCTGACAACGTTACTTACAAAAATAAATAAGGAGGGAAAAGGGCGTATTTTATTAGTAAATAAGGTGTTATAGGCAAATTTGATATAGGTAGATTTTATATATATGCGGTTCTGGAGGCCCATGTTTTGCCATGCATTGGGTCCTTCACCCAACATCTTATTCTTCTAGGAAATCACATTCAACTGCATCCTTCTGTTGCAAAGTATGAGTTAGCAGAGAGAAGAAGTATGAGAAAGTCGATCCCATGTAGTTTAAGTAGTGCCTTAGGAGTCAGTCAATCAAGTTCGTGGTGTTGCCCATCATAGGGCTTTGTGAGCTGGGCAACTGCCCTAAGACCACCGAGTGCAGAGTCCTCCAAGGAAGCGCATGGCCGGCCACTGGTGCAGTGTTTATTCTCGGGTTCTTCTATTTCATGGGCATGCCCGTAGCATTGCTGTCAGATGTCCCTCACATGTGTATGTCCCTCCTCTCCATTTAATGTCGAAGGCATTTCTTTGCACATTCGTGCAAATGCTACTCTAAGAATTATTGAAATAATTAGTAAATAGTTTGAGTATTAGAATAGAGTAAACATAAATGCATTTAAATTATTATTCATTATAGAACACTGGATAATATCTAAAATAGCAAATAAAATACTGGTAAACAATTGTTCAATTACTATTTTTTGTATAACATTCGAGGATTGAGGTCCATACAACATCCCTTGTCAAACATTATCTCACAATTGTCTACATAATTAGCAAACATAATGTTGGGCCACCAAATTAACATTCATTTTCACTCCATTTTTCACCCTTATCCTCACTTTGTCACCTCATTCCATCACATTATCATTACATAACCCTAGTACATGAGTTCACATTTACATTTTTCAAAGTTATTAATTTCATGTATTTAGAGTGAATTTATGATTAAAAGTTATAAAAATAACATGTATTTGCTTATACCTAAAAATGGCTTGAGTTTGATGACATGAGTAGATCATTTGGAAGCTTCCAAGGTACCCTTATGTGGCCTCCCAAGAACAAATTCGAATTTCAACTTAAGAGGTGGACCATATTCCAAGGAGAAAGATCATGGAGATCTTGATGTGTCATAGGATTTGTATCTAGTATTTAGGGATAATTTGAGACAAGTATGGATCTAGTAGATATTTAAGGGATCTACATTTATTGAGTAGATATCCCTAATTCATGTATAAATAAGAGGAGCATCCTTCAAAGGAAAAAGAAAAGTTATCAGTTATTCAGTAGCAACAAATTTATGATTGTTCATTCAGCATGAATAACATCATTTTCTCCAAAACTATGAGTTATGAGTGTTGTTTGATTCTTAAGGTGTGATATTTGTTCATGTGTGCTCATTGAGGAATGGAAGGATCCCCATACCAAGCTAAGTACACTTTGTTGTAGAGTAATGTTCATAGTTGTAAATATACTAGTTTTAATTCTGGATGTTCATCTTATTTCTTTGTTGTAAATACTTGTAGATAATTTCAGTATGAATTCAAGTTATGACCATGTTTTGTTGTGTGAATATTGATCTCCTTTCAGTAATTATTTTGGATGTGGAAGGACAACCAGGACTCTTATAAAAGAGCCTCTTCTCTGTGAACTAGGACTGGACGGAATCAAGATTCACTTTCTTATATGCTTTCATAGTTACATTTCATCATGCTTTCTTAGATGTTTTGCAATGTTATTATAGAAGGAATGTGGAAGGACAACCAGGTCTCTTGAACAAGAGCCTCTTCTTCGTCTTCTAAAATAGACTAATATCATTGACCACTCATTTATACGCTTTCACAAAATAGATCTAAATCTTTTCTTTTCAAAATAGTTTATATTTGTAATATGCATTTCCATTCTAAACAAACTTCCTACAATAGTTTCACCTGAGGTCTCATATATTTTGGTTTTCTTCTAATTTTACGAAACCCCTGGGTTGACAAATTAAATGACATGGATTTAGCATACAATTAAGTCGCCCTACATTTTTGGCGGCGTTGCAGGGGAAGCAAACTTAGATGTAAACTAGTTAGGAGGATTGTTTAGGAAGCATTGTTCATTTAGGTTCATTTTCATTTAGGGTTAACTACATTTAGGAATTTTCATTTAAGTTTATTTTGCATTTGCATATAGAAAACATCCACAAATAAAAAACCCATGTTCACTAAAAAATAAAAACACAATAAAAATCCATATGTATATCTGTAAGAACAATGAGTATAAGTTTGGAACAACTCACTGAGATCCTAGCAAGAGTCGGGATCTCCTCTTCTTGCAAAGAAGAAATATTGACAACAACCAAAAGATTAACTACTCCTCCAGAAGAAAACAACGAATCAACATTCAAAGAATTTTGTACATCTGATGAGGAACAATTATTCGAACAGAAGAATGAGGAGGATAAAGAGAATTTGCGGCATAATCTAAATCAGAGTTGAAATCACGCCTATGAAAGCGTTATCAAAATATGGTTTCGATGGTTTCAAGCAAATACCAGGTTAGATCAATTTCGTTTTTGTTCTTATTTCATTAAATCACGGTCGCAAAAACTAGATAGGATCATCCTTGTATATTTTCATTTTAAAATTACAAAATTGAAAATGAATATATTTTTACTACTATTGCTTGAATGGTTACATTGGAAATTTAATTACACGTAATGGTTTGTAATTTTCAATTAGTATAAAATAGGTAGGATGATATTTTCAATCTCAAATAAGTATGCTCTCTTCCTACGTTTTTGCATGATCTTGAGGATCAGAAAGTAGGATGTCTATAAATGTTTTCAGGGTTTGCAATATTTTTGTCTCCATTTGCTAAAAAAAAAAATTCATAAATCAATAAAAAAATTCTAGATTGTTTTAGGGTTAGGATAAAATTTAAATTCTTTTAAAAAGATTTTGATTTAAATACAACATAAAATAAAAAAAAAATTAGAATAAAATTCAAATTCTTTAATAATATATATATATATATATATATATATATATATATATATATATATATCTTTCATGTTTTTGAATAAGGAAAATGAAAATTCTGAAATCAATTCTCTTCTTTGTTTTTCATTCCCAAAAGAATTGACAAACTGAAGAAGGTTCTCGTGTGACCTATAAAGAAAATCAAATGCATTAGCTTAAAAATCAAAATCAAAATCCAAAGTTCATCATATATATATATATATATAGAGAGAGAGAGATATATATATATATATATATATATATATATATATCTCTTCGAAATTGCTTTGAATGGCTACATATCTGGCGCTCAGCTGCAGAAACGGTTCGTTTCTACATCCAAGCCTGATTTGATTCATATCACAAGAAATCCATCTTGAGTTAAAAACAACTACTACCATTATCCAGATCTTTCCAAATTAAGCATATGTGAAGGTTGTTAAACTTTGTTTATTATTCGCTCGTTAGCCAATGTAGAAATTAGCATCTTTCATCTGAGGATGGTTTTGATAAACCCCAATTATAAGCATTTTCTAATATCTTGGTAACGATGGACTGGTTGAGAAAAAATAACAATGTAGGAAATGGAAAGCTTACGTTTATTCTCAGATCCGACAGAGGCTCGAGATCTCACAGCTTCGCTCAATCAAGGGGAGAATCTATAGGTAACTATCCCACCCTAGAAACTGGTTTTGAATTCCATGACGAACAATATACTAAATTAAAAACTGAATCTAAAGAGAGCTTGTATCCTACAGTAATTGATACCAATCTGGACTATGACTCTGTTTTCCTAGAGCCCATAAAGCAAAACTCTCTATACCCATATATTCATTCTGAAAATTACCACCCAAGTGTATCTATATATCCCACTATGCATATGGGTGATATAGTAGAAAACCCAACTATTTTCTCATCAGAAACCCATGGAAAAAATCGAGTGATTTCATGCTTGTGATATTGGTTCAAGGAGGCAATGTTGTTGCAGTATTTGCAAAGGTTGGGAAATTGAAGCCCATCAATGGATGCACAATATCTCATCTCAAAATTGTTGGAGGAGATCAATGGGACCCTGCATCCTTCACACAAATTGCACAACAGTATGTTCGCATCAAGAAATTACATTCAGGGAAGGTTGTTCCTGGGACAATGGAAAAATCACTTTGGGCAGAGCACCATTCAAATGAAAAGACTCTCTCTCATCCTCATCCACGCTCTTGACAGTGGACATGAAAGATCCAGCAAGTGATTTTGTTACCTCAGCATTTTCTAGAATGAGTAACAATTTTTAAAAAGTCATTTTTAAAACGCATTTTGTGACCTAATGAAAATGAATATTAGAAAAATAAAACATGGGTTTTTCTTAGAACGGGGTGAACTATGTTTAACTAGAGCAATTTTCTCAAAATTCGTAACCAATTGAGAGATTTACAGGGTTCTTTAGAGCCTTATTTGCGAGATTGCGTGATAAAAACGGTTTTCAATTAAATGTACAGGCTTCAGTTGCGACCATGCAACATATTTGATTTTCCTAATCTACAGGAGGTAGATCCTTTAATTTAGTAACCGGAGAACCCACAGTAATAACCATTTTTCATCAACGTTTCAAATCCCAACAGGGATCCATCATCAGGATATTCTTGAATGATGATAGTAGAAGAGCTTAAATGAGGGTATTAAATAGTTTTTAATAGTTTGAAGTGGTATGGTTAATTTGCGCAAATGAGGATAATAGATCCGCCACAGAGATTTTATGTGAATTGTTATGGTATCTGCTCTCGCCAGGCATCTTGGCCTATTGATAGAATTGAGAGTCCTTGATCATTTACTGTGGTCCGCAACATTTAGGAGTTTGCAGGTGGAGATTAAAGATAAAATCAAGAGATGTTTCACTGAGGGTCGTGTTAGGGTTGTGAAAGAAATAGAAACGTTGGATGCAACCATTGCAAAGGTGAATTCTACAATGGAAACGTTTTATACATGGCAATTTCGTTTTTTTTTTATTACATTGTTTTTTTTGTTATGTTTTTCTTTTAATGTTATATGTTATGTTTTAATGTTTAATGTTTTGATTTTGTAAATAGGTTATGTGTTTTTTTGTTTATACACATGTCTTATATGTATAATGTTTATATATGTTTTGTTTTTTTTTTCTACTTTTTAGTTTTGTAAATATTTCATTAATTTTTAGATTGTATGTTTTATTGTTTTTCAAAAAATTGCCATGAAAACATGTTGTAAAAAACATTGATGTGAAATTCATTTAATGACTCAAGCAAGTTGAAAAAAAAATGGTTGTGATGATCCACTTACACACCCATTGAAGCAAGAAAAAAAAAATCAGAAAACACAAGACAAAATCAATTGAATAAAAGCACTTACCTTAACTAATCTTAATCACAAAATGAATTTTGTTAAGGATGAATTTTTACATTGTCAAAATCATGATCAAAATATATCATTGGATTTGTCTAATGATTATGTTTTCAAGCATGATGCATGAAAGAAGAAAAACTATAAAGGCGCTTTATTTGCAGGATCGATTAATGGATTTTTTATCGAAGATTGTTTTGCAGGAATCATCCAACATTCACAAATAATATTTCTTTATATTTATGAAATGTTATGATTCAAACATAAATTGAGGAAATTGTTTTTTTAGAAACCGGATTTATTATCGCAATTGTGAAATTGGACTAACCATTTGAAATGAAAACACGTCATGAACCTGTCAATTATGCAAATTTTTCGTATGTACCTAGAGAAATTGATCACTTCTCTTTGAACACACTTACGTTTGTTGCAATGTTAGTGCCATGTTTATTTTTAGGTTCTAGGACAATCGAAGAATTGAAGGAGGCCAATTTGTGCACGATTGGTTTTCTACGACCAATTTCAAGAAACATGAACCAATTGAATCCATTTCTATCATCTACAAATGCCATCATTTTTCCTCTCCAAACACACAAGCTATTCAAACATTTTCGCTAAGCATTGTCATCACCATTTTCCTTGCGAGAGTCGCATGTTTTCCACTTACATTTTCCATAGGTCTTCAATATGTTTCCTTTACAAGCAACTGCCACCATAGGTCCTTGAAATTCCCCTTCACTGATCCGAAAGATAGTCTACAAGCCTCCACAGGTCCTTCCAAACTTTATCACAGGTCCAATGTCTAGAAAAAACTGCCCACTATCTGAGTTTACAAGGTCTGAGGTAATTCTGGTCTGCAATCTGAGTTTAGTTCAAGTTCTAGCCTCCTTCTCACAAGCCCGAGTTCTATTACAATAATATGACCAAATAGTAATTCTTCTTGGCCCCTTTTCAAATCTCCACAGAGGTACGAGCTACATCAACAAAAGGTTGTCCTCTAAACTTTTAATTGAATTTTCCCAAAACAGAAATATCAAGTCCTCCTTGGCCTCCTTGCTGTTCTATCGTTTTTTGTGTCTTATCTCTATAATGCTCACTAAATTTTTGATCAAAAACAGAGGTCTAACCTCTTTTTTATATACCTTTTTATGTCCTTAAATGAATAGAAACATCTAAAATGCAAGCCGACATGTGTTGACATGTTTAGGTCAACTCAGTGACTAGAATTAATTTCCTCAAATTGTAAAATTCATATCTCCTAAACTGCTTGGAGTTTCAAGCTGAGTAATAGCTCATTGGAAAGGAAATATTATGCTATTTAAGGTGGTATAGGTCTCATGGAAGAATTATGCCTCTAAGGAGGTGAAAAATAATTTTTAATGTGATTTTCCTTAAAATATTTAGTGCAGAAAATGATTAGGACAATATATCTTCTTTGTTTGGTTTCTCTATTGTTTATCTTCTCCATTATTTGGCTTCTTCATCATCATAGGATCACGTAGGAAATCCATGTCATCATGATAGTGTCCAACAATGAGTGTATCATCCATGTCATCAAAAAATGGTGCAGTGATATGTTATAGTACAACCTCCATTAATTTGTCATTCCAATCATCAAGTGAGATCATCCATCTAACCTTCCAATCATGTGATCATTCAACGGTATGGCATTATCATGTGTAGTCCTCCATATGTCATCAAGGGTTAAAGTCTAGATCATCAAGTGCATGCAACACTAGATAAAGTACTTCTTAGGGCTTCCTTAATTCATGGTTTGACTTTTAAGTGACTTGAAATCTTCATTAATGTTATCCTAGTCAACTAACCACCAAGAGTCATGGCATCATCATCTGGAACTAGGCATATCAAGAATATTGACATCTCAATCAATGCCATATTGACATCAATGAAAACCTTGATTAACAAGTCCTTCCAAAATCATTATTCCATACTCACGCTAGATGATGGGGGATTCATAATGCCTCCCTTCTAACGTGCCTTGGCCTATCGACTTCAGCACATTATCTAGGTTCAGGGCTAGAGTCCTTATTAGTACCTTGAGGCTTGTATGCATCAATGACAAGTTCTCTTGCCAACAATCATGGGAATACATCAATGTACCTTAATCATTGGAACTTGCAAGTGGCTCGACATCAGCTCATCTATTCGCACTTTGCAAGATGTACTTAGGTACCTTGGCACTTGTTGACATTAATGGTGAGTTTGCCTCACATTGGTTAACAAAATTCATCAATGGCCAGTAATCCAATGACTTCTCAGTCCTGAGGATGAGTCTTGTTCTATACTCGAAACGTAGACAACATGAAAATGAACACTGTGGAATATCTGAATCCAGAATCACAAAAACAACACATTTATTAGCGTGACTAGAATTGTACCATCGATTTTTGTAGCAGGTGAAGACTATATCATTTCAGCATTTTGCATCAGATACAACAGATTTAGCAGCAGAAATAAAGAATCCACTTTCACCACCTCATCCACCATTTATGAAACCAAGAAGTAGATGAAATCCTACATTCTATTCCAATGATCCAGTAGCAGCTACAACTTCTCTACATATGCACAGTTTGTCCACTTCCTAGGTAAGTAAAGGTATGTTATTTTCTAGCTTTTAATCATAGAATTCCTTGAATACTGAAAATATAATTTTTGGAAAATACTTCACCATGTTCCCTTTCTCATTTCATAAAACAAAAACTGAAAATACCTTTAGTTGGGAGGAGGAATTCATGTTCATACCTCATATTCACATTTCGTGATATATATCGCATTCATATTCCATTATCACCTTTCATATGTCATATATGTCCTTTATGATGTCATCCTAACCGACATGCTTTTCCAAACAACTACTATTTCATTATGATTCAAACGTTACATGTTTTGCAAATAATGATCGAAGAAATAATGGTTGATTAAATGTTTTCAAGTCTTTTGATGCAACACAAAAGCAACAAAAGTATTGTTACACAAGAACCAACCAAAATAATATGTTGCAATCGAATGTTTTTCAGAAAGAACACTTTGCAAAATAACAAAGTTGTCAAAAATAATTATGCGAAGTTAAAAAAAATCAATATTAGCCAAAGTTCATATACAAGAAAGACAAAAAGATTAAATCATGATTAAGTGAATCAATGCAATAGATTGCATGAGGACATGTAATAACTTAAGTTGGGGGGTATGTTGGGCCGCCAAATTAACATTCACTTTCACTCCATTTTTCACCCTTATCCTCATTTTGTCACCTCATTACATAGCCCTACTACATTAGTTCACATTTACATTTTTCAAAGTTATCAATTTCATGTATTTAGAGTGAATTTATGATTAAAAGTTAGAAAAATATCATGTATTTTCTTATACCTAAAAATGGCTTGAGTTTTATGACATGTGCATATCATTTGGAAGCTTACAAGGCACCCTTATGTGGCCTCCCAAGCACAAATTCGAATTTCAACTCAAGCGGTGGAGAATATTCCAAGGATAAAGATCATGGAGATCTTCATGTGTCATAGGATTTGTATCTAGTATTTAGGGATAAGTTGAGACAAGTATGGATCTAGTAGATATTTAAGGGATCTACATTTATTGAGTAGATATCCCTAATTCATGTATAAATAAGAGGATCATCCTTCAAAGGAAAAAGAACAGTTATCAGTTATTCATTAGCATCAAATTTATGATTGTTCATTCAGCATGAGTAATATCATTTTCTCTAAAATTATGAGTTATGAGTGTTGTTTGATTCTTAAGGTGTGATAGTTGTTCATGTGTGCTCATTGAGGAATGGAAGGATCCCCATACCAAGCTAAGTACACTTTGTTGTAGAGTAATGTTCATAGTTGTGAATATACTAGTTTTAATTCTAGATGTTCATCTTATTTCTTTGTTGTAAATACTTGTAGATAATTTTAGTATGAATTCATGTTATGGCCATGTTTTGTTGTGTGAATATTGATCTCCTTTTAGTAAGTAGTTTGTATGTGTAAGGACAACCAGGACTCTTGGAAAAGAGCCTCTTCTTCGTGAACTAGGACTGGATGGAATCAAGATTCACTTTCTTATATGCTTTCCTAGACTAAATTTATATGCTTTCATAGTTACATTTCATCATGCTTTCTTAGAAATTTGGCAATGTTATTATAGAAGGAATGTGGAAGGACAACTAGGTCTCTTGAACAAGAGCCTCTTCTTCATCTTCTAAATAGACTAATCTCATTAACCAATCATTTATATGCTTTCATTTAATAGATCTGAATCTTTTCTTTTCAAAATAGTTTAGATTTGCAATATGCATTTCCATTCTAAAAAAACTTCCTACAACAGTTTCATCTTAAGTCCCATATATTTTGGTTTTCTTCTAAGTTTACAAAACCCCTGGGTTGACAAATTAAATGAAAATGATTTAGCATACAATTAAATCACCCTACACATAAGAAAAACAGTAATTGGAATTCAAATAAGTTATGATCACAAAGCCATGGTCTAGGAAATCGGCTCTATTGCATAAATTACTTATGAAAATGTCAATAGTTCAATTGCAAAGGTGTCGCGATGATAGTTGCGATTGCAATCCCGTCAACTTTAATCTCCAAAAGTCATCTGCAATAGATAACAAGGAAATGCATTTAGGAATTAAAATATTCCATCATAGTAAAATGCTTTGACCTATAAAACAAAGTTTCCAATGCATTAAAACACTTACAATATGCAAAAGAAGAGTTCAATATTCTTCATCTCTCATCTATCTCTCACAATTAGACTTCCTGCAACGAATTCCTTCACTTTAGCTTTGATGAATGCTTTAATCGGAGAAATGATAATGTCATGTTTAACACGTTCATTGAATATCTCCTCCTCAATTTATTTTTCTTCTTGTTGTAATTGCAAAACTGAGGCAACGTACTCTTCATTAACAACAACAAAAGTAATTATCCATTTGCTAATTTCTTCTGCACTAAAATTAGTTATATCATCAAACTATGTGCCTATGATTGTTTCAACTTCTCCAAATTAACCATTAGCTTCTCCTTTGCAATTAATTTATATTCATATGTAATAGAATGACCATTTAAATCCCGAATAATCACTACCACCTTCAAATATGAATTTTCTCTTCAGTTTTGTATGTTTCCACACTAAAAAAATAATCTCTTCCAATGTTTTGATTTTCCCAAACCATGCAACCTTGATTAACATCAGGAAGTCCTTGTTTATCTCTTCCTAGTTTGAACAATGAATCAAGATTTTGACCAAAATTTAATAGGTCACTGTTGACGAATTCCATGTCTCCCTCCAACTCACTTTTTACCAATTCAAAAAAGACCTCGTTCTCTGATTTAAATGTCGAAGATCAAGAGCAAATTGCAATGAAAATTCAATAATCCACAATCTTTCAGATGTATTACTAATGATATATGATTTCACTGAACTTAGAATGTTGACATGTTTTCCAGACCTATTAGATTTTCCAGGTATCGCCAATGGAGTCTTTAGCTAACAACCTGCACTAAGACAATTTTTATCTCTTTTATTTTTTTCCTTCAACTTTTGATTTTTTGCTTGTCGTCGACAAACAGAATCCGCAAGTGCTTCACCACTAGCTTGATGCAATTTCATCAACCCAGGCATTGCAACTAAAGAAAGATTAACATTCAATCATGTCTAATCAACAACCTTTCTGTCAGAAAGTTGTATTCTTTTAATCTTCAATCTCTTACTGCCGCTTCCATAATTTTCATCCTGCAATGTGAGAAAACACTCATCAAAACTAACATCCTCTGCAAAAATTTCCTCCATTTTTCTTTGATTTTCTTGCAAAGAAGCACTAAGCCAATTAGCTAGTACAATTCTATCAACTTCCATGTTTATCATTTCTTCAGTACTCTTTGATTCAGGCACACTCTTGGATCTAAATGATTCAATAGTATGCACTCTTTTTAGAGTTACTTTATGAGGACACCCTTCGTCAACCCCACCACCTGATAGCCTATTGACAACCCGTTTTTCACTTCCAGTACTTTCTTTTCTTTTCTTTTTTTCTAGTAGAGGAATTTGCACTAGTACTGTGTGTGCAATATTGAGATTTCCCCATATAGTTTGCGCCTCTTTGTTGGGTTGTGTTACATTCTTTCCATGACTAGCCCACGTAGTTAACCAGGGGGTTAGAAGGGGGGGTGGGGGAGCCCCCCTTCGTTGCGCCAATTGTGTAGCAGCGGGGGGTCATAGGGGGTTTGAGTCGCACCCGTAACCCCACTTTATGGGGTCCGGGGCAACGCCCCAGAAAATTTTGGTTTTGGACCCTATGCTAGGTAGGGTAGACCCACCTATGGTTTTGTGCATGATTTTCGCACATGTTTTTTGGACGCGATGGTTTTCGGTCCATGGTATTGGACGCTTCGACATGTATAAATATGTATTATAACATTGAAAGGAACATAATGAAAAATCAAGCTGGTAGTCTCGGTTTTTGGATCCAGGGGAAAATCTCTATGTATATGTGTTTTATGTGTTATGCTCTCGCATTGTTTATTTTATGTGTTTTAGAATTCGTATGCAGGTAATTTCTGTACAGGGTTAAAACCTACACTATTTTCTTAGGTATTTCTCTTGTTGCAATGATCTCTTTTTCAGCAACCTATCCAACATCTACTAGCATTTTTTTATCAACACTGTAACTTTGCTCGACCTACTCTCTTCTTCTCGGAAACAAGTTCCCATATCTCATAGACTCAAGGTGGTCCATGAAAATTCTTCCTCTATAAAATCCTTTAATAGCTTCAACTTCAATTAAGTTGAAAGCATCCAAATACTTTCAACAATTATATCCTGAGTCGTATTCTTCATATTCACTTTTCCAATAGTAAACAAAAAAGAAATAAATTGTCTCTTCTTTTTCTATTCAAATACAGATAGCCAATGATGATATTACCTATAGACTTCAACAAAAAAATACCTATCTAGAACAAATATTGGAAAAAGAAATGGCCTATCTTCAAAACCATAAATTCGTATAACAGTATTTATTTATCTTTCCTCAAATTCTCCCTTACGAAGTAAGAAAGCTTCAACCTCTGTAGATATTTAAGAAGGATCTTGTACAGTTGCCATGCTATATAAATATCTCACAAACACATCCTGAATTAAGAAAAAATTTAAAGAAGTTTCATGCTTCCATAATTTATGATACTAACTACATTGGTTCCTTGGGGAACTTGAATATAGGATTATAGGGAAACCCATCAAAAACATGCCTTGACATGAGAAGGGTTATCAAATAGGACATCATAAAGAACCCATTGTTCTTGGGTAACCTATGTAATTGAAAACCTAATTCATTTGAAATGACACAAGCCCAATCGAACATACAATTATTTGTGTATGTCTCATAAAGCACATAGAAAATAAATTTTGGAACATCTGATGTAATTTTTAGCCCTGCTACACGAGAAAAAAACTAACAGAAATCCCTAAATGATTTTTTAAACAAAAAAAATATCTACCAGAGAAAGATCGGAAGGTACCTCAGAACTTGTAGAAATGAATTCCCGTGAAATGTCAATTATGTGCCATTTTGTCTTTAGGAAACTATTTGGAACAGAAAATTCTAAATGCTTGTCTGGTGTTGGTAACTTGAATAACAATCTGAATACATTGGGATTTAGAGAAAACTTTATCGCTCCTAGCTTAATTTCCCTCTTTCTAAAATCAAAATTATATGCACAGAGATAAACAAATTCTCTGAAAATAAAGACCTTTGGAGCACACCTAGCATTCACCAACCCAATGCTCCAAATCTTGTCATCTATTTTTTCTTCCATTGAAAAATTCACATATTGCTCATAATTTCTCTACCAGTCGAAGCTATCATCAATCTCATCAAGTGAGTTAACCTTATCACTACAAACAACCTCTTTCCCTCACCTGCTGCCCATTATTCCTTTGCAACATAGGAAAAAAAACTATGTTAATGAATAACATATTCAAATCCTATTCCACTATATACTATTCCCCGTTTTCTCCATAAACATTGAATGTTACTATTACTCATGTGAAATGTTGCTACACATGACACTCTGAGTAAATAAAAAACAAATATACTAAAACCAATTTTTATGGACAGTAACACGAAATCTTTTCAAAATTCCAAAAGCATCCAGTGCATTTACTATGCACTTCACTCTCGCTTCAAGATCATTAATATACGTTCCCTAAAAAATATAAATTTGTGATACATAATAATAGACAGTCCCTATCGAACCGGTAAGTTCATCTACACGATAAAAAATTATTGTTTATCTTGACTCATTTTGCATAATACGGGAAATGGATTGAGCACCAGCAAAAACCCCATCGACATATTTTCCAAGAGCACCAAAATCACTGCAAATTATTTTTTTTATTCTTTTTTCGTTGTGTTCTTTTGTTAATATATTCTTGACACCCAAGATGATTAAAATTGAAAACTGTAACCTCTAATTACAAAAAGTCACCTCCATATTTTATCAGCAACGTGCCTGAACTTGCTTTGTTTTTTTGGTCAATTTTGAAGACCCGAAAAGATATCCATAACATCGCAATCTTACCGGAATTTTTTTAAATATTCTCATAACAAATGTCAAGGTTTAGAGTAAAAAAATTGATTTAAACACTCTCAACATTCGATGTCTTCAAAATTTTCCACCAAATCCCATAGAGAATTTTGTTCTTAGCATTGAATACTATCCTCCATAGAGAATGCCATCAATAATAGTTACAAATAGTAAAGTGTGAAAGATATATAGAGTAGTCTAAAGAGACCACAATTGCGCCTAGAAAATAGTGGAAAGTCTACTATGATTTTTGCTAAAATCCAACAGAAAAATTTTGGGAGATCTGGGTTACAACTATTAGGCTTCAATACTTCGGGTGTCCAGGGAGTTTTTGATGGTGCTAAATCAAATCACTAGATTCCAATGAAAAATAAATCTTTGAGTGAATTTGTAGCCTAAATTTAGCTACTCTCTATGACAAATCAACTTGACAACTGGTCCCATTACTTTGTAAAATTGAACCAAATTTGATTTATGAATAACCTGACACATCTATTTTTCAGAAAATTTGACACACATTTACAATGCAATGCAAACTTTATTTCACACAGATGCATTTAATTTTAAACACTTTGTTTTTTAAAATTGCAAAAATAATTTAATTACTTAAAGTTAAAACTCATAAAACTATCAATAACACAACAAAATAGCAAATTTACCTTATATGGTGTATCGACTTCACAACTATTCCCCACTACTTTGTAAAGCCGAACCAAATTTGATTTAAGAATAACTTGACACACTCATCTCTCGTAGTATCATAAAGAAAACCAAAGTTTACAAAATATTGTAGAGTATTATATAGAAAAGCTCGATGAACCAAAAACTCGCACCATTACTAGAATAAAATAGGAAAATCAGTATAGAAGCTTACAATATTATACATCTTATGTATCCCTGCACTATTGCTATTGTCCAAGCTCATGTTTAGAGATAACAGTTTATGTAAGGCAACAAAAGCTTAGAAATTACTCCAAGCTCTTAAATGCAATTTGCAAAGAGAAAACGCTACATGCCCCATTATTTTTTCTATCACTATAAATAGTGTTTTTCCCCTTACTATACTAGAATATTTGTAGCCCTATTTCCCTATAAAGCACTACCTGCCACTATTTTGTGTCTAAAACATGTTACAAAGATAAAATTGCCATCTAGATTTTTTATCATCTCGATGTATATCCTCTGATTAATAGAAAATAGACTTGCAGATAAATACAATTCATCTCAACATTCAATTCACCGAGTACACATGTGCTCACACATTTACAAAACAACATAAGCATGAAAACATCAAATCCAGAAACATGATTTTCATACACTTTAAACATAACACAAATGCATATATGCGAAACCTCAAAACAAGTGCATCTATGCACAACCACATCTGGACTCAAGAACACCCATTCCATCATTCATTTAAATTTGAAACTAATATTAATATTTCAAGCTTTCAAACTAGTGTAGAAAATCCTGTAGATTCACAAGCTCATGTAATCTACTAAAACAAGAGACAAGAATCTACTTCTACTCTTTATAGCGGAAGCACATAAAGATCGAGCAAAATAATACTCAACAAGAGGAAGGACATCATTGATACATAACACAATAAATATCCAGGGAAAGCCACAACTCAAAACCCCACTATTTGTTTTGTATTAATCCGGAAAATCAAGATGAAATTACAATGCTTGTTCTCTCAAGAACAATCCCATCACTCAACAAATTCAATCTTCAAATCATAAGCAAGCTCAAGGCCAAATATTAGCCTCTTCATAAGCTCTCCAAGTCTCTATTCCAATACGCCCTTGGTCAAAGAATTCAGATGAATACAATATGCTCTGCTCAACCTTGAGCTTAACCTCCGCCTGATGACTTCCTTTGGCCAATACTTAGCCAAATTTCCAAGCCTCCAAGCTTCTAATTCTTTGCACAATTCCTGAGAGAATTAGCCCATATTTAAAGGGAAATACCTCAGTTCCTGAATGCATGCACTATCAGTGAAACTTAGAAAAATCTAAAACAAATAGTACACTATCCCTGCACTCTAGTCTCAACTGGGTCTTTCTCATAATCGACATACATGAGTTTCTAATGAGGGAATATTTAGTGAACTGGAGTCGCACTAGTTGAGTGCACTAATGCATCAACTGAATGTTAACTCACTATTAGTTCCTCAAATAGTTTGGAACTAATTTAACTGGAATTAACTCAATAAAGTGAGTTAGCTAATTACCACTCATACTTAACTCATCCTATACCCCTATAATATAGGGAGAACATGTACATGACTTCAGAAAGACTCAAACTTGAAATTCCTAAGTTAACTAAGTCAACTCACTCTAGTTAACTATTATAAGTTTCTATGAGAATAAAATTCGATTTTAATTCTCAGTTTAATTCAAGGACAAATTAAACTGGAATTTCTGGATTCTATTTTTATCGTTTCTTGTTGCTATGTTCAACACTCCCTCTCAACAAGAAAGGAATTCAAATCAAACCCGATCTTGAACCTTTGAAATGTTCTGCATGAAACACCTCTCTCTAGTGTTGTTGCTCCAACAACTCCAGAAACAAAAAAACATTTAACCTGAATCAGAATGATGCCTCTGTCATCAAAGTTGTTGACTACTATTGCCTCTGTCGATTGGAGACTTTGAACATTTTTTGACTCTACCTTTCTACACGGTTGTCAACCCTTTCTATGCTTCTTCAGTATCTAACTGCTCTAGCCTCTGTCACTTTGATCTCTAACTGCATCAATCCCACTGATTCCTCCCGATACTATGTACTTTGGGCTCTCGTAGCAAGGTACGATCCATGAGATAAAACCACTCAATGGACCCTTCCCAATTTCAGCCCTCTTCACTTCAAATCACCGCACCTCACACCTAGAGGTATGGTTGCATGTGATCCCTCTGCCCACTTGGCTTGAAATTTCCCCCTACTGTAGGTCTCTTCATGACTGAGTGCCTCCACTCGGTCTCCTCTTGACTTCTCCAATTGTGTTTGCTCCATAATTTTCTGAGATTGCTTCTGAGATTGCTTCTTCTCTATTTGAGTGGATCTCTCCACTCGGTCTCCTCTCAACTTCTCTAGTTGTGGTTGCTCCACAACTTCCCGAAGCTGCTTCAGAGGCTTCTTTTAGGGCTGCATGTTGACAGGTAATTTACTCTCCTTCTCAACCACCAAGTCTCTAACCTTTTCCCTTCTCCTTAAGGCTTTGCATGCATCTTGAACCTCAAGAGCATACATGTTCTTGGAAAAGGAGTTTATTTTAAATCAATGATATCTCCCTCATCCAAACTCCGATTCAGCCGATTTGATTTTTGAATTTGGGTATTTTTTGTAAAGAATCCAAATATACTATTTTCTTCTGAAAATTTTGCACAAAAATTTTCATATATTCTCTGCAAACTCGCGGCCCAAAACTCAAAACTTCGAAATCTCCTCTAGTATATTGTTCTCAGCTTTGATACCATTTATAGAATCTGGTAGATTCACAAGCTCATGTAATTTACTAAAACAAGAGACAAGACTATACTTCTACTCTACTAAAACAAGAGACAAGACTATACTTCTACTCTTTACAACGGAAGCAAATTAAGATCGAGAAAAACAATAATCAACAAGAGGAAGAACATCAATGGCACATAACACAATAAATATCTGGGGAAAGCCATAGCTCAAAACCCCACTATCTATTTTGTATTAATCCGTAAAATCAATATGAAATTACAATGCTTGTTCTCTCAAGAACAATCCCAACACTTAGCAAATTCAATCTCCAACTCATAAGCAAGCTCAAGGCCAAAGCTTAGCCTCTTCACAAGCTCTCCAAGACTCTATTCCAATATGCCATTAGTCAAAGAATTTAGATGAATACAATATGCTCTGCTCAACCTTGAGCTTAACCTAAACAAGTATTTCCTATCCTCCACTTGATGACTTCCTTTGTCCAATAATTAACCAAATTTCCAAGCCTCCAAGCTTCTAATTCTTTGCATAATTCTTGAGAGAATTAACCCGTATTTAAAGGGAAATACCTCAGTTCCTGAATGCATGCACTATCAGTGCAACTCAGAAAAATCTAAAACAAATAGTACATTGTTCCTGCACTCTAGTCTCGACTGGGTCTTTCTCAGAATCAACATGCATGAGTTTTTGATGAGGGAATATTCAGTTAACTAGAGTAGCACTAGTTGAGTGCGCTAATGCATCAACTAACTATTAACTCACTGTTAGTTCCTCTTACAGTTTGGAACTAATTTAACTAGACTTAACTCAATAAACTGAGTTAACTAATTACCACTCATACTTAACTCATCCTATACCCCTATAATATAGGGAGAACATAAACATGACTTCAAAAAGACTTCCAACTCGAAATGCCTAAGTTAACTAGGTCAACTCACTCTAGTTAACTATTACAAGTTGCTATGAGAATAAAATTCGATTTTAATTCTCGGTTTAATTCAAGGACAAATTAAATTTGAATTTCTAGATTCTATTTTTATCATTTCTTGTTACTATTTTCAACAACTAGCACCCAACTTTGCACAACCACTTCCATAGTTACAAAAAAATGTTTCTAAATAATAATAAAAAAAGACAAAGCCTAACCTACAACCACATGAATTCTCACATCATTGAACAGAGCATCAACATAATAATGTATTACAACTGCATCAACAACTCGCTTCACATGACCACCTTCGTACAACTACCTCTGTAGTAGTGAATAATGTTCCTAAATAATAACTAAAAAAGAAAAAGCCTTATGCACATTTGTTTTACCGCACAACACTTTCAGATGGATTGAAAACATGATTTATTTAGCACCCCCATCTACGCAAAAGCCTCTGTTCTCCTGCATAATAAAAATTTCGCAAAACGAAACTGTACCAATTACCGCATTGTTCATAAGTATCACAACATTCACTATGGAAAGGACCCCAACTCTCCCGCACATACTTTTTCCTCTGCACAAGGAAACTGATATTAATTAATGATTGTAACTTCATCCACAGAACCAGTTCCGCACTCGATAATGCCCTTTGATCAGTCATTGACATTCGAAACCCCACACATGATGCCTCCAAGCAACTACCTTTGCACAACCACCTTCGTATAGCTACTTTTGTACCTGCAAAAATGTGAAGAAATTATAATTAAAAAAGACAAAGCCTTTCGCACATTCATTTTACCACACAACACATAGTTTATTTAGGACCCCCATCTATGCAACCACCTCTGCACTTCTACTTTCGCACTTGATAACGCCCTGTGATCAGTCATTAACATTCGAAACCCCACACACAATACCTCTTAGAAGCTACCTATGCACAACCACCTTTGTAGAGCTACTTTTGTATTCGCAAAAAATGTTCCTAAATAATAATTAAAAAAGATAAAGAACACAGTTTATTTAGTACCCCTGTCTATGTAACCACCTTCACACAAAGACTTCCACACATGAAAACTCCCTTTGATCAATCATTGACATTCGAAGCCCCGCACACGATAACTCCAAGTAGCTAGCTTCGCACAACCACCTTCGCACAGCTACTTCCGTTCTTGCAAAAAAATATTAATCGTAGCTTGAAGAGTATTATAGAGAAAAGCTTGGTGAATCAAAAACTTGTAGTATTTCCAAATGTGAACAGAAAAATGACAAACGTAAATTAGTTTAGAAGCTTACTGTATTTTACATCTTTTATATCTCTACAATACTATTATCGTTCAAGCATAACTTCATAGATAACAGTTTATGTAAGGAAACAAATGCAATTTGCAAAGCAAAAATGCTACACACCCCATTTTTTTCTCAAAAATTACAAATAACATTTCTCCTCTCACTATACTAGCTATTTCAAATATTTTCAATCTTGTTTCCCTCGAAATCACCACCTGTGACTATTTTACGTTTGAAACATGGTACAAAGATAAAACCTCCCATCCATATTTTTCATTGTCCCGATCTCTGCCCTGTGATTAATAGAAAACAAACATGTACATAAATGCAAGTCATCTAAATATTCAATTCACTGACACCCTTCTATAATTCATTGACATTTGACACTGATATTAATAAATGTGGGACCCAAATATCATGGGTAGGAAGTATTTTTCCTCTACACACGCTACCTTCGAACAACACAATCCATTGTGTGCAAAAAAGCTTTCAAGATTTCATTATATGCACTTCTGCATCATGCAAAATTTATTAATAATATAACTAATATCAAAACGCATTACAATTAAAATACCCCTTTGCACTTCCCTCATTCCGCATGGATTCCGCACATGCATTTGTTCTCCACATAACCCTCGCACATGCACATCCATCTCCCCACAACCATCTCAGCACAACTTTGTATGCACAACTAATTTTGCAGTCAATAACACCCTTATTCATTGACATTCAAAAATGACATTAATTAATGATTATATGATGTGAAATATGTCCCTAAATAAGAATTAAAAAAGAGATTTGAACATTTATTATCTTAGTAAAACTTTGCACAAAACTTTCACATAAATCCCACACACGAACAAGAACATATTCACAACTTCATCTGCATAGTTACTTCCACACTCAATAATGCCATTAATTCACATTCGAAACTTTGCACATGAAACCTCTGCACAACTAGTTTCGAAACTAATATTAATTAATGATTATACATTTTGAAATACATCCCTAAATAACAATTAAAAAAGAGATTTGTATATTTATTATCTTAGTAAACTTTAAACAAAACTTTAGCATAACATTCACACACACACAACAACCTTCACACAAGAACTTCTACACTCAATGACGCCCTTAATTGACATTCAAAACTTCGCACGCGATACCTCCGAAGAGCTAGATTCACACAACCACCTTCGTACATCTATTTTTGTTCTTCCGAAAAATGTTGCTAAATAATAATTAAAAAAAACAAAGCCTTTCGCACATTGGTTTTACTGCATAACACTCTTTCTTCATTGGAATTGAAATTAGAGTTTTTTAGCACCCCTGTCTATGTAAAAGACCTAGAATCTCCCCCACATACTCCATCTCCGCACAGTAAACGGTCTGCACGACGACCATAATAATCACTACGCAAAGGACCTCAACTCTCCCGCACATACTTTGTACTCTGCACAAGCAAAAATAATAATATTAATTCGACATTTGTTCAATCCTACCCCCACCCCCCCAAGGCCTATGCAAACAACCTGCAACCACATGAATTCTCACATCATTGAAAAAAGCATTAACATAATATTTCCCTGCAACTGCATCAACAGCGAGCTTAGCAAAACTACCTTCATATAACTCTTTCCATAGTTGGAAAAAACGTCCTAAATAATAATTTAAAAATACAAAGCCTTCCTCGCATTCATTATTTAGTTTATTTAGCACCCCTGTCTATGAAAAAGACCTTGGTTCTCCCACAAATACTCTTCCGCACAATGAAACCATACCAATAATTGCATCATTTATTAGTATCAAAACACTTGCTATGCAAAGGAATCTCTCTCGCAAATAATAATATTAATTTGACATTTTTCAGCCCCCCACGAGCTTATGCAAATAAGTTGCAACCACATCAATTCTCATATCATTGAACAAAGCACTAACAAAACAAGCACATCAGTTGTCCAATCATTGAGTACAGTGCTAACATAACAGTGTCAAAGCACTCACCAATGGATTGGCCATTCACAAAATTACTTTGATTTTAATTTTAAAATGAATTATCAAACATTGCCAAAAATTGAAAATAAAATGCTCTTCGCTAGGGGAATTATGTCCCATCAGATCTTCCTCATCCAATCGAAAATTATAAATAACATTTACTGAAAATTCAAAAATTATTTTTGAATTTATGCAAAAATAGAAATATTAAGCATCTTCCTGAAATTTTGGTTAAAACTACAAAAACACAGCTAAATAATGCATAGTCAACAAAACTTGATCGTGAAGCGAATGCTATAGTCCCTGACGAGCCAAGGACTAATAAAATGATATTAAATATTCTCATTTTATAAATAAAATTTATAAAAAAATATTATTTCTTTTATAACTCTCTCTCGCTCTCTCTCTCTCGCTCTCTCTCTCTCTCTCTCTCTCTCTCTCTCTCTCTCTCTCTCTCTCTCTCATATATCACATTTTGCTAAATATTTAAAGTTGATGTTATTCAAATATATCTATACCCTATGCTTTGAAATAAATCTAAAACAATATTGAAAATAATATTTTCAGGGTGGCTTGAACCCTACCCGCCACGGCCCTTGGTTCGTTCCTCCATCAATTCATGTGTTCGGGGCATTTTTCGTTGTTGGTGTTGCTGACGATGATGTTTGTGGGTGCTCTTTCTACAATGCACTTAGTTTGTGTGTGTTCAGTTTTGTTGGGGTCTCCTCTTTGTTTTTGTGGGTGTTCCTTTTGCTTTAGAGCCTATTATTTGCTCAAGTTTTCGATGTATCATCACCCATATTTTCTCATTGTCGTTGTTTGAGGATTTTTTCATTTATCATGTTTGTTGTTGCTTGTATATAGATGTTGTTGGTTTTTCTAGTCTTTGTGGCTTTGTTTTTTTTGTTGCTTCGGTCTGGGATTTCTTGCTTGGCTATCAAGGTGGTTGCGCCCTATTTCAGTTTTCTAAGGATGGCTAATAGTATTTTTCGTTTTGATAAATGTTTGATAGGGTTTCTAGACCCGCTATGTAAATGTTTGGTCGCTCGTCGCTAGGCTAGGTTTTTATGTGGGCCCTCTGGGTGGTTTTGGGCCTTGCTTGGTTCCCCTTTGGATTGTTTTCTCTAGGGTTTCAAATT
Organism: Pinus tabuliformis; assembly: GCA_031772625.1. Taxonomy (NCBI): domain Eukaryota; kingdom Viridiplantae; phylum Streptophyta; class Pinopsida; order Pinales; family Pinaceae; genus Pinus; species Pinus tabuliformis. Next base: position 1,358,038,312 of record CM062805.1, read on the forward strand.
TTGCAGGTTATTGTATAGTTCCTTTCGATCATTCTTATTATCTCTGAAGTTTCTTGTATGGGGAAATTGGTTCAATGTATGCCCTATGCTCCCTTTTTCATGTGGCATATTTCAAGAATGCTTTCAACATATGAAAAATGTAATTTTATTTTTATTTTTGATGAATAGAATTACTTGTCATTTTCTACCAAAACAAAAAAGTAATATTTTCATATTTTATATAAAATACATCATATTATAAATAAAATAAAAATATATAATTAAAACAAATTTATAGTTTTAAAAAAATAAAGTAACATGTGACATATTTGATAATTTAAAAAAAAAGATACCCCATATTGGGTGAATAGTAATGCAATCTTGGCACTAGCATCTTGCACAATCACTACAAGTGATGTGCCCCATCTAACCTAATTCATATTGAGATATGGCTTGATTTGGAAATTAATGCAAGTAGGTGGGTGATTTTTAGGTCTCAAACAGATCGTCAATGGTTTATTATGCTCATACACAGTTGATTTGTGTGGAGGGCAGTGGCCATCCCCCACGCCCATAATTTTTAAAGATCCTTTGTTGCCTCACTCTAATTTCTTCTCGTCTCTATTGTTGATCTGGGTGGCTCCAGAAATAGAAGTGACCTTGAAAATGCTCAAAAATCAAAGTCATCATATCAAAGTGAAATTGAGACCATATCGTAGTGTTCATCGCCCTAATTCAAACGATGTGAATGACACTCCAATCTGAGTTCATATACTAAAGTTATAACCGATCAAAATTCTGGTCAAACTAGGCCAAGTGGTCACTAACAAGAAAATAATGTGGAAAAGGGTCAGCGCATGAAAAACAGCGGTGAGAAAGGGTAAATTTGACACCTCCTTAGTTTTCTGGTAACCCTTAAAATCTAGAGGAAAAAATTTAGCCATTGATATATTAAAGATAAAAAAAAAATAATAATAAAATTGAAGTGGCGGGCCACCACCCCCCAACAGTATTGAATGCATCAAATATGGTGGTCATTCCACCCTCGGCGAACCCACCCAACCACCGGAAAACATAACCCACCAAATAAATATATGTATACTTCCATAGTGTGACATGGTCGTTAGCCAATACCCAAAACGGGACCAACGGGGTTTGAACCTGCGTCAACCAAATGGTCGGCTCGCCTGATGTGGTAGTCCCATCACAAAAACTACCGAAAAATGTTAACATTGAGACGTAATCCAAAACCGACCATCCAAAATACAACAGGATGCACCATAACGAAGTCTCGTGGGGATTGGACCCCGGGACCTCCGTTCCATTGACGCTTTAACATGGCATTGCCAACCAATGGGTCAATGGCTCGAACGTTGTTAGGTCTATCAACTTATATTTATATAAATTGTTATCAGTTTCCCATTGAAACCATCAGAGAGCGAAGCGGGGTCCAGGGTGGAACTAGGAGCAGACCAGGGGGCGGAACCCTAAACAGGGTATCTTTTTTTATATTGAGAAGATTCCTTTGGGGTCTAGAAGTTCCAATGTCAGAATTTGACAAATTTATAGTCATTTTTATACGATTTTGAACCACGAATCCAATGGTGATGTTTGTTTCTACATCTGAGCTCTGCATTTTTCATCCATGAACGATATTGGACGTATAAGGGTCATTTATGTAAATCTGATTGTAATTCATTTCTTTGCTACCATTTAATGAAAGAAGGCCTCCCCACTTTGAGCAGGGCCCAGAGATGTAGCCCACATTGGGTGAACTCCATAATCAGATCATTTTTGTGCCTTTTCTCTCATGGTTTCTTTATGATTTCCACTTCTTTTTCATGTTTTAAGTCACTTGGTTAACATGCTCTTTTATATTCAATTATGTATGCATCCTTGAAGTTAAAAGATTTGGATCAAGTTTGGTGTTAGAGGAGGTCTTCTTGATGTGAGTTGCATGAGTGAATTCTAACCAGAAACAAGATCCAAAGAGGAGAGGGAAAACTTAAATCCTTTGATCCCGAAGCAAGGCATGCACCACGAAGACGGAACATAATATATGAGGAAGCTCGAATGGAGGAAGAGTGAAATTATCGCAAGATCTTCTTCGCCATGGTAGAGAAAGTAGACAAGTTGTTTATAGAGTATGAGAAGACAATCAATCCCGAGAAGAAAGAACAATATGACCATGCAAAGGTAAATCATGAAGGTGGAAGAGGAGAGCCTCCTGAACCGCCATCTACATACTCTAGTGAAAAGTCTTCTTCTTCTTCTTCTAATCACTATAACAAGCATCATAGGAATACATCTAAGAAGCCATTTTTTAAAATATATGCAAAGTTTGATTTTCCCACATATAATGGAGAAGGAAATGCTGAGAAAAAAAACAATTGGATTAGATAGATAGACGTTTATTTCTAGGTTCAGTAGATCGAGGAAGATGAGGCAAAGATCCAATTAGCATCTCTTCAGCTGAGTGGAAACACTCTCGTTTGGTGGGAGAGAAACTTGTAGAAAGGTAGCAAAAACTTGGCTAACAACCTTTCTTCTTGTTCCAATTTTTTTTACATTAAAATATTATTTTATCCTTTAGGTTATCGACGAAATGCTTTAATGGAATGGAATATTCAAGGAAAGGAAAGGGTCAAAATGTACAAAGCTTCACATAAGAGTTTAGAAAAAAAGCATTGAATTTTGGAATTCCTCTTGATTCACCCGAAACTGTAACGAAGTATATTGGTGCTTTACATAGTTACATCAAGCATTCTTTGTTATTATTTGAGCCTACTACTATTTATGTGGCCAATGTGAAGGCCATTCACCTTGAAAGCAGGGGAAAGAATGATAAAGAAGAAAAACCGAAGAAATCATCTTTTAAACCTCACAATCGAAAGTTCAAAGGAAAAGGCAAGGTAGAGAACAAGAAGGCAGCTACAACCAAGAAGGAGGAAGGAGCAAAGCCATCTTGCACGCCATATTGCACACATTTCAAGAAGGAAGGCTATGATGATGAACATTGTTACAAGTTGCATCTGGAGTTGAAACCAACGTGATTTGGTGGGAAGAAAAAACTAAAGACGGTGGAAATGACACAGTAGGACCTTGGATCTGATTTCGGTAATGAGACACTGATCATAATAGTGGGAACACAAGGTACTCTTTCTCTTCATGCTAGTGAAAATTCTGAATCGCATGTGATTACAAGTTCTTCAAATGAATCTCTTGTTAGTGAACGAAATAGAATTGAATTGTTCCACATTAGAGCCATAATGAAACATACTAAAGTGGAAACCTTGTTTGATTCAACCTCGCAATAAAATTTTATTTAAGAATCCTTGGTTTAAAACTTAGGATTAGAAACCAAGCCTCATCCAAAGCCCTTCCCTCTTGGTTGGGTGTGTGATAAAGAAAAATTTCATGTAACCAAGCAATGTAGATCTAGATTTGTGATTGCATCCAAACTAGTAGATGAGGTTGATCTTGATGTTGTACCCTTGGATATATGGGTATTGTATTGGGAGTCCATATTTGTATGACAGGAAAGAATTTTTCTTTCTCCAAGAAAACAAGTATCATTTCACAAAAGATGAGGTGGAATACATTGTTAGAGCTCATCGCACCAAAATCAGTGCCAATTTTGTAAGTGCAAGTCAAATGAAGAGATTTATTAATTCCAACAAAGGGTGTATGCTCATGGTTGTGAGAGAAAAATATGTCGAGACATTTGAGCTTCCAAGGTTGTGATCCCACTCATAAAAAGGAATTTTATGAATTGTTTCTAACTATGATGGGATTTTTCAGGAACCAAGTGGGTTTCCTTCAAAGTGTGAGATCTAACACAATATTCACTTACAGCAAGATGCTCGCTTACCCAACATTGGTATGTACAGGTTGTTAGCCATTGAGATGGAGGAGATAAAGAAGAAGGTACAGGAATTGTTGAACCAAGGGGTCATAAGGCCAAGTTCTTCTCCATTAGGTTCACCTATTGTGTTGGTGCCAAAGAAGGATAGAACATGGAGGAAGTGTGTGGAATACATAACACTCAACAAAATAATGGTGAAGAATCGGTATTGTAATGTGCTCCTCCCACATCTACCCAAGTAACTTGCCAATCGGGTTAAACATGTGACGAGAAGTTACTATGATATGATTTGAATCCCTATGTGTTAGTTAAGGAAGTGGAACCAATGGAAACACACCATAAAAACCATACACATCAGCAACAGAAATCCCAAGAGCCATCCCAACCACTTAGGTAACTAGGCCTTGATACCAACTGAGTTTTTAGACCATTGAACCCCTAGACACTCCCTTGACATGGAAAAGCATGCATCCAGGAGGCTCTAGACGCTCCCAGATCACGGGTATGCATGCATCCAGGTACTTTTTTGCCCAGTGTTGTGCCTGCATCTCCGGGATTTGAGCCACTTTTTTAGGCCCAGAGCCCAGGTCACTTCCCAGAACTCAGTGACACCTTCAAGAATGAAATATAACAACAGAACAATGATACAAATGCAATTATTTGAATAAGGACTTGACTGGACCCCTACTAGCCATGGCATGCATTTTGTCAAACATGTCACAAATATGTACTCTACATGTTTAAATAATATACCCGAGCATAGGGGTCTCATACACATCTGAGAATCGCTAAGAAGCATTGATGCCTCAACACATTAGTTTTAGTTTCATCCATTAGGCCATAGATACATTTTTCATTCACTTACAAGTAAAAACATGATGAGAGACATACATAGCCAATGTCATAATGCATGTTCATAACCAACATAATAGACACAAAAATGCTAAGGAAATGACAGCCATATCATCCACAGATAAACCAGTATAATACAAATGAAATAACAAGGAGAAATAACCTCATATTAATGATACAAAGGCCAATTAGTTATGGGACTTCCACAAACCACCTGACCGTAGACATGGCTGAGCCAAATCTCTCTTTAGCGAGTCGACCTCATGCCATATTCCAAGCATGAATGTGAGATATCATAAAACACATCAATCAAAAACCATCCATGGCTTCCAAAGGCCAAACCACCTCAACCCATCAAACAAGTATTCCACCTCATGGTTGAATATCAAAAAACCATCATCAGATTAGTATCTACCCAAGCCTTGCAAGACTCCATAGTGTTTATTCCAACCAAGGGTGCTCCAAGACTACTAACTCAACCCATAGCTGTCTTCGGGCTCCAGGGCATTTGTCCAACCAAGGCTCTAGGACTAGTAACTCAACCCAAGTTGTTATAGGGATCCAAATCATTTGTCCAACCAAGGCTTCAGGAACTAGTAACTCAAACCAAGCTAAAGGAAACGTGAGAACCAACCAAAAAACAAAGAAATGAACCCACAACACCATGGCTATCCAAGAAATGGAAAGGCTAGGAAAATCCACTATCAATTCAGGAAATCCTCCATGCCAATGACATATCTTGACCAATAAACTACATGCATATGCCATGCATTCCAAAACTAGTGAGGAAAATGTACATGCAACTCAGTACCTACAAGCAAAACCCAATGTCGTTGCTGATCCTGATGTCCTCTTACACTTTCTTGATCTTCCTTTACTACTTTCTCTAAAACCCCAAGTATGCCACACTCCTCCAAGAGTGCTCTAAGGAAACTCTAAGTGTCCAACAGTATGAGAGAGAGAGAATAGTAAGAGAGCTCCAAAAATGGACTGAATCATACTATTCATGGAGCTTTATAAATCTAGCTTGATACAATATTTACAATAATATACACATATGAACATTTTCTCAACCAACAAATAAAAGGATACGATGCATCTGTACCAAGGGAATATTGAGGCTCACACCTCCACCCTCAAGTAATACCAGGATTCACCTTCTTCCCAGGAAGTCCAGAATCCACTGCCAAATTCAAAGTTGCATCCAATGTCCAGCACTACAATCTTGCGCCGCTTATCCTCTCAATGAATAGTTATCAGCTCATTGTTCAAGGGCACACTACCAATGTGCATCTGATTCCATCTAGAAATACTAATGACCACAACCATCCCTGACCTTCCCTTCTCTACTACACACCTTCCAAGTTCTCAAAAATCCCCTATCCTAAGTGATCCATCCCTTGGAAATGCTTCCTCACATTGGAAGGTCAAAACCAAGGCATATCCCTGCCTCAAAACCATCATACCGATCATGGCATGCTCATGGAAATAAATGAACACTATTGGGCACCAATGTCCCACATTTTCCCAGCTCATGAAGTTCTTTACTAGCATACTACCGCATGTTTCAATTCCTTTCACTGACTCTTCTAATTCTTGCAGTCAATTTCAACCACCCAACCGAGCATTTCATGCTTTCCTATACCAAGCACAAAATTTCCATTAGATTCAAAATAAATTGAATAACTTCAAATCATACCTCATTGGTGGCCCTTCAATAAGGTACGCTTGAAATTCTGTTCACTTCCTGTCACAAAAGGTCAAAATAGCATCTTTTACCAACTCATCATGTATAAACATATCACATGAGTTTATCTCAAACACAACCATCATAGATAAAATCATAAATCACATGTAACTATCATAGATCACGTGTAATCATCATAGACCATAATCATAAATCATATGCATAATAAAAATGAATAACATATTGATACTTATCCTTTAATCACTCCTTAGCTTTTGCCTTTGTCTTTATTATGTACACACACACCAAATCAGTTGCCACATCTGAAAAACACCTAATTCCTTCTCCTCAACCATGTGCACATACACATAGTGTAAATCACGCACATATAACCACACACGACATACAACGCCATGCAATACATGCACCTATACCTAACATACAACACATACACCTACACCCAGTGTACAACTCAACACAATTATACTCCTACATCCAGTGTAAACCACAACGCAATACATACACCTACACTCGATGTACAACACAATACATATACATACATAGAGTACAACAAAACAAATGCACATGTCATGATACCACGACTACACCATGAACATATATAATACCACATGTACACAACACAACATGTATGACATGCACATAATACCGCATGTACACTAGTACCACATGTACATAGTACCACCTATACACAACACCACCTGAACAACAGGTACACAACATCACATGTACACGACACCACCTGCATAACCTGTACACAATGCCACATGTACATTATACTACCTGTACAACGTGTACACAACACCACATGCACGACATGTACATGACACCACATGCTTACAACATCACTTGTACAATCATGCACACAACACCATATGTACATAGCACCACATGTACAACATGCACACAGCACCATATGTACATAGTACTGCATATACAACATGTACATCGCACCCTATGTACACAACACTACATATCCAATATGCGCACAACACCATATGCATACAACATTGCATATCCATCATGCACACAATACAATATGTACATAGCACCATATATCAACATGTACATAGCACCCTCTATACCTAGCAATGCATATGAAATATTCGCACAACACTATATGTACCACCCTATACATAACATTGCATAAACAACATGTATACACACTATATATACAAAACACCGCATGCACACAACATCATAGATGCAACATGTCCAACATATGCACAACAATAGCACTGCACATCCAAAACCACACTTTCTATACCAAGAAACATTGCTTCCAGTCTCTCTTTGTCATCCATGCTTATCTTAGCATGTTGCAAAGCACATTTTTTTCATTCCACTGATGTATCCTTCAGCAGTACATGTCATAACATAAATAAATGCATAATATAAGCATACAATATCAATTCATATCCACATGATACTGACCTCATATATTTGTCATGAACACTCTTCCCACTTGATTCCTCATAAACCAGGAACCTCTTCATGTCATTCACTTGCATAAGAAATCATTCCTTCACAAGAATGATTCCTAATGACCCTTTCAGACAACAACATACATACATACATACATATATATACATATAAATATTAGCATTAAACAATCATGATCCTAATAGACAAATACATACATATATACATATATACATATAACCATGAGCATAAAAACAATCATGATCCATTATGACCCTGTCAAACATGACATACATACATACATACATACATACATGTATACATATATAGACATCAGCATAATCATGATCACAACATAATTACTAGATATCATAAGGTCAAGATTAAGAGAAATCCATTTACCTATTCATGACATGCACAACATGGAGAATAATGATTCCCAACATAGCTAAGGTATCTGACACCTCAAGTCCATTTAATTTACCTTTCTTGATTAATTTTCTCATGATTGTCCTGCCATCATCCATTTACACTAATCTACCCAACCAAGCATACTGAATACCATACTCTTACCTTCAACTTCCCTTATACATGCACCAACTTCGTCTGAGTCTTACATTGCCTGTTGGATTTCATTTAGCTCTCCCTGAACTCTAATAACTTTCCTCTTTTCCCAACCAATTCCCAAGACTCTCAAAACATAAAAGGAAATACCAAGAAGCATGAAAGAGAAAACCAAGGAAGACCAACAACAATACAACACCATAAACAAAGTGGCATGGCCTTGCACAAGACGCAAACAAAACTGCAATCAAGCACAACAAATCACAAAAGACTAAAAGCACAAGACTGACAATAGACACCATGACTCAATCCCCATGGTTCCCAGTGCTTCCAAGGGAAATCTCTACCTGAGCCTTCTTCGATATTTCATGGAAGCCTCTTTTCCATGCAACCTTTGCATCATATTGCCATCAACACATAACTGTCAGTGCATAAGTAAACATAAAAACATACTAATTACCTTACCTTGTCATACTAATGACAAGCATGTTACCATGCAACTACTCACACATGTCAACCACATGTTCCAAATATTAACACAATTATATCTATCAAATTGAAATCAACTTTTACCAAGACTAACAATCATGTCAAAATCCATAGTCAACAAATAGTCATTAGACATAATGCTACAACTATCACCTACTTACACTCAAGTACATATCAACTATCTCAACACATATGTGTTAGTACAACCATCTTAAAAGCAAGATCATTCCTTCATGCAATCCTATAGACTCATACTCATATCATGCAATAAATCAAACATTCAACAAACTATAAACGTACCATGTTAGATAAATCAACTAGACGACATAATAGACACCAAACACTCAAACACCAAATAGATGACATAATCAAATAGTCAAGCACAAAATATACGACATAAGAAAACTCATACCTTAATGTATCTCAAGGGAGGCTATCTTGTCTGCACAATCAATCTAGATTAGCATGATATAACTTCACAACATATCAACTCAAACATAAATAAGGTCATGATATCCATAACAATAACTAGCTAACATGTTCACATCATAAGCTCATAAACATTTTTTGTTCATGCCTAACAATCACATATGTACGATCATACTAGATTAGTACAACACAATGTCACAAATAAGTCGACACATACCTGAATGTCATAACCCTAACCATTTTTATAGGCCAATCCAATTTAGCATTATACATATAACATCAAGATCTTAATGCAATAACCCTAATCATTACTAACATATAACAACAACAAGTTAACATATAACATGTTCATCAACAACATATAACATAATCATCAAATTATTTGTCATATAATAACCACAAGAATGCATATAACCACAAGTTACTATCATTCATGACTATTCGACACATGTGCATATGATCACACTGATTTACTAGCATCTATCATGCATGTTATCATAATAAAAATAAATTACAAACATGTATATAACCCTAATGCATATAATCATCTGTTGATTAACATACATGCATGTCAAACATACAATACCTATATGACGACCTGCTCTTACCCTAAATTCTAATGTCGCAACCTCATTCTGATGATCTGCATCTCCTGCTCTATGTCAACCAACACATTAGCATCATAACATACCAATAACATCATGATGACCTAAAATGCATACAATGACCTCACAATGCATGTTTGACCTACTATACATGCATAACTATAACCATGACAATGCATGCATAATAACATATAGAAATTGACATGCATAACAAATGCATATACAACCATACACTCATGATGACACACTCCACAACAAAAACATCCTCCTTCACATGGCGACATCACTACAATCGTGGCTGACACCATTCATATGCAACAAGTACATGGTCTTACAACACAAGAAACACATATGCAACTGAAATGAATGCATGACCAACACACATTCCATCTAGTCTGAGGAGTGAACCATGATTTTATACCAATCTGTAACACCCTCCTCCCACATCTACCCAAGTAATTGACCAACTGGGGTAAACATGTGACTAGAAGTTATAATGATATGATTCAACTCCCTGTGTGTCATTTAAGGAAGTGGAACCAATGGAAACACACCATACAGACCTTCAACATCAGCAATAGAAATCCCATGACATATCCCAACCACATAGGTAACCAACCTTTGAGACCAACTAATTTTTTAGACTATTAAACCCCTAGACGCTCCCTTGATAGGGATAAGTATGCATCTAGGAGGCTCCACATGCTCCCATAACATGGGTATGCATGCATCCAAGGAATTTTCTGCCTTTTGTTGTGCATGTGTCTTTGGAATTTGAGCCAATTTTTCAGGCCCAGAGCCCAGGTCACTGCCCAGAACTCAATGACACCTCCAGGAATGAAGATAACAGTAGAAAAATGATACAAATGCAATTACTTGAACGAAGACTTGACTAGACCGCTACTAGCCATGACAGACATTTCGTCAAACATGTCACAAATATGTGCTCTACAAGTTTAAACAACATATATGAGCATAGGGGTCTCATACTCATCTGAGAATTGCTAAGAAGCATTGATGCCTCAACACATTAGCTGCAGTTCCATCCATTAGGCCATAGATACATTTCTCATTCACTTACAACTAAAAACATGATGAGATCCATATATAACCATTGTTATAATACATGTTCATAACTAGCATAATAGCAACAGAAATACTAAGGAAATCAAAACCATATCATCCACATATAAACCAGTATACTACTCATGAAATTCTAAGGAGAAGTAACCTCATATTAATGATGCAAAGGCCAACTAGTTGTGGGACTTCCACAAACCACCCGACCATAGACATGGATAAGCCAACTATCTCTTCGGCCAGTCACCCCCGTTCCATATTCCAAGCATGAATGTGGGATCTCATAAAACACATCAATCAAAAACCATCCAGGGCTTCCAGAGGAAAAACCACCTCAACACATCAAATAGTGATTCCACCTCATGGTCGGACATCACAAAACCATCATCATATTGGTCTCTACCCAAGCCTTATAGGGCTCCAGAGAATTTGTTCTAACCGAGGCTCTGAGACTAGTAACTCAACCCATAGTTGCCACTGGGCTCCAGAGTGTTTGTCCAACTAAGGCTCTAGAACTAGTAACTCAACCCAAGTTGCTATAGGGCTCTAGAGCGTTTGTCCTACCAAAGCTCTAGGAACTAGTAACTCAACCCAAGCTAAAGGAAACATAAGAACCAATGAAAAAACAAAGAGATGAACCCACAACACCATGGTTATCCAAGAAATGGCAAGGCTAGGAAAATCCATTGTCAATTTAGGCAATCATCCATGCCAATAACAAATCATGGCCAATAAACCACATGCATATGCTATGCATGCCAAAACTAGTGAGGAAAACATACATGCAACTCGGTACCTGCAAGAAAAACTTGATGTAGCTTTTGATATCGATGTACTCTTACACTTTCCTACTCTTCCTTTTCCTTTTGAAGTGTCCAAGAGTATGAGAAAGAGAGAATAGAGAGATAGCTCCTAAATTGAACTGACAAAAGATTGAACTGGAAAAAGCTACCAACTAATCCTTAGAAGCCTTTTTATCAATAAGGCCTCTATTTTCTTCAATTTTCATTATTTTTCTTCATTTTCCTCCTCACATGAAACCTGTAACCTTTCACCTTCATTTTCTCCTAGTTTCCATTATTTTCATAAATAAAATGTCAATTAATGCCACTTTTCCTTTCCAAAGCCTTTGTCATTTCCTTTGCCAATTTCCTTAACCATAATAAACCAAATGAGCACCCACACTAGGATGTGTTTCCCACCATTCAGCTTGGAATATGGGTCCCATGACCGTGGTATTATATATTTTTACATGGATTGCTAACTACGGTTGTTACGGGTACCCTCTCCCTCGCATTGATGATTTATTAGATCAATTGAAAAATGTTGTCTATTTCACAAAACTAGACTTGTGCAGTGGCTATCATCAAGTCAAGATTGCAGAACAGGATGTATGAAATACTGCATTCAAGATGAAACAAAGGTTGTTTGAATGGCTAGTGATGCCATTCGGACTATGCAATGCTCCTGCTACATTCATGAGGGTGATGAATGATATTTTCATACCTTTTCTTGGTGATTTTGTACTTGTGTATCTTGATGAAATTATTATTTTCAATAGGACATGGGATGATCATGTGAGTCATGTTAAAAAGGTGCTTAATGTTTTGAAAAAATAAAAATTATATGACAAAATTTCTAAGTGTGAATTTGGTAAGACCTCTTTGGTTTACTTGGGTCACATTGTCGATGGTGGACAATTGAAAATATATCCTTCTAAAATCGATGTGATTGTGAAGTGGCCTAAACCCACCAATGTTACAGTGGTCTGTAGCTTTTTGGGTGCAGTACAATACTGGATAAGGTTCATTTCCAACATCTCCGTCATTGCATCCCCTTTACATGCATTGATGAGTATGAAGCAAACCTTTCAGTGGGGAGGAAAGCAGCATAAATCATTTGATACATTGAAAGAGAAGATCAGTATTGCACCAATGTTTTCCTTACCTGACCTCCAACAACCTTTTGAGATCAAGACAAATTCCAGTGGATACGCCATGTGGGAAGTATTGATGCAGTAGAGGAAACGTCTATGTTACCATTCAGAGACATTCTCCTAAGTTGTTGGGAATTATCCCACATACGAAAAGGAGTTGTATGCCTTGGTTGAAAGCATGAAGAAGTGGAATCACTATTTGACTTGCAAGGAAACCATCATTCACACAGATCACCAGCCCTTGCAGTACCTCCAGTCACAGACCAAGCTTCAACAAGCACGTAATTTTTAGATGGATGGGATTCCTATAGAAGTTTCACTTGGTAATAAAATACAAGAAGGGAACCAACAAAAAAGTGGAATATATGTTTTATCGCCCTCATATTTTTGCATCTATAGTTTTTCAAAATGCCTCTTTGTCTTTTGAAAGTTATGTTGAACAATATTTTGATGATGATGATTTTAAGGATATTTATGCAAATTTGACTCATGGATTGTTGGTGGATAATTACCATTTGTAGGGAAAGTTTTTATACCACCTTGGAAAACTTTGTATCCCCACTAATGAAAGAATACATGTAATTAGAGAGGCACATACCTCTCTTGTGTCAGGTCATTTTGGTGTAGGGAAAACTTTGTGTCATTTGTAGAGGTTGTGTTATTGGCCTCACATGAAAAATGTTGTGACTTGATATGTAAAGGGATGTGTGTTGTGTTCAGTTAGCAAGCAAACTAATAGAAAATTGGGGATCTACATGCCACTCCTTGTTCTGAGTCGTCCATGGGAAAGTGTGTCAATGGATTTTGTAAGAAGTTTGCCTTTGTCTAGGATAGGTCATGGCTATTTGTATGTTTTTGGGTGTGGAGCCTGATTATCTTCCTTATTCATAGGTCTTTGTTTCAGCCATATGTATACCCCAGGAAGGTTGCACACCCTTCCATGCTAGGGGGACTTCCCCCCCCGCAGGGGTTTGAGGGAAGTGCCCCTGAAGCTAAAAATAGATGTAAAATTTCCTTGTAAAATATTGTAATTTCGTAGTCAAGCTGAGTCGTTTATTAAGTGGATGATTTGACGGTAGAAGTTATGTTTAATTTATGGTTTTTTTCCCTAGAGGGAAACCCCTCACTACATATGAGGGAATTGTATTACAGATGTGTATTATTATTTCGAGAGAGAAAGAGAGAGGAGAATGTGTGAGAGCAAAGAGGAAATTACAACAGACCTGATGTAGGTTGTGTCTCTTCATTTTGCTAGATAATATAAAGGAAGGACTCATTGTTTCTCCATGGACGTAACCCAAATTGGGTGAACCACGTATATCCATGTCTCTCTTATTTTATGTGTTTTATGTGTTTATGTTTCTGCAATATTTTATGTGTTCCATTGCTCTGTAATATATATTTTTCTAACAACTGGTATCAAAGCCGAAAGTCTATTTGGCTGAGAAACTCGTAGGAAATAAGGGTTCCTGGTTCGAGTGGGAGAAATGGAGAATGATGGTAGGTTCAAGGTCGAGAAATTTAATGGCTAAAACTAACAGTTGTGGAAGATGCGTATGGAAGATTATTTGTATCAAAAATACATGTACCTATCATTGAGCATAAAAACAAAGAATCCGGTGAGTATGACATACACAGAATGGGAGATTCTCAACATAAAGGCGTTTGGAACAATACTGGTGTGCCTCACGGCGTCGGTAGCCTTTAATATTTCAAAGGAAACAACAACAAGGGGCTTAATAACGACATTGTCGAAACTATATGAAAAACCCCTGGCCTCAAATAAGGTATTTCTTATGAAGAGTTTATTTAATATGAAGATGTCAGAAGGTGGATTTGTAGCTGATCATTTAAATGAATTTAATACGGTTACTAGTTAGTTAAGTTCTATAGGGGTAAATTTTGATGATGAAGTTAGGGCTCAGTTATTTCTGTGCTCATTTCCGTAAAGTTGGAATGGTTTAGTTATGCCCATTAGTAACTATGTCTTTGGATCTAGTACTTTAAATTTTAATGATGTTGTCGGTGCCATCCTTAGCGAGGAAACGTGACAAAAAAGATCCAGTGATACATCAGGTAACGCTTTGTTGCTGAGACTAGGGGAAGAAAAATGGAAAGAGCCCAAGATATCGCAATAATTGAAGGAAAGGAAGATCCAAGTCCAGACTGGGGTTAGCGTTCTGGAAGTGCGGGAAGAAAGGACACTTGGACAAAGACTGTAAGTCCCAGAAGGGAAAAGAAGGAGATGCACAATAAGAAAACAATCATGAAGCGAATGTGACAGGTGATGTGTTGCAAGATGATTTGATTCTTTCATTAGAAAATATTATTGATGCCCGGGTGGTAGATTTAGCGGCTTCATTCTGTAGAGCTGTAACTAGGGTCTCTCACACCGCTAATTATTCCACATTAATAAGTCAATCCGGGAACGTTTTGTTATTGCAAGAAGTAGCTCAATCCGAGGCTATTTGTCCGAGTAGTGCTTAGTAGTACAGTGTTCGGAAGATTCAAAGGAAAACAGATGCTAAGTTGTAACTAAACTAACCCAAAAGATAGAATCACACAACATGGTTGATCAGTCAAGGGTACGGAATCAATAACCCATCCCTCTAGAAACTGATTAAAGAAGAGAAATTAGAGCATGGACTTATAGGTCTGGGAGCTAAGCAGCGTCTTGCTGAGGCTCACTACAGCCTTAGGCCTTCTCTCACACCAAAACAACGAAGGCAGGTAAACAAATCATCGGAAAGTAAAATGGAACAGCAAAACAGAAATGGAACAGCAGTAAATGGAACAACAGTAAAATGGAACAGCAATAATCAAATGGAACAGCAATAATCAAATGGAACAGCAATCCGTAATGATTTATGGAACAACAACCATCACCTGTATGTACATGTTCTACACTAATATAGCAATCTGAGAATATTGGATGATACAACTATGTTTCTAAACAGAATGACGCTACTCTTCAAATCCCACATATATTGTTTCACATAAATCCAATGACAGTAACATTCATACCAGTACTCTGTTACAGAAATGGCTGAATAAAGATACAATTCGACCCTGTGTAAATCCAGTTATACAGTGCAGAGTCTTTACATAGAGAAATCATTCATTCATTAAACATAACAGAGCATAGCGTATCATATAAAGAATTCATCAGACTGCTAAGTAATAAAGATAAACAAACCACACACAAATCACCGTATAATGATACAAAAGCAAGTGTCCTTCGGAGCCGGGCCCTTAGCTGCCAATGGTACACTGTCTTAGATTACTCCAGACGCAGAGATGGAATAAACACCAAGTCCTTTATATTAATCGCATTCACAAAAGTATAACAAAATCAGGTCTCAGTGAGACTCAATGATTAAAGTTTGTTCTGGAACTGTAAAATTACAAAAACAGTCGTCCTTTGCTTAATGATGTTGTGCCATTATATAAAAGAAATGACGGAGATATCTAGATAATCAGAGATAAGTAAAGCAGCGATCCATCAGGATCGAAGATCCTGAGGGATTCGCTAATCGTTCAATCTTTCTTGTGTTCGCCGAGCCGGTATCCCGCATTCTTTTCCTGGACTATTCAATTCCGATTTTGCTTGATCGTGTCTGCATCCGGTTCCCTACTGGAGGAACAGCAGTTATTTTTCCTCTCCTTCTCGCTTTTGGGCGGGAACTCCTTGCTTGCACGTCTTCCTGCATAGAAAACGTCAATTATTAGCACTTGAGTTTCCTTTGTCTATTTTTGCACATTTTATCAAAATCCTTTATCTTCTTTGAATTCCTAATGCAGAAAAGGTTACAATTATTATTGAAAAACCACTAGATTGCTTGTCAAAAGCATACCTTCCAGGTGCTCCACACACCCCCCTGCTTACCCTGTTTCATGGCCTCATGAAAACATTGTAGTTGACATGCAAGGCGGTGAGAGAATAGGCCGGAGAAGGGATCTCGTGAGGAGGCCGACAACCGTGGTGAGCAACTAGATTATCAAAGAACTGATCTATTTGATCTGCAGGCATCTCATACAAGGCCTGATATCCAGGTGCAGGGTGCCAAATAATTGGACTGCGAAATCGATACCCTAACCAGGATGGCCCTGCTTGCAGAATCCGTTCCCCATAAAGTTTCAATCGGCTGGCAGCCAGCTCAAAATTCTCATATTTGAATGGTTCCCTAAGCTGGATGCTTGGACTAGAGGTCCGGTATCGAAATTTTGCAGCATCGAGGGCAAGATCTTTAATAGTCAGGAAATATTCCAGACCATGTCGGATCAAGTCTTCGTGCATGGGTCCTAATATCTCGATGACACCTGGGATCCTCATAAGACTCCTATGCTCTCTCCATAGCGTCATTGGGTCTCTAGGTTCAGCTCGTATCCACAAGTCTAGGTTATTTTCTTGTCTCTGAAAGGTGTTATAAGCTCTGAGCCATTTCAGCTGATTAACCCCAAATGAGATGAAGGCTTGGAATTGTATATCGCCAACAAAAGGGCCAGGATTTAAATCAGTTTCCTGGTCTAGCACAAGGTTGTGCAAGTAAAACTCGCACAATAACCTTTGAACCTTAACCCCATAATGCTTGCAACAGTCTATAAAATCATTAACAGTGTTGATGTGGATAGGTGCTCCTGCCCTAACGGTTTTTATTTTCAATCTCAAATATCTTTCAAGCAAAAATAAAGCATAATTTTTAGCAGGGGCCCTACAAGTCAAAACGTCATTATATAAGGAACACACAGTGTCCATCTACTTAACAACACTATCTAATCGACGAGTTACCTTAGCAACCTTTTCTTGTTCCTTCTGCCATCCCTCAAAGGCTTGGCTTTCGGATTGACTAATACTTTGAAGTTGTTGTTGTAATTCTTCGTATTTCTCCCGGGGGATTGCTTGCTCTCTTAGTTGTTCAGCTTCTTGTTGGGCTTGCTTCATCATCCTGTGCAAGTTTCTCGTTTTTGGATCCTTTTTCCATTGAGCCGTAGAGGCGAGGAATTTTGCCTGAAACTTTTTATTATGCTGTTTAGAGTTCAGAACCCGAATAACCCCTGAGGGTGGTGCCTCTGTTTGGATATCCTTATTCTCTTTCTCCTTCTTGACACGAATGAAAGGCTGCTGAGGTCCCCCTGCCATTGGAACATCTTGTTGTTCTTCTCCCTTAATTGGAATGTCAGTTTGGTCTCCAGGGTCAGATGGAACAACAGTCTGTTCCTCTATGTTATTTGGAATAGCACCCTGTTCCTCATTAACATTTGGAACAGCAGACTGTTCCTCGGCAGTAGGTCTCCTGATGGGGTTTCGTCCAACAAAACGGGTTCTTGTCCTCGGGGTTTTTGCTGTAGTGGCCCTCCTCCTTTTCCTTGAGGTCCTTTGTATTCTCAAATCGGCTTTCAGAATTCGAATTTGCTGCCGGAGCCTGGCTATAGTGCCCAACAATCTCTATTGTTTCTTTCTTAATTTCTTAATCTCCTTTGCCTCGGCAGAGGGTTTGGCCCTTAAGCCCGCTCCTTCTTCATCTAGGATATCTTCCGGCATCCTGGGGATAGACTGTCCCTGATTGTTGTCTTCATTATCATAACCAGGCAGGTTTTCTTCTCCTGCCTTTTCTGCATGTACTGCATGTACTTCCTCTGCGGGACTGTCAGGGACGCCTGCTGTGCTGGAGGGCTGGCCATATTCCCCCATATTGGCCAGAACTGCTGCCAATTCCTCCTCACCTACAGGGTCCTGCAACGGGCTACCTCCTGGCTGTGCTATTTCTTCTTCTTGATTGCCCTGTTCAGTAACCCTTGCTTCCTCAGAGTGCTCATCTTCTTGATTGTTCTGTTCGGTGGCCATTGCTTCCTCAGAGTGCTCATCTTCTTGGTTGCTCTGTTCGATAACCATTTCTTCCCCTACCGTCTGGCCAGTCTCGGGCCCTGATTTCTCCATATTTCCTTCGGAAGGTCCTCCTTCTGGTTCTGGAGGTTCGTCCGCAATTTCAATTGGCTGGGCCGTTGTTTCCTGAATTCTTTCCAACCTTCCTCGTATCCGGGCCAGCCGAGCTGACTTCCTTGGACTCTCAGGTAGGTCGGGTGTGCCAGCAGGTTCTCTGGGTTCCTCTGGTCGTTCTGGCGTGTCGGAAGGTTGTTTCCGTTTTGAAGCGGCATGTCTTTCTGCTGCTGACTTCTTGCGTTTCTCCAATCGTTCCAGCGTACTAGAGGACTGTTCAGGTTTTGGGGGTGGTGCAGCCGATCCTCCTTCGACTATTGCGATCAGTTCCTCGCAAGTGCTTTGCTGTTGAGTGAGACTGTGGCTCACTATCAACCGAATCAGCCCATGGTGGCTAACGACTGTATCTATGTGCTGGGCCTTCTTCAGGCTTTGGGCCGCGTCATGTAGTAGCGAATTTAAAAGTGCAGGGAGATTTACAGAACATTTTCCTTTTAAAATAGCTAAAAGTTTCAGGTGGCGAGGTCTTACCACGTCTTTTCTCCCTTCGCAGGTGATATAACTTTGTACTATCCTCGCTAGCTCGGTCCAGGGTTCCCCTAGTGTTGCCGGCAGAACCCCTTTCCCTTTGACTGTCAAGCTTTGGCCTTCGTCCTGGAAGATTTCCATAGCTTTTTGTAATCTTTCCTTCTTCGGCGTCCATATGGGTCCAGCAGCTGGTAATCCTGAGACTTCTGCGATGATATCCTCTGTTACCTCTATCCGCTTTCCTCCTACTATGGAGTAATTTTCCTGCAAATTCTGTAGGAATTCCAACGCCACGGCTTCATTTGATTCTTGCAGGCGGCTGAAGTAATTCAACCATCCTACGTTTTCCAGGATTTCGCGAGCAGCAGCGGCGACTGTCAGCTTGTGAGGTTCGCTTCGGACCGTCTTTCCGCCCATGATTCTACTCAGAAATGGAACAACAACTGCTTGCGGTGTTTGTGACGCAGAGAGGATGATCACCGAGCATGCAACTAAATAAAAATAAAAAAAAGATCGTGGATGGCAATTTCCGTAGAATGGAAGCATCATACCGTTAAACCATGTCATTCCTTCGTACCTTGTCTCGCCCGAATGGTGCGCAGCCACGTAATCATGGAGTAATGAGATTACCTTCCCCCCCGCGATCTGATAGGCTGTCCCCAGCCGTCAAAGAGAGGAGCAGCAGCCAGTTCGGAGGTCCAATCATAAAGTACAGCATATGAAATTATGCCATGTTTTTATAAAAACAACGAAATGCCGAAACCGAGGCAAAAAGGTAGATCGCGTTTTTCATAAGAGCCTGCGTGATATAATGAGGAGCTAGGGGATGGGACGTCTGTCAAGCGTACGAAGTCTCCAGTGGTCACTGTCAGTTCCGTTGACATGATTGGTGGTAATAAATATTCATGCGATATATACATCGGGTGTGACATATGATCTTTGCAAAGGATAAGAAACAGAAAAATTTAATATCATACATGTTGGTGTAATTATTACGACTTCTATGCCATTAACAGAGCTCTGCTGCCAACATGTGTTCATAACCTTGGCAGAGTTGTTTATTTCACCCTCCGGAACCATGATCCTTTGTGTATATTCTGAAGAGTGCTTTGTCAAAATGCAGGCCATTATGCTGGCTTGGTGACCAGATAGCCATAATGCCATTCACAAGGTAGGCGCGAAACGTGGTCAGGCCGGCTCGCGATGAGACCCCCTGTTCCAAGGTTTGCTTGTTAATTTACCTTCGGACCATATCCCTGGTGTGGTGGCCGTTATGGGAATGCCACTTCGCTTCCGTCCTTATGATCATGGTAGGCCGGCTCTTAATGAGACCCCCTATCCTGCATTTGACAATTTTCATATTTTGTTTTTGTTTTCTTTTGCAGAGCACCTTCTCTTGTTTATTTTCACATAAGGGTGGTTCCGCACTCCTTAAGAGCGAGGAATGGAGGAAGAAGTCTTACGATCCCAACAGATAGATATAAATTGTTCGTTCTTACTCCTAAGTAATGATCAAGAAAGATTTTTAGGGGAATCGTCATGATAAAGATCACCAACCAGGGTACCGGTAAATGATAATGACAGCAAAGATGAAAAGTTCACGTCCCTCCTCTTGTCCTCTTATACATACTGGCTTCATAGTGGTAGCGATTTATGATGTGCTGATTTCGGTATATCATGGTTTTATGTTCACCGCATAAGTTCATTGCTGTATCTAAAAGATTGAGGAGAACATGGGGCAAAGCATCCTCCATAAGGGCAAAAACATGTCGATGGCATTCCTGAGAGAAGAATTCATTCGTAGGATACCATTTCTTTGAGAGGAACAACGGAAAATCGCAAATGCTGTCCCTTTTGAGAAAGGAACAACGAAGATACTCAAATGTTGTTCCTTTTGAAAAGGAACAGCAGACACGCTCAGGTGCTGTTCCTTTTCGCAAAGGAATAGCAAAAACACACAAGTGCTGTTCTGTTCCTTTTCGCAAAGGAACAGCAGAAACACAAGTGTTGTTCCTTTTCGCAAAGGAACAGCAAAAACACACAAGTGTTGTTCCTTTTCGCAAAGGAACAGCAAAAACACACAAGTGTTGTTCCTTTTCGCAAAGGAATAGCAAAAAGCACAAGTGATGTTCCTTTTCGCAAAGGAACAGCAAAAACACACAAGTGCTGTTCCTTTTCGCAAAGGAACAGCAAAAACACACAAGTGTTGTTCCTTTTTGCAAAGGAACAGCAAAAAGCACAAGTGCTGTTCCTTTTCGCAAAGGAACAGCAGAAACACACAAGTGTTGTTCCTTTTCGCAAAGGAACAACAGAAACACACAAGTGCTGTTCCTTTTCGCAAAGGAACAACAAAAACCACAAGTGTTGTTCCTTTTCGCAAAGGAACAGCAAAAACACACAAGTGTTGTTCCTTTTCGCAAAGGAACAGCAAAAAGCACAAGTGTTGTTCCTTTTCGCAAAGGAACAGCAGAAACACACAAGTGTTGTTCCTTTTCGCAAAGGAACAGCAGAAACACACAAGTGCTGTTCCTTTTCGCAAAGGAACAGCAAAAACCACAAGTGCTGTTCCTTTTCGCAAAGGAACAGCAAAAACACATAAGTGCTATTCCTTTTCGCAAAGGAACAGCAAAAACACACAAGTGTTGTTCCTTTTCGCAAAGGAACAACAAAAACACACCAGTGCTGTTCCTTTTCACAAAGGAACAGCAAAAACACTTGGAATACAAGCAAGAAAAATCAAGAAAGCATATATACAAGATGTTATGTACAAAAAATGAATTTCTTAAATCATAGGTGAGGAAGATTTCGCTTCCTCTCCTAAGATTTCCATATCAGTATCTTGTCGTAGCTGCTGACAGAAGGATTCCCGAGTGAGTGGCTTTCGATAAAGGCGAACTCGGTGGCCATTTACTTTGAATGCATATCCAGAACCATCAATTGTGATCAGGGTAAGGGTCCCATTGTCATGTACCTTCTGGATTTCGTATGGTCCTAACCATCGAGTCTGGAGTTTCCCCGGGAAGTCCTGAAACCGAGAGTCGTATAACAGAGCCCAGTCTCCTTCATGAAAGACTTTATTCTTGATCAGTGCATCATGCCATTTAGCTCGCTGTTGTTGAATTAATGCTATATTTTGTAATGCAGAGAGCCTGATTTCGTCCAATTCATTAATCTGCTGTAATCGATTGATTTGTGCCTCACTCAGATCTAGGCCGACTTCCTGTGCCGTTCGTAGCATTCGGATTTCGAATTCGATGGGGAAAATTGGCTGCTTTCCAAACACTAATTGATAAGGTGAATAGCCTGTAGTACTTCTCCATGTGGTTCTGTAGGCCCACAGTGCCTCAGGCAGTCGAGTGGCCCAATCTCGCCTATGCGATGCAATGGTCTTTGTTAAAATTGATTCTATTACCTTATTACTACTTTCTACTTGCCCATTTGCCTGCAGATGGTATGGGGTAGTGATCTTATGTTGGACATGATAATTGTTAAGTGTTGCAGCTAATTTATTTCCAACAAATTGTGGTCCACCATCGGTGATTAGTTCTCTCGGAAGTCCATAACGTACAAACAAATGGAACAAGAATTGTATCATAGAGTCTTCTGTAGCCCTAGGTAATGATTCGGCCTCGACCCATTTAGTAACATAGTCTGTCACCACCAGAATGTATGTCCTTTGATTTGATGATGGATTGATGGGCCCAACGAAGTCCAGAGCCCATCGTTCAAATGGCTCAATGACCAATTGTGGTCTCAGAGGCATTTCATCGGCTTGGCCAGGTCTTCCTGCTCGCTGGCAGCTGTCACAGGCTTGTGCAAATTTTTTCGCATCCTTGAAAATTGTAGGCCAATAGTATCCCGTCTGCAATACTTTATGTGCTGTTCTTTTTTCAGCGAAATGCCCCCCGCATGGCCCGTCATGGCAAGCTTTTAGAATTTCGAATATTTCGTCTTCTCGAATACACCTTCTGATTTGCATGTCTGCCCCTGTATGGAACAAATGGCCTCCAATCCACGAAAACCGAGTGCTCTTCTGAACAATCTGCTTGCGTTCCTGAGGGGTTAAGTGTTTTGGTAGCTTACCGACTGCAAGGTAATTGGCGACATCAGCATACCAGGGTGTTCGAACAGCAACAGCAAACAGGTGCTCGTCAGGAAATTGATCTTCCACTGCTGCTGTTTCAATTGCTTTCGGTATTCGTGAGAGGAAATCAGCTACAGGGTTCTCCTTGCCAGGTCGATCCTTGATTGTGATGTCGAACTCCTGCAATAAGATCAACCATCTCGTTATTCTAGCTTTCGTAACAGGTTTATTTGCCAAATATTTGATAGCAGAATGATCTGTATATAACACAACGGGATAGCCTGTGATATAATGTCTAAATTTGTTAACAGCATGTATTACAGCCAGGAATTCCTTTTCAGTAACAGTATAATTGAGTTCGGCAGAGGATAAATTTTTGCTGATATAGTAGATAGCGTATGGTCTCTTATCCTCTTCTTGCCCTAGGACTGCACCAATCGCTGTATCCGAGGCATCAGATGAGATTTGGAATGGCAAATTCCAGTTGGGTCCTCGAAGGATTGGGGCTGTTGATAGAAGCTTCTTCAATTCCTTAAAAGCCTGGTCGCATTTTTCTGTCCACAAGAAATCAACATTGCCTGTTAAAGTATATAGAGGTGCAGCAATGTGTGAGTAATGTTCTATAAATCGTCTGTAATACCCAGAAAAGCCAAGAAAACTGCGTACCTCCGTTTGAGTAGTGGGGGTAGGAATAAGCAAAAGAATCTGGATTTTAGCCGGGTCTACCTGGATGCCAGCTGCTGAGATATAGTGCCCTAGAATGAGCCCTTCTGTCATCATCATGTAACATTTTTCGTGGCTCAGACAAAGTCTGGTAGCGATACAACGTTGTAGGACTTTTTCCAGGGTATCTAGAGCTGGGTCGAAATCATCTCCATATGGTGTAAAGTCGTCCATATACACTTCAAGTCCATCATTTATTAGATCTGCGAAGATACTAAGGACAGCCCTTTGGAATGTAGCAGGGGCATTACATAGGCCGAAGGGCAAAACTCGATAGGCAAACGTTCCCCAAGGGCAAGTAAAGGTAGTTTTATCCTGGTCTTCAGGGGCGATTTGGATTTGGTTATATCCGCTGAAGCCGTCCAGGAAAGAAAAGAATTTATTTCCCGCCAACATGTCCAATACTTGATCTATAAACGGGAGAGGGAAGTGATCCTTCTGCGTGGCCTTATTTAACTCCCTGTAATCTACGCAAATCCTCCATTTTCCATTTTTCTTGGGTACCACCACCAAGGGAGAGACCCATTTACTGTCGGAGATGGGATAAATAAAATTAACATCTAGAAGTTTCTGAAGTTCGGCTTTTACTACCTCTTTTAGATGGGGGTTAAGTCTTCTTTGCGGCTGACGAACAGGTTTTGCATCTTTTTCTATATAGATGTGGTGGGTGCATAATTGGGGATCGATCCCTTTCATGTCAGGGTAATCCCACGCAAATGCTCCTTGATATTTTCGTAACAGATTTACAATTTTTGTTTCTTGATCTGGTGTAAGGTTGGCGTTGATATTTAGGGCCTTACCAGGTTCAATTTCCACTACTTTACTATTGGCAACAACAGTCACTGGTATTGTTTGGTCATGTGCGTCTTTCAAAGGGTCTTCCTCTAGCTCACTATCAAATGCTGTCTCTATCATAAAACACTGTGTGTGAGATCTAGATTTAGTTTGACTAATGAAGTTATTGATGGCATCATCTTCTATTTGATCTTTAAAATCTAAAGCCTTCTGTACAGTCAATGGGGATCTGATATTGTTAGTAAGGTATGACACAGGATACTGATTGGTTTTGATCATTGGCAGGCTTGGCTGTGTTGGAGGATATAGAACTAGATTTTTAACATCTGGTCTTTTAGTTATGGTCATGTTTCCCTGTCGGCAACCAATTTAGGCATCGGCAGTCGCAAGCCAAGGTCTTCCTAATATTAGCGGATGTCCATCCAGTCGGGTTTTTGGATTAATTATCAGGAAATCAGTTGGATATTCCCAGGAGTCTACAGAAACCATGACATCGTATAGAGTGCCTTCTGGTCGAACTACAGATCGATCTGCCAATTCTAGCAAAGTAGAAGTAGGTTCTACTGATGTAATGCCAAGCTTTTGGCAGGTAGAGGTTGTCAAAATATTGATTGCAGCTCCTAGATCAACTAAAGCGTTAGTCAGGGTTTGGCCATAGATTTGGACAGTCACAATTGGATTTCCGGGATCTTCGTATTTGATAGGTGTCTCTTTTCTTGATAATAAGTCAGATAAGGTGCCGACTACTTGGACTCTTGGGTTAGTGGTTGTATTCCTCCTTGATTTTTTTATGCACAGTTCTTTTATAGTTTTTGCGTATATGGGAATATCTTGAATGGCTTGGAGGAATGGAATTTTTATGTACAGGTTTTGTAACTCTCCCAGAATGTCAAAGTCTGGATGTTGTGCTGGTCGTGGTATGACTAATCGTTCCGGGAAAGGAGGAGAGGATGTATTTGTTTGTTGATGGGTCTGTTCTTTATTTACACCCTCTTGTTGTGGTGGTTGTTCTATTGGTAACTGATCTTCAATGTGAACTGTTTTGTCTCCCTCTGTTTCTATGATACGTCCAGATCGTAACTGAAGGTCATTGCACTCCCTTAGGTCAAGTCCAGTTTCTGATGTTTCTATAATTTGGAGGGATTGGACTGGTCTATTATTAGGATTGGGATTGGGTTGGGCTGGGAGTTGCGGCCTTAGGTTAGACTGGGGGTTTTGTTGTAAGGCTGGCAGAGTCGGTTGAGGGAGTGGAATAGTTCCTGTTGACTGATATGTCGATCTTGGCCAATTTGTCTCCCAGGGTGAACCTTGTGAAGTAGGGGGAATCCATTGCGGAGGGTATGAGTTATTTTGCCAATATGGTGGGGTGTAAGGAAAATTTGGCCAGCCGAATTGGCTTGTCTGATTCATCCATGGATTCGGAGAAGGAAGCGGCTGTGATGACCAATTCGGGACTGGGGGTGTAGATTGGTTTTGCCACATACCATATTGCTGAGCATTGTACTGCGGAGGCTGAAAAGAAGAGGTCGGGTCAGAAAACATACCAGATTGCCTAGGTTGCCATTGGCGACGTTGGTTAACAAAGTATGCTGGTTCTGATTCTTCTTCTGCTTCCTTGTATACAACCTTCAATCCAGGAAGTGAGGGGCAGCTCTCAGTAAGGTGGTCTTTCGTACAGATAGCACATGTTTGAATTGTATCTAGCGGACATTCCTTGTGGCTGTGTTTTCTTCTGCATCGGGGGCAGAAAATTGCCAGATTTTGCTCCGCCTCCATTTGCTTTTGTTTAGCCTGCACAATATCAAGTTGAGTAGTTAATGTCCCCAGAATATCAGTTTTAAAATTTTCTAATAAATTCCCTAGTTCTACACGTGTTACCCCTTCTGTTGATATTTTGTTGTCTTTAACAAACCTATCATATTCTGTTGATTTTATCCTTGTGCTGCCTCTTGAACTCCTGATGCATAAATTAATGATATCAGCAAAATTCTCTTGGTAAATATCCCCTTTTCCCATGATATTCAATGTTTCGATCCACTGTTCTTTCATTCCTCTAATCAATGCAGTTTTCAACACATTATCAGGCAGAGGTAGTGATGCATAGGGGGATCTCTGTAAATTATACTGGAAACGTTCTACGTATTCTTCTAAAGTTTCATTTGGTTTGGCCGTCATTTGGAAAATTTCATCTTTTAGCTCTCTCGACCTACAATAATCCTGATATTTTTTAAGAAAGGATTCCTTCATTTGCTCCCAGTTGTTTATGACTCCACCACCTAAACCCATGAACCATCTCAGAGCTGCTCCTTTTAAAGTGGAGGGGAACAACTTTAATTTCTGGGGGTCAGTGGTGTAATCATACCCTCTACATAGCACATCGAATTCAAATAAAAATGCATCGGGGTCTTCTGATGTAAGTCCATGAAATGTCGGGATGTGTTGAAGAGGTATCGCTTTCATGGGTGCATTTGCAGTAGAATCTACTATAGGATATTGCAATGTAGAAGTTTGAGAATTTGGCTGATTCTGCGCCATTAGATCAAATATGTGCCAATATCCTTCCGGAATTTCTAGGAGGGTATTCCTAGGTTGAGAAGGGACGGCCTTGGCAAGAACTGTTTTAATGAACACTTCCCTTATCTGGGATTTCTGTCTGAGGGAATCGGGTGCCTTCAATGTTAACTTTGGTCGCGCTCCCCCTATCTGGGCTGTTTAACAATTGGATTATCCTAGAAGGAGACCTTGGTTCCTCTATTTCCCCTGTTTCCCCCTCTCCTTCACAAAGATTGCTTAAATTCCCTTCTTGCAGCCGTTCTGACACAGAATTTTCAATTTCTTGGAAGTCCTGTTCATCAGTCCGACTATGCACCTCAGCGTAGGCTCCAGATGGTGATGTTGTATCCTGAAGGGAGCTAGTAGGCTGCTTAGAATGAGTCTTTCTGAGGCCTACTGACGGCTGAGATTCAGTTTTCTTATAGATTTCGTCTATGAAGGTTGTTCGGCCAAGGGTCATCGGTCCTTTGGCTTTTTCAGGTTTGACTGGAGGTTTGATATTCTTTTCTAGCTTTTTCTGCTTAGTCATGCACTCTAAAAACTACTAAATCCTATTCAACCAGCAATTCTGCTAAGAGAGCGGACGGTGGAGCAGGGCTTTTACATGCTCCGTACGCAGGTTCTTACCTTCCATTTTTAAAATCCAACTCCCCCCTAGCAACTTTGCGCACTACTCTGTAAAGGGCAAATGGCTATACTCCTTCCCCGACAACGGCGCCAAAATGTAGAGCTGTAACTAGGGTCTCTCACACCGCTAATTATTCCACATTAATAAGTCAATCCGGGAACGTTTTGTTATTGCAAGAAGTAGCTCAATCCGAGGCTATTTGTCCGAGTAATGCTTAGTAGTACAGTGTTCGGAAGATTCAAAGGAAAACAGATGCTAAGCTGTAACTAAACTAACCCAAAAGATAGAATCACACAAAACGGTTGATCAGTCAAGGGTACGGAATCAATAACCCATCCCTCTAGAAACTGATTAAAGAAGAGAAATTAGAGCATGGACTTATAGGTCTGGGAGCTAAGCAGCGTCTTGCTGAGGCTCACTACAGCCTTAGGCCTTCTCTCACACCAAAACAACGAAGGCAGGTAAACAAATCATCGGAAAGTAAAATGGAACAGCAAAACAGAAATGGAACAGCAGTAAATGGAACAGCAGTAAAATGGAATAGCAATAATCAAATGGAACAGCAATAATCAGATGGAACAGCAATCCGTAATGATTTATGGAACAACAACCATCACCTGTATGTACATGTTCTACACTAATATAGCAATCTGAGAATATTGGATGATACAACTATGTTTCTAAACAGAATGACGCTACTCTTCAAATCCCACATATATTGTTTCACATAAATCCAATGACAGTAACATTCATACCAGTACTCTGTTACAGAAATGGCTGAATAAAGATACAATTCGACCCTGTGTAAATCCAATTATACAGTGCAGAGTCTTTACATAGAGAAATCATTCATTCATTAAACATAACAGAGCATAGCGTATCATATAAAGAATTCATCAGACTGCTAAGTAATAAAGATAAACAAACCACACACAAATCACCGTATAATGATACAAAAGCAAGTGTCCTTCGGAGCCGGGCCCTTAGCTGCCAATGGTACACTGCCTTAGATTACTCCAGACGCAGAGACGGAATAAACACCAAGTCCTTTATATTAATCGCATTCACAAAAGTATAACAAAACCAGGTCTCAGTGAGACTCAATGATTAAGGTTTGTTCTGGAATTGTAAAATTACAAAAACAGTCGTCCTTTGCTTAATGATGCTGTGCCATTATATAAAAGAAATGACGGAGATATCTAGATAATCAGAGATAAGTAAAGCAGCGATCCCTCAGGATCGAAGATCCTGAGGGATTCGCTAATCGTTCAATCTTTCTTGCGTTCGCCGAGCCGGTATCCCGCATTCTTTTCCTGGACTATTCAATTCCAATTTTGCTTGATCGTGTCCGCATCCGGTTCCCTACTGGAGGAACAGCAGTTATTTTTCCTCTGCTTCTCGCTTTTGGGCGGGAACTCCTTAACCCATCAAACAAGTATTCCACCTCATGGTTGAATATCAAAAAACCATCATCAGATTAGTATCTACCCAAGCCTTGCAAGACTCCATAGTGTTTATTCCAACCAAGGGTGCTCCAAGACTACTAACTCAACCCATAGCTGTCTTCGGGCTCCAGGGCATTTGTCCAACCAAGGCTCTAGGACTAGTAACTCAACCCAAGTTGTTATAGGGATCCAAATCATTTGTCCAACCAAGGCTTCAGGAACTAGTAACTCAAACCAAGCTAAAGGAAACGTGAGAACCAACCAAAAAACAAAGAAATGAACCCACAACACCATGGCTATCCAAGAAATGGAAAGGCTAGGAAAATCCACTATCAATTCAGGAAATCCTCCATGCCAATGACATATCTTGACCAATAAACTACATGCATATGCCATGCATTCCAAAACTAGTGAGGAAAATGTACATGCAACTCAGTACCTACAAGCAAAACCCAATGTCGTTGCTGATCCTGATGTCCTCTTACACTTTCTTGATCTTCCTTTACTACTTTCTCTAAAACCCCAAGTATGCCACACTCCTCCAAGAGTGCTCTAAGGAAACTCTAAGTGTCCAACAGTATGAGAGAGAGAGAATAGTAAGAGAGCTCCAAAAATGGACTGAATCATACTATTCATGGAGCTTTATAAATCTAGCTTGATACAATATTTACAATAATATACACATATGAACATTTTCTCAACCAACAAATAAAAGGATACGATGCATCTGTACCAAGGGAATATTGAGGCTCACACCTCCACCCTCAAGTAATACCAGGATTCACCTTCTTCCCAGGAAGTCCAGAATCCACTGCCAAATTCAAAGTTGCATCCAATGTCCAGCACTACAATCTTGCGCCGCTTATCCTCTCAATGAATAGTTATCAGCTCATTGTTCAAGGGCACACTACCAATGTGCATCTGATTCCATCTAGAAATACTAATGACCACAACCATCCCTGACCTTCCCTTCTCTACTACACACCTTCCAAGTTCTCAAAAATCCCCTATCCTAAGTGATCCATCCCTTGGAAATGCTTCCTCACATTGGAAGGTCAAAACCAAGGCATATCCCTGCCTCAAAACCATCATACCGATCATGGCATGCTCATGGAAATAAATGAACACTATTGGGCACCAATGTCCCACATTTTCCCAGCTCATGAAGTTCTTTACTAGCATACTACCGCATGTTTCAATTCCTTTCACTGACTCTTCTAATTCTTGCAGTCAATTTCAACCACCCAACCGAGCATTTCATGCTTTCCTATACCAAGCACAAAATTTCCATTAGATTCAAAATAAATTGAATAACTTCAAATCATACCTCATTGGTGGCCCTTCAATAAGGTACGCTTGAAATTCTGTTCACTTCCTGTCACAAAAGGTCAAAATAGCATCTTTTACCAACTCATCATGTATAAACATATCACATGAGTTTATCTCAAACACAACCATCATAGATAAAATCATAAATCACATGTAACTATCATAGATCACGTGTAATCATCATAGACCATAATCATAAATCATATGCATAATAAAAATGAATAACATATTGATACTTATCCTTTAATCACTCCTTAGCTTTTGCCTTTGTCTTTATTATGTACACACACACCAAATCAGTTGCCACATCTGAAAAACACCTAATTCCTTCTCCTCAACCATGTGCACATACACATAGTGTAAATCACGCACATAGAACCACACACGACATACAACGCCATGCAATACATGCACCTATACCTAACATACAACACATACACCTACACCCAGTGTACAACTCAACACAATTATACTCCTACATCCAGTGTAAACCACAACGCAATACATACACCTACACTCGATGTACAACACAATACATATACATACATAGAGTACAACAAAACAAATGCACATGTCATGATACCACGACTACACCATGAACATATATAATACCACATGTACACAACACAACATGTATGACATGCACATAATACCGCATGTACACTAGTACCACATGTACATAGTACCACCTATACACAACACCACCTGAACAACAGGTACACAACATCACATGTACACGACACCACCTGCATAACCTGTACACAATGCCACATGTACATTATACTACCTGTACAACGTGTACACAACACCACATGCACGACATGTACATGACACCACATGCTTACAACATCACTTGTACAATCATGCACACAACACCATATGTACATAGCACCACATGTACAACATGCACACAGCACCATATGTACATAGTACTGCATATACAACATGTACATCGCACCCTATGTACACAACACTACATATCCAATATGCGCACAACACCATATGCATACAACATTGCATATCCATCATGCACACAATACAATATGTACATAGCACCATATATCAACATGTACATAGCACCCTCTATACCTAGCAATGCATATGAAATATTCGCACAACACTATATGTACCACCCTATACATAACATTGCATAAACAACATGTATACACACTATATATACAAAACACCGCATGCACACAACATCATAGATGCAACATGTCCAACATATGCACAACAATAGCACTGCACATCCAAAACCACACTTTCTATACCAAGAAACATTGCTTCCAGTCTCTCTTTGTCATCCATGCTTATCTTAGCATGTTGCAAAGCACATTTTTTTCATTCCACTGATGTATCCTTCAGCAGTACATGTCATAACATAAATAAATGCATAATATAAGCATACAATATCAATTCATATCCACATGATACTGACCTCATATATTTGTCATGAACACTCTTCCCACTTGATTCCTCATAAACCAGGAACCTCTTCATGTCATTCACTTGCATAAGAAATCATTCCTTCACAAGAATGATTCCTAATGACCCTTTCAGACAACAACATACATACATACATACATATATATACATATAAATATTAGCATTAAACAATCATGATCCTAATAGACAAATACATACATATATACATATATACATATAACCATGAGCATAAAAACAATCATGATCCATTATGACCCTGTCAAACATGACATACATACATACATACATACATACATGTATACATATATAGACATCAGCATAATCATGATCACAACATAATTACTAGATATCATAAGGTCAAGATTAAGAGAAATCCATTTACCTATTCATGACATGCACAACATGGAGAATAATGATTCCCAACATAGCTAAGGTATCTGACACCTCAAGTCCATTTAATTTACCTTTCTTGATTAATTTTCTCATGATTGTCCTGCCATCATCCATTTACACTAATCTACCCAACCAAGCATACTGAATACCATACTCTTACCTTCAACTTCCCTTATACATGCACCAACTTCGTCTGAGTCTTACATTGCCTGTTGGATTTCATTTAGCTCTCCCTGAACTCTAATAACTTTCCTCTTTTCCCAACCAATTCCCAAGACTCTCAAAACATAAAAGGAAATACCAAGAAGCATGAAAGAGAAAACCAAGGAAGACCAACAACAATACAACACCATAAACAAAGTGGCATGGCCTTGCACAAGACGCAAACAAAACTGCAATCAAGCACAACAAATCACAAAAGACTAAAAGCACAAGACTGACAATAGACACCATGACTCAATCCCCATGGTTCCCAGTGCTTCCAAGGGAAATCTCTACCTGAGCCTTCTTCGATATTTCATGGAAGCCTCTTTTCCATGCAACCTTTGCATCATATTGCCATCAACACATAACTGTCAGTGCATAAGTAAACATAAAAACATACTAATTACCTTACCTTGTCATACTAATGACAAGCATGTTACCATGCAACTACTCACACATGTCAACCACATGTTCCAAA
Organism: Pinus tabuliformis; assembly: GCA_031772625.1. Taxonomy (NCBI): domain Eukaryota; kingdom Viridiplantae; phylum Streptophyta; class Pinopsida; order Pinales; family Pinaceae; genus Pinus; species Pinus tabuliformis. The sequence goes on from CM062805.1 coordinate 1,358,071,782, forward strand.
TATTAACACAATTATATCTATCAAATTGAAATCAACTTTTACCAAGACTAACAATCATGTCAAAATCCATAGTCAACAAATAGTCATTAGACATAATGCTACAACTATCACCTACTTACACTCAAGTACATATCAACTATATCAACACATATGTGTTAGTACAACCATCTTAAACGCAAGATCATTCCTTCATGCAATCCTATAGATTCATACTCATATCATGCAATAAATCAAACATTCAACAAACTATAAACGTACCATGTTAGATAAATCAACTAGACGACATAATAGACACCAAACACTCAAACACCAAATAGATGGCATAATCAACTAGTCAAGCACAAAATATACGACATAAGTAAACTCATACCTTAATGTATCTCAAGGGAGGCTATCTTGTCTGCACAATCAATCTAGATTAGCATGATATAACTTCACATCATATCAACTCAAACATAAATAAGGTCATGATATCCATAACAATAATTAGCTAACATCTTCACATCATAAGCTCATAAACATTTTTTGTTCATGCCTAACAATCACATATGTACGATCATACTAGATTAGTACAACACAATGTCACAAATAAGTCGACACATACCTGAATGTCATAACCCTAACCATTTTTATAGGCCAATCCAATTTAGCATTATACATATAACATCAAGATCTTAATGCAATAACCCTAATCATTACTAACATATAACAACAACAAGTTAACATATAACATGTTCATCAACAACATATAACATAATCATCAAATTATTTGTCATATAATAACCACAAGAATGCATATAACCACAAGTTACTATCATTCATGACTATTCGACACATGTGCATATGATCACACTGATTTACTAGCATCTATCATGCATGTTATCATAATAAAAATAAATTACAAACATGTATATAACCCTAATGCATATAATCATCTGTTGATTAACATACATGCATGTCAAACATACAATACCTATATGACGACCTGCTCTTACCCTAAATTCTAATGTCGCAACCTCATTCTGATGATCTGCATCTCCTGCTCTATGTCAACCAACACATTAGCATCATAACATACCAATAACATCATGATGACCTAAAATGCATACAATGACCTCACAATGCATGTTTGACCTACTATACATGCATAACTATAACCATGACAATGCATGCATAATAACATATAGAAATTGACATGCATAACAAATGCATATACAACCATACACTCATGATGACACACTCCACAACAAAAACATCCTCCTTCACATGGCGACATCACTACAATCGTGGCTGACACCATTCATATGCAACAAGTACATGGTCTTACAACACAAGAAACACATATGCAACTGAAATGAATGCATGACCAACACACATTCCATCTAGTCTGAGGAGTGAACCATGATTTTATACCAATCTGTAACACCCTCCTCCCACATCTACCCAAGTAATTGACCAACTGGGGTAAACATGTGACTAGAAGTTATAATGATATGATTCAACTCCCTGTGTGTCATTTAAGGAAGTGGAACCAATGGAAACACACCATACAGACCTTCAACATCAGCAATAGAAATCCCATGACATATCCCAACCACATAGGTAACCAACCTTTGAGACCAACTAATTTTTTAGACTATTAAACCCCTAGACGCTCCCTTGATAGGGATAAGTATGCATCTAGGAGGCTCCACATGCTCCCATAACATGGGTATGCATGCATCCAAGGAATTTTCTGCCTTTTGTTGTGCATGTGTCTTTGGAATTTGAGCCAATTTTTCAGGCCCAGAGCCCAGGTCACTGCCCAGAACTCAATGACACCTCCAGGAATGAAGATAACAGTAGAAAAATGATACAAATGCAATTACTTGAACGAAGACTTGACTAGACCGCTACTAGCCATGACAGACATTTCGTCAAACATGTCACAAATATGTGCTCTACAAGTTTAAACAACATATATGAGCATAGGGGTCTCATACTCATCTGAGAATTGCTAAGAAGCATTGATGCCTCAACACATTAGCTGCAGTTCCATCCATTAGGCCATAGATACATTTCTCATTCACTTACAACTAAAAACATGATGAGATCCATATATAACCATTGTTATAATACATGTTCATAACTAGCATAATAGCAACAGAAATACTAAGGAAATCAAAACCATATCATCCACATATAAACCAGTATACTACTCATGAAATTCTAAGGAGAAGTAACCTCATATTAATGATGCAAAGGCCAACTAGTTGTGGGACTTCCACAAACCACCCGACCATAGACATGGATAAGCCAACTATCTCTTCGGCCAGTCACCCCCGTTCCATATTCCAAGCATGAATGTGGGATCTCATAAAACACATCAATCAAAAACCATCCAGGGCTTCCAGAGGAAAAACCACCTCAACACATCAAATAGTGATTCCACCTCATGGTCGGACATCACAAAACCATCATCATATTGGTCTCTACCCAAGCCTTATAGGGCTCCAGAGAATTTGTTCTAACCGAGGCTCTGAGACTAGTAACTCAACCCATAGTTGCCACTGGGCTCCAGAGTGTTTGTCCAACTAAGGCTCTAGAACTAGTAACTCAACCCAAGTTGCTATAGGGCTCTAGAGCGTTTGTCCTACCAAAGCTCTAGGAACTAGTAACTCAACCCAAGCTAAAGGAAACATAAGAACCAATGAAAAAACAAAGAGATGAACCCACAACACCATGGTTATCCAAGAAATGGCAAGGCTAGGAAAATCCATTGTCAATTTAGGCAATCATCCATGCCAATAACAAATCATGGCCAATAAACCACATGCATATGCTATGCATGCCAAAACTAGTGAGGAAAACATACATGCAACTCGGTACCTGCAAGAAAAACTTGATGTAGCTTTTGATATCGATGTACTCTTACACTTTCCTACTCTTCCTTTTCCTTTTGAAGTGTCCAAGAGTATGAGAAAGAGAGAATAGAGAGATAGCTCCTAAATTGAACTGACAAAAGATTGAACTGGAAAAAGCTACCAACTAATCCTTAGAAGCCTTTTTATCAATAAGGCCTCTATTTTCTTCAATTTTCATTATTTTTCTTCATTTTCCTCCTCACATGAAACCTGTAACCTTTCACCTTCATTTTCTCCTAGTTTCCATTATTTTCATAAATAAAATGTCAATTAATGCCACTTTTCCTTTCCAAAGCCTTTGTCATTTCCTTTGCCAATTTCCTTAACCATAATAAACCAAATGAGCACCCACACTAGGATGTGTTTCCCACCATTCAGCTTGGAATATGGGTCCCATGACCGTGGTATTATATATTTTTACATGGATTGCTAACTACGGTTGTTACGGGTACCCTCTCCCTCGCATTGATGATTTATTAGATCAATTGAAAAATGTTGTCTATTTCACAAAACTAGACTTGTGCAGTGGCTATCATCAAGTCAAGATTGCAGAACAGGATGTATGAAATACTGCATTCAAGATGAAACAAAGGTTGTTTGAATGGCTAGTGATGCCATTCGGACTATGCAATGCTCCTGCTACATTCATGAGGGTGATGAATGATATTTTCATACCTTTTCTTGGTGATTTTGTACTTGTGTATCTTGATGAAATTATTATTTTCAATAGGACATGGGATGATCATGTGAGTCATGTTAAAAAGGTGCTTAATGTTTTGAAAAAATAAAAATTATATGACAAAATTTCTAAGTGTGAATTTGGTAAGACCTCTTTGGTTTACTTGGGTCACATTGTCGATGGTGGACAATTGAAAATATATCCTTCTAAAATCGATGTGATTGTGAAGTGGCCTAAACCCACCAATGTTACAGTGGTCTGTAGCTTTTTGGGTGCAGTACAATACTGGATAAGGTTCATTTCCAACATCTCCGTCATTGCATCCCCTTTACATGCATTGATGAGTATGAAGCAAACCTTTCAGTGGGGAGGAAAGCAGCATAAATCATTTGATACATTGAAAGAGAAGATCAGTATTGCACCAATGTTTTCCTTACCTGACCTCCAACAACCTTTTGAGATCAAGACAAATTCCAGTGGATACGCCATGTGGGAAGTATTGATGCAGTAGAGGAAACGTCTATGTTACCATTCAGAGACATTCTCCTAAGTTGTTGGGAATTATCCCACATACGAAAAGGAGTTGTATGCCTTGGTTGAAAGCATGAAGAAGTGGAATCACTATTTGACTTGCAAGGAAACCATCATTCACACAGATCACCAGCCCTTGCAGTACCTCCAGTCACAGACCAAGCTTCAACAAGCACGTAATTTTTAGATGGATGGGATTCCTATAGAAGTTTCACTTGGTAATAAAATACAAGAAGGGAACCAACAAAAAAGTGGAATATATGTTTTATCGCCCTCATATTTTTGCATCTATAGTTTTTCAAAATGCCTCTTTGTCTTTTGAAAGTTATGTTGAACAATATTTTGATGATGATGATTTTAAGGATATTTATGCAAATTTGACTCATGGATTGTTGGTGGATAATTACCATTTGTAGGGAAAGTTTTTATACCACCTTGGAAAACTTTGTATCCCCACTAATGAAAGAATACATGTAATTAGAGAGGCACATACCTCTCTTGTGTCAGGTCATTTTGGTGTAGGGAAAACTTTGTGTCATTTGTAGAGGTTGTGTTATTGGCCTCACATGAAAAATGTTGTGACTTGATATGTAAAGGGATGTGTGTTGTGTTCAGTTAGCAAGCAAACTAATAGAAAATTGGGGATCTACATGCCACTCCTTGTTCTGAGTCGTCCATGGGAAAGTGTGTCAATGGATTTTGTAAGAAGTTTGCCTTTGTCTAGGATAGGTCATGGCTATTTGTATGTTTTTGGGTGTGGAGCCTGATTATCTTCCTTATTCATAGGTCTTTGTTTCAGCCATATGTATACCCCAGGAAGGTTGCACACCCTTCCATGCTAGGGGGACTTCCCCCCCCGCAGGGGTTTGAGGGAAGTGCCCCTGAAGCTAAAAATAGATGTAAAATTTCCTTGTAAAATATTGTAATTTCGTAGTCAAGCTGAGTCGTTTATTAAGTGGATGATTTGACGGTAGAAGTTATGTTTAATTTATGGTTTTTTTCCCTAGAGGGAAACCCCTCACTACATATGAGGGAATTGTATTACAGATGTGTATTATTATTTCGAGAGAGAAAGAGAGAGGAGAATGTGTGAGAGCAAAGAGGAAATTACAACAGACCTGATGTAGGTTGTGTCTCTTCATTTTGCTAGATAATATAAAGGAAGGACTCATTGTTTCTCCATGGACGTAACCCAAATTGGGTGAACCACGTATATCCATGTCTCTCTTATTTTATGTGTTTTATGTGTTTATGTTTCTGCAATATTTTATGTGTTCCATTGCTCTGTAATATATATTTTTCTAACAACTGGTATCAAAGCCGAAAGTCTATTTGGCTGAGAAACTCGTAGGAAATAAGGGTTCCTGGTTCGAGTGGGAGAAATGGAGAATGATGGTAGGTTCAAGGTCGAGAAATTTAATGGCTAAAACTAACAGTTGTGGAAGATGCGTATGGAAGATTATTTGTATCAAAAATACATGTACCTATCATTGAGCATAAAAACAAAGAATCCGGTGAGTATGACATACACAGAATGGGAGATTCTCAACATAAAGGCGTTTGGAACAATACTGGTGTGCCTCACGGCGTCGGTAGCCTTTAATATTTCAAAGGAAACAACAACAAGGGGCTTAATAACGACATTGTCGAAACTATATGAAAAACCCCTGGCCTCAAATAAGGTATTTCTTATGAAGAGTTTATTTAATATGAAGATGTCAGAAGGTGGATTTGTAGCTGATCATTTAAATGAATTTAATACGGTTACTAGTTAGTTAAGTTCTATAGGGGTAAATTTTGATGATGAAGTTAGGGCTCAGTTATTTCTGTGCTCATTTCCGTAAAGTTGGAATGGTTTAGTTATGCCCATTAGTAACTATGTCTTTGGATCTAGTACTTTAAATTTTAATGATGTTGTCGGTGCCATCCTTAGCGAGGAAACGTGACAAAAAAGATCCAGTGATACATCAGGTAACGCTTTGTTGCTGAGACTAGGGGAAGAAAAATGGAAAGAGCCCAAGATATCGCAATAATTGAAGGAAAGGAAGATCCAAGTCCAGACTGGGGTTAGCGTTCTGGAAGTGCGGGAAGAAAGGACACTTGGACAAAGACTGTAAGTCCCAGAAGGGAAAAGAAGGAGATGCACAATAAGAAAACAATCATGAAGCGAATGTGACAGGTGATGTGTTGCAAGATGATTTGATTCTTTCATTAGAAAATATTATTGATGCCCGGGTGGTAGATTTAGCGGCTTCATTCTGTAGAGCTGTAACTAGGGTCTCTCACACCGCTAATTATTCCACATTAATAAGTCAATCCGGGAACGTTTTGTTATTGCAAGAAGTAGCTCAATCCGAGGCTATTTGTCCGAGTAGTGCTTAGTAGTACAGTGTTCGGAAGATTCAAAGGAAAACAGATGCTAAGTTGTAACTAAACTAACCCAAAAGATAGAATCACACAACATGGTTGATCAGTCAAGGGTACGGAATCAATAACCCATCCCTCTAGAAACTGATTAAAGAAGAGAAATTAGAGCATGGACTTATAGGTCTGGGAGCTAAGCAGCGTCTTGCTGAGGCTCACTACAGCCTTAGGCCTTCTCTCACACCAAAACAACGAAGGCAGGTAAACAAATCATCGGAAAGTAAAATGGAACAGCAAAACAGAAATGGAACAGCAGTAAATGGAACAACAGTAAAATGGAACAGCAATAATCAAATGGAACAGCAATAATCAGATGGAATAGCAATCCGTAATGATTTATGGAACAACAACCATCACATGTATGTACATGTTCTACACTAATATAGCAATCTGAGAATATTGGATGATACAACTATGTTTCTAAACAGAATGACGCTACTCTTCAAATCCCGCATATATTGTTTCACATAAATCCAATGACAGTAACATTCATACCAGTACTCTGTTACAGAAATGGCTGAATAAAGATACAATTCGACCCTGTGTAAATCCAGTTATACAGTGCAGAGTCTTTACATAGAGAAATCATTCATTCATTAAACATAACAAAGCATAGCGTATCATATAAAGAATTCATCAGACTGCTAAGTAATAAAGATAAACAAACCACACACAAATCACCGTATAATGATACAAAAGCAAGTGTCCTTCGGAGCCGGGCCCTTAGCTGCCAATGGTACACTGTCTTAGATTACTCCAGACGCAGAGATGGAATAAACACCAAGTCCTTTATATTAATCGCATTCACAAAAGTATAACAAAATCAGGTCTCAGTGAGACTCAATGATTAAGGTTTGTTCTGGAACTGTAAAATTACAAAAACAGTCGTCCTTTGCTTAATGATGTTGTGCCATTATATAAAAGAAATGACGGAGATATCTAGATAATCAGAGATAAGTAAAGCAGCGATCCATCAGGATCGAAGATCCTGAGGGATTCGCTAATCGTTCAATCTTTCTTGTGTTCGCCGAGCCGGTATCCCGCATTCTTTTCCTGGACTATTCAATTCCGATTTTGCTTGATCGTGTCTGCATCCGGTTCCCTACTGGAGGAACAGCAGTTATTTTTCCTCTCCTTCTCGCTTTTGGGCGGGAACTCCTTGCTTGCACGTCTTCCTGCATAGAAAACGTCAATTATTAGCACTTGAGTTTCCTTTGTCTATTTTTGCACATTTTATCAAAATCCTTTATCTTCTTTGAATTCCTAATGCAGAAAAGGTTACAATTATTATTGAAAAACCACTAGATTGCTTGTCAAAAGCATACCTTCCAGGTGCTCCACACACCCCCCTGCTTACCCTGTTTCATGGCCTCATGAAAACATTGTAGTTGACATGCAAGGCGGTGAGAGAATAGGCCGGAGAAGGGATCTCGTGAGGAGGCCGACAACCGTGGTGAGCAACTAGATTATCAAAGAACTGATCTATTTGATCTGCAGGCATCTCATACAAGGCCTGATATCCAGGTGCAGGGTGCCAAATAATTGGACTGCGAAATCGATACCCTAACCAGGATGGCCCTGCTTGCAGAATCCGTTCCCCATAAAGTTTCAATCGGCTGGCAGCCAGCTCAAAATTCTCATATTTGAATGGTTCCCTAAGCTGGATGCTTGGACTAGAGGTCCGGTATCGAAATTTTGCAGCATCGAGGGCAAGATCTTTAATAGTCAGGAAATATTCCAGACCATGTCGGATCAAGTCTTCGTGCATGGGTCCTAATATCTCGATGACACCTGGGATCCTCATAAGACTCCTATGCTCTCTCCATAGCGTCATTGGGTCTCTAGGTTCAGCTCGTATCCACAAGTCTAGGTTATTTTCTTGTCTCTGAAAGGTGTTATAAGCTCTGAGCCATTTCAGCTGATTAACCCCAAATGAGATGAAGGCTTGGAATTGTATATCGCCAACAAAAGGGCCAGGATTTAAATCAGTTTCCTGGTCTAGCACAAGGTTGTGCAAGTAAAACTCGCACAATAACCTTTGAACCTTAACCCCATAATGCTTGCAACAGTCTATAAAATCATTAACAGTGTTGATGTGGATAGGTGCTCCTGCCCTAACGGTTTTTATTTTCAATCTCAAATATCTTTCAAGCAAAAATAAAGCATAATTTTTAGCAGGGGCCCTACAAGTCAAAACGTCATTATATAAGGAACACACAGTGTCCATCTACTTAACAACACTATCTAATCGACGAGTTACCTTAGCAACCTTTTCTTGTTCCTTCTGCCATCCCTCAAAGGCTTGGCTTTCGGATTGACTAATACTTTGAAGTTGTTGTTGTAATTCTTCGTATTTCTCCCGGGGGATTGCTTGCTCTCTTAGTTGTTCAGCTTCTTGTTGGGCTTGCTTCATCATCCTGTGCAAGTTTCTCGTTTTTGGATCCTTTTTCCATTGAGCCGTAGAGGCGAGGAATTTTGCCTGAAACTTTTTATTATGCTGTTTAGAGTTCAGAACCCGAATAACCCCTGAGGGTGGTGCCTCTGTTTGGATATCCTTATTCTCTTTCTCCTTCTTGACACGAATGAAAGGCTGCTGAGGTCCCCCTGCCATTGGAACATCTTGTTGTTCTTCTCCCTTAATTGGAATGTCAGTTTGGTCTCCAGGGTCAGATGGAACAACAGTCTGTTCCTCTATGTTATTTGGAATAGCACCCTGTTCCTCATTAACATTTGGAACAGCAGACTGTTCCTCGGCAGTAGGTCTCCTGATGGGGTTTCGTCCAACAAAACGGGTTCTTGTCCTCGGGGTTTTTGCTGTAGTGGCCCTCCTCCTTTTCCTTGAGGTCCTTTGTATTCTCAAATCGGCTTTCAGAATTCGAATTTGCTGCCGGAGCCTGGCTATAGTGCCCAACAATCTCTGTTGTTTCTTTCTTAATTTCTTAATCTCCTTTGCCTCGGCAGAGGGTTTGGCCCTTAAGCCCGCTCCTTCTTCATCTAGGATATCTTCCGGCATCCTGGGGATAGACTGTCCCTGATTGTTGTCTTCATTATCATAACCAGGCAGGTTTTCTTCTCCTGCCTTTTCTGCATGTACTTCCTCGGGTAGTTCTTCCTCTGCGGGACTGTCAGGGACGCCTGCTGTGCTGGAGGGCTGGCCATATTCCCCCATATTGGCCAGAACTGCTGCCAATTCCTCCTCACCTACAGGGTCCTGCAACGGGCTACCTCCTGGCTGTGCTATTTCTTCTTCTTGATTGCCCTGTTCAGTAACCCTTGCTTCCTCAGAGTGCTCATCTTCTTGATTGTTCTGTTCGGTGGCCATTGCTTCCTCAGAGTGCTCATCTTCTTGGTTGCTCTGTTCGATAACCATTTCTTCCCCTACCGTCTGGCCAGTCTCGGGCCCTGATTGCTCCATATTTCCTTCGGAAGGTCCTCCTTCTGGTTCTGGAGGTTCGTCCGCAATTTCAATTGGCTGGGCCGTTGTTTCCTGAATTCTTTCCAACCTTCCTCGTATCCGGGCCAGCCGAGCTGACTTCCTTGGACTCTCAGGTAGGTCGGGTGTGCCAGCAGGTTCTCTGGGTTCCTCTGGTCGTTCTGGCGTGTCGGAAGGTTGTTTCCGTTTTGAAGCGGCATGTCTTTCTGCTGCTGACTTCTTGCGTTTCTCCAATCGTTCCAGCGTACTAGAGGACTGTTCAGGTTTTGGGGGTGGTGCAGCCGATCCTCCTTCGACTATTGCGATCAGTTCCTCGCAAGTGCTTTGCTGTTGAGTGAGACTGTGGCTCACTATCAACCGAATCAGCCCATGGTGGCTAACGACTGTATCTATGTGCTGGGCCTTCTTCAGGCTTTGGGCCGCGTCATGTAGTAGCGAATTTAAAAGTGCAGGGAGATTTACAGAACATTTTCCTTTTAAAATAGCTAAAAGTTTCAGGTGGCGAGGTCTTACCACGTCTTTTCTCCCTTCGCAGGTGATATAACTTTGTACTATCCTCGCTAGCTCGGTCCAGGGTTCCCCTAGTGTTGCCGGCAGAACCCCTTTCCCTTTGACTGTCAAGCTTTGGCCTTCGTCCTGGAAGATTTCCATAGCTTTTTGTAATCTTTCCTTCTTCGGCGTCCATATGGGTCCAGCAGCTGGTAATCCTGAGACTTCTGCGATGATATCCTCTGTTACCTCTATCCGCTTTCCTCCTACTATGGAGTAATTTTCCTGCAAATTCTGTAGGAATTCCAACGCCACGGCTTCATTTGATTCTTGCAGGCGGCTGAAGTAATTCAACCATCCTACGTTTTCCAGGATTTCGCGAGCAGCAGCGGCGACTGTCAGCTTGTGAGGTTCGCTTCGGACCGTCTTTCCGCCCATGATTCTACTCAGAAATGGAACAACAACTGCTTGCGGTGTTTGTGACGCAGAGAGGATGATCACCGAGCATGCAACTAAATAAAAATAAAAAAAAGATCGTGGATGGCAATTTCCGTAGAATGGAAGCATCATACCGTTAAACCATGTCATTCCTTCGTACCTTGTCTCACCCGAATGGTGCGCAGCCACGTAATCATGGAGTAATGAGATTACCTTCCCCCCCGCGATCTGATAGGCTGTCCCCAGCCGTCAAAGAGAGGAGCAGCAGCCAGTTCGGAGGTCCAATCATAAAGTACAGCATATGAAATTATGCCATGTTTTTATAAAAACAACGAAATGCCGAAACCGAGGCAAAAAGGTAGATCGCGTTTTTCATAAGAGCCTGCGTGATATAATGAGGAGCTAGGGGATGGGACGTCTGTCAAGCGTACGAAGTCTCCAGTGGTCACTGTCAGTTCCGTTGACATGATTGGTGGTAATAAATATTCATGCGATATATACATCGGGTGTGACATATGATCTTTGCAAAGGATAAGAAACAGAAAAATTTAATATCATACATGTTGGTGTAATTATTACGACTTCTATGCCATTAACAGAGCTCTGCTGCCAACATGTGTTCATAACCTTGGCAGAGTTGTTTATTTCACCCTCCGGAACCATGATCCTTTGTGTATATTCTGAAGAGTGCTTTGTCAAAATGCAGGCCATTATGCTGGCTTGGTGACCAGATAGCCATAATGCCATTCACAAGGTAGGCGCGAAACGTGGTCAGGCCGGCTCGCGATGAGACCCCCTGTTCCAAGGTTTGCTTGTTAATTTACCTTCGGACCATATCCCTGGTGTGGTGGCCGTTATGGGAATGCCACTTCGCTTCCGTCCTTATGATCATGGTAGGCCGGCTCTTAATGAGACCCCCTATCCTGCATTTGACAATTTTCATATTTTGTTTTTGTTTTCTTTTGCAGAGCACCTTCTCTTGTTTATTTTCACATAAGGGTGGTTCCGCACTCCTTAAGAGCGAGGAATGGAGGAAGAAGTCTTACGATCCCAACAGATAGATATAAATTGTTCGTTCTTACTCCTAAGTAATGATCAAGAAAGATTTTTAGGGGAATCGTCATGATAAAGATCACCAACCAGGGTACCGGTAAATGATAATGACAGCAAAGATGAAAAGTTCACGTCCCTCCTCTTGTCCTCTTATACATACTGGCTTCATAGTGGTAGCGATTTATGATGTGCTGATTTCAGTATATCATGGTTTTATGTTCACCGCATAAGTTCATTGCTGTATCTAAAAGATTGAGGAGAACATGGGGCAAAGCATCCTCCATAAGGGCAAAAACATGTCGATGGCATTCCTGAGAGAAGAATTCATTCGTAGGATACCATTTCTTTGAGAGGAACAACGGAAAATCGCAAATGCTGTCCCTTTTGAGAAAGGAACAACGAAGATACTCAAATGTTGTTCCTTTTGAAAAGGAACAGCAGACACGCTCAGGTGCTGTTCCTTTTCGCAAAGGAATAGCAAAAACACACAAGTGCTGTTCTGTTCCTTTTCGCAAAGGAACAGCAGAAACACAAGTGTTGTTCCTTTTCGCAAAGGAACAGCAAAAACACACAAGTGTTGTTCCTTTTCGCAAAGGAACAGCAAAAACACACAAGTGTTGTTCCTTTTCGCAAAGGAATAGCAAAAAGCACAAGTGATGTTCCTTTTCGCAAAGGAACAGCAAAAACACACAAGTGCTGTTCCTTTTCGCAAAGGAACAGCAAAAACACACAAGTGTTGTTCCTTTTTGCAAAGGAACAGCAAAAAGCACAAGTGCTGTTCCTTTTCGCAAAGGAACAGCAGAAACACACAAGTGTTGTTCCTTTTCGCAAAGGAACAACAGAAACACACAAGTGCTGTTCCTTTTCGCAAAGGAACAACAAAAACCACAAGTGTTGTTCCTTTTCGCAAAGGAACAGCAAAAACACATAAGTGATGTTCCTTTTCGCAAAGGAACAGCAAAAAGCACAAGTGTTGTTCCTTTTCGCAAAGGAACAGCAGAAACACACAAGTGTTGTTCCTTTTCGCAAAGGAACAGCAGAAACACACAAGTGCTGTTCCTTTTCGCAAAGGAACAGCAAAAACCACAAGTGCTGTTCCTTTTCGCAAAGGAATAGCAAAAACACATAAGTGCTATTCCTTTTCGCAAAGGAACAGCAAAAACACACAAGTGTTGTTCCTTTTCGCAAAGGAACAACAAAAACACACCAGTGCTGTTCCTTTTCACAAAGGAACAACAAAAACACTGGGAATGCAAGCAAGAAAAATCAAGAAAGCATATATACAAGATGTTATGTACAAAAAATGAATTTCTTAAATCATAGGTGAGGAAGATTTCGCTTCCTCTCCTAAGATTTCCATATCAGTATCTTGTCGTAGCTGCTGACAGAAGGATTCCCGAGTGAGTGGCTTTCGATAAAGGCGAACTCGGTGGCCATTTACTTTGAATGCATATCCAGAACCATCAATTGTGATCAGGGTAAGGGTCCCATTGTCATGTACCTTCTGGATTTCGTATGGTCCTAACCATCGAGTATGGAGTTTCCCCGGGAAGTCCTGAAACCGAGAGTCGTATAACAGAGCCCAGTCTCCTTCATGAAAGACTTTATTCTTGATCAGTGCATCATGCCATTTAGCTCGCTGTTGTTGAATTAATGCTATATTTTGTAATGCAGAGAGCCTGATTTCGTCCAATTCATTAATCTGCTGTAATCGATTGATTTGTGCCTCACTCAGATCTAGGCCGACTTCCTGTGCTGTTCGTAGCGTTCGGATTTCGAATTCGATGGGGAAAATTGGCTGCTTTCCAAACACTAATTGATAAGGTGAATAGCCTGTAGTACTTCTCCATGTGGTTCTGTAGGCCCACAGTGCCTCAGGCAGTCGAGTGGCCCAATCTCGCCTATGCGATGCAATGGTCTTTGTTAAAATTGATTCTATTACCTTATTACTACTTTCTACTTGCCCATTTGCCTGCAGATGGTATGGGGTAGTGATCTTATGTTGGACATGATAATTGTTAAGTGTTGCAGCTAATTTATTTCCAACAAATTGTGGTCCACCATCGGTGATTAGTTCTCTCGGAAGTCCATAACGTACAAACAAATGGAACAAGAATTGTATCATAGAGTCTTCTGTAGCCCTAGGTAATGATTCGGCCTCGACCCATTTAGTAACATAGTCTGTCACCACCAGAATGTATGTCCTTTGATTTGATGATGGATTGATGGGCCCAACGAAGTCCAGAGCCCATCGTTCAAATGGCTCAATGACCAATTGTGGTCTCAGAGGCATTTCATCGGCTTGGCCAGGTCTTCCTGCTCGCTGGCAGCTGTCACAGGCTTGTGCAAATTTTTTCGCATCCTTGAAAATTGTAGGCCAATAGTATCCCGTCTGCAATACTTTATGTGCTGTTCTTTTTTCAGCGAAATGCCCCCCGCATGGCCCGTCATGGCAAGCTTTTAGAATTTCGAATATTTCGTCTTCTCGAATACACCTTCTGATTTGCATGTCTGCCCCTGTATGGAACAAATGGCCTCCAATCCACGAAAACCGAGTGCTCTTCTGAACAATCTGCTTGCGTTCCTGAGGGGTTAAGTGTTTTGGTAGCTTACCGACTGCAAGGTAATTGGCGACATCAGCATACCAGGGTGTTCGAACAGCAACAGCAAACAGGTGCTCGTCAGGAAATTGATCTTCCACTGCTGCTGTTTCAATTGCTTTCGGTATTCGTGAGAGGAAATCAGCTACAGGGTTCTCCTTGCCAGGTCGATCCTTGATTGTGATGTCGAACTCCTGCAATAAGATCAACCATCTCGTTATTCTAGCTTTCGTAACAGGTTTATTTGCCAAATATTTGATAGCAGAATGATCTGTATATAACACAACGGGATAGCCTGTGATATAATGTCTAAATTTGTTAACAGCATGTATTACAGCCAGGAATTCCTTTTCAGTAACAGTATAATTGAGTTCGGCAGAGGATAAATTTTTGCTGATATAGTAGATAGCGTATGGTCTCTTATCCTCTTCTTGCCCTAGGACTGCACCAATCGCTGTATCCGAGGCATCAGATGAGATTTGGAATGGCAAATTCCAGTTGGGTCCTCGAAGGATTGGGGCTGTTGATAGAAGCTTCTTCAATTCCTTAAAAGCCTGGTCGCATTTTTCTGTCCACAAGAAATCAACATTGCCTGTTAAAGTATATAGAGGTGCAGCAATGTGTGAGTAATGTTCTATAAATCGTCTGTAATACCCAGAAAAGCCAAGAAAACTGCGTACCTCCGTTTGAGTAGTGGGGGTAGGAATAAGCAAAAGAATCTGGATTTTAGCCGGGTCTACCTGGATGCCAGCTGCTGAGATATAGTGCCCTAGAATGAGCCCTTCTGTCATCATCATGTAACATTTTTCGTGGCTCAGACAAAGTCTGGTAGCGATACAACGTTGTAGGACTTTTTCCAGGGTATCTAGAGCTGGGTCGAAATCATCTCCATATGGTGTAAAGTCGTCCATATACACTTCAAGTCCATCATTTATTAGATCTGCGAAGATACTAAGGACAGCCCTTTGGAATGTAGCAGGGGCATTACATAGGCCGAAGGGCAAAACTCGATAGGCAAACGTTCCCCAAGGGCAAGTAAAGGTAGTTTTATCCTGGTCTTCAGGGGCGATTTGGATTTGGTTATATCCGCTGAAGCCGTCCAGGAAAGAAAAGAATTTATTTCCCGCCAACATGTCCAATACTTGATCTATAAACGGGAGAGGGAAGTGATCCTTCTGCGTGGCCTTATTTAACTCCCTGTAATCTACGCAAATCCTCCATTTTCCATTTTTCTTGGGTACCACCACCAAGGGAGAGACCCATTTACTGTCGGAGATGGGATAAATAAAATTAACATCTAGAAGTTTCTGAAGTTCGGCTTTTACTACCTCTTTTAGATGGGGGTTAAGTCTTCTTTGCGGCTGACGAACAGGTTTTGCATCTTTTTCTATATAGATGTGGTGGGTGCATAATTGGGGATCGATCCCTTTCATGTCAGGGTAATCCCACGCAAATGCTCCTTGATATTTTCGTAACAGATTTACAATTTTTGTTTCTTGATCTGGTGTAAGGTTGGCGTTGATATTTAGGGCCTTACCAGGTTCAATTTCCACTACTTTACTATTGGCAACAACAGTCACTGGTATTGTTTGGTCATGTGCGTCTTTCAAAGGGTCTTCCTCTAGCTCACTATCAAATGCTGTCTCTATCATAAAACACTGTGTGTGAGATCTAGATTTAGTTTGACTAATGAAGTTATTGATGGCATCATCTTCTATTTGATCTTTAAAATCTAAAGCCTTCTGTACAGTCAATGGGGATCTGATATTGTTAGTAAGGTATGACACAGGATACTGATTGGTTTTGATCATTGGCAGGCTTGGCTGTGTTGGAGGATATAGAACTAGATTTTTAACATCTGGTCTTTTAGTTATGGTCATGTTTCCCTGTCGGCAACCAATTTAGGCATCGGCAGTCGCAAGCCAAGGTCTTCCTAATATTAGCGGATGTCCATCCAGTCGGGTTTTTGGATTAATTATCAGGAAATCAGTTGGATATTCCCAGGAGTCTACAGAAACCATGACATCGTATAGAGTGCCTTCTGGTCGAACTACAGATCGATCTGCCAATTCTAGCAAAGTAGAAGTAGGTTCTACTGATGTAATGCCAAGCTTTTGGCAGGTAGAGGTTGTCAAAATATTGATTGCAGCTCCTAGATCAACTAAAGCGTTAGTCAGGGTTTGGCCATAGATTTGGACAGTCACAATTGGATTTCCGGGATCTTCGTATTTGATAGGTGTCTCTTTTCTTGATAATAAGTCAGATAAGGTGCCGACTACTTGGACTCTTGGGTTAGTGGTTGTATTCCTCCTTGATTTTTTTATGCACAGTTCTTTTATAGTTTTTGCGTATATGGGAATATCTTGAATGGCTTGGAGGAATGGAATTTTTATGTACAGGTTTTGTAACTCTCCCAGAATGTCAAAGTCTGGATGTTGTGCTGGTCGTGGTATGACTAATCGTTCCGGGAAAGGAGGAGAGGATGTATTTGTTTGTTGATGGGTCTGTTCTTTATTTACACCCTCTTGTTGTGGTGGTTGTTCTATTGGTAACTGATCTTCAATGTGAACTGTTTTGTCTCCCTCTGTTTCTATGATACGTCCAGATCGTAACTGAAGGTCATTGCACTCCCTTAGGTCAAGTCCAGTTTCTGATGTTTCTATAATTTGGAGGGATTGGACTGGTCTATTATTAGGATTGGGATTGGGTTGGGCTGGGAGTTGCGGCCTTAGGTTAGACTGGGGGTTTTGTTGTAAGGCTGGCAGAGTCGGTTGAGGGAGTGGAATAGTTCCTGTTGACTGATATGTCGATCTTGGCCAATTTGTCTCCCAGGGTGAACCTTGTGAAGTAGGGGGAATCCATTGCGGAGGGTATGAGTTATTTTGCCAATATGGTGGGGTGTAAGGAAAATTTGGCCAGCCGAATTGGCTTGTCTGATTCATCCATGGATTCGGAGAAGGAAGCGGCTGTGATGACCAATTCGGGACTGGGGGTGTAGATTGGTTTTGCCACATACCATATTGCTGAGCATTGTACTGCGGAGGCTGAAAAGAAGAGGTCGGGTCAGAAAACATACCAGATTGCCTAGGTTGCCATTGGCGACGTTGGTTAACAAAGTATGCTGGTTCTGATTCTTCTTCTGCTTCCTTGTATACAACCTTCAATCCAGGAAGTGAGGGGCAGCTCTCAGTAAGGTGGTCTTTCGTACAGATAGCACATGTTTGAATTGTATCTAGCGGACATTCCTTGTGGCTGTGTTTTCTTCTGCATCGGGGGCAGAAAATTGCCAGATTTTGCTCCGCCTCCATTTGCTTTTGTTTAGCCTGCACAATATCAAGTTGAGTAGTTAATGTCCCCAGAATATCAGTTTTAAAATTTTCTAATAAATTCCCTAGTTCTACACGTGTTACCCCTTCTGTTGATATTTTGTTGTCTTTAACAAACCTATCATATTCTGTTGATTTTATCCTTGTGCTGCCTCTTGAACTCCTGATGCATAAATTAATGATATCAGCAAAATTCTCTTGGTAAATATCCCCTTTTCCCATGATATTCAATGTTTCGATCCACTGTTCTTTCATTCCTCTAATCAATGCAGTTTTCAACACATTATCAGGCAGAGGTAGTGATGCATAGGGGGATCTCTGTAAATTATACTGGAAACGTTCTACGTATTCTTCTAAAGTTTCATTTGGTTTGGCCGTCATTTGGAAAATTTCATCTTTTAGCTCTCTCGACCTACAATAATCCTGATATTTTTTAAGAAAGGATTCCTTCATTTGCTCCCAGTTGTTTATGACTCCACCACCTAAACCCATGAACCATCTCAGAGCTGCTCCTTTTAAAGTGGAGGGGAACAGCTTTAATTTCTGGGGGTCAGTGGTGTAATCATACCCTCTACATAGCACATCGAATTCAAATAAAAATGCATCGGGGTCTTCTGATGTAAGTCCATGAAATGTCGGGATGTGTTGAAGAGGTATCGCTTTCATGGGTGCATTTGCAGTAGAATCTACTATAGGATATTGCAATGTAGAAGTTTGAGAATTTGGCTGATTCTGCGCCATTAGATCAAATATGTGCCAATATCCTTCCGGAATTTCTAGGAGGGTATTCCTAGGTTGAGAAGGGACGGCCTTGGCAAGAACTGTTTTAATGAACACTTCCCTTATCTGGGATTTCTGTCTGAGGGAATCGGGTGCCTTCAATGTTAACTTTGGTCGCGCTCCCCCTATCTGGGCTGTTTAACAATTGGATTATCCTAGAAGGAGACCTTGGTTCCTCTATTTCCCCTGTTTCCCCCTCTCCTTCACAAAGATTGCTTAAATTCCCTTCTTGCAGCCGTTCTGACACAGAATTTTCAATTTCTTGGAAGTCCTGTTCATCAGTCCGACTATGCACCTCAGCGTAGGCTCCAGATGGTGATGTTGTATCCTGAAGGGAGCTAGTAGGCTGCTTAGAATGAGTCTTTCTGAGGCCTACTGACGGCTGAGATTCAGTTTTCTTATAGATTTCGTCTATGAAGGTTGTTCGGCCAAGGGTCATCGGTCCTTTGGCTTTTTCAGGTTTGACTGGAGGTTTGATATTCTTTTCTAGCTTTTTCTGCTTAGTCATGCACTCTAAAAACTACTAAATCCTATTCAACCAGCAATTCTGCTAAGAGAGCGGACGGTGGAGCAGGGCTTTTACATGCTCCGTACGCAGGTTCTTACCTTCCATTTTTAAAATCCAACTCCCCCCTAGCAACTTTGCGCACTACTCTGTAAAGGGCAAATGGCTATACTCCTTCCCCGACAACGGCGCCAAAATGTAGAGCTGTAACTAGGGTCTCTCACACCGCTAATTATTCCACATTAATAAGTCAATCCGGGAACGTTTTGTTATTGCAAGAAGTAGCTCAATCCGAGGCTATTTGTCCGAGTAATGCTTAGTAGTACAGTGTTCGGAAGATTCAAAGGAAAACAGATGCTAAGCTGTAACTAAACTAACCCAAAAGATAGAATCACACAAAACGGTTGATCAGTCAAGGGTACGGAATCAATAACCCATCCCTCTAGAAACTGATTAAAGAAGAGAAATTAGAGCATGGACTTATAGGTCTGGGAGCTAAGCAGCGTCTTGCTGAGGCTCACTACAGCCTTAGGCCTTCTCTCACACCAAAACAACGAAGGCAGGTAAACAAATCATCGGAAAGTAAAATGGAACAGCAAAACAGAAATGGAACAGCAGTAAATGGAACAGCAGTAAAATGGAATAGCAATAATCAAATGGAACAGCAATAATCAGATGGAACAGCAATCCGTAATGATTTATGGAACAACAACCATCACCTGTATGTACATGTTCTACACTAATATAGCAATCTGAGAATATTGGATGATACAACTATGTTTCTAAACAGAATGACGCTACTCTTCAAATCCCACATATATTGTTTCACATAAATCCAATGACAGTAACATTCATACCAGTACTCTGTTACAGAAATGGCTGAATAAAGATACAATTCGACCCTGTGTAAATCCAATTATACAGTGCAGAGTCTTTACATAGAGAAATCATTCATTCATTAAACATAACAGAGCATAGCGTATCATATAAAGAATTCATCAGACTGCTAAGTAATAAAGATAAACAAACCACACACAAATCACCGTATAATGATACAAAAGCAAGTGTCCTTCGGAGCCGGGCCCTTAGCTGCCAATGGTACACTGCCTTAGATTACTCCAGACGCAGAGACGGAATAAACACCAAGTCCTTTATATTAATCGCATTCACAAAAGTATAACAAAACCAGGTCTCAGTGAGACTCAATGATTAAGGTTTGTTCTGGAATTGTAAAATTACAAAAACAGTCGTCCTTTGCTTAATGATGCTGTGCCATTATATAAAAGAAATGACGGAGATATCTAGATAATCAGAGATAAGTAAAGCAGCGATCCCTCAGGATCGAAGATCCTGAGGGATTCGCTAATCGTTCAATCTTTCTTGCGTTCGCCGAGCCGGTATCCCGCATTCTTTTCCTGGACTATTCAATTCCAATTTTGCTTGATCGTGTCCGCATCCGGTTCCCTACTGGAGGAACAGCAGTTATTTTTCCTCTGCTTCTCGCTTTTGGGCGGGAACTCCTTGCTTGCACGTCTTCCTGCATAGAAAACGTCAATTATTAGCACTTGAGCTTCCTTTGTCTATTTTTGCACATTTTATCAAAATCCTTTATCTTCTTTGAATTCCTAATGCAAAAAAGGTTACAATTATTATTGAAAAACCACTAGATTGCTTGTCAAAAGCATACCTTCCAGGTGCTCCACACATTCCATGCCATACTTGATAGGAAACATCTTCATGATTATGTTCAAGGAAATTTTGGACAGGTTCGTCTAGGTGATGATAAACCTTGTAAAATCATTGGAATGGGTAAAGTTTTCATAAAATATCATAATGGAAACCAATGGCTATTGAAGGAGGTAAGACATGTTCCAGATCTAAAGAAAAATCTAATTTCAATAGGGTAGTTGGGAGGTGAAGGTTGTGTAACTACTTTTACATATAAAACCTGGAAGGTCACTAACGAATCCTTGAGAATAGAAAAAGGAGAAAATGTTGGTACATTGTATTTATTTAATAGTATTTCTAATTATTTTAATGATTTAACCTCCATGGGAACAAATACAACATTGTGGCATCATAGGCTTGGGCACATGAGTGAGAAGGGGATGCATATTCTTCACTCAAGAAATTTGTTTCCAGGTTTTAAGCATGTGATTTGGATTCCTTTGAGAATTGTCTTTATGGAAAACAAAAGAGAGTCAAATTTCTAAGAGTTTGGAATGAAAATAAGAGCAAAAAATTAGAGCTTGTGCATATAGATGTATGGTTACCTTCTCAGGTATGATCTCTCAATCGCTCTCATTATTATGTTATTTTTATTGATTATGCTGTTAGCGCTTGAATCTGCCTTAGGCTGAAGGAAGGCGAGGTTCAAGGCAACATCAAACCAAGCTCAGCCTCGTAGCTAGCCCTACGAGGACAGGAGAGGGCTCTCTCCGGGTCTATCTCGATAAAATGATCAATAGAGTCCGAGATGACTTAAATGATAACTGATTTAGGCTAGTAAAATGAATTTGAAAGAGAGATATTTGATTTAATGACTAAGTTGCTGGGCTGCATGGGACAAGGAACAACTTGAACAGAGAAATAGAATCAAAGACACAGATTATCTCCTGAGGCAAGATAGGCAAGAGATTTAACATCAAATTTGAAACACTGTGGAGTGGGTGAACTGTTGAGAGGTTGACAAGGGCATAGAAGATGAATCCTTGTCAAACAGAAGAAAACATTAAATATGAACACTTTCCCAAGACAGAGCAATAAATTGGATTCGGCCTTTCTCACTTAAAATTATTCATTTAGAAATGATTATGAAATGAAATGGAAACATAACCAAGCTACATATGAAACAAAGGAAGAGACAAATGTTAAATTCACACCACAAGAATCTCAGGGGTCAGAGCTGTATCTTTTCATTAAGTCCCTGTCAAAACTGTACAGTGAAGTTTTCCTTCACAGCTCTCCCACTGTTTTCCAGAACTCAGAACCCCTTACGCCTCCTTTTCATACAATAAATAGACTCCTATATGAGAAAACAGATCGACCCAAAATGAGGGAGCTGTTTCAAACTAAAATCATGAAGATAGCAAAGGAGTTGTCCATCTGTTCTGAAAAGGGGCAATGTTACATATGAAATCTGATGATAATCAATGCAGAGGCAAAAACTGTAGCTGTATATCCTTTCTGAATCGTAACTGAAGCCAGAAATAGACAGTCTACTCCTATTTAGATGTTTTTGTGGCAGTCGGTATTTGACTATTCACCTTCCCCTGTCGTTGAATAAAAACCAATTCTTAATAAAAACAATTTAAATTTGAGATAACGACACATATTCGATAGGAGTTTAGCATCTCCAAGTAATCACATATTATGGCCCTTCCTAACTTAGCAACTTTAATTCCACTTCATATTGCTGATATCGTTAGAAGTTCAACAATCTTTTCAACAATAGACATATCTTGTGGAATAACTGAAGCAAAAACTGTATATTTTCTATCCCATTCATCATGATTTGCAAGACTGATGAAGAAAACGGGCCCACCATCAATCCAAGCTACCGAACCTCTCTTGATACTTGGACAAGCTTCCTTAGGAACCTCTACAAAATCTGCACCTCGAGTTTCAAGTGTGCCTTGCAACAAGGCATACGGTAGACCAGGTGGACACTGAAAAAGGCGATCTCCAATTATATCCCGGCTCTTTCCTCGTTTCTTTGCACGATAAAATCGGCAACCCGCACAATGGTGTAATTGTAGTAGATCAAATATATATGCTACAGAGCGTGGGGCGCAATCAGGAACCAATTCTATATGACTTGTTCCATATTCGGTGTCGAATGTGCCACAATCCGCATGATTTGATCAAGTCTTTTGTTGAAACGCTGGTGTCACTGCGCTGGACTTTATAAAACAAGTTCGGTGGAGCCAACGAAATACTTTTTGAGGGTATATAATTCACAGTTGTGGGCATATGATAAACAACATTTCTGAAGTAAGGAATATGATACGATGTCTGAAGTAAAGAATTTCATGTAGCGTGTCGCCCCTTGATTCTTCAGCACAACATTAGTTCGTTGAGAATACCCTGAAATTCCTCCAGATATTTTTTGAATTTGTCCTTTCACTTCTGTAAACTGCTTAATGCGCTCCTCCTTCCTTAATCGCAACTCTTCTAATTGCGGGGTGATGATTGCAAGCTGCTCTTTCAAGGTTCCTAATATTTTCTCGTAATTTCCTCTCTACTTGATTATGTTGATTTCTAGGTCATTTTATGCTGCTTCAATGGGACTGGCAAACCAAGATTGGTCACCAAAATTTACCTGAGAGAAACATACTGAATGTTTTTGAAAATTTGCAGCCAAGCTACATCCCATTTTCAAGTCACCTTAATGGCTGAGTGAAGTCCAAACGTGAGTTATAACGTACATAAGAAAGGGAAAACTTCAGATTGTAGACAACCCAAAGTCTCCAACAAAAGAACAGTACTACTATGTCTCATATCATTCATGTCCAAAAACTGAGCATGCAGTGCTTGCCTCAGATCCGTTCTCGTGCATATCACCAATTCCCTGCCCAAACCTGTGTTTGGAGGTGATATTGATTTCACAGCATCCATCAGACCCAACATCAAAAACACGCTTTACAAAATCCATGTAGGTTCCATCAGTGAAATCTCGAAAATCAGGCACCCATCCTATTTGCACTATATCTTCAGAATAATCTAAGTCAGTGGAACCCATGCCTAAGTCAACCATTTTTCCTCTGTAATTAAGTTGACCGAGAGAGTCTGTAGTGGATTCTAGAGGGCCCTCTGTACAATGGCTAAATGACCATAGCGGGAACACAGAATTCCCCTCCTGTCCCGAGTTGTTAATTGACCTTACAGAACTCTCTCCAGAAGACTTCCTTGTGTAATGTCTTTTGCCATCAGCATTATTTGTCGTTTCAATGGATGCAAAATTATCGCCTGAATTGGCCCCAAATGAAAGCTCAGCAAGACATCGAACTTGTTCCTTCCAATGTTGAAGTTCTCTTTCTTTAGCATGTAGCTTAATCTCAGTTGACTTCAGCTCCACCTCAAGCTCTGAAATCTTTTCTTCTTGCTGTTTCTCCAATAGATCACGTATACGCTTATCTAACTCATATGGTGACACCCCATAGTCATCAATATGAGAAATATCTAAATGTTCCGAGGGAGTCTTATCTGCGGAACTCCATCGACCTAGAAGCCCATCTGCACAAAGCTCTCCCTCCACCATTTCAATGGAGGAATTTGAGTACTCACTAGAACCTGATGTTTTCCTTTGAATCTTTGAATTTGATTGGAGAAAATTCATTTGTATGTATTCTGGCTCAGCTTGCAATTCTGCTTCAGTCTCAACAATTCCAGTGACCTGTTGTGCAGGTTCATCAGTGATAGCACTTACAGCAGATTCATTAGCTTGAAAGGGGGTGCCGACAGAGTTGGGATAATCTTTTTCTAACTTCCAATTTGCAGCTGCACTTGGATGTTCTTGTTGATATGTGTAATTTTCACCATGACAACCGTTGTGCATTTCACTGTCTTGCAGATAGTCCTTTCTTTCATCGATCTGTCTTTTTAATTCCTGAACCAAGCCTATTGTCTAATGTAATAACAAAGTTAACTTGTCAATTTCACATTTTCCGAATGCAATCATGAACATAACACCAATCCCAACTCCATAACTGAATGATAGCGCACCTGCCAAATTCAGTGTAAAAAGCAGCAAGGGCTTTAAATATAGTTTGGTGCAGAGACAAAAAGATCAAACCCATAATAAGATACAGATGTATCTTCCATTTAAAGAACTATAAAAAAAAACATCAGTTAGTTGATAAATGGTAAATCCGTAAAACGTTGATGAGTTTCAGGCTTGTGCGCCGTGCAGCAGGCCCAATGCGTCGCGCCCGTTGAAAGATTACACTGCGGGCTGGCTCTATGTGCGTCGCGCCCTCCGTGTGCGTCGCGCCCCTGTTTATATGCGCCGCGCCAGAATTTTACACAGTCATGTCTAAAAAAATCACCAGTTTTGCTCTTCAATTTGAAACTTAACTTTTCTCTGAGATTTTCCCAATAACTCTTGATACAAATGGGTTAATAAACTTGGAGAAATCTCATATATAAATGATTTTGATCTTTGTTTCTTAATAACCCATTTTCTCGTGCTTTGATCTTTGACACTTTTCTCATTTTCTAATATAATTCTGTCTTTGGTTTCCTTGCTGATTTCTGAGCTTGAATGATGGTTTTTCTTTGTCTGCTTGCAGGGATGGTGGCGTTGCCAAAAAAAAAACAGGGCTGCCATTGTAGAATTTGAAACATTTTAACATGTTACATATTTATTACAAAAACACATTTGATGATTTCTTCTTCAAAGCAGGGTTTTGAAGAAGAATCAATCTCGCATTATTGACGATTAACCATCTTGAAATAGAAACTCACTAAACCTTCCTCTAGCCTGCAGGCATCATTCGACATGTTTGAATACCAACTATAAGACCTTGACTCTGAAATGACTCTTTTCTGGACCACAGTAACATCAATGACTACAAATGACGAGAAATGAACCTTGGTGAATTATACTCTGACATAGGACTGACAAGACTGAGTCTAACATTGGCTCCAATTGGGATGGCAGCTCCCGCTTCGTGGAGGTGCCAAGAACATCAGATCTCTGGGAGAGCTAGGCAGTGCCTTTCGTCCATTGGGCTATGGAGTCCATTGTTCCGACAAACCAACATGACTCAATTTATTGACTGAAAATCGACTTAAACTGTCTCAATGCAAACTGTAATAACTGAAAAACTTGACTCTAACCAACTAACTCAGAATGGCAAAGACCTGGACCTAAAACTTAAAGCTAGGTGGCAGTACATGGCCACCTGTGTTTCTTACAAGACAATATATCCTCAAACTATATCAAAATGCCAATACAACCAATCAAGAAGATGGCTTCTTGACTGATTCTTCCTATCAGATCTTCTGGTCAACAGTGGATGCTTGTAACTGGGTCTCCAAAAAGCTAATTTACCATGATCTCCTTCATCACTGAACACTACAATAATCACCTTCACTGCTGGCTGCAACGAACTTGCCAGAGGATCTTGAAAAACATGAAGATTTGCCAATGCCACCTCCTGCTGAAGAAACAAGGTGTCCTTTTCTTCAAATTCTGATCTTCCTTCATCATGTACTTCAGTGAAAATATGCTCCTGGGCTTTAAAAAACTCTGAATAGGTAGGTGAGCAGATATCTTCTTGGAAAAACATTTCAACACATGAAACATATGAAGAAGAATCTGAATGGAAATCCTGAATGTTTTGATCTTCTGTGGTGTGAATGTACTATAGGTCATTTTCATATGATATGATAGCCAAGTTTTCTTGTTCCTTATTACTTTCATTAATCATAAGAAGAGAAACTTCATATGATTCTTGAAGCGCACAAATGACATTTCTACCATCTACTAAAGATTCATCCAAAGGAACCTCTTCACTTACTTGAACGAAGGTATCCTCATGTTGTTCATGAATTGACTGGATTACCTTGGTAGGAAGGTTGTGTTCTGATGAGATGAGGGCAATTAGGCTTGTAACTCGGTCTTCTTCATTTGAGGCAACCTCAACAATGCAATTCTCTTCTACGAGATCCGGAGCAACATATTTTTCCTCATCACAATCCGTCTCTCGATCTAGTTTATCATCATCATTTTCAGAGATTGGAACATCATTTTCCTGCGTATCCTCATTTATTTCAACCAGATCTGAAATAGGACTTCCTTTTTCATCATTTTCAGTCATATGGAAATCCTTAACCTGCTGATTTTGATCCTGCTGCAAAGTTTCCTCTAAGAGTTCTGTAGACTGCTGAAATGGATTTTCATATAATGCTTCCATGATTTCTTCGTCCATAAAATTATCATCCTCATAGTATTTTTCAAGGCTCTCAATAAAACCATAAGCATGCTTGCAACAATCCTGAACTAAATTTAATGATGGATAAAATTCTTTATACTTCTCAAAGAATATTGAATGAAAATCCCTTAGACAATAAATGGAAGCAGGTGGCAAACTTTCATACCAAGATCGGGCTTCGTCTTCCAGAGTAGCCATAAACATTTTCATCAAACAGTCTTCAGGAAAATTGATCTTTAATCTACGCACATGAATGTGAAATTTCACCAGATGAAGAGCAGCGTCATTACCTTCCACATTTCTGAACACAGGCAAATTCTTTGACCAATCTACCTTGGGCATTTTATTTGGAAAGCCTGGAATGTGATCTCGGCTCATGGGAGCGTATCTTCTTGCAATCCGCTCCATTTAAAAAAAAAAACTCAAAGCTACTGATCCCTCTGCAATGGAGTCACCATGAAGCACCTATTGTTGGATTCTTCAGTGAATGGAGTTGCCAGGTGAATGATTTCAACCGTCTTCTTATGTCTAATCATTGTTCACCATCAACAATCAGCTCTAAACTTGAGATATGTACTGGGGCAAGACAATCTACAAGTAA
Organism: Pinus tabuliformis; assembly: GCA_031772625.1. Taxonomy (NCBI): domain Eukaryota; kingdom Viridiplantae; phylum Streptophyta; class Pinopsida; order Pinales; family Pinaceae; genus Pinus; species Pinus tabuliformis. Next base: position 1,358,099,481 of record CM062805.1, read on the forward strand.
ACCATTTTCGTCCCCAGTATGGTCGCCACTATGTTAGCGCTTGAATCTGCCTTAGGCTGAAGGAAGGCGAGGTTCAAGGCAACATCAAACCAAACTCAACCTCGTAGCTAGCCCTACGAGGACAGGAGAGGGCTCTCTTCGGGTCTATCTCGATAAAATGAACAATAGAGTCCGAGATGACTTAAATGATAACTGATTTAGGCTAGTAAAATGAATTTGAAAGAGAGATATTTGATTTAATGACTAAGTTGCTGGGCTGCATGGGACAAGGAACAGCTTGAACAGAGAAATAGAATCAAAGACAGATTATCTCCTGAGGCAAGATAGGCAAGAGATTAAACATCAAATTTGAAACATTGTGGAGTGGGTAAACTGTTGAGAGGTTGACAAGGGCATAGAAGATGAATCCTTGTCAAACAGAAGAAAACATTAAATATGAACACTTTCCCAAGACAGAGCAATAAATTGGATTCTGCCTTTCTCACTTAAAAGTATTCATTTAGAAATGATTATGAAATGAAATGGAAACATAACCAAGCTACATATGAAACAAAGGAAGAGACAAATGTTAAATTCACACCACAAGAATCTCAGGGGTCAGAGCTGTATCTTTTCATTAAGTCCCTGTCAAAACTGTACAGTGAAGTTTTCCTTCACAGCTCTCCCACTGTTTTCCAGAACTCAGAACCCCTTACGCCTCCTTTTCATACAATAAATAGACTCCTATATGAGAAAACAGATCGACCCAAAATGAGGGATTTGTTTCAAACTAAAATCATGAAGATAGTAAAGGAGCTATCCATCTGTTCTGAAAAGGGGCAACGTTACATATGAAATCTGATGATAATCAATGCAGAGGCAACAAATGTAGCTGTATATCCTTTCTGAATCGTAACTGAAGCCATAAATAGACAGTCTACTCCTATTTAGATGTTTTTGTAGCAGTCGGTCTTTGACTATTCACCTTCCCCTGTCGTTGAATAAAAACCAATTCTTAATAAAAACGGTTTAAATTTGAGATAACGACACATATTCGATAGGAGTTTAGCATATCCAAGTAATTGCATATTATGGCCCTTCCTAACTCAGAAACTTTAATTCCACTTCATATTGCTGATATCGTTGGAAGTTCAACAATCTTTTCAACAATAGACATATCTTGTGGAATAACTGAAGCAAAAACTGTATATTTTCTATCCCATTCATCATGATTTGCAAGACTGATGAAGAAAACAGACCCACCCTCAATCCAAGCTACCGAACCTGTCTTGATACTTGGACAAGCTTCCTTATGAACCTCTACAAAATTTGCACCTCGAGTTTCAAGTGTGCCTTGCAATAAGCATACGGTAGACCAGGTGGACATTGAAAAAGGCGATCTCCAATTATATCCCGGCTCTTTCCTCATTTCTCTGCACGATAAAATCGGCAACCCGCAAAATGGTGTAATTGTAGTAGATCAAATATATATGCTACAGAGCGTGGGGTGCAATCAGGAACCAATTCTATATGACTTGTTCCATATTCAGTATCGAATGTGCCACAATCTGCATGATTTGGTCAAGTCTTTTGTTGAAACGCTGGTGTCACTGCACTGGACTTTATAAAACAAGTTCGGTGGAGCCAACGAAATAATTTTTGAGGGTATATCATTCTTAGTTGTGGGCATATGATAGACAGCATTTCTGAAGTCAGGAATATGATACGATGTCTGAAGCAAAGAATTTCAGGTAGTGTGTCGCCCCTTGATTCTTCAGCACAACATTAGTTCGTTGAGAATACCCTGAAATTCCTCCAGGTATTTTTTGAATTTGTCCTTTCACTTCTGTAAACTGCTTAATGCGCTCCTCCTTCCTTAATCGCAACTCTTCTAATTGTGGGGTGATGATTGCAAGTTGTTCTTTCAAGGTTCCTGATCTTTTCTCGTAATTTCCTCTCTACTTGATTATGTTGATTGCTAGGTCATTTTATGTTGCTTCAATGGGACTGGAAAAACAAGATTGGTCACCAAAATTAACCTGAGAGAAACATACTGAATGTTTTTTAAAATTAGCAGCCAAGCTACATCCCATTTTCAAGTCACCTTAATGGCTGAGTGAAGTCCAAACGTGAGTTATAACGTACATAAGAAGGGGAAAACTTCAGATTGTAGACAGCCCAAAGTCTCCAACAAAAGAACAGTACTACTATGTCTCATATCATTCATGTCCAAAAACTGAGCATGCAGTGCTTGCCTCAGATCCGTTCTCGTGCATATCACCAATTCCCTGCCCAAACCTGTGTTTGGAGGTGATATTGATTTCACAGCATCCATCAGACCCAACATCAAAAACATGCTTTACAAAATCCATGCAGGTTCCATCAGTGGAATCTCGAAAATCAGGCACCCATCCTGTTTGCACTATATCTTCAAAATAATCTAAGTCAGTGGAACCTGTGCCTAAGTCAGCCATTTTTCCTCTGTAATTAAGTTGACCCAGAGAGTCTGTAGTGGACTCTAGAGGGCCCTCTGTACAATGGCTAAATGACCATAGCGGGAACACATAATTCCCCTCCTGTCCCGAGTTGTTAATTGACCTTACAGAACTCTCTCCAGAAGCCTTCCTTGTGTAATGTCTTTTGCCATCAGCATTATTTGTCGTTTCAAAGGATGCAGAATTGTCGCCTGAGTTGGCCCCAAATGAAAGCTCAGTAAGACATCGAAGTCGTTCCTTCCAATGTTGAAGTTCTCTTTCTTTAGCATGTAGCTTAATCTCAGTTGACTTCAGCTCCACCTCAAGCTCTGAAATCTTTTCTTCTTGCTGTTTCTCCAATAGATCACGTATATGCTTATCTAACTCATATGGTGACACCCCATAGTCATCAATATGAGAAATATCTAAATGTTCCGAGGGAGTCTTATCTGCGGAACTCCATCGCCCTGGAAGCCCATCTGCACAAAGCTCTCCCTCCACCATTTCAACGGAGGAATTTGAGTACTCACTAGAACCTGATGTTTTCCTTTGAAGCTTTGAATTTGATTGGAGAAAATTCATTCGTATGTATTCTAGCTCAGCTTGCAATTTTGCTTCAGTCTCAACCATTCCAGTGACCTGTTGTGCAGGTTCATCAGTGATAACACTTACAGCAGATTCATTAGCTTGAAAGGGGGTGCCGACAGAGTTGGGATAATCTTTTTCTAACTTCTAATTTGCAGCTGCACCTGGATGTTCTTGTTGATATGTGTAATTTTCACCATGACAATCGTTGTGCATTTCACTGTCTTGCAGATAATCCTTTCTTTCATCAAGCTGTCTTTTTAATTCCTGAACCAAGCCTATTGTCTGATGTAATAACAAAGTTAACTTGTCAATTTCACATTTTCCGGATGCAATCATGAACATAACACCAATCCCAACTCCATAACTGAACCATAGCGCACTTGCCAAATTCAGCGTAAAAAACAGCAAGGGCTTTAAATATAGTTTGGTGCAGAGACAAAAAGATCAAACCCATAAGAAGATACAGATGTATCTTCCATTTAAAGAACTATAAAAAAAAAACATCAGTCAGTCGATAAATGGTAAATCTGTAAAACATTGATGAGTTTTGGGCTTGTGCGCCGCGCGGCAGGCCCAATGCGTCGCGTGCACCATGTGCACCATGCCTGTTGAAAGATTACACTGCGGGCTGGCTCTTTGTGCGCCGCGCCCTCCGTGTGCGCCGCGCCCCTGTTTATATGCGTTGCGCCAGAATTTTACACAGTCATGTCTAAAAAAAATCACCAGTTTTGCTCTTCAATTTGAAACTTAAGTTTTCTCTGAGATTTTCCCAATAACTCTTAATACAAATGGGTTAATAAACTTGGAGAAATCTCATATAGAAATGATTTTGATCTTTGTTTCTTAATAACCCATTTTCTCGTGTTTTGATCTTGACACTTTTCTCATTTTCTAATATAATTCTGTCTTTGGTTTCCTTGCTGATTTCTGAGCTTGAATGATGGCTTTTCTTTGTCTGCTTGCAGGGATGGTGGCGTTGCTAAAAAACGAAACAGGGCTGCCATTGTAGAATTTGAAACATTTTGACATGTTACATATTTATTACAAAAACACATTTGATGATTTCTTCTTCAAAACAGGGTTTTGAAGAAGAATCAATCTCGCATTATTGACGATTAACCATCTTGAAATAGAAACTCACTGAACCTTCCTCTAGCCTGCATGCATCATTCGACATGTTTGAAGACCAACTATAAGACCTTGACTCTGAAATGACTCTTTTTTGGACCACAGTAACATCAATGACTGCAAATTACGAGAAATGAACCTTGGTGAATTATACTCTGACATAGGACTGACAAGACTGAGTCTAACAAATGCAACTAGAAAAAAATGGATTTATTGTATTCGAAATAAATCTGATGTATTTGATACTTTCAAGAAATGGAAAGCTTTGGTTGAGAATGAGATATGAAAGAATTTTAAGTGTCTCAGATAAGACAATGGAGGTGAATATTGCAGCAAAGATTTTAATAAGTATTGTTCATAGCATGGAATTCACAAAAATAAGACAGTTCCAGGAATATCACAACAAAATGGTGTGTCAAAAAGGATGAGCAGGAAAATCATGGAGCATGCAAGGTGCATGATATTGAATGTAGGATTCTCTTTACAATTTTAGGTATATTTTGTAGATACTGTTGTTTATCTAATAAAGAAAGGGCCTTCAAGTTCCTTGGATGGTGGTATTCCAGAGGAGGCATGGATAAGTAAAAAGGAAAACTACTCATTTTTAAAGACTTTCATTTATGAAGCCTTTGTCCACATTGATAAAGAAAACAAAACAAGGCTTGATGAAAAACCAAAGAAATTACCTTTACTGGATATGGTGTTAATGAATTTGGTTATCGCTTATATGATTATGAAAATCACAAAATCATTAGGAGTAGATATGTCATATTTAATGAAAGGGTCTTGTATAAGGATCAGATGTTAGGCCCCTATACTACTAGTGTAACCCCTTATTGTTATTAGTACAACCCACTTATTATATTGATGTACCCATGTAGTGCCCATATTATTACTCTTGTGCCCCATAGAAGCCCACTATTGTTATTATTGTGCCCTTACATTATTATTGTCATGTCGGCTCTGATTATGTTATGACCCCTTAGACTCCTATATATAGAAAGGAGGTATTTTCATTTGTATCATCTAAGAATTGTTCATTTATGTAATGTAAAGGAGGTTTCCCCCTCGAAGAGGCTGAATTCTAAGGCGTTGATCTATATTTTCTATCTTTTCTTGAGCTGGTTTCATAACATTTGGTATTAGAGCTTTGGATTCTAGGGTTTCACTGCTCCAAACAGGTCATCGTGGCATTTTCGCTATAACTTTTTTCTGTGACGTTTCAGAAGTCACAAAAAAAACCCATTTGAGAAGAAATCGTTCTGAAACTTGGGTCCGAATTTTAGAGCTTTTCACGTGATATTTGCGGAGATATGATCTAAGGAAGTTGGTCTTTTTGCAGACTCCTGAATTACATTCAAAACAGGTGACCTGGGGAAAATCGTCATAACTTTCTCTCTGGGGATCGGATTGAAATTTCGTAAGAAGCTATAGAAAGAGGACGGACTGTAGTTTCTTGTATGCATGTTTCAGATCCAAAGGTCGAAACAATGACTCGTGGCACGTCGTACAAGTTCGCTCTACTGAACTAGTCTATAAGCAAGTCATTGTGGGAGATTTCACATAACTCTTCCTTTGAGAATCCAATTTGGGTCAGACTTGTGGCATTGGAAAGAAGACACAGAGGGCTACTACAGCTCACAATTTCAGAACTTAAAGATTTGAAAGTACAGAGTTACAGTCGTTTCAAGGTCAAGCTCATAAAATCAAGAAAAAGCAAGATGAGGAAGTTTGATGGCAAGGATCCGGTAAATTGGATACTTCAGATGGAGTAATATTTTGATCTACATGGTGTACCAGAGTTACAAAAGGTATGTATTGCATCTTCATATTTAGAACCGGATCAATTTTTATGGTATAATGGGCTTTGTTCTCGTAAACAACTTGTTACGTGGTCGATTCTCACGGAGGAAATGATAGCACATTATGAGGATACAAAGAGCAACACCTTCTTTAGAGCAACACCACAACAATTGGAAAGAGTAAAAGGGCTTTGTGACATATTGGAAAGTAAAATTATGGCAACAAGGAATTCTACCCCTCACAACTATAAATATGGAAGTGTTGTTTCTCCTAGCCTTCCACAACCTACAAGGGTTACACCACAACAATTGGAAGAAAAAAGAGAAAAAGGGCTTTGTTACAATTGTGATAGCAAATGCACAAAAGGTCATAAGTGTGCTGAGAAGAAACTATTTTACATAGAGTATGAAGAGGAGGAAGAAAAGGATTAAGAAACATCAGAAGAAGAGGATATATGCCAGGACTCAACCCCAGAGAAAGAAGAAATGAATCAGACCATATCTTGTAAACTATTAGCAAGAATGACCACTCCTCAAACTCTCAAGATAGAAGGACATATCAAGAATAAAAAGGTGAAAGAAGTGAAAGATCACATCAATAAAGAAGAAATGAATCCAACCATATCTTGTAATTCATTGGTCGGAATTACCACTCCTCAAACTATCAAGATAGAAGGGCATATCAAGAAGAAAAATGTTCAAGAAGTGAAAGATCACTTCGAGTGTCAAGAAATGAATCTGACCATATCTTGTAAAGGATTGGAAGAAATTACCACTCCTCAAACTCTAAAGATAGAAGGACATATCAAGAAGAAAAAGGTTCAAGCAGTGAAAGATCACATCGAACATCAACAACAAGTTCTCCAACTTTTAAAGGATAACGCCACTTTGGTGAAAAATCAAATGAAACAACAGGTAGATCAACATCATAGTGAAAAATGTTTTGATGTAGGTGATTGGGTATTTTTACTGCTACATCTAAAGAAAGCTATTTATGAGAAGGAAATGTTGGCAATACTACGTGCACTTAACAAATGGCGACCTTACCGAATGGGAAGACTCTTCAAGGATGACAATGTGGAAGCATTGTTTTGTGCTATTTCTATTATCCAACCAGATTGGATAAACGAAGCAAGGGATGAATGGAAGAAGGACAAAGAAGTATGGCCACTTATTCAAAAGTTGCAAAAGATTCCAATGCAAACAATATTTCCATAAATTGAAGAGGAAGGAAAATTCATATTGGAACCTGGAGTAGTCACAAAAACAAGAACCCGACAGTTACGAAATCGATCAATTTCAGAGTATCTCATCAAGTGGAAGAACTTACCTGCTGAATATTCCACATGGGAGGACAAGAATTTTATACGGAAGCATCAAGAACTACTCAAGCATTGAGGACAATGCTTTTTGAAGGAGAGGGGCATGTTAGGCCCCTATACTACTAGTGTAACCCCTTATTGTTATTAGTACAACCCACTTATTATATTGATGTACCCATGTAGTGCCCATATTATTACTCTTGTGCCCCATAGAAGCCCACTATTGTTATTATTGTGCCCTTACATTATTATTGTCATGTCGGCTCTGATTATGTTATGACCCCTTAGACTCCTATATATAGAAAGGAGGTATTTTCATTTGTATCATCCAAGAATTTTTCATTTATGTAATGTGAAGGAGTTTTCCCCCTCAAAGAGGCTGAATTCTAAGGCGTTGATCTATATTTTCTATCTTTTCTTGAGCTGGTTTCATAACATCAGATGCAAGAGAAGAAGCGGGAAAAAGAAAACATAGAATACACAGTGCTTGATGAGATCACAAAAAAAGTATAGGTGTCTGAAAATCATAATGATCAACAACCACAACAAAAATAGCAACTGCAACAACAACATGCACCTCAAACATATTAAAGTGGTGTTATAAGATCTACCAAGATAAGTAGACCCATGAACGATACTCTCCTTCATTATGTTATGTATTGTTGACTGATTCTGGTGAACCAAAATGCTATGAAGAAGCAATGTAGGTAGAAACCAGGAAGAAGTGGGAGCTAGCCATGAAAGAAAATATAGACTCCTTGGTACATAACCAGACTTGGGGCTTAGTCAAGTTGTTTGTAGGTAAAACAACATTACAGAATAAATGGGTTTATAGGTTGAAGGAAGAAGATGGAGGTAGAAAGAGGTACAAGGCTAGACATGCTATGAAGGGGTATGCACAAAAGAAAGGTATAGACTTTGATGAAATATTTTCTCCTGTTGTTAAAATGATTTCAATCGGAACTATTTTAATTCTAGTAGCAGCAAAATATTTGCATCTTGAGCAATTAGATGTAAAGAGGACCTTTCTCCATGGGTATTTGGAGGAAGAGATCTATATGCAACAACCACAAAGGTATGAGGTCAAAGGGAAGGAGAAACTAGTGTGCAAGTTGAAGAAGAGATTGTATGGCCTAAAACAGGCTCAAAGGCAATGGTATCTAAAATTTGACAGGTTTATGTCTAACAAGGTTATACTAGATGTCACTCTTATGTGTTTATCTCAAAAGTAAAAATGATGGCAACTATACTATATTGTTATTGTATGTAGATGACATGCTTGTTTTAGGGTCTAACATGCAGGAAATAAATGTGCTCAAAGAAATATAGGAAAATTCATTTACAATGAAGGATTTGGGTGATGCAAAACAAATCCTTGGTATGAGAATAACTAGAGATAGGAAAAACCACAAATTAACATTGTCTCGAAGTGAGTACATACAAAAGGTGTTGGAAATATTTAATATGCGGAATGAAAAACTAGTTACTATACCTTTGGCTAGCCATTTCAAACTAAGGAGATGTGTCCCAAGGCTCAAGAAGAGATGGATTATATGTCTAAAGTTCCATATGCATTAGCAGTTGGAAGCTTAATGTATGAAATGGTCTGCACAAGGCCTACTATTGCACATTCAGTGGGAGTTGTAAGTAGGTACATGAACAATCTAGGAAAAGAACATTGGATGGAAGTGAAATGGATTCTCAGGTATTTAAGAGGTACCACAAATCAAGCATTGTGCTTTGGTGGTTCAAACATTGATCTACAGGGATATGTTAATGCATATATGGGAGGTAATAGAGATAATAGGAGGAGAACCACAAGGTATGTGTTTATTGTAGGTGGCACAGTTGTCAGTTGGATTTCAAAAATGTAGTTTTGTTGCACTTTCAACAACGGAAGCGGGGTATGTTACTTCTACAGGGGCTAGTAAATAAATGATTTGGTTATAAAGGTTTATGGATGAATTGGGTAAGAAGCAGGAGATGAACAGGTTATACATTGATAACCATAATGTCATTCATCTTGTGTAGAACTCAACATTTCATTCCAAGACTAAACATATACATTGAAAGCACCATTTCATACGACCAGTGTTGGAAGATGTACAGTTGAAGCTGGAAGAGGTACACACTAGCCAGAATCTTGCGAATATGTCAACAAAAGTTGTAACCAGGTAGAAATTGATATTTTTCTCGGTTTCAACTAGTCTTCAAGTATGAAGATGAGGATGAGAAACTACTAGGTCCAAAGTGGAGTCATTTTCCAACAAATGAAGCATTGGTGGAGTTGCTATAATCAGTCTCCAAGTGGGAGATTGTTGGGTGTGGAGTCTGATTATCTTCTTGACTTAGAGGTCTTTGTTTTAGCCAATTGTATACCCTAGGAAGACTGTACAACCCTCCACCGGGGGGGGGAATAGGGGACTTGCCCACCTTCTCCCCCCCCCCTCGCGGGGGTTCGAGGGCAGCACCCTCGAAGCTAAAAATAGATGTAAAATTTCCTTGTAAAATATTGTAATTTTGTAGTCAATGTGAGTCATTCATTAAGCGAATGGTATGACGATATAAGTTATGTTTAATTTAGGGTTTTTCCTTAGAAGGCAACCCCTCACTATATATGAGGGAATTGTATTTCGGTTGTGTATTATTATTCTGAGCGATAAAGAGAGAGGAAATTGTGTGAGAGAGAAGAGGAAATTATAGCAGATCTATTGTAGGTCGTGTCTCTTCATTTTGATGGATAATATAAATGAAGGACTAGTTATTTCTTGGTGGACGTAGCCCAAATTGGGTGAACCACATATATCTGACTGTCTTTCTTGTTTTATGTGTTTTTGTGTTTTTGTGTTTTATGTGTTTGTATTTCTGCAATATTTTATGTGTTCCATTGCTTTGTAACATATAATTTTCTAACATATGTCATTGTGGATCGATTTAACAAAATGGGTGTCTTAATGCCTTGTAAAATGTAGGTCACTGCAGAGCAGACTCCTAATCTCTTCTTCGAATTTGTATGGGTCCACTTTCGGCTTCCCACATCCATTGTGTCTGATTGAGACTCTCACTTTCTTGGAGAGTTTTGAATGAGTTTGTGGAGAATGATGGACAACAAGCTGAAGAGGAGCAAGACATTTCAAACAAACAAAGGTTTTTCAACTGCACAGTGATACACTTACTCCGGGGCTATTGTGGCAAGCATCCCAAGTTGTGGGACAAGAAACTTCCCTATGTACAACAGGCATACAATCGGGCAATGCATTCATCCACTCAGAGCTCACTGTTCGAGACACATTCTAGATATTTTCCAAAGGATCCCTGAGACATGGTCATTGGGAGAGATGAAGATTCTAGTGGGAAACATGATAGGGACAAAGCACGGAAGTTCATTCAGTGAATTCATATGATTCACTAGGCAGTGCAGAAGCAGTTGGAGAAAAGTCAAGCTCAATGAAAAACCCGACATGATAAGCACTGAGTCAATCACAATTCCAAGTTGGAGACAAAGTGTGGCTCCACATCAGCAAAGACAGAATGGCTCATTCACCATATTAGAGAAGATTGGAGACAAATTTTTTTGTCTCGACTTTCTAGCATACATGCAAATGTACTTAGTGGTGAACATTGAAAACTTGAAGATTTATGAGCCTCCTTTGATCATGGACACCGAAGAGGTTGGACAGGTTCCTATAGTGGAATATTTTGCACTTGAATACTTGGAAAAGCTGCTGGAGGAATTCATTCTTGACAGGAGGACCAAGACTTCATGATGAGGAGATGTGGAGTACCTTCATATTGGTTTCAAAGGAATGCATCCAAGTAAGGCCCAATGGATTGAAAAGGAGAAAGTGAGGGAGAAATATGTTCATTTTCCAATTGACTGATAAAGATTTTGATGGTCCAAAATCTCATTAGTGGGGAGGAATGATCTGGGTGGCTCTAGACATAAAAGTGGCCTTGAAAATGGTCAAAAATAAAATTCATCATATGGAAGTAAAACTAGGACCAAATCATAGTGCTCGTCACCCTCATTCCAATGGTGTGAACAACACTCCAATCTGAGTTCGTATGCTCAAGTTATAGCCGGTCAAAGTTCTAATCAAACTAGGCCAAGTGGTAATCACTAATGAGGAAAAAATTTGGCAAAGGGTTGGCACACGGAAAATGATGGTTGGAAAGGGTGAATTTGATGCCTCCTTAATTTGTCTAGTAACCCTTAAAATCCAGCGAAAAAAATTTAGCTATTGATATATTAAAATTGAAAAAAATAATAAAATTGGGGTGGCGGGCCGCCACCCCTAACGATATTGAATGCATTAAATATGGTGGGAAGGCCACCCCCGAAGGAACCATCCAACCACTGGTTAACATAACCCGCCAAATATATGTGTGTGTGTGTGTGTGTGTGTGTGTGTGTGTGTTTGTGTGTGTAATGCCACAATGTGACATGGCCGTTGGCCAATACCCAAAACGAGACCGGTAGGGTTTGAACCCGCTCCGACCAGGTGGCCAGCCCACCCAATGCAGTAGTCCCATCACAACAACCGCCAAAAAACGTTAATGCTTTTGTGTAATTCAAATCCTACTGCCCAAAATACAAAGCAGATGCACCATAATGGGGTCCTGCAGGGATTGGACCCCAGGACCTCTAGTCCACCGATGCCTTAACACAACACTGCCAACCAGTGGGTCAACAACCCAAATGTTGATAGGTCCATTGAATTATGTTTATATAAATTGTGATCATTTTCCCATTTGAACCGGTAGAGAGCAGAGCTAGGTCTAGGGCAAAACTGGGGGTGGACTAGGGGGAGGAACCATGAACAAGGTATATTTATTGATGCTGAGAAGATTCCTTTGGGGTCCAAAAGTGCTAGTGTCAGAATTTGACAAATTTGTAGTCATTTTTATACGATTTCATGCCATAAATCCAATGGTGATGTTTGTTTCTTCATATGAGCTCTGCATTTTTTGTCCATGATCAAGATTGGAGGTATAAGGGTCATTTATGTAATATTGATTGTAATTCATTTCTTTGTTGCCATTTAATGAAAGAAGGCCTCCCCACTTTAAGCAGGTTCCGGAGACGTAGCCCACATTGGATGAACTATGTAATTAAATCGTTTGTGGGCCTTTGATATCATCGTTTCTTTATAATTTACGCTTCTTTTTCATGTGTTAAGTTACTTGGTTAACATGATCTTTTATATGAAATTGTGTATGAATCCTTGAAGTTAAAAGATCTAGATCAGTTGCAAGCATGGGTTCTTAATGTTTTGGCTCATGATGTCCATATGGTTTCCCCCTTCTAAGATATTGTTTCCTTTCTCTATGTCTTTAGTTTTCAGCCTAGATAGGAGGCTCTCTTTGCCCTATCTTACAACAAGGGAAAGAGGGTTTTTACTTTATATTTAGTCACTATTCCCCATCCTTCTTCCACAAATACAAAATTCTTAAATTAGGTCTCTTGCATCTTAGTGTTATGTGTCCATCGACAAATTCCATCAACATGCTCAAGTTCGTCAAGGAAGTAATAGTTGTAGGGGGGCAGAAAGTTTGTGCACTCATCTTCGTACCAAGGCTTTCATATGGTAATATGCAGAACCTATACCAAATTGCATTCATGAGGAATTAAGGGAGATGGATGCAATAGTGACAATTAACAAGGTTTGCACCTCAAATTTAGAGGTCATGGCAGATATTTTGAACCTAGGACATACCCGAGAAACACAAAACCAATACCTCCTCACCATTAACTTCAACTGGATGATAAAAATACTATTTGGAAAATTTATCATGGACATAAATAAGAAAACGAATAAATTATGCTTATGTTAGAGAAAGTGGTCCTAAACTAGAAGGCGATGAGGCTTTGTCTCAAGCATATAGAAAAGCAACTAACTCAAGGACCTGGTCCTAGTAGATATAGCAAGGAACACCTCAATCCCATTAAGGTGGATGCCTCAATTTTACCTTAGTTTTTATGAATTTAGATATTCAGTTTTCTTGGTCTTTTTGTTTAGCTAGGCATAGTTGCTACGAACAAAAAAACCTATATACTAGGCCTTCTCTAAAATTGCTTAGGCTTACTTTATCTTTTGTTTTATATTGCAAGAAGCTTTATTAGTTTATGACTCCTTATCTGATATGTAAGATTATTTGGAGAATAATTTCCTATTGTTTCATCAATGATATGGTTTTCCTGACAAAAATCACTAATAAGCAAGGCTTAAACCTTCCATAATTTTATGATATAATAGAAAAATAAACTTAATAAATAGATAAACTTTAAACTATTTAAAAATAATAATAATAACAAAAATTGAAAAAAAAAACATTTTAAAAATGTTAATGATTTTTTATTAAGGATATTTAAACAGTTAAAAAACTAACTTTTAAAAAAGTTAAAAAATGAATATAGAATCATTATTTGAATTAAGTGAATAAATTCAATTGTTGAGTCAGCAATTATTTTTTCACTAAAGAATATTTCACTTCAATTTATTTATTATTTTGAAATTTTAATCATTTGAATTTTTTAATATGATTTAAAATTTTGTAAATTAAATTTCAAGATTAAAGAAAATTTCACTTCAATTTATTTATTATTTTGAAATTTTAATTATTTAGAATCTTTTAAATAATTTAAAAATTAAATTTTAAGATCAAAATTCTTATCACTGACAAAAAAAAATTCAAAAAAAAATATTTTAAAAAATAAAAATTTATTTAATTAATATACTCAGTACAATTAAACAAACTAAAATTTAAAAAAAAAAACATCACATTAATACTCAACTATGCTATCTATACTATAATAATAATTATTATTATTATTACATTGAAAATCAAATCATATTAAATATAAATACAAAAGTATATTTAAAAATAATAAGATTACATTGAAAAACCAAATTATGTTAATCATAAACACAAAAATATATTTAAAAATAATAAGATATCGTAAGATTGTCTAAGAGTAAAAAGAACACAAAGAAAATGGCTTTCCTCCCTCTTTGAGAATAATATTACAAAGTTTTTCTTACAAATAACATTAAAAAAAAAAAAAAATCCACTTAATCGAAAGTAAAGCACTTAAAAGGGAGGAAAGCCATGATTAGGTTTCAAAAGGTTCACCTAATCATGAGCCTTTTAAAAGGTTCAGGTAATCATGGACATTTAAAACTCATGGGGACTTCATAACCATGGTGGTCCCGCTCCACCTTATTAACAAGTCCACGTGGCATATTGAATTGCTACCTTAGTAGGTTAGGTTTAGAGTCCTCACTAACCTATAGTATTCACCCTATGCTAATCATAAAGTTGTCTTGTTTTCAAGAAATTGACAAGACATCACTCTTTAGTGGGTGAGCAAAATTAGGATCACTTCGCTGATGGAGTGGATGATTTTATATAATCAGTTTAAAGCCCAAGTGTCTTCTTGTCAACTGCTTCAAGATACTAATCACCTAACAATGCATTGAATTCACATAGTACCAATGCCACATAGTACCTAGGGAAGCAAGTGGGTATGCATGTTTATTTTTAAAGTAAATTAAGTATGAATATTTATTTTATTTTGTATTTATGAGAGGTGGATTAGTTGCTTTGTGTGGGATTTAGTTATTTTTAGGTTTTTAGTTCAAATTTTATGGGGAGGGTTTGAGTGTGGGAGCTACTTGCGTGGAAAATAAATTATCCCAAGTGGCATCTAAGTTTGAATGAGTCTCACATAATATTGGTGGCAACATCCCACTGGTCGGTAGATCATTCTTCTATTCAACATTAAGGCTAACCCTAGCCTAGATTCCGCCAAGTTGAAAGAAATATAATAAACGAATAAATAAAATAATTTGTAATGCAACTTTGCATAGTAAAAACTTCCCATTTGGATTAGGGACGTGACATCCACAACTTTAACTAGTTATCAAAACCATAGTTTGATTTTTAAACTTAATGGGTTGTCATCATTAATGTGTACTCTTAATGAATGGGTTAAGTTTATATTAAAGTACAAATGTCATCGTTTCTCTATTTTTTTTAAAAATAGTTATTTCTATTATCAATCTTCATAAATATAAGATAGCTCCAAAAGAGAGGTTATAGTTTAGGGGTTTAGTGGGCTATTTCATTAAGCCTTGCTTTTAAGAGTTTAATTTAGCTATCATGTTCTTTACCACTCTCCTAGAGGCTCATATGTCAAAATTCCCTTTTGTGGATTTTTCATGTGCCTTGACAAATGAGAATGACCATTGAGATGGATTTTAAAGCTTGACATCACTAAGGCCCAAGAGGGAGTTATTTGTGCATGCTTTTGTATCTCTTAGGAAAAATCATTTTGGAGTAGAACTCTCATTAGATTTAAGAACTCAATTATGAGATTACGACCTTTAGTTGCAAGTTTTTCAAGTGATAGGTCATTTGTAGGATACATCTCATAAGGCTCCCATATCACAAGGGATAAAGATGAAAATGAGTAATCCTTGAGGTTTAAATCACTCTCCTATTACTCCTTGAATAATATCAAAAAAGGAAGCGATGTATCATTAGCCTAGAGCTTTGACAAAGGTTCTTATCCCACTATCCATCTCACTAGGGATAACGAGGAAAATTGTAATCCTCGAGGTCTAAATATCTATCTTATGACTCCTCGAATGAAGTCCAAAAAGGAAGCAATGTGTCCCAAACCTAGATCCTTGACAAAGGTTCCTATCCCACCTTTAGATGTAGGGAAAGAGATATGACTATGATTATATCAACAATCTCTTAGAAACATATAAGTCCTGCTAATAACCCATTAGGGGATTGAAGAGGGAAAACACGCCTTACTTAAAAGTCATTGATTTTTTGTATGTTACACCACTTGAATGGATCTTTCTTCAAAATTTCACCCAGATGGGACTTCTTTACAATAAACGTCAACTGATGATTATATTATTGGTCAACGTCCTTTCCTTACCCTTTGTGATGGTAATTAACATTGAATGTATCCCTCTTTGTTTTTTTTGGTATGCATGACCGAATTCCTTCTTTCCCTTGTGTTGGAACCGAGTCTTCAATTTTGGTTATATATTTATAGGCTACTCCTAATGATTACATATTTAGTACTTCCATCACATATTTTATGTACTTATGTGAACAACTACACAACTTGAGGACTTAATGCCTCTTGGTACACTTGATGCCACACTTTATGGAGAACACACATAAGGAAAATATGTACTCTTGCACAAACTAATTCTAACCCTAATAAAGTTGTGTCCACTTGGTGCACTAGTTATTATTTTCCATAGGGAGATATTCCTCATAGAGGGATTCTAAGAAATATTCATAATTGGGTTCTTTAGATTGGTCAAATGAAGAGATTGTTGGTTGGTCTTGTATAAAATGAAAGCAATAGTTATCCCAACAATGTTTAGCACCAAGTACTAACTTTAGCAAACAAACTATAATAATTTCTTTATCTGAAAAACTATTCATGTAGAAGCATCCTTCTATCAAATTAGAGCATTTTTAAAGGTAATTGGATCTATTAGTCCTTGAATTCATGGCACATCAATTATATTGATCCATTGAAGCATTGGATTACTATAGGATGCACCTAAAATGATAGGGATTCATTGCAAAAATAAGAGAATGATTTAACATTTTATAATTTTTCTTCTCAAGGGTTTCATTGAGAAGCATCCTGACAGGATCTTGTGGTCTATTTTTTCACTACTTGGAATATTTTACATTAAGAATTTGAAGTAAGTAGTTAGAAACTTTATACATTACTAGAATAGCCTTCATGTACCTTAACTTTGCTTGAGGGGTGTGCACTAAGAACAAAGGATTTGATATCATTGATATGGATTTAAATAAGATTCAATGGCCAATACAATAATCATATGTATTTTAAATGTGTACGAAACAGTTGATTAAATTGCAAATTGAGAACATAAATCTAAGATAAATAACAATGCTCCAATTTAGAAAATTGGATATAATAATGGTGGTTCCAATCTTTGCAAGGATATACATGTTAGGTCCATGTATAAAAATCCCCATACAAGAGGGAGAAATCCTTATTTATTTACAAGTACAATAGAGAATGACAATCTATGAAAGTGAATAGACAAGGTGGAAAAAGGGCCATGGTTAGGGTTGTTGAGGTATAAACTTGATGTTCAACTTGTTGAGGTGTAAAACCACATTTATCGAGCCCTACTCAAATCCATTTGAACCCTTATGAATAGTCTCAAATAATATGAAAGTTGATCCAAATTGTCCAAATGAGTGCCATGAATCATGAGATCACTTGGAATTTTTACTTGAGTTGTAGCTTGGCCTAAGAATCCTCTATCAAAATCATAGCTTGATTATGAAGGTTTCCCCTTGTAGTTGATAGGTTAAGAGTAAAATTTTCTAATGAAGATGCATGTCATCAATGATGAATTAATCTGATTTATAAGTGAGTAATGGCTTTGGGGTGTTATTAGAATATACACCAATATAGTTACTAAGGGTACTTTCCTTTTCCATTCTACATGATTTGTCAAAATCATATCTCCAATATAATACTTTTGGAGAATCTCTACGAAACTAAGCTAAAGGATGATTTTCCTTATCACTTCTTAGCTTAGCGTAAAAGTGGTCCCAACATTAAATTCATATAAATAGAGATAGAATTGCTCCTTGATGACAATTTATATCTTCAAATTTGTTGGAAGATAAATACCATAATTTACATGTAGGTAACAATGTACAATTTGAATTGGCTTAATAATTAAGGACACATATTCTCTCTTTAAAATTCATATATTCAAATTTGGAAATATAGACTATAGAATCCTCTATAAATTAAAATAATAAAATCCCATATTAAAATGATAATTCACATATAAAACTAATCTCATGAAGAAATTGATAGTTTTCTTTATAAACTTGTATAGAACTATCTTAACTTCACTTATACCAAGCGTGGAGAGGGATCAAATCTATCAATATGAGAAATTTGATTCCTCTTGGTGCTGGGTAAATCTAGAGTTAAGATGGATCTATGTTGGTTCTTAATAATGCTATTTATGTTAACATACATTTCACATCTTTATGTATATGAATATTCTTATTTTTTATTTTACTAAGTCCTCGATAATAAATATAGTTACCTACATATGTGTTTGGCATTTTTCTTTGACATGTTTTATAATGTTTGTAGTTTATTTTTTTAATATGATATGCATAGAAAACTTACAAAAATAAAAATTTAAATTTGAAATTATAAATTGTCATGGTTACAAATCATTATTATTATAATTTATATGGTAAACTGAATTTTAATTTATAATTACTATTTATATATTTTATATATTCACACACACACACACATTTTAATATATGTTTATTAATTATTTTTAAACATAAAGTAATGAAAAGAAATTGTTTGTAATTTTATTAAATAAAACCAAATTACAATTTAAAAATTTGAATTAATTATTGATTGTAGGTTTCTATGATTAGAGTTTGAAGAAAGAATAGCCAGATTGTTATCCACATTATTCATTATTAATGTTAACATTGCACGTCAATAACAAGACTTGTCATAAGGAAATGTGTTGAGAGAAAACATTAGTGAACCATAAATACACAAGGGTGGTAAGAAGGGAAGGAAAGGAAGAAACAACAAGATGGTAAACTATAAGAACCCTAGAAAAGAGACCCAAGAAAAATAATTAAAAATAATAACTATTAATAAATGTTGGATAGATATTGAAACCTATACATAAAGTAATAACCAATATTATAACCATATTAATAACTAATAATAAATACATTAATAGATAATTACTAATAAATATAAATAAATAAAAAATCGAGTAAATGAAATCAAGGATATCAAGTATGAGGCCTTTTCCCACTTCCAAGCATTGTACAGTGCAGATCATATTCCTATAGATCAAGCACAAGACTTTCTTCGAGCCCTACGCAATGTGATTTCGCCTTCCTAAAATTTAGAGTTAGTCAAGAGAATAGATTAGGATGAAGTACATGAGGCAATTTGGTTCCTTGATCCAAATAGGGCCCCAGGACTAGACGACTTCACAATTAGTTTCTATCAGTCATTTTGGCTTATGATTAAAAAGGATATGCTTTGGATGTTGAACAACTATCAGATCAAAAGGAAATTGGGAGGTAGCACCAACTCTCCCTTTCTTGCCCTCATCCTAAAGGAATAAAATCCCTCCAATTTCTCACGTTTTCATCCTATATCAATATGCAATGAAACTTACAAAATCCTAACAAAAATCATAACTAACTAATTGAAATAATTCTTTTCCTCTTTCATTTCGAAGAGTTAATCTTGTTTTATGTATCAAAGAAATATTCTTGACAATATTGTCCTAGTGCAAGAAGCAATCCACTCCAGGAACGAAGCGGGAAAAGAAGGGATGGTCATCAAACTAGATATGGCCAATACATTTGATAGGGTAAATCATCCATCCTATTTCTAAATCTTGAAAAATTGGGATTTTCTCAGGAATTTATTCAATGGATTAAAGCATGTATTGGCCCCGCCAGATTGTGCCATTAGTAAATGGCAGGTCATTGCCTCCAGAGGTATGAGGAAAGGGTGCCCACTTTCTCCCCTTTTAAATATAATCATGGTAGAAATCCTAATCAGAAATATAGAAGCAACAAGGCTTGAAAGGAAATTGTTGAGTTTGAGCATTTCTCAAAATGTTAAAGAAATAAACCACTCTCAATTTGTGCATGATACTCTTTTGTTGGGAAACTCTTCAAAAATTATCACTACTTGATTCAAAAGGATTCTTGATTTATATCTATTTCTGTCTGGTGGGCTAGTCAATAAACAGAAAAGTCAATTTCTAGGTTGGAATTGCAATTAGTCCTCTTTGCAAGAAATATCGAGGATCTTGGGATTTCTAGTTGCTAAACATTGGAATTCATTAACCTATCTTAACATTCCAATCTCCATTGGGCCTTCAAGTAGAGAGGACGGAGAGGCGGTTCCTTAAAAGATCAAAAAAGAGATTTGTTCCTATGGAGCACAATGTTTAAATGTGTCAGGTAAGATTCTTCTTATAAAGTCTGTCCTTTCTCCTCTTTCAGTACTATACATTGGCTCTAAGATTTTAGCTCCCAAAGGCATCATCTGGTGCATTAGTAACATGATTCATAAGTTCTTATGGAAATGGGGGGAAATAATGAGCATCGCTTCCACTTAGTGAAGTAGAGCATTGTAAGGCTCCCAAAAAAGCTAGGAGGTTTAGCAATCAAATATCATGAATACATGAATTTAGATTTGGGAGAAAAGCTAGTATGGAGACTCATTTTAGAGTTTAAGGAATGGTGGAAGAATGCATTCCTCAGAAATTTCTTCCACAAAAATTGAATTATCGTGCTGGAGGAAGAGCCCTGGGATTCTCAGAGCTCTATGGTTTGGATGCTTTACAAAGCTGCGACACTAATAGTTTTGGATCACTTGGGTTGGAACTCAAGGAATGGAATAAGTATCCATCTATGGAAGTATCAGGTCCCTTCTTCATTGTTAGTATCTAAAGATCAAGGAATTCATGAATTGGTACATTAGATGGAGGGGCATGGTCTTCATAGGCTTGTGGATATATCAGAATAGTAAGACAATGGACATTGGAAAGGTTGGCTTTGTCCTCATCTTTCGTCCCACCTTTCTGAGGAGTGTCTCTCTTTGATCAAATCATTAAAAGGATTTTGCATTGGTAGCATCTAACAAAAAGATCGATGAATGTGGACCGGAGGGAAAAAGGCTAATTATACAATTAAATAGGGATATGAATCCTTAATTTCACAACTATTGCACCCTCCAATTTATAGTGTATGGGGAAAAATATGGAACAAGGATGGTCTACCCAAAATTAACACTTCCTACTAGGAATTGGTCCATGGAAAGGTCTTGACTAAGGACAACTTGAAAAAAATGAAAATCCAAGGCCCATCAAGATGTGTGTTGTGTGAAGCAGTGGAAGAGGATATTCAACATGCTTTCTATCAATGCCCCTTTTCAACATAGGTATGGAAAATAATGTTGAGGCTAGTCAAACAGTTTCAAAGTATTCCATTAGAATAGTATGAAATGTTTTAAAATTTGAGACATCAATACCCGAGACACTAAAAATCAAATTCATTACTCATCATATGTTGGGTTGAAATTCCAAAATACATTTGTTGGTCTATTTGGTTAACTTGTAATCAAGCTATATTTCAGAACATCAAGCCCGATACGATCTCCTATTCTTCGAAAGAATCTCAAATTATTTTTGAAGTTATTTCCTCCAAGGGATATGACCCAGCCGAGTTGGAGGATCTATCACCAGAAGAAAATGATTAGCTTAAAATAAGCAAGCCCCTTATCATGATGACAACTTCAAGTCTTGTAATACTTATCCATCATTCATAATTAGAATGGATGAGGATCAGTTCAAGGATTGGCATCGATATTTAAGGAAATACTAGTTATTTTTTTATGGAGCTTCAAAAGGAAATTTGGGAGAGGCAGGAGCATGAGGGGCTATATATAGCCCTGAGGAAGAAATAGTGACAAAATTTTCTTGGGGCTTAGGGGTCAACAAATAACCAAGAAGAGGCCCTAGAATTATGGCAAAGTTTGAATATTGCCTTAGCACAAGGAATTCGACAACATATAGTATTTGGTGATTCAATGATTATAATCCAAAAGTTCCAAAAATCAAGAACTCCCTTGGAAAATATCATACACTATTAATCACAAGAATATGGATGAAAATACAAAAAAAATCTATTGCTTTTTATCATATTAAAAGGGAAAACAACTCAATTGCTGATGGACAGGCCAACAAAGAGAAAATTTAGAAGAAGTTGGCATCATTCAGGACCTCGATAACCCTCTTATTACTCACATCCCATGAAGATTTAATTATCTAAAGTTGGGAGACTAAGACTCCTCGAAAAAATGAAGCATGATTTGCAGCATGTCAATCTAATTAATATAGGCATTAATCCCACTCTTATGATTAGACTGGACAATTTCTAATTAGCAAGCAAGATTGTTGGGAATGGTCTTCCAGATGCGGGAACAAGAATATGGATCCCATGCCACAAGATAGGTGGAGGTTTGTTTAAAGCAAATTTAATTTGAGGATTAAGGGTGGAAAAATAGTTCTCCGCCAGTGTTGATGGAATCTAGTACGCATGTGATCGGGAGTTGGGTGAAGGATTTTGAGCACAGAAATTGTGATACGATAATGAATAATTGGGAAAGGGGCATTTAATGTGAAACAATGGTTCCTGGCATGGAAGGAGAATAAAATCCACATTATAAATGGAGCATGTTATTCTTGAAATTCTCCATGATTTCTATTAGAGCTTCTGCATCTGGTTTTATGGATTCCCTTAATCAAGAAGGCCAAGGAAACCGTAGCAAGGATGTAACACCCTCCTGCCACATCCACCCAAGTAACCATGCCAACCAGGGTAAAAATGAGACGAGCAGCTACTCTGATCATATTCGGCCTCCTAGGTGACCTTAAGGAAGTTGAATCGATGGAACATCACACACATTCATCCAATACCATCAACAGAACCCTTAGGAGACAACTCAGCCACTCAGACAGCTTGTCCCTGTGTCCCACTACTGTTTTGGACCTCTTAAGCCATAGTCGCTCTCATGCTATGGTAAAGAGGGTGACCAGAGACCTAAATTCGCTCTCATAGGCCTATTTGGTAGTGACTTTGGACCAAACTTGCCAGTTCTATGCCAGTGACCCAGAGATTTAAGCCACTTTTTCAGGCCCAAATCCCAAGCCAATACCCAGAATGGAATGAAAGCTTATAATCAAATAAAGTAAATGGAAACAATGATGCAAATTAAGTGAATAGTTGATCAAGACCTTAATTAGACCCCTACTATCCATGACGGGCATTTCGTCAAACATATTTTCAACATGTAACCTATAGGTGTAAATAACAGAATTGAGTGTAGGGATCCCATACTTATCTGAGAATCACCATGAACCATTGTTTCCTCATGTTTTTTGTTTCCTTATCACTTATTAGGTCATAGATACAATATCCATTCAAATACAAGTAAAAACATGTTGAGAGCCAAACATAGTTGTTGCCATAAAATGTACATATAACCAACATAATAGGAACAAAATACCATAAACATATCAGCCATCAAAATCCATATATACACTAGTACATTTACAAATGAAAATCAATGGAAGTAATTCCGCATTAATCAATGCAGTAAACCAACCAACGATGGGACTACCATGTTCCACCCAACCATAGATTAGCTGAGCCAAGTCTCTCTTCAGCCAATCACCCCCATGCCATATTCCAAGCATGAATGTGGGACTCATATAACACATCAAAAACACAAATTGATGTAGATTCCACTGGAGTTCTCCACATATACCGTGAGGAATTTGAGTGCCTCCAAGTCTCTCAAGCTCTACCATGCATCCCAAGTCCAATCTAGGGATCATTAGGCCCTGCACCAAGATAGACTCTCCAGGATTTACTGTGAATTACATCCTGAAATCACTAGGCCTAATGGAGAGAAAATCCACCTCTTGGCTTTACCATATATCCCACCATTCACCGACAAGGATTCCTAGGCCCATTGAGGCACACAATTTGGCTTTACCGCAATCCACAGTCTGGTTCAGGGGCTACTAGGCCAGTGGCTTCGTGCATCCTCAGTCCAGTTCAGGGACCACTACCACCATGTGTTTGTTAATTCTGAGATCCACCCCACTCAGCTTTGAATCCAATCCGACCATCCCACACAAACCATATGAGAGAACCCATCTCATCAAAGCTATCAGGAAATGGTAAGGCTAGGTTGAGAATACTATCACACCTAGAAAAACCCATGCCATGGTAGAGAATAAACACATGCAATCCCATGCATGCCAAATCTAGCATGGAAAATACATATGCAAGTCAATAACTGCAATGAAGCCTGTTGTAGCTACTTGATCATGCCTTTCCTTGCTTGATCTTTGCTTCCTCTTGCCTTCGTTGCCTTTCTTACTCCAATGTCAAAGTGCTCCAAGAAAACTCTAAGTGTCCAAGAGTATGAGAGAGAGAGAATAATGAAAGAGCTCTAAATCTAAACTCACAAAAGGTTACCAACTGATACTCAAAAGCCTTTTATGAATGAGGCCTCTATTTTCTTCATTTTCCATTATTTTCCTTCATTTTCCTCCTCATGTGCAACCTATGACCTTTCACCTCCTTTTTCTCCTAATTTCCATTATTTTCATAAATAATTGTGCCAAAAATGCCATTTTACCTTTCCAAAGCCTTATCCATTGCCTTTTCCAATCTCCCTAGCCATAAACAACCAAATGAACACACACTAGGATGTCTTGCCCAACATTCAGCTTGGAATAAGTGTCCCATTGACTGTGGTTATTGTTTTTAACTTTTATTACATGGAATTTTCACCAAGGCTATTACAGAAACCTCCCCCTTGGGGGAACACCGTCCTTGGTGTTCAATGACGCCTATAACGAACAATACTATTGAAAACAAAACATAATACCCATGGATCTTTATAACATAGCTCATTGCAGTATTTATAATAACCATCTGCTAAGACATAACAACATGACCAAATAACAATCATACCGCATACTCGAGCTTTATAACACAACTCATTATGGTATTTACAATCCAAATATACACATACACATTTGCTTCAACCAGCAAATAACATGATATGATGTCTGCATCTATAACAAGGGAATCCATACGCTCACACCTCCACCCTCAAAGTAATACCAGGATTCACCTCCTTCCCAGGAAGTCCAAAATCCACTGCAAAGTCAAATCCTCATCCAATGTCCAACACTATAATCTCGTGCCACTTGTCCTCTTGATGAACAATTACCAACTCATTTTTCTAGGGTGCACTCCCAATGTGCATATGATTCCATATGGAAATTCTAATGACCAAAAAAATTCCATCCATGGTCTTCCCTTCTCTGTTATACAGTCCCTCAAGAAATCCGTTCAACCCATTAAGTGCAGTTACTCACCTTCCATGTTTCGCTGGCACCCCGATCTTGGGCAGTCCATCCCTTGGCAAGGCTTCCTCGCATCAGAAGATACAAAAACCAAGGCATATCCCTACCTCAAAACCAGCATACCGGTCATAACATGCTCATGGAAATCAATGGACACTATTGGGTACCAGTGTCCCGCAATGGCCCTGCTCCTGAAGTGCTCTACCAACATACTATTGCATTTTCCAATTCCTTTTATTGTTGCTGCCAATTATTGCAATCAATTTCAACCACCCAACTGAGCATGTTCATGCATTCTTGTTCCAAGCACATAGCTTCCATTACATTTTAAATAAATTGAAATAAATTCACATCATACCTCATTGGTAGCTCATCAATAAGGTACATTTGCAATCATTTTCGCTTCTTATCATGACAAGTCAAACTAGCATATTTGACCAAATCAACATGTATAATCATATAACATCATGTTAGTTCAAAACATAACCATGAAAATCATAAATCACATGTAACCATCATAAACCAAAATCTTAGATCACATGTAATCATCATAAAACATAATCATAAATCACATATAATCATCATATACCATAATCATAAATCACATGCATGATAAAACTGAAATAAAACATTGATACTTATCCTTTAATCAATACTTAGCTTCTACCTTTTTCCTTATTCCATATGCACACCGGATCAGTTTCCACACCCGATAAACACCCAGTGACTTCTCCTCAACCAGGTGAAAATTTACATAGTGTGCCTCATAGACATACAACCACACATGGCATACAACTCCATGCAATACATGCACCTACATAATGCATACATAGTACCACATGCCCTCAACACAACATGTATGACATGCACACAATACCACACGTGCACCAGTACCATATGTACAACATGTACAAAGTACCACTTGTACATCGCACCACCTGCACAAGGTGTGCATAACATTACCTGTACATGGCACCACCTGCACAACGTCTACAAAGTGCCATATGTATACTACACCACTTGTACAACATGTATACAATACCTAATGTAGACAGTACCACACACATGACATGTATACGACATCATACAAATACAACGCCACATGCACGACATGTACACATCACCACCTACACACAACGCCACTTGTACAACATGTATACAACACCACATGCACACAACACCACTTGTACAATCATGCACACAACACTATATGTACATAGCACCACATGTACAACATGCACACAACACCACCTGTACATAGCACTACATATCCAACATGTACATAATATCATCTGTACATAGCACCTCATATCCAACATGCACAGAGAACCATATGCACACAACGCCGCATATACATCATGCACACAGTACAATATGTACATAACACTACATATCCAACATCTTCATAGCACAATCCATACCCAGCACTGCATATGCAATATTCGCACAACACTATATGTACCATCCTGTACATAACGTTTCATAAGAAACATGTACACACGCTATGTATACACAACACCGCATGCACACAATATCACAGATCAAACATGTACAACATATACAACATGTGCACAACAATAGTACCACACATTGAAAACCATATTGTCTTTACCAAGCAACCTTTCTTCAAGTGTCTTATCCATGCTTGTCCTAGCATGTCGCTGACCACTCTTCTTTCATTCCGTTGTTGTATCCCTCGGTATAACATGTCCATAATATAAGCATAGGCATAATACAAGAATACAATATAAATTCATATTCACATGATATTGACCTCATATATTTCTCATGACTACTCTTCCCACTTGATTCCTCGTAGCCAAGAACCTCTTCATGTCATTCACCTGTGTAAGCAATCATTTCTCCACAAGAATGATTCATAATGACCTTCTATACAGTGACATAAATAAATGGATACATACATACATATACATAAACATCAAAATAAAATGATAATTATCTCGTGAGTCAGTGTGATACATACATACATATGTACATATAAAATAATCATGATCCATGATAATCCTATCATACATGACATACATACATACATACATGTATACATATATAATATTAGCATAATCACGATCACAACATAATTACCATATAACATAAGGTCTAGGTTAAGAGAACTTTCTTATTATAGCATGCACAACATTAAGAATAGTCATTCCCAACATAGCCAAGGCATCTGATGCCTCATAAACATTTACTTTACCTTTTTGGTTACCTTTCTCATGTATGTACTACTACTGTCCATTTACCATAATGGACCCAACCAGTCCATCGACTGTCATATTCTTACCTTCCGATGTGCTTACTCATGCACTGAGCTTCATCTGTGTCTTACATTACCTGTCAGGTACATATGGCTCTCTTCGAGCTCCATTAACTTTCTTCTTTCCCAACCAATTCCCAAGACTCAAAGCATAAAAGGTAAGACAAGAAACAACCAAGAAGAAAACCATGAAAACCAATAACAACAATACGACACCACAACCAAAGTGGCATGATCATGCACTAGACGCAAACAAAACTGCAAATCAAGCACAAGAAAATCACAAAAGAGTAAAAGCATAAGATGCAAACAAAACAACAAATCAAACATGACAATTCACCAAAAGACCAAAAGCAATCAACAAACATCATGACTCAATCCCCATGGTTCCCAAGGAAAGCTCAACCTGAGTCTTCTCCAAGGTCTCATGGCAACCTCTCTTTCCATGCAACTCCTTGCATCATGTGTTCATTAACACATAATCGTTAGTGCATAAATAAAAATAACAATACACTAGTTACCTCATCTTGTTGTGCCAAGCACGTTTCTTGCAACTGAACTCCAATCCTTTGACAGGTCCACCTATAACTAAAGACTAGCTAATCTACTTGTCAAGTACATGCTCATGAATATAACATATATCCCCATAATTTCAGACAAATTCAAGGTTAAGAATACTTCCTGCATGCAAAGGACTCATTCGTTTGAAATTAGGGTTTCCAAGCATAACCAAAGGAATTCTTTCCCAATTCCTTTCTTTTACGTTTTTACCTTTTTGCAATCGAGGCTTGCTATGCGTTGTTACATCACCCGACTGTTATTGATATAAACACATCAACTACTACCTTGTCAGGCTAATACCGGCATGCTTCCTGCAACTTCTCACACATATCAACCACATGTTCCAAATATTAAGACAATCATATCTATCAGTTCGAAATCAACCTTCACAAACAATCATGTCGTAATCCATAGGCAACTCATAGTCATTAGACATAATGCTACAACTATCAACTACATTCAAGTACATATCAATTGCCTCAACACATATGTGTTAGTAAAATCATCTTAAAACAAAATCATTGGAACACATAATCGTACTATGCAACTCATCAAACATTCAACCAACTTGCAAACATACCATGTTAAATAAATCGACTAGATGACATGATAGACACCAAACACTCAACCTCAAATAAACGACATAATCAAGAATGAAGCACCAAGTATACTACATAAGAAAACTCACACCTTAGCGTATCTCAGGGGAGGAAATCTTGTCTATACAATCAGTCCATATTAGCACGATATAACTTCACAACATATCAACTCAACATAAATAAGGGCATGATATCCAAAATTGTCACTAGCTAATATGTATACATCATAACTCATACACAATTATCATTCACACATATGCAAAGTGAATCTAGATTAGTACATCACCATATCGCAAATATTTCTGCTCATACCTAAATATCGCAACCATAACCATCTGCATAGGTAAAAACAAGTTAACACAATACATTTGACATCAAGATCTTCAATGCAATTAACATAACCACCACGTATATGAGCAATCCAAATTACAACATCAAGATCTCAATGAAATAACCCTAATCATCAAGTTAATAGTATATAACAATAATAAGCTATATATCATGATCATCAACAACATATAACCTAATCATCAAGTTGTCTAACATAAAACAACAATAGAAATTCATACAACCATAGGTTACCATCATTCTTGAATATCTGACACATGTGCATATAACTACACTAATCAACTAACACCTATCATGAATGTAACCATAACATCAAAGGACATGTACATAAACCTAATGTATATAACAATCCTTGACTTATATACCTGCAAGCCAAACATACATTATCTGTATGACGATCTGCTCTTATCCCAAGGTCTAATGTTGCAACCTCATTATGCTGATCTACATCTCCTTCTTTATCTCATCCAACACATTAGCATCATAACAACCAATATCACCATGATGACATAATTTGTATACAATGACTTCACAATGCATGTTTAGCCTATTATTCATGCATAACTATAACCAAGACCATGCATGCATAACAACTACATATACACATATAACACATGAGTACCAAACCATATACACCTCATTCTAGCTAGAGTCCAATCATCAATGCATGACCATATCAACTACACAAACCATGACCTCATGCATGAAAATAACCATTACTTAATTATACACATTGACACATGCAACTATCAACATTCATAAGCAATGCCTAATCAACTACACATATGCATGAATGCATATAGTGGAGCATAAGCGATCAATGCTTGTAACCAAACTGCAAGACTGATACATGTAATAAAAAATTCAAGAATGTAGCCTAA
The DNA here is from genome assembly GCA_031772625.1 of Pinus tabuliformis. Classification (NCBI taxonomy): domain Eukaryota; kingdom Viridiplantae; phylum Streptophyta; class Pinopsida; order Pinales; family Pinaceae; genus Pinus; species Pinus tabuliformis. The sequence goes on from CM062805.1 coordinate 1,358,129,497, forward strand.
CATACAAGGATGTAAGTAGGCAACATATAATCAACATGTAAGTGACATATAACCATATACAACCAGTCATATACTTAGGGCAAATTCATTCCACAAAATCAATCATCAATGATCAAATTATCCATGATAATCATACTACAACCCTAATCAATCATCAAGAAAATGCAACAAGCACATGAAATGGAAGTGTTGGAAACACACATGCAATTGGCATGCATGCATGAGTAACACATTCAACCCATCCAATCCTAGATTTGAAGCATGCTCTGATACCACTCTGTAACAACCTCCTCCCACATCCACCCAAGTAACCATGCCAATAGGGGTAAACATGAGACAAGAGGCTACTATGATCAGATTCGACATCCTAGGTGACCTTAAGGAAGTGGAATTGACAGAGCATCACACACAATAATCCAATACCATCAACAACCCTTATGAGACAATTTAGCCACTCAGACAACCTGTCCCTGGGTCCCATTGTTTTTTTAGACCTCTTAGGCCATAGTCCCTCTCATGCTATGGGAAAGAAGGTGACCAAAGACCTAAATTCACTCTCATAGGCCTGTCTTCCAACAACTCTGGACCAAACTTGCCAGTTCTGTGCTAGCGACCCCGAGATTTAAGCCACTTTTTCAAGCCCAGAGCCCAGGCCAATACTTAGAATGGAATTAAAGCTTAGAATCAAGTAAAGTACGAGGAAACAATAATGCAAAAGTAAATAGTTGATCAAGACCTTAACCAGACCCCTACTATCCACGATAGGCATTTCGTTAAAAATATTTTCAACATGTAACCTACAAGTGTAAAAAACATAATTAAGTGTAAGGATCCCATACTTATTTGAGAATCACCATGAACCATTGTTTCCTCATGTCTTTTGTTGACTTATCACTTATTAGGTCATAGATACAATATCCATTCAAAGACAAGTAAAAACATGTTGAGATCCAAACATAGCTACTGCCATAAAATTTACATATAACCAACAGAATAGAACAAAAATACCATAAACATACCATCCATCAAAATCCATATATACACCAATGCATTTACACATGAAAATCAATGGAAGTAATTTCTCATTAGTCAATGCAATGAACCAACCGGTGATGGGACTACCACGTTCCACCTGACCATAGATTGGCTGAACCAAGTCTCTCTTCAGCTAATCAACCCCGTGCCATATTCCAAGCATGAATGTGGGACTCATATAATACATCAAAAACAACAATCAGTGTGGATGCCACCAAAGTTCTCTGCCTACACTGTGAGGAATTTGAGTGCCTCCTAGTCTCTCAGGCTTTACCGTGCATCTACAGTCTGATCTAGGAATCACAAGGCCCTACACTGAGACATACTCTCCAGGATTTACTATGCATTCCGTCCCAGAATTACTAGGACCAATGAAGAGAAAATGCACCTCTTGGATTTACTGTATATCCTGCCATTCACCGGCAAGAATTCCTAGGCCCACTAAGGCACACAATCTGGCTTTACTGCAACCCACAATCTAGTTCAGGGGCTCCTAGGCCAATGCCTTCATGCATCCTCAGTCCAGTTCAAGGACCACTACCACCATGTGTTTGTCAATTCAGAGATCCACCCCACCTAGCATTGAATCCAATCCAGCAATCCCACACAAACTGTATGAGAGAACCCATCTCATCAAAGCTATTAGGAAATGGCAAGGCTAGGCTAAAAATACTGTCACACCTGGAAAAACCCATGCCATGGTAGAGAAGAAACACATGCAATCCCATGCATGCGAAATCTAGCAAGGAAAATGCACATGCAAGACGATACATGTAATGAAGCCTATTGTAGCTGCTTGATCCTGCCTTTCCCTGCTTGATCTTTGCTTCCTCTTGCCTTCTTTGCATTTCTTACTCCAATGCCAAAGTGCTCCAAGAAAACTCTAAGTGTCCAAGAGTATGAGAGAGAGAGAGAGAGAATAATTAAAGAGCTCCAAATATAAACTCACAAAAGGTTACCACTGATCCTCAGAAGCCTCTTTATAACTGAGGACTCTATTTTCTTCATTTTCCATTATTTTCCTTCATTTTCCTCCTCACATGCAACATGTGACCTTTCACCTCCTTTTTCTCATAATTTCCATTATTTTCATAAATAATTGTGCCAAAAATGCCATTTTTCCTTTCCAATGCCTTATCCATTGCCTTTGCCAATCTCCTTATCCATTAAAAACCAAATGAAGACACACTAGGATATATTGCCTAACATTCAAATTGGAATAAGTGTCCCATTGACCATGGTTATTGTTTTTAACCTTTATTACTTGGAATTCTCACCAGGGCTATTACAAAGGATCAGTTGTTGATCACAACGGAAGAAATGTTAGCCACGATGTCAAAGCTCAAGGAACAAGTGACATTGGAAGCTCACTCACAGTTTTCCCTGCTCACTTGTCAATTGGAAGACATGATAAAGGAATTGGAGTGTCTCTAGCTTATGGTGGATAATTCAATGAAGAAGGTGGATAACCTCAGCCTCAAGGTGGATGGAATTGAAGTAGAAGTGGAGATGGTGACAATTGGTGTTTTAAAGGAGGTCTACATCCTTTTTAATCATCCTCCTCCAAGTGTTCATGAAGAGCTTCAACCCAACAAACCCCATGACTAGCCTTTGGTAGAACCATCCCCGCAACAAATGGAAGCAATGGAAGGCGAGCAAGCTAACGACGAATAGGAAGAAATGAAAGTTTATGGTCAGATAATCCCGTAATGTTTGAATGTATTGTAATTTTGCTAAATACTGTGGGGAATTTTGGAGGATATATAAAATAAATGTTGTAATAATCCTTGCATGGAAAAGACCAGGTAGAAACCGAAAGTTTAGTGAACAATTCTGGTCTACTACTGAAGAAGATTTATCTTTGTATGTAAGTGTACTGGCCCATACCCCAACTGAATTAATATAATCTATTTGTTTCTTTGTAACAATCTATATTAGATACTAAAAAAACCCTATATTATATTATATTTTTCCAATATATTGGTTTTAGTTTAGGGGTAGGCCTCCATCCCCAGGAGGCCTGCACGATGGGCTATTACCTCAGCGATAGAAGGCGCCCTTGATAATCACATCATTTTCCGTTGGCTTTGAATTCTCTCGGTCACATGGATAGTTCAATGTGCTCATCAACCTATGACCTAGAGACGTGGATCATCCAAAGCACATTAGCATGGCGTACACCTCCTATTTGTTTGAACTAGGGTTTGCAACCACATCCCTGAGTTAGGTGTTGATGAGCACATTGAACCATCCATGTGACTAAGAGCCTCCACATCCCAAGCACAATGAAACGATTATCATGGGCTCACTCTACCGCTAAGTTAATAGCCCATCATGCAAGCATCTTGGGAATGAAGGTCTGTCCCTACACCAACATTGATATATTGGAATAATTTAATATAATATAAGATTTTATTAGTATCTAATATAGACATTTATTATTTATAATATCTAACAATTACAATATCTAATAACTATTATAAGTACTTATTAATAAGTATCTATTGATATAGGAAAAAATATCTATTAATGTATTTATTAATAGTTATTAATATGGCTATAGAATTAATATGTGTTATGTATTTATTAGTCATTATCACTTTAGGTATAGGTTTTAACAACTACTTAATGATTAATTTTAATTGTTTCTCTTAAGTCTCCTTTTTAGAGTTTTTATACCTAACCTTCTTGTTGTTTCTTTATTTCCTTCCTTGGTCCCTACCCTTGTGTATTTATAGTTCACTTTGAAAATGCTTTCTCTAGACACATGTCCTCATGATGGGTTTTGTTATTGACTCGAAACGTCAATATTAATGAAGAATACTATGGATAATAATATTATTGTTCTTTCATCAAACTATATTGAATCAACTTATTATTTTTATTACTTTTTACCTTCTTATTACTTTTTTTTAAATTAAATTGACATCATATTTTATAATTATTAGTTTTTAATTTATCATTTCACCACAACATCTGATCTAACACATCACTACAATTTCTTCCTCATACTAAACTATTAAACACCTCTCAACACAAAAATATTTATACCAATTTTTATTCAATAAATATATACTTGTTTTAGGAGGTTACAACCTACTTTAACGGATTAGGGAAGGGTTGTCTCTTCGGTGATTATGTAAACATGGTCTCCAAAGATGATTAACGAAAATTGGTTCTTTTCATTATTAACACCTTTTCGATATGGCTTGAGCAAAGTATTTATTGAGTGAAGACTAGAGGTAGTGTGTGTAGTATGACCATATCAACTACACAAACCATGACCCCATGCATGACAACAACCATTAATCCATTATACACATTTCCATATACAACTATCAACATGAATAAGCAATGCCTAATCAACTACACATATGCATGAATGCATGTAGTTGAGCATAAGCGATCAATTCTTGTAACCAACCTACAAGACTGATACATGTAATCAAACATTCAAGAATGTAGCCTAGCATACAAGGATCTAAGTAGGAAGCATATAATCAACATGTAAATGACATATAACCATATACAACCAGTCATATACTTACGACAAATGCATTCCACAAAATCAATCATCAATTATCAAATTCTCCATCATAACCATACTACAACCCTAATCAATCGTTAAGAAATGCAACAAGCACATGAAATTCAAGTGTTGGAGACACACATGCAATTGGCATGCATGCATGACTAACACATTCAACCCATCCAATCCGAGAGTTGAACCATGCTCTAATACCACTCTGTAAAACCCTCCTCCCACATCCACCCAAGTAACCATGCTAACCAGGGTAAACACGAGACAAGAGGCTACTGTGATCAGATTCGACCTCCTAGGTGGCCTTAAGGAAGTGGAATCGATGGAACATTGCGCACAGTCATCCAGTACCATCAATAGAACCCTATTCAGCCTATCCCTAGGTCCCACTGATGTTTTGGACCTCTTAGGCCATAGTCACTCTCATGCTATGGGTAAGAGGGCGACCATAGAACTAAAATCTCTCTCATAGGCCTATCTGCCAGCAACTGTGGACCAAACTTGCTAGTTTTGTGCCAGCGGCCCCGAGATTTAAGCCACTTTTTCAAGCCCAGAGCCTAGGCCACTACGCAAAATGGAATGAAAACTTAGAATCAGGTAAATTATAGGGAAACAATGATGCAAAATAAATAGTTTATCAAGACCTTAACCAAACCCCTACTAGCCATGACAGACATCTTTTCAAACATATTTTCAACATGTAACCTACAAGTGTAAACAACTAAGTGTATGTATCCCATACTTATCTGAGAATTTCCATGAACCATTGTTTCCTCATGTCTTTTGCTGCCTTATCACTTATTAGGGCATAGATACAATATCCATTTAGATACAAGTAAAAACATGTTGAGAGCCAAAACATAGTTGCTGCCATAAAATATACATATAACTAGCATAATAGGAACATAAATACCATAAACATATCAGCCATCAAAATCCATATATACACTAATACATTTACACATGAAAATCAATGGAAGTAATTTCCCATTAATCAATGCAATGAACCAACCGGTGATGGGACTACCACGTTTTGCCCGACCATAGATTGGTTGAGCCAAATCTCTCTTCAGCCAATCACCCCTATGCCATATTCCAAGCATGAATGTGGGACTCGTAGAACACATCAAAAACACCAATCAATGTGGATGCCACCAGAGTTCTCTGCCTACACCGTGATTAATTTGAGTGCCTCCTAGTCTCTCAGGCTTTACCGTGCATCCGCAGTCCAATCTAGGGATCACCAGGCCCTACACCAAAACATACTCTCTAGGCTTTACCATGCATTCCATCCCGGAATCATTAGGCCCAAGGGAGAGAAAATTCACCTCTTGGCTTTATTGTATATTTTGCCATTCACTGGAAAGGATTCCTAGGCTCACCGAGGCACACAATCTAGCTTTAGCGTAACCCATAGTCTAGTTCAAGGGCTACTAGGCCAGTGGCTTCGTGCATCCTCAATCCGGTTCAGGGACCACTACCACCATGTGTTTGTCAATTCAGATATCCATCCCACTCGGCTTCGAATCCAATCCGTCCATCCCACACAAATCGTATGAGAGAACCCATCTCATCAAAGCTATTAGGAAATGGCAAGGCTAGGATGAAAATATTGTCACACCTAGAAAAACCCATGCCATGGTAGAGAAGAAACACATACAATCCCATGCATGCCAAATCTAGCAAGGAAAATACAAGTGCAAGTTGATCTCTGCAATGAAGCTTGTTGCTTAATCCTACCTTTCCCTACTTGATCTTTTCTTGATCTTTCCTTCTTTTCCTTTTTTTCTCCAATGCCAAAGTGCTCCAATAAAACTCTAATTTTCCAAGAGTATGAGAGAGAGAATAATGAAAGAGCTCCAAAGCTAAACTCACAAAAGGTTACCAACTAATTGTCATAATACTTTTTATGAATGAGGCCTTTATTTTCTTCATTTTCCATTATTTTCCTTCATTTTCCTCCTCACATGCAACATGTGACCTTTCACCTCCTTTTTCTCCTAACTTCCATTATTTTCATAAATAATTGTACCAAAAATTCATTTTTTCCTTTCCAAAGCCTTAGCAGTTGCCTTTTCCAATCTCTTTAGCCATAAACAACCAAATGAACACACACTAGGATGTCTTGCCCAACATTCAGCTTGGAATAAGTGTCCCATCGACCATGGTTATTGTTTTAAACTTTTATTACATGGAATTTTCACAAGGATGGTTACAAAGAATCACCTGCTGATCACAATGGAAGAAATGTTATTCGCGATGTCAAAGCTCAAGGAACAAGTGACATTGGAAGCTCACTCACATTTTTCCCTGCTCACTTGTCAATTGGAAGACCTAAGAAAGGAATTGGAGTGTCTCTAGCTTATGGTGGATAATCAACAAAGAAGGTGGATAACCTCAGCCTCAAGGTGAATGGAATTGAAGTAGTAGTGGAGATGGCGATGATTGGTGTTTTAAAGGAGGTATATAGTATTTTTAATCCTCCTCCTCCAAGGGTTCATGAAGAGCTTCAGCTTCACGAACCCCATGACTAGCCTCTGGTAGAACCACACCTGCAACAAACGAAAGAAATGGAAGGTGAGCAAGTTGACAACGAACAAGCATAAATGCAATTTTGTGGTCAGATAATCCCATAATGTTTGAAAGTATTGTGACTTTGCTAAATACTGTGGGGTATTTTGGAGGATATATAAAATAAATGTTGTAAGAATCCTTGCATGGAAAAGACGAGGTAGAAACTAAATTTTTAGTGAACAATTTCTACTCTACTACTGAAGAAGAGTTATCTTTGTATGTAAGTGTTCTAGCCAGTACACCAACTGAATTAATATAATCTATCTGTTTCTTTTAATATATATATATATATATATATATATATATATATATATATATATATATATATATATATTGTAATTATTAGATATTATAACTAATAACAATCTATATTAGATACTAACAAAACCCTATATTATATTATATTTTTCCAATATATTGGTGTTAGTGTAGGCGTAGGCCTCCATCCCCAGGAGGCTTGCACGATGGGCTATTACCTCAGTGATAGAATGCGCCCTTGATAATCACTTCATTGTTCATTGTCTTTGAAGTCTCTCGGTCACATGGATAGTTCAATGTGCTCATCAACCTCTCACCCATAGATGTGGATCATCCAAAGCACATTAGCATGGTGTACTCCTCCTATTTGTTTGAACTAGGGTTTGCAACCACATCTCTGAGTTAGGTGTTGATGAGCACATTGAACCATCCATGTGACTAAGAGCCTCCACATCCCAAGCACAATGACACGATTATCATGGACTCACTCTACCGCTAAGTTAATAACCCATCATGCAAGCATCTTGGGAATGAAGGTCTGCCCCTACACCAACACTGATATATTATAATAATTTAATCTAATATAAGCTTTTATTAGTATCTAATATAGAATTTTATTATTTATAATATCTAACAATTACAATGTCCAATAATTATTATAAGTATTTATTAATAAGTATCTATTGGTATAGGCAAAAATATCTATTAATGTATTTATTAATAGTTATTAATATGGCTATAGAATTAATATTTATTAGTCATTATTACTTTAGGTATAGGTTTTAACAACTACCTAATAATTATTTTTAATTGTTTCTCTTAAGCCTCTTTTTTAGGGTTTTTATACCCAACCTTCTTCTTGTTTCTTTATTTCCTCCCGTGGTCCCTACCCTTGTGTATTTATAGTTCACTTTGACAATGATTTCTCTAGACACATGTCCTTATGATGGGTTTTGTTATTGACTCGAAATATCAATATTAATGAAGAATACTATAGATAATAATCTTGTTATTCTTTCATCAAATTATATTGAATCAACTTCTTATTTTTATTATTTTTTTTAATTAAATCAACATCAAATTTTATATTTTTTTTTTTTTTTAAGCATTTCTCTGCAACATCTCATCTAAAACATCACTACAATTTCTTCCTCATAACTCTTAAACACCTCTCAACACAAAATCTTTATACCCATTTTTATTTAAGAAATATATACTTGTTTTAGGAGGTTAAAACCTACTTTAACGGCTTAGGGAAGGGTTGTCTCCTTCGGTGATTATGTAAAGATGGTCTCCAAAGATGATTAACGAAAATGAATGCTTTTCATTACTAACACATTTTCAAAGTATTTATTGAGTGAAGACTTTGCCATGGAAAAGTGACAAATCACATGAAAGGAAGCTAAAGATTTCCATTGGACACATATTTCAAAATTTCCAGGGGAATTAGGAATAATGATTAATGAAGCTTAGGGATAATTATTAATGAAAGCTTCATTGAATGATGTTGTCTTAAACTTTGTTTTTATCTCCCACAAATTTGATTGACTTATTCTTTGCATCACTTATTCAAAGATGAGCCTTCATTCAATCCATTTAGTTTTTCCAGTTGGGGACAACATGTGCATTTCCATGGGATTAACCACTTGAATTAGAAGTTGAAACCATGTGGCAACTCAAACCATTGTGGTCCTCATCTGTCTAATCCCATCCACTCACCCATTGAAAAAATGTGGCAATGAAGCCATTGTGGTCCTCATCCTTCTTATCCAAGCTATGGGGCACTTGTCAGAGTAGTTTGACTTGTCATGGTATTGAGATAAAGTGATTGGCATGATAATGATCAAAATTGGGTGTGTTTTGTTTGTAATAATGTATTTGACTAGGTATTTTTTAAGGTATGATGCCATGTTAATGTTACAAATACTCATCTATTAAGAATCTTTGAGAAATTATAGTGTACTAATCGTTTCGAGCACTTGACATAATGATTGACTTTTAGCAAAAATTTAGTAATTGAGTTTCTGGTATTAAAGCATTTGATTCATTTTCCTATCGTGTTAAATGCTATAAAGATTAATTTCATAAACATATTATAATTTAAATGAAAAAATGTTATATATAATTTAATTGTGATATTATTATATATAATTTAAATAAAATACTACAATAAAAAAATATTTGAATGTGATATTAAATAAATATTAGAATATTTCATAGTTATTATAATATTGAAATTAATTGTGAAAAAAATAATAATGATTTTATCATTAAATATTATATAAAAATACATATTTTGTTTTATATTTAATTTTAATTTATAACTTTCATATATATATTTTTATCATTATTTTTATTCAAATTATATTAAAATTTAAAATATATTTATCATTAATATTATTAAAATTATATTAAAAAATGTTAAATATATTTATTTATTTTAAAATGAATTTTTAAAATTATACAAAATAAGGAAAAATAATTAGGTATTTAATTTTGTATATAGTCAAAAATGTTTTTTGACTTTTTGAAATAAATAGTTAAAATCAGCACAAATATATTTTATAGCTAGATTTATTAAAAAAATGATGAACATATTTTTATGTAAAAAATTATAATTATAATAATTTTACAACATTTTATGTGAAAATCATATTTATAATATTTCTATTTTTTTTTAGAGTTGGATTTTTCTTTTTATCTTTTTATATAACATTTTTTCTATTAGACTTATTTATCAAATTTCGTTTTATTTCTTTGTATAACATTTTTTAATATTATATATATTTATCAAATTTCCATCTTTCATATATTTAGTTATTTATATTTATATTTAAAAACTATAATTAATAACATGTAATAACATCTCCATTATATTAAACGGTAAAAAATTTCATTACTTTTAATATAATTATAATATTAAATTACAGAAATAGTATATATGTATGAAAAATTATAATATTAAATTGTATAAAAATAAATACTTATAATATAAAAAATTTACTTATAATTGTTATAACTATAGTATTTTATTTTCAAATTCCATTAAATTGTTAAAAGGAAAAAATAATTTACAATAAAAAAATAGTACAAACAGGCTTGTTATATATATATAACAAAAATAAATATACTATATTAATAAATAAAAATAAACATATTTAAGTGTTCGGTTAAAGTGGTTAGAAGCAGTTATTAATCATTTAATATCAAAGGCTATATTGTGACATGATGTTTTCCTTGAGCCATTTATTAAATATTTTGATTATAATATAATTGTTGATAAACCTCAAGTTAGTGAAAATTTTATTTTATCCTTAGTATCATTTTCAATTAAAACTCTGTTTTTATCCTACACAACATCTTCAAAATGCGGATAAGTTCATCAAATACTATGCATATTTGTAATTAAAAAGAAAGATATATTATCTAAATAATTGTGATGTAAAATATAGAATATGATAGGTCTATTGAATATAGACAAGTGAAATATAGAATATGATGGGTCTATTGAATATTGTTTATAATAGTAAGTATTAGTAACTAAAAAATTGTCAAAATATTTGATATTATATTATATTAAAACAATGTTTAATATTATACTTAAAAATATTTTATAATTTTTTTCCAACCATTCAAAATAATATAAAAGTATATTCATTATTTTAACTTAAAATAAAATTAAAATCATTTCAAATTGATAAAAATTACAAATATTGAATACTAAAATTAAGAAGAAAATTATAATAAATATATTTAAAAATATTTTCTGAAAAAAATATATTTAAAAATATGAAATCTAATTTCATTATCATAATAATTATGTTATCTAAATCTTAGTTTACGTTCATAAAACATTTACTCTCTTTCTTTTCTCAAATTCCAAACTTAATAAATTTTAATTTAAAAAATCATAAAAACCAATAAAAATTCAAAACCTTCAAAACCCATTAATAAACTTAATGAAAAAGTAATAACTTGGAAACCATCCTATATCATGGGTATGAATAGGTGGTCAAAGGCAAAGTTCCTCCTTAACAACTCTTAAGATCATGCACTAACAACATCCAAAAGGCCAAGATAAACCTTCAAGATTGTTAACTCCCAACATAAAACATCAAGATTGTCAACCTCCAAGGCTGCCAAAAGATTCTCTCCATGGATGATTGGATAAAAAAAACAAGGTAGTTTTGTCATTAATGATCACATTCACGTATTTCTGGGTATATAGTGAACACTCATCATCAAACCCAGGGGAAATGACAAAGCGATGAAAGGAAATTCAAGAATTCATTGCATCTGGAGTTCAAAACTTTTCAGGAACATAATGGATGTCTATTTCACATGAGTAGTTTTGAAAAGTTTAACTTATTGCCCCATGGATTTGATGGGAGAAATGAAACTCTTCCCTAGAAGAGGAGCCCTAGACAATTGTATTTATGTTTTACCTTTCAATCAATTGTTCAATGCGCATTTCTGTGGGACTAAATCATAGGCATTAAAATTTTGAAAGCCATGGGCCAACTCATGACCATTGTGGTCCTTACCTCAATGGAGCCATGTGGCATATCTAAAATTGTAGCATTTGAGGTGACCTCCTTAACCTAGCCTATAGCCTTCGACCCCCAGCTAAGCACAAAGCTTTTTGCTAGTCAATAACGTGTAAGACATCACTATTCTAACAAAGTAATGTTATAACAAATTACAACACAACTTTGTTGATGGAATCAAAGGGTTCATATTACTAATTAGGGCATAAATTAATTAAAAGATAGTGATTACTATGCATATATTTTATAACAATTTTAAGGTGTTTTAATATTTTGAATTTTTTAACACATAAGATATCATTATTTTAACAAGTGAATGTTACAACACAAATTTGTTGATAGAATCAAAGGGTTCACATTATTAATTATGGTATAAATTAATTAAAAGATAGTGATTACTATGGATATATTTTAGAACAATTTTAAGATGTTTTAGTATTTTGAATTTTTTAACGTGTAAGACATCACTATTTTAACAAGTGAATGTTACAACACAACTTTGTTGATAGAATCAAAGAGTTCATATTACTAATCACTGCATAAATTAATTAAAAGATAGTGATTACTATGAATATATTTTAGAACAATGCTTGGGTGTTTTAATAATTTGATTTTTTTTAGGTTAATTCTCATATGAAGTGGTGGAGTGGAAGTAAGGTGAGTTTATGATATATAAGTTTTATTATTAAATGTTAGTTTTGATATAATTTGTTAGTGTTTATATTTTTAAGTGATATTTATAATTTTATTTTAAAAGTGTCATATGATAATATAAAATTTCAATTATAATATATGAAATCAATTTTAATATAATAAATTTTAGTTGAAAGAAGATTATAAACATCATGTAAGTCTTTTTATAGCACCTGAGGAGACCAATTTCTATAATAATAAAATTGTGTGGTTTATGAAATAAGGCATGTGAATCTCTTTCACTCTCTAGACTCCAGATCTACGATATCAAATAATTCACTTGTGGTTCCTATACTTATGCCTCATTCACATGAATTTAAGGTCAAAGTGTTCATAACATCTAAACAATATGAGTCATCCATTACGTAATTTTAAATTTAGTGTTCTATATAGTATAAGTTCTACTAATGCATCTTACACATATACACATTGGTTTGCATATAATAATAGCTTACATAAAATACACTGTATCTTAAATAATGTAAATGAACATATAACATTGAGTATGATGTGCTTTAAGTACAATGCATTGATGTGTTTTTTGGTGCATGTTTTTCACCCCATTAGCAACCTCTCTAAGGGAAGATAGTGCTCAAACATATGAAGAATGACAACAAAATTCAATAATTTAGAAAAACATAAATTTAAAATAAGATGCAAAGAAAACAAACATTAACACTAGGAAAGAAAGAAAATATTGAAAAATGATAAATCAACTAAAATAATTTTTAAGTTTACTCTAATAATAATCATAATAGTTTTATTTGATACACCAAAATGTTGTTTCATATAACATGTTGATTTTCTTAAATACATAATATATTAAAAAAAAAACTTTAATTAACATGTTGATTTTCTTAAAAACTTAATATATTAAAAAAAAAACTTTAATTACTAATTTTATCAAGGAGATTTTTTTTTACTAAATTCTATTTTATAGTAAAAAATATCAATAAACCAATTTAACAATGTTAAAATTTAAAACAAATATTTATTATTTAAATCTCTCTTAAATAAATTAAAATTTTTCATAATTTAATTCGATCAAAATTAAAATCTCCATATATATATATAGTTCCAAAATCTTTATCTCGCTAGAAACTTTTGCTCGGGTAAATTTAGATTCTAATATCCTTAAGTAAAACTAATTTTCATGGGTGAATACTAAAGCTTCTTATAATCCTAACTTAATATATACTTTCTCTTCTACCTATATTTAAACCCTTTGGTTATTTTTATATTTTCTTATTTTTCAAAAAAAAATCAAAATACCTAGCTCCCACAATCATATGCTCTTAGGTCCTAAATTTCATTTAGTATGCCCGGTTCACAATCATATCCTTATGGATCCCAATGAACCTTTCATACATCCCTTATATTTTTATAAAGCTCAAAGATATTGTCATAACCCATGGTTTTAATTCACTCCTCTTTGAGCTTTTGTGGAAGTATTGCAATGTCCAAAATGGTCGTTGTTACCATTAAAGCCTCATTCTTCTTTGATCCATAGAATACTGAATGTACCACCAAGACATAAGTAGCGGGACTAAGCTCTCTCTCCATGTTACTGGGGGTTGCCATTTGTAGTAGGAAATGAGTATGTGGTGAAGGTGGAATGCAATATCAACCTAGATTATGTGGTGAAGGTTGAATGTCGTATCACCCTACATTAGGAAATTATTATATTAGTATATGCTTTTATAGAAGTGTTCAATTATTTAGTGTCCATTTATGTGCTTTTATTTAGTTTTATTGTATCACTCTTTTTCGATGAAGTTATGGTAATCATGGAAAATTTAGGCAACATTAATATTTTTTTTTTTCTCGGTAAAAGACTATCTAAACTATTGTATTATATGTACATGAAAACTTTTACAAACAGTGAGACATGCCTGCCAGGGCCAGCAAATGCACCCTAGATTTCTTGGCTTGAGCGCAGAGAGCTCCCACGCAGGGGCAGCATCTACAAAATTCCCAGCTTCCAAAAGCTCCCGCGCAGGGGCAGCACCGACTAGACTTCCCATAATTGTTGCCAAAATTAACAAAATTCCTCCAGAGAGGCCCAACAGACATGAAAACTAATGCACTAAGGTGCAACTTTACACAAAATAGACACAGGACTGCCCACGCAGGGGCTTACTACTGATATTGACTGAGTGCTATGGCTATCAGACAGCCAAAACTGAACCAACATAAACTGAACAGTGTAGAGAATTGACCAGAGACCATACAAACATGAACAAGACAGAGACAGAGGTGTCTACTGCCAATAAACATAACCGAATTGCAAAACCAAATTACCCGCTGTTGCTTCAATCCTGGAATCGGGCTGACGGTGGACAGATAGCTGCGAGATGTGCCTCAGCGTCTTCACAGAGGCTTTTATCTTCCTTGATGTACGTCCATCCATGTCCCTCTTCGACGCCTTCCCACATCGCCCTCCATTTTTCCTCGTCAATGCCCGGAGGTGCCGGCCCCAATGTAAGTGAGGGGGCCTACATAGGTTCCTTCCCCCTGCTGCTTGCTTCCATCGATGGTTTCACAGCTGTAACAACCTCTCCAGAACCTCCCGGTGGCATTGGTGGTGGCGCCGCTGAAGCTTCCCCTCCCGAATCTCCCTGAGGCATTTCCAACGTGCCCTGCTGATTCCCAGCTTCCGTTCCTTCAGGTAATTTGGTGAACAGGACTAAGATGTGGGCATTGAGCCCAGCATTATCTGCTGAGCCACCCAAAGTGAAAATGACCGAGCCAAACGCGGGTAGCATAGGCTCTCCCTCTCTGGCACCGCCAACCTCCAAGAATTGCTCAGCTGGAAGCGGAATCGCTCTAGCTCTTCGATGACAGTAGCAACAGCAACAATGGTGATGCTCGTTTGCTGCAGGTTGTCGGGACGAAGACCCACGCAATGGCCCTCTCCTACAGGGTTGTCGCTCCCGCACTTTCGCCATGTATACCTTGCAGCCTTCCTTGAATGCCTGAGAAGTGCCTTGGGCTCGATTACTGAGCGCAGCCACCACCGAGATGAATTCTTTTGCGAGTAAGCTGGCTCGTATAGCCAATTGTTCTGGATTGCTTCCGAATTGCTTATCCCTCCCACAACATTGCCCACAGCTAGAGCTCCCACCTGCGTTCCAGGATGGCCAGACCTCCACTCTCCACGCAGCGTTCTGAACCTTCTCTTCCCTAAATCCAACATTCCTCTGTATCTGCATCGCGTCCTCGGCACCTTAACGGACTCAATTCCCTCGTAGCCTGTGCGCATTAACTGCATACTACTACCCCGATCGCTCTGTATTGAATGCTTCAGACTCAAAGATTGAACCAGATATCTAAGCCGGTGTTTCTTCAAGAGGCCGTGCTGTTCACCTGGGGTGGCACATGCGTGGCATGTGGCTCACCGTCCTTGAGCGTTTCAGCACCCGCATCCGGGATAGGCAACATTAATATTTAATTGAGTTAGAATTTAATTTAAAATAATATATTTAATAAAAAAATTTGGTAGATAAGTACCCACAAGAGATTTGATCCGGTGATCTATCACAAGGAGTGTCTTAATAGTGCACCCATTAACCGTGAATCCAAAACCCCATAGGCTAAAATAACATATTTAATCATTTAAATATAAAAATTTTTTAATATTATTTTATAATAATAATAATAATTTAATTCGAGATTAATTGAATTTATATAGAGTTTTTGGAAGAAATAGTTGCTATGATTTCCTTTTATATTTAATATCTTCAAATGACACATTAAATTTATAATTAGTATATATTGTTTTAATAATGCCCAGTTTTGTTGTTGAATGATATTTTGCTTTGAAAATTTTAGGATTTATTTTGAATACTACTTTGGAAATGAGAGGAAGTATTTAGAGATTTTCCCAATAATATAACCTTTAAAAAAAGAAATAAATAAATAACAATTAATTTTGAAAATTAATATCAATGAAATGAAGATAATATACAAATTACATATGATCACATGATTAAAATTAAGTTGCTTAAAACCTAATAATAACATTTATTTTCAGCATAAACAACTAGTGTGGAATGTAAACAATTTTCCAAAAAAAAATTCCCCTCATTTGTAAGTTTTATTACTAAGAGACATGTTTTCCCACTTCTAATTTTGGATCTCTTTATTAAACAATGCTTATGAGCAAGTTGAATGGTTATTACTTTTTGAAAATTCGTTTTTAATAATAATAATTTTTTTAAAATTTGTTTTTAATGATAATAATATTGTATTTTTGAAATATAATCACATTATATGACGTATTATGGTGGTGGTTCATAAGGGGTAGGCTTTTAATCTTGTAATATGCCTACAGTTTTGGATTATTAAATTATTCCCTATATTTAAGGAAGGGAAACTCTTAACCATTCAAAAGTAGTTTTATGCCTTAGTTTAGGACCAAAATGTAGTTTCAAGCTACATAATCAATATTGTTTGTAGTCATAATCAAGGTTACCTTAATAGGATCATGCATTTTTCAATAACATTTAACCTTAATCTCATAAATGAAATCAAATACCATCTGAATTACAATTTAACCTCTTAACCAAGAGGAAAAATAGTAATATTGTTGAAAGTGAGAGTATAGTTATTTTAAGTTATTCATTGTATAGTTAATCACTACAAATAGATTCTTAATAAAAACAAAATAGATGCAAGGATACACACACACACAAACTCACACACATATTTAACTCACAATTTTTCCCCTAAAAAAGCAAAACCGAGAAAACTATAAAGACTTTTTAGTGTACCCTCTCTTTACAATGTTACAATAAAATTTGTGTATCACATAGCATCCCTAAACACTTGTTTATCCATTTCCATGCTTCACCATACTATTTAAATTTCTCCTTTGGCAATGAGTCTCATTTTCTTCCCTTCATTTTTGGTTAATCCATATAAGGGACCATATTTTACTTCTTCGCCCAGTTATAAGTGTTGTATACTTTGTCAAATTGTCAAGAGTTATGTGTAGATCCACTTCTCAAACTAATATTTTGCACTCCACACATTACCTACCTCTGTAACTACCCTTCATACATAGGTGATTTTCATTTAAGTACAGAAAAATGTCATGTTTTTTTCTTTGCACACCGTAAATTCTACACCCACACAATAAAGAATATCACACCTTATCATTATTTAGTTATGTAAGAGTGATCTCTCCCTATGAGTTAGCGAAATCTGTGGAAGTAGGGCTTACACACCTTTCTAAGGAGATTCAAAACGCATTTAAGAAACCTAATATTTAAGATAAAAGGTGGTGATTTGGTGTAAGGTGGATGAATTTACTTCATGCTCTTATAAAGGATCTTCCTTTATCAATTAACTCCCAATTATGAATTTTCCATGTCCTGAAGAAGTTGTTACATGATGAAGAGATGTTTAAGGAAATGAAATTCATGAACTAAGCCTTTAAATAGTTAAGAGCTCTATAATGTAGGACTATAAGTGTTAAGTATATCAAAGTGCATTGGAAGGATAAGAAGAATGGAAACTAAAAGGAAGAAAGAGACCTTTTTTTTGGATATTGTTAATTCTCTTACCCACTAGAACAATAACTTTTATTGCTCAATAATGTATCACTAGTTTTCAAATTTAACTCTAGAATAAAAGCTTAAGAACAAAAATCTAGACCCTTGGGTTAGTGAATGCTAGATGTGTCCCAGAAGTATTTTATTTTAGATAACTAGTCTCATGGTGTGCTTGATGCTTTGATGCAAAGACCAAAATGATTCAGATTGTTGTTGAAGGGAAGAACTTAATCCTTCTTGTTAGAAAAATAGAAAGGCAGAAAGATTTTCTCATCTTGATAATTACTTCTAATTTCTTTGAATTCTTATTTTCTTCTTTTATGTATTCTTTTATTTTCTTATCATCAAGAAACTACCAAAACATAAGTGCATGAATATCAAAACAATAAGGACATAGGATGTAGGCTCTCATCCAGGGGAAATCCCCTCTCCTAGAGAAAAACCCAAAATTAACTTATCTTACTTTAGAACCAAATCAAATGAGACAATGAAGACCCTTTACCAAGACAAATACCTCCTCCAATCCACCAAGTCAGCCTCCCAAGATAGTCCTTCCAATCAACTTCTAATCAACAATAGTTAACCTTCATCAATACTGCATCAACCATAAATTTCAGCACGACTGCATCAAAATTTTGATGTTACTGCATACTTGCAATTTAAGTCCCTCCTTCAACTCATAATTTCATACGTGTGAACCAAAAATAAGAGAAAATAGTTTTCTATACTCCACTAAGGTTCCTCCTTTCTTCGCTAGGTTTTCTTCTTCTTTTTCAAGTCTTCTTTCTTGCCTGCGCACTTCCTTCAATTGGATATCGAACTCTTGATGTTTGGATACCATAATAGGTCAAATTGCACTTCTATATATAGTCTTTTTGTGTGGTCGAATTCCCTTTATGAGGCCGACTTGAATAGAGGCCAGGTTGACTTGGTGGAGGAGCTATAATTGAACAAATTACATAAAAATATTTTTTCTTTTATACAAAATGCCCAATGAGGTTCTATTACATGATGACAAGGACTATGACACATGACACAACCCTACAAGCACTAAATGGGTGATTTGACCTATAAACATAATGCAATGAGCATGAAGCCCATGCTTATAAATAATTTTTCTTTGACAATAATTCTTAGTTTTCTTTTCTTTTGACAAACACATTATATCATGAGCTAAATAACAATTATGAATATTGATACTAGTTATATTTTCAACACTTATCACACTAAAAGTTTCTAGAATAATCTTATGCTTGCTAGAAGAAAACAAAGATCTCAAGCTTCTTGATCATATTCTTTCCTAGATTCTCAAGGTGGTGGTTTTTAGTCGAGGATTTCATGATTCAATGTGCTCAAATGCCTCCTAATTGCATGGCAATTGAGATCTCTCTGTTGGCGAAGCCCTATAGAGATTTATCTTGGTTATTTACATGGTTAATGGGATGAGAATCAATGTCTCACGTACCTAGGTTAGTTGTGTATATTCAATGTTTATATTATAAGAAATAAACCATGTTTCATTAGGCGGAAGTCATTTAGAATGAAATTTATTTTTATTTGGCCAATTATATAAAAATCCAAAGTTTATTTATGAATACTTATCTAGATTTGGCAGTACATTTTTGTAATGTGTATGAAGGTCTACTACTAAGAAATAATGTAAATGTTGAAGTTGAACCAGTTCAATTCTCGTGCCCTACTCTATGGAAATAGAAGGTCCCCTTCCGTTTTTTCCTTATTTAAGATAATTTCATTCAAATATTTAGATATATTTTATTTGGAGCCAAACCTCATAGAATAACTTAGGAAGCACAAGACTTCCTAAAAAAATGATTTTGCTTACACGAAACACGTACTTATATAATACTATATGGGTATGAAAGAAGGTCATTACTACTTCTTCTTCTTCTTTTCCCCGGGGAGAAAAATCGTAATTTCCATTAACTGTTGAAAATTACATGATGTAGATGCCCATAGGCATATGAAAATACTGTGATCGTAGTCAGCTGTTATAGTTCCAAAACTGTGTAATAGGTAGACCCAGTTGGGTGTGTTGTACATATATAAGTAATTACATATTCAAAAAATCACCAGTGGGTGATCGCTGCTCAATAGCCCAAAATTGCTAATTACAAGATAATAAAATAACTGTAATAAAGAGACAAAATATATGTTGCTGATATTAGAGGCTATCAGCCCTCCGAAGTTTCTGATCTATGTATGGCCTGTGGAAGTACTAGTAGATCCTCTCCGGTGTATGCTCTGTGATCCGCCATTCTCCTCGAGGACGATGCGTTGCCTCTTTCAATAGCTTTTCCGCACTTTCATTACACTCCCTATAGATGTGAGTTCATGAAATGTGATCAAAATTTGTTTTAAGAAAAACAATATCATCCATAATAGATCTTAGAGTATATGCATGGCATGAAGCTGTATTGTTAAACCAATTTATGACTATTTTGGAGTCCCCAAAAATTTGTATGTGTCTGCATTGTTTGAGGATGGTAAAATGTAACAAATATCGAAGAGTAATCAGCTCTACATAATTATTTGTACCCTCTCCGAGACCCATGCATATGTGAAAAAAATGGGTGTCTGATAGATGAAAGATTATGCCTCCCCCACATCCCTGAGCTTGTGCAACCCCATCAAAATAAGCCCAGGGGCGGGTTTTATCAATCTGTTCCTGTGTGATGATCTGAGGACTATTGACAAAATCCTCGGCTGGGAGTTCCTCATAGCCCGAGCAGATTTTTGGTGGTATCATGTTATGAAACCAACTCACAAAAAGATAGAAAAGAGAGATCCACGCCTTAGAATTCAGCCTCTTCGAGGGGGAAACCTCCTTTACATTACATAAATGAGAAATTCTTGGATGAGTCAAATGACAAAACCTCCTTTCTATATATAGGAGTCTAAGGAGTCACAATATAACCCAACCGACCTAACAATAATAATATAAAGCCACAAAAATAACAATAGAGGAATTCTATGAGGCACAGTAATAACAATATGGGGACAATAGGGGCACAACAATATTAATAAGGGATACAACTACAATAGTAATGGGGTAATCACTAGTATTATAGGGACCCAACATGCCCATCTCCTTCAAAAAAGTGTTGTCCTCAACGCTTCAGTAGTTCTGGATGCTTCTATATAAAATTCTCATCCTCCCATGTGGAATCTTCAGCAGATAAGTTCTTCCACTTGATAAGATACTCCGAAATTGATCGAATTCGTAACTGTCGAGTTCTTGTTTCTGTGACTACTTCTGGTTCCAATATAATTTTTCCTTCCTCATCAAGTTCTGGCAATATTCTTTGAACTGGGAGCTTGTCGCCTATAACCTTCTTTAAACATGAAACATGGAAAACTTGGTGCAATCGAGAAGTTGCAGGAAGCTCCAATTTGTATGCCATAGTACCAATATTTTGCAACACCTTATACGGACCATAATACTTTGGTGATAATTTATTATCCTTCTTAGCTTGCTTGAGGGACATTTGCTTATATGGTTGTAGCCGTAGGAATACCCAATCACCTACATCAAAACCTCTTTCGCTGCGATGTTGATCTGCATGTTGTTTCATTCTATTCTGTGCCAACACGAGGTTATCCTTTAAGAGTTGAAGGACATGTTGTTGATGTTTGATGTGATGTTCCACTGCTTGAACCTTAGAATTTTCTCTTAAATATGATGTGATGGATGGTGGCTGATATCCATAAAGTGCCATAAATGGGGTAATTTTTGTTGCTGTATGGAAGGAATTTTTATACCACCATTCAGCCAGAGGCAACCATTTGACCCATTGTGTCTGTTTATCAGATACAAAGCAACGAAGATATCCTTCCAAACATTTGTTTACTATCTCAGTTTGCCCATCAGATTGAGGATGATAAGATGAGCTATGAGCTAACTGAGTACCAAGACAAGAAAATAATTCTGTCCAAAAATTTCCAGTGAAAATGGGATCTCTGTCACTTACAATAATCTTTGGGTTTCCATGTAGCTTTTGAATTGTTTCCATAAATGCAGTAGAAACTGTACTGGCTTTAAATGGATGTGATAATGCACAAAAGTGTGCACACTTGGTAAGTCTGTCAACTACCACCATGATGACACTCTTTCCCTCAGACTTGGGTAAACCTGTGATAAAATCCATTGAAACCTCCTCCCAACGTTGGCTTGGAATGGATAATGGTTGTAATAGACCTGATGTCTTAATTATTTCAACTTTATTTTGTTGGAAAACCAAACATTCTGCCACAAACTTTTGAATATCTGATTTAAGGCCCTCCCAAAAAAATTCCTTCTTAACCCTGTGGTAAGTTTTTAAAAATCCTAGTGCCCTCCTAAGGGAGAAGTGTGCGATTCCATAAGAATCTTTTGTTTTAGCTAGGAATTCTTACAGAGGTATAAGTGACTTTGTACCATAACGAATCATTTTTCCATCTAAATGTATCAGACGTACTGGAGTCTTGTTGTAACTTTCGAATAAGTGCCCACACTTATTTGTCATTCTTCCATTCCTCCCTTGCTTCGTTTATCCAATCTGGTTGGATAATAGAAATGGTGCACAACAATGCTTCAACATCCTCATCCTTTCTTGAGAGTGCATCTGCCACCACATTTTGCTTCCCTTTTTTGTAGATGATTTCAAAGTCATAACCCAACATCTTTGTGACCCACTTTTGTTGCTCTTCAGGGGATAATCTTTGTTCTAAAAAGTATTTAAGGCTATCATGATCTGTTTTTACCTTGAAGTGTCTTCCCATTAGGTAGGGTTGCCATTTCTTAGGTGCATGGAGTATTGCCAACATTTCCTTCTCATAAATAGCTTTGTGTAAAAACTTTCCCTTGATTGGATGACTTTCGAAAGCAATGGGTCTTTCATCTTGCATTAAAATAGCACCAATTCCATTTCCTGAAGCATCACATCAAGGTTTTTGTGAAGTCTGGTGTAGCTAAGACCGGTTCTTGGCACATTGCCCCTTTAAGATGCTCGAAGGCCTTTGTTGCTTCTGGAGTCCATGAAAATGCATCTTTCTTCAATAATGTTGTTAGAGGTGCTGCTATTCTCCCATAATTCTTAACAAACTTGCGATAATACCATATCAACCCGAGAAATCCTCGCAGATGCTTTATGGATGTGGGAATTTTCCATTCCTTAATGGATTTAATTTTGCTAGGGTCTACCTTAACTCCTTCATGAGATACAATATGACCCAGATATTCCACCTCTTGTACTCCAAAGAAACATTTGGATCTTTTTGCATATAATTGTTTCTCCTCCAATAGTTGTAGCACCCTGTCAACATGTTCAACATGATCCTTCCAAGACTTGTTGTAGATTAGTATATCATCAAAAAATACTAACACAAATTTTCTAAGGAATGGTTTGAAAATGGAATTCATCAAACCTTGAAATGCTGAAGGTGCATTGGTAAGGCCAAAAGGCATGACCAAAAATTCATAATGGCCCTCATGAGTTCTAAATGTTGTTTTCGGAATGTCTTCAGTCTTCATTCTGATTTGATGATATCCTGAACGAAGATCCAACTTGGTGAAGTAAATTGATCCATGCAATTAATCCAGTAATTCATTAATGACAGGAATGGGAAACTTATCTTTAATAGTGAGCTTGTTGAGCTCACCATTTTTTGGGGGTCGAAATTCTGCTCCATTTGACCCATACATGGGGCTTTCCATCCTTTTGTCCCTTCCATAGGAAATGGCTACAAATTTGTTGGATCATATGTAGAATCCCCAAGGGAATCGAGGCCAAATACATCCAAAAGACTGGGGTAGCTTCTATTACTGCTTTAATGAGTACCAGTCTTCCTGCCCTAGATAGGAAACGATGACACCAGATATTTACTCTTTTCTCCACTTTTGTGATCAACCAAGTCCAATCTACTATTTTGTAGCCGTCCACTTTTATCCTAAAGCCCAGATACTTCAGTCCGTCCTGTAGATCCAATACTTGATAGGGAAAATTTTGTAGGGACAGGTGAATTTCTTGCTGGGAGCATTCAGAGAAAGATACAATGGACTTTTCCCTATTGATTTCCATTCCTGTAGCAGCACTGAAGAGTTTTAATGACTCCTTTAGAGTAATAATATCCTGTATGCCCCTATTGAGAAAGATGAGGATGTCATCAACAAAAATAAGATGGGTCAATAGGAAATGATCAGTAATCTTTAGTCCCCTGAGTCTCCCAGCTCGCTTCTTCGAATCTAACAGTCTACTCAGGCCTTCCATGACTAGAAGGAACAACAGGGGGGATAAGGGGCATCCCTGCTTGATTCCCCTTTCCACTTGAAAGGAATGGGAGGCTGACCCATTTATAAGGATTGCAAAGGATACTGAGGTTATACATCCCATTATCCATCTAATGAGCTCCATAGGGAAGCCCAGCTGAGTGAGAATCATTCTTAGATATAACCAACTTACTTTAACAAAAGCTTTTGATAGATCAATTTTGAGTGCCATCCCTTTGAGATTTCTCAATTTAATGGAGTGGAGGGTCTCTTGGGCAGAGCCAATGGCTTCATGGATATGTTTATTATGGAGGAAGGCGAATTGCTCTTGAGAAATGTGTTCAGAGAGGATAAGCTTAATTTGATTGGCTATAATCTTGGCAATAATTTTGTATAGACAATTGCAGAGTTATATAGGGCGGAAGTCATGGAAGGAGGAGGGGGAGTCAGTCTTTGGAATGAGGGCAATGAAAGTGGAGTTTAAGGGGGCATATATACAGCCAAGAGTCCGACTTTCTTCTATCACTCCTAGCAGGTCCGGTCTAATAATGTCCAAGAAAGCAATATAAAATTCCATCGGCCAACCATCTGGGCCTGGGATTTTGTCTTTCTTGAACCATTTGAGAGTGCTTTCAAGTTCCCCCATAGTGACAGGTTTTATAAGGTCATCAATTCCATCTGGTTCCAAGTACCCAGGGAAGTGGCCAGCAAGGTTAATCATTTCAGGTAGAGAGGGGATAGAGGGGGCTTTGAAGAGCTGCTTGAAGTGGGAGATACCAAGATGGGTGAGCTAAGAGTGAGTGGTGGCCAGCCGATCCTATTCCGAGGGCATCTGCCAAATAGTATTGATGGCTTTCCTTCCATTGGAAAAATTGTGGAAAATTTTTCTGTTGCCATCCCCTGCTTGCAGCCAAATTGCTCTACTTCTGAGTCTCCATAATTCTTCCCGATTGGATCTTTGTGATTCCAAGTCCACTAGGCAAAGATTTGATTCATTGGATAAGTAGCCAATCCCACTATCATCCATTAAGGAGGCCAGCTGTTCTTTGATATCCACAAGGGATTGTTCATCCCTTTCTTTTTTCCTTTTAGACCAATCAATGGTTAATCTCTTGAGTTGATTTAGGTTCCTGCAGAAATCTGTAGCCTTTCTCTGATCTCTGAGGGGTGGCTGGGCTTTCCAGAAGTCTGATACCATCTTGACATAGTCCGGGTCTTTTAAACAAGATGAATTAAATTTGAAAGGGGCCCTTGGCTTCTTGCAATAGATATTTCATTGTGAAAGTCTGCAAACAATATTATTCATGGTATATTATTTTTTACAAAAGGAATAAAAATAAATGTATTCCATTTCCCTTTAATATATTTCATCTTATTTGTAAAGAAATATTCTCACTTGCATGACTTATTTGAAAATCTCAAGGCATTCAACTTAAAGGAAGTTGAAACCATCAAAGGTTTTGATCTTAAAGGGGTATTTTCGAAACATTTAGCATCTATGAGGTATATAAATTTATTTATTAAATTTTTAGAGGAAATAGGAGATAATGACCTGTTGACTGTGTTGGAAATCCATCAACCAAGGGTGTCTCCCCGATGTGAAGTCCTAATTAGATCTCACACTGTTTGGAGTAGGAGCCCCATCCTGAGTATCAACCTGACTTCCATGTATCCTTGTAGATTTTCCTTGGTTACAAAGTTTAGCACAAAAGAGTAATGCACAAGTATTTTTGGATCAACAAGTGAGTATGCCTTATGAAATGTTCAACTGAGGAAATTATCAAGGTCCTTCTACCGAAAGGAAAGAGAAAAGTGGGCCCTTTAAAGACAAGTAATAGTACTAATTTATAAAAGGGACACGAGCATATACATATGAATGAATCGTTGATCAACCAACGAAATAGTTCACAAGGAAGCAATGAATTTTAAAGAAAAGAAAACACACCTTCAACAAGATAAGTACCAAAGCCATCGAAATAGTTCAATTTCCTCAATACAGATGAAAATAACATACATCACAAACATTCAAAGAATAGTCTTACAATATTGACAACATGTTCATGAAACTGTGTTGCCTCAATGATCTTCTAAATTAAGTAAAAGTTCCAAGATACATTAAGACAGTGAACACCACTAGCCCCAATAGTGGAGCATTAGAGCAGTCACTCGCTCCTCCAAAACAACTATCTTCCTCTCCAATTCCTGGTAGGAGGAGCCAAGGTGAAAGTTCCTTTGCATGCGCAATGAGGGTGTATATATAATAAATGGGGTGATCATTCACCTCCCTTGTTGCTTTTGGACTACCCTCATGATTGTTTGACTTCTCTATGAACTTTCGACTTCTTACATGACTTTTCACATTACATGGATGACTCTTGGGCTTCCACTTTACATTACATTCCTCCAATATTGAATTTAAATTATCGAAAAAATTATGTGGCACATGATGACTCATGACATGACACTGATGATATGGGTTTCATGATGACATGGCAATGTCAAGCCACTCTTTGTTGTTATTTTCTTTCTGTCTTCTTGAGAGATCGAACATGCTCTTCCTCTTCCTCCTCCTCATGGCATGAAGATAAGGAGTCTTTAATGTGGTCTTGATCTTCGGTCTTTTTTTGTACTCTAGTGTTCCTTCATCTTCTCGCCTGATGATCATCTTATCTCTTCAGCTACATAGGTTCCTTCTAGCATGGTATCCTTCTCCTTTTCCTCCATCATCATCCTGTCATGATCAGATAGAGTACCTACAACTAAAGTTCACTCATGAGAAGATGACATCAGTGTGAAAAATATTAATCTAGCATGTTTCACCAAATCACTTGTTAGGGTCGGAACCGAGTGACCGATTGGGTGATCCAAGGTTCGGGATTGAGGATTGAGACTATGTAATGTGCATTTCAAGATGGCTAGAATCAAAGGATTATGCAATTAAGGGGCTCAAGAGATCAAGGTTGGGGCTTGAGGCTTGAGGCTTGAGCTTTCCCAATGCATAGTTCTAGAAGGACAAACTTAAGGAATGACACAATTGAGGGACTCAGGAGTTCAAGCTTGAGGCTTGAGCCTTGAAGTTTCCCATTGTGCGGTTCTGAGAGGCTAAGCTAGGTGACTCCATAGTTGAGGCTTGAGGCTTGGATTTTCCCAATGTGAAGTTCTGGAAAGAGAACAAGTTGGGATATTGCGTAGTTGATGGGTTCAAGGGATCAAGGTTGAGGCTTAAGGCTTGAAGTTTCAAAATGTGTAGTTATGGAGGGACAACAGTATCATGGATTGCGTAGTTGCACAACTCAAGCTGTTAGGCTGGAAGCTTAAGGCTTGACACTGCATAGTGCACAGTTAAGGCTGATTGGGAGGCAGAAATTGCACAGTTCTAGAGCTCAAGGGTTAAGGTTTTGTACTGCGGCTACACAGTGCGTAGTTCCAAGAGGAAAGGTCAGGGCTTGAGGATTGATTCCGAACAATGTGTAGTTTAGGAGGGTTGAGTGATGCTAGGTCACTCAGCCGGGAAATTTTCAGGACTTGGCTAAGTGTGGGATCAGTGAGACCAAAGTGAATAGTGATGAAACTTAAGTATGAGCACACACTCAGAAAAATTGATGATGCAACATTGATCACTTAGAACACATGAACCACATACTTCCCTCAATGCAACGACACTGCGGTGGCTTTCCACAAGTGCGACACTAAAGATACACTTACGATGATAGTGATGACACTTGTGTGATAGTGCATGAAACTTTGGGAATGAGTGTAAAACATGTCTACATGACTAGTACGATTCATAAACACTAAATTTACTCCTTGAAACAAGCCAAAACTCCACTTATTGCGATAAGAGACACTTCCCACACCAAAAGATGAAACTTCATATATAAAACGAGAAGTGTAAACGATACTTGCGATATGCGAACGACAATGAAAGTGACACATGCCAGAGCGAAGATAACATGAAAATGAAACTAATTATAGTGAAAGAAAGAAAAAGCAACAGTAAAAAACATGAAAATGGCACTTGCAAAAGTGAACGTGCTCAAAAGCAACAATTTGAAAAACTCACCGAAATAGAAGTATAAATGCAACCAAAAGTGAGATATTGTCAATGACAATGTGCATTGACTGTCACGTGAATTGAAAATTGCACAGGCACTGTCTTGATGGAATTTGCTAGGCCTGTTGAATCTTACTTGAAGGAATGCGCTCATGAATTCATTACAGACTGAGCATGTGTGAGCAGGTGACTTCGACACTTACAATCAAAGAAAGGATCTCAAAGAATTAATAGACCATTAGTTGACCAATAAGTGACTACGGAACGACCGATTGCAAGATCCATAGTGGGATCCAAAATTCAAGTATAGGAAAAATTTTGGGGGATGTTTATCACAACGACAACACTTGGCGACACACTATAGAACTCCAACTTCTCTTCCTTGGTAAATTATTTGTACAGGGTCTAGTTCTTCAGGGAGTATTGATTCATAATTTAGATTACTCTAGCTTCCCCACTTACTCTGTATGTAAACATAGTCTCCTTCATTCCTTCTCGATTAAACACAAACATATGACCAGCAATATCACAACATTTCAAGAAAACATAAGGGTAATGTAGCGCGGGAGCTTTATATTTTCAGTGTATAGTTTTTCATCTCTGGTGTTGCTCTACTACTAGCAGGCCTGGACAGTACCCCGACGGAGTCAATTCAGGAACACAAACATTGCTCTGTTGCTAGTGAACTTGGACAATACCTTGGAGGAGTTTCTTGCTTACACTCTGTGCGGAGGAAGCCTTTCTCTTATTTCACCCTTTATTTATTTATTTTATGTAGGATTGTGCATAAAAACTTATTCATTTCATGGGGCAGAAGAGGGATCCCAACTTATTGAGAGCAGAAGAGGTTGTTTATTCAGAGAAGCATATATAAAACCTCTTATATTGGTTTTCTTGTTTATATGTTCCCCTTGTCCTTCTCTACTTAATTGGATCAACGTGAAAAACATCGAAATGTAAAGAGCTGAGTGTAGGCATGAGTTTTCTAGAATAGGCATAGATATCATGGTTCGACATAGACCTTTTCTCACAAAAAATGTATTTTTCATCAGAACATCATCGACTAAAGGATAACCAAGACGAGGAAGAAGAGTTGATGGTTAGTCAAATTTTGTGGTGCCACAATGCCCTTTTCTTTTTTTCCATGTTTTCTTCGAGCCAAAGGGAACATCCTTCATGCGAAGTCTTATTAAATAAAACATGAAAGAAGAGAGAAGACACGATAAGAACACCAAAATCAAAAGGACAAAACAAATGGAGGCTAAACCAAAAACTGAATGCGAGATAAAAGCTTGGAAACAAACGAAAGACTAGAGAGAGTGACTGCAGGATGCATGTGCAAGGGAAACTAATACACAACTAGACCTACTCCTAACCTAACTAGCTAGAAGGTCAAGGTCATGTATAATGAAACTTCCAATGTAGCCATCATAGCTGCTCCCAACCTGCATACACAAATATACAATCAATTAAATTGATATAAAGCAATGTGAAAAAGAAAATTTAATGGCTTGAATAATTTTCACAATGAATTGAAGATCTGGCTTGTTAGCAAAAAGATGTGTCATAGTCACTACTTCTACCCAAATTGTGATTTTACCTTTTCAACGAAGACTATAATTAGACAAACCTTGGAAGCTTCTTGCGAACGTACCTTCATCGGCAATGTACTTCTTAACAAGCATGAGAAAGAACGGAAGTTTGTTATTATCAAAAGGGCTTGCTAAGTAAGATGATTCTAGACAATCATAGATTAGATCGTGAAATTCAAAACAATCCTCTTGAAAGCCTTGAAATAATTGAAGAGATGAATTTTCAATTAAAGGCATGGTATCAAGATGAGAACCTTGTGAGGGAAAATGAATCTGATCATATTTAGAGGGATTGTCAAAATAGTGACGACCTGACATAACCATCAATGAAGGTTAAAGTGCCTCAACTACTTGAAAAGTACCCAAAGGATCAAAGGATGTAGGGAAACTGTCATCGGATGTGTTGATGGGAAAATGGTAAGTTGAATGACAATCATCAGAGCCAGAGGCATGATCATTTTGGTTTATTAAAGAATTAGATTCTCAGCTAGTAGATAACAAAGACAAATTAATTTTAACATCTTTGTGAATGCTTTGAACAATAGAACCAACTTCCTTGCATGTTGAATGTGACAAACCATTTTCCTATAATCGGAAAAATTGTACAAGCATCAAAATCACCATGAGAATTGAAAAGGAATGCTAGTATAGAAAATATATGAGACCAGTTATGATGTAATAGATGAAAAAGAGGAACTTGGTTCAACAAATAACTCAAGCACTTGCTAACACTCAAGAGGATTTCTAGTGTCATGAAGACATTCAAAAGAAAAGGAGTTGATTATTTTCCATAGTACTCTACAGATATGAACTCTTCAGCCAAAGGTAATCTTCAAATTGATCAACTTCACGATTTCACACATTCACGAAAGGTTTACACTAGAAATCCAAATTCGATACAAGATATTTGTATGAGAATGAATTCACTACAATAGCATGATTAGAAACCTGATCTAGAGTGTGGTACGGGTAAATTCTCAGTGCGGACACAAACAATTCCTCTAGCCCGAGAGAGAAAGTCTAGCCACAAACAAAAAATCTACGGAAAATATCCTTAAGCTAGAATCAAATAAGAGGGCCTACCTCTTAACACGTTATTCCACTTGGTGATGATCCTGCTTCCTCACTCCAACTACTTTTTGTTTCCTTCCTTCGAATACCTAAAACAAGCAAACAAACAACAACAAAAAACGTGATAGCATACAAATTGCATTCAGCCTACTTAACAAGTCAAGGAAAATTAAGCCATCAAATGTAAGATAACACTTCAATGTAGGAAATCAATCAATAGTTGTATTTATATAAGTTTAGAAAGAGATTATAACCAATGGCTTGATGTTGCTGGTCTCCTCCGATGTATCTGGGTTCCCACACTTCTGCTAGCATCTCATGGATAGCCCCAACAACGGAAGTTTTAAGGCCTCTTCCCTTTAGTCTCAAACCAAACCAAACACACTATTCTCCCTCAAACATAAACTAGAAAGCTACAAGCTATAGATGTCTTGTTGATTATTCAAGCTCCAAAAATACCAATAATGAAATTAGTGAAGCTTGTAAAATGAGGGGTTTATATAGCTTGGATAGAGGGGAGATGGTTCCTCTTATCATGGGAGAAGGCTTTATCTCTTGGGTTGGTTCCATTCTAATAGGGGAAATGAGCACAAATTGACTTCCTCAGCTCCATCCAGCCCAACCATTTACTAGACTTTCGTTACGAAGCTTCTAGACCTGGAAGTTTCAACTCCATATTTAAAAAAACTTGCCAAAAGAGGATCGACACGACTGAGAAAAGGCTCAGTAGCACCGTACGACGCTAGTCTTGGTTTTAATGTCTGCAAATCAGCTCAAGGAAGAAATTGGACAGTAGCCCTGGTCTTGTAAACTGGGGTAAAAGGAAGATTCTTGGGAAAAGATGCAAAAGGGAATCATTATGCTCATGAAGATGGGCATAATGGGAGTTTCTTCATCATGGGAAATCATGTAGGTTTCATTGTAGAGGTCCTCCAGGATCATGGAATGGGGAGTACAGGGACAGTGACAGAATGTTGTGTAATAGATGCCCCCTAAGGCATGAAGGCCAAACTAGAGTGAGGGCTGAAATGCTTTACAAGTAGATGCGGGGAACCGGAGTCTATCGGTATAAAACCTATAAGCAAGCATAGATAAATATATATCACTGAAAACTCTAACAAATGATACATGAATCGTGGTATGGACGCAACCATCTAGAGAATAATCATGTAAATGGATCCAAGGCATGGGCACAGCCATCCAATAAAGAGGATCATATTGAAACCAAGGTATGGTCACAACCATCCAATAATAATAAGGATAACATATAACAACTCATGGTATGGTTGCAGCCATCCATCTGAAAGGGACATGTATATCGACATGATCATGTCACATTGCCTTGCAACCAGGACTTGTGTAATCTGAGTCCAGGGTCTTGCGCACCAACACGACCCGATCAAAGTAAAAATTCTAACATGTGAATGAATGTGTTGAAGTCAAACATGTCAGAAAGTTGCTTGATTACCGATCAATTATGTGAACCGTTAACAAGCACGAGAGAAACCACCAATAATGACAATGGCTCTCAAGGTACTAGCAACACAGTGCACAGAATGTGAATAAAGGAATTGAATTCTACCACCCATGAAATCACCCAATCGAAAGCCAATGATGTGAACTTGTCGTTGAGTGCAAAGAACTTGCCATTAGGGCATGCAAGCTCTAAGGTACTGGAAGGGAGTCTCTCGGCCAAATTCCTAGATAATGAGCTGAAGTCGACAAGAAGCAACCGTGTTGAAGGAGGTCCATGGTGTATCCCACATCATCGACACAAGACAAAGGGATGTAAATGATTTCAGATGATACAGAGAATTAGGAGTAAGTGTAACTGCAAAAGGACTAACTCTTGAACATATCGGCGACACGACTCCGGAGTTTGGTAGTTTTTAGATCCATAGGATCGGTAGTCATGATGACATAGCAGAGATCAAATGGAAGGAAAAAATGAACGGCCAAGAGCCAGGTAAGAGCCAAGACCTTTAACTTCATTTTAATGCTTGTCTTGCATGTTTTTAACCATTTTTTGGATTTCTTGAGGAGGATTTAGCAAAAAAATATTGCCCTCGATCAGCGCGATTTCCGGGAACGAAATCACGCCAATTGGGGGTTATTAACACTGTTAAGCACGCCATCAACACTATTGTTTTTAAAATGGTTGCATCGGCGCCATGAATATAAAATTTTCAAGTTTTACCCAAATTTCTCTGATTTGATCCAAATTTCTTTAGCCAAGGATGATTATTGACTTGATTTTATGGTTTTTGCAGGGAAAACATTGCTAAAAATGGTTGATTGGAACTAACGCGAGCATGAGGACATTAACATACAAATAATGGCACACCCAAATTTCTTGAATGCCCTGAGGAACTATGGGCTCCTCAAATTCTTCCTCACACCAGGTTTGTGGGCTCAACCCAAATTGCTACAGTATCTGATCAGTCTCTGGGATGTCAATCGGGAAGTTTTTATGATCCGGGACCAAGAACTGGAGTTGGAAAATTCCGACATTTATTTCATCACAGGACTACCCCGAGAGGGGAACTAGGCAATCTGTACGGGTCCATGCCTATTGGGGCAAGTGTGAACATGCTGCTCGCAAAACATTGCCCGGAAGCACTAAAATCGAAGAGCAGCATGATAGAGATCATGAGTGTTCAGGATCTTGTGCTGAAAGTGTTGTTGTTGACCATCAACAGAGTGGTTGGGGCTCAAGCACAACATGAGTCCAACAAGTCGAAGTTTCAGTATGCTATCGATTGTACGACGCCGACTATCTTCAACTAGGCAAAAGCCATGAAGGTAAACATGAAGCGCCAACTATCAAAAGCCAAGGTGGGAAACCTGAAGCAGTTCTGCTACGGTTCCATTCTAGTGACCTTCATTTTGGAGCAGGTCCCACTATTTCACTACCATCTTGCTGAGGTGGAACAACCATTTCCACTAGACCCATAGATGGTTCGTTGGAGTGCATTGATGCCTAGGATTATCGGGGGCCAACATATGTCATATAAGCCCACCTTCTTCTCGTGGCTACGACAATAGCTGATCGTAGTAGAGGATTGGCCCTATAGTGGCACTGACTTCCACAGTGATTTGGATATATTGCTCCCATAGGGA
The DNA here is from genome assembly GCA_031772625.1 of Pinus tabuliformis. Taxonomy (NCBI): domain Eukaryota; kingdom Viridiplantae; phylum Streptophyta; class Pinopsida; order Pinales; family Pinaceae; genus Pinus; species Pinus tabuliformis. Next base: position 1,358,163,802 of record CM062805.1, read on the forward strand.
GAGGATTATGACGATGGAGGTAAAAACAAACAATTTTAATTTTTAATTTTTTATTGTTTTTGAAATACATGCATTCATGACATTTCGATTTTGTAAATGCAGATGTGGGACCAGAGCGTCTGTTATGAAACCAACTCAAGAAAAGATAGAAAAGATAGATCAACACCTTAGAATTCAACCTCTTCGAGGGGGCAACCTCCTTTACATTACATAAATGAACAATTATTTGATGATTCAAATGACAAAACCTCCTTTCTATATATAGGAGTCTAAGGAGTCACAATATAATCCAGCCGACCTAACAATAATAATATAAAGCCACAAAAATAACAATAGAGGGATTCTATGGGGCACAGTAATAACAATATGGGGGCAATAGGGGCACAACAATATTAATAAGGGGTATAACTACAATAGTAATGGGGTAATCACTAGTATTATAGGGACCCAACATGCCCCTCTCCTTCAAAAAAGTGTTGTCCTCAACGCTTGAGTAGTACTGGATACTTCTGCATAAAATTCTCATCCTCCCATGTGGAATCTCCAGCGGATAAGTTCTTCCACTTGATAAGATACTCTGAAATTGATCTATTTCGTAGCTGTCGAGTTCTTGTTTCTGTGACTGCTTCTGGTTCCAATATAATTTTTCCTTCCTCGTCAAGTTCTGGCAATATTGTTTGAACTGGGAGCTTGTCGCCTATAACCTTCTTCAAACATGAAACATGGAAAACTTGGTGCAATCGAGAAGCTGCAGGAAGCTCCAATTTGTATGCCATAGTACCAATCTTTTGCAACACCTTGTACAGACCATAATACTTTGGTGATAATTTATTATCCTTCTTAGCTTGCTTGAGGGACATTTGCTTATATGGTTGTAGCCGTAGGAATACCCAATCACCTACATCAAAACTTCTTTCACTGCGATGTTGATATGCCTGTTGTTTCATTCTATTCTGTGCCAACACGAGGTTATCCTTTAAGAGTTGGAGGACTTGTTGTTGATGTTCGATGTGATGTTCCACTGCCTGAACCTTAGAATTTTCTCTTAAATATGATGTGATGGATGGTGGTTGATACCCATAAAGTGCCATAAATGGGGTCATTTTTGTTGTTGTATGGAAGGAAGTTTTATACCACCATTCAGCCAGAGGCAACCATTTGACCCATTGTGTCTGTTTATCAGATACAAAGCAACGAAGATATCCTTCCAAACATTTGTTTACTATCTCAGTTTGCCCATCAGATTGAGGATGATAAGATGAGCTATGAGCTAACTGAGTACCAAGACAAGAAAATAATTCTGTCCAAAAATTTCCAGTGAAAATGGGATCTCTGTCACTTACAATAATCTTTGGGTTTCCATGTAGCTTTTGAATTGTTTCCATAAATGCAGTAGAAACTGTACTGGCTTTAAATGGATGTGATAATGCACAAAAGTGTGCATACTTGGTAAGTCTGTCAACTACCACCATGATGACACTCTTTCCCTAGACTTGGGTAAACCTGTGATAAAATCCATTGAAACCTCCTCCCAACGTTGGCTTGGAATGGATAAAGGTTGTAATAGACCCGGTGTCTTAATTGTTTCAACTTTATTTTGTTGGCAAACCAAACATTCCGCCACAAACTTTTGAATATCTGATTTAAGGCCATCCCAAAAAAATTCCTTCTTAACCCTGTGGTAAGTTTTTAAAAATCCTGAGTGCCCTCCTAAGGGAGAAGTGTGCAATTCCATAAGAATCTTTTGTTTTAGCTGGGAATTCTTACAGAGGTATAAGCGATCTTTGTACCATAACGAATCATTTTTCCAGCTAAATGTATCAGACGTACTGGAATCTTGTTGTAACTTTCGAATAAGTGCCCACACTTCTTCGTCATTCTTCCATTCCTCCCTTGCTTCGTTTATCCAATCTGGTTGGATAATAGAAATGGCGCACAACAATGCTTCCACATCCTCATCCTTTCTTGAGAGTGCATCTGCCACCACATTTTGCTTCCCTTTTTTGTAGATGATTTCAAAGTCATAACCCAACATCTTTGTGACCCACTTTTGTTGCTCTTCAGAGGATAATCTTTGTTCTAAAAAGTATTTAAGGCTATCATGATCTGTTTTTACCTTGAAGTGTCTTCCCATTAGGTAGGGTCGCCATTTCTTAAGTGCATGGAGTATTGCCAACATTTCCTTCTCATAAATAGCTTTGCTTAAAAACTTTCCCTTGATTGGACGACTTTCAAAAGCAATGGGTCTTTCATCTTGCATTAGAACAACACCAATTCCATTTCCTGAAGCATCACATTCCACAATAAAGGTTTTTGTGAAGTCCGGTGTAGCTAAGACCGGTGCTTGGCACATTGCCTCTTTAAGATGTTCAAAGGCCTTTGTTGCTTCCGGAGTCCATGAAAATGCATCTTTCTTCAATAATGTTGTTAGAGGTGCTGCTATTCTCCCATAATTCTTAACAAACTTGCGATAATACCCTGTCAACCCGAGAAATCCTCGCAGATGCTTTATGGATGTGGGGATTTTCCATTCCTTAATGGCTTTAATTTTGCTAGGGTCTACCTTAACTCCTTCATGAGATACAATATGACCCAGATATTCCACCTCCTGGACTCCAAAGAAACATTTGGATCTTTTTGCATATAATTGTTTCTCCTCCAATAGTTGTAACACCCTGTCAACATGTTCAACATGATCCTTCCAAGACTTGTTGTAGATTAGTATATCATCAAAAAATACTAACACAAATTTTCTAAGGAATGGTTTGAAAATTGAATTCATCAAACCTTGAAATGTTGAAGGTGCATTGGTAAGGCCAAAAGGCATGACCAAAAATTCATAATGACCCTCATGAGTTTTAAATGTTGTTTTCGGAATGTCTTCAATCTTCATTCTGATTTGATGATATCCTGAATGAAGATCCAACTTGGTGAAGTAAATTGATCCATGCAATTCATCCAGTAATTCATCAATGACAGGAATGGGGAACTTATCTTTAATAGTGAGCTTGTTGAGCTCCCTATAATCCGGACACATGCGCCATGATCCATCCTTCTTGTGCACCAATACTACTGGAGCAGAGAAAGAACTTTGACTCGGTTGAATTATACCAGCCTCTAGCATTTCTGCAACATACGTTCAATTTCACTCTTTTGGACATAGGGATATCTGTACGGCCTGATGTTTGGAGGAACACTTCCTGGAATCAGATGAATAGCATGATCATGATCACGCATAGGTGGGAGACCTTTGGGAGTCTCAAATACCTTGGAATGATTGTCCAGGACTTTTTGGAGATCTGGAGAAATAGATGATTCCGATGTGGAAACATCTAGCGAACATAATTGTGCAATTACACCTCTTTGCTCCTTTTTTAGAAGCTTTGTCATACCATTAGAGCTGATTATCTTTCCTGGTTTCCCTGCAATACCCCTTAATTCAACTTCCTTTCCTTCCATAGAAAATTTGATGAAAAGTTCTTGAAAATTAAAAGCTATTGTACCCAAGGATTGTAGCCATTGGACTCCTAGTACAACATCAGCACCTCCCATTGGAATGGAAAGCATTGGGCTAGTCAATACATATTCTCCCATGGATAGCTTGATATTATGGCACTTTCCAGAGCAATTTATTGTTCCTCCATTTGCAATCATCACTTGACACTCTGGTGCTGGATATAGGAAGCAATTCAATTCTTTTGCTACCTTACAATGAATAAAATTGTGGGTGCTTCCTGAATCAATCAACACTATTACCTTTTTCTTCTTGATTTGTCCTTCTATCTTGATGGTTTGAGGAGTGGTAATTCCTACCAATGCATTACAAGATATGGTCGGATTTATTTGTTCTTCATCTAGGCTTTGTTCCTAGAGTATATCCTCTTCTTTTGACCTTTCTTGCTCCTTTTCTTCTTCCTCTTCACAATCTATGTAGAATAATTTCTTCTCAGCACACTTATGACCTTTAGTGTATTTGCTATCACAACTGTAACAAAGCCCTTTTGCTCTTTTTTCTTCCAATTGTTGTGGTGTCAACCTTATAGGTTGTGGAAGACTAGGGGCAACAACACTTCCGTCTTTATAGTTGTGAGTGGTATGCTTCCTGGTTGCCATAATTTTGCTTTCCATTTTTCTTGCTAACCTGAATGCCTTCTCTAATGAATCAGGTTCCCAAAGGCGAACATCATGTTGGATATTATCCTTTAAAGACCCTATGAACACATCAATCCTATGCTCCTCTGGAATATCTTTTACCCTTATGTTCAATTTTTGGAACTCCTCAATGTGCTCCATTATTGAACCCTTTTGTTTGAGACTTATCAATTGGCTAAAAAAAGTGTTGCTTTTTGTATCCTCATAATGTGCTATCAATTCTTCACTAAAAATTGCCCAAGTGATAAATTGTTTACGAGAGCAAAGCCATTGATACCATACAAACTGATTTGGTTCCAAATATAAAGTTGCTATATGTACCTTTTGTGGGTTTTGTACATTATTGAGATCGAAGAATTGCTCCATCTGTAATATCCATGTGGCGGGATCCTTGCCATCAAACTTCCTCATATCGATTTTTGGAACATGGTGAGTCTTCGATCCAACATTAGAGTCTATGGAATCATGATTAACATTTCTTTTGTTCTCATCATGAGTTTTCTTTAGTACCCTTTCACCCTTAGTGACCATTTCTTGTAGCAACTTATTCATATTTATCTTCAATTCTTCCATCTTATCATCCATGCCATCAATTTTAGCGTCCATGCCATTCACCTTAGCTTCCATGCCATCCATATTAGCTTCTACACCTTTCTTTAAACCATCCATCTTAGCTTCTACATCTTTCCTTAAACCATCCATCTTAGATTCTGTTGCTTTTTGTGCACGTGACACTTGTTGTACTTGTTCTTGTAATTTTGATATATCATATAGCATTTCTTCTTCTTCTTCATGAGTCATGCTAGAGCTTTCAGGTTCCTTGCTAGGTGTTTTCATTTCCTTTCCTCGGAGCATCAGTTACCGATAATAATGCTCTATTATGCCCTTTGAATTCCTTCAAAATAAATTTTCAAACCAAGCTTAAGCAAAAATTTAAGAAAATCTACACACCTTTTTTCACTTTGTAGGAGCTCGATATTGCCTCTGATGTATCTCTGTACTTTTCAATCATCTAGATATGAATTTGTGATCTGCAGTAGCCCTCTATATCCTCTTTCCAATGCCACAAGTCTGACCCAAATTGGATTCTCCAAGGAAGAGTTATGCGAAATCTCCCACAGTGACTTGATTATAGACTAGTTCAGTAGAACGAACTTGTACGACGTGCCACAAGTCACTGTTTCAACCTTTGGATATGAAAAATGCATACAAGAAACTACAGTCCGTCCTCTTTCTGTACCTTATTACTAAATTTCAATCCGATCCCCAGAGAGAAAGTTATGACGATTTTCCCCAGGTCACCTATTTGGAATGTAATTCAGGAGTCTGCAAAAAGACCAACTTCCTCAGATCATATCTCCACAAATATAGCGCGAAAATCTCTGAAATTGAGACCCGAGGTTCAATGTGATTTCTTCTCAAATGGGTTTTTTTGCAACTTTTGAAACGTCGCAGAAAAAAAGTTATAGCGAAAATGCCACGATGACCTGTTTGGAGCAGCGAAACCCTAGAATCCAAAGCTCTGATACCAAATGTTATGAAACCAGATCAAGAAAAGATAGAAAAGATAGATCAAGGCCTTAGAATTCAGCCTCTTCGAGGGGGCAACCTCCTTTACATTACATAAATGAACAATTCTTTGATGATTCAAATGACAAAACCTCCTTTCTATATATAGGAGTCTAAGGAGTCACAATGTAATCCAGCTGACCTAACAATAATAATATAAAGCCACAAAAATAACAATAGAGGGATTCTATGGGGCACAGTAATAACAATATGGGGGAAATAGGGGCACAACAATATTAATAAGGGGTATAACTACAATAGTAATGGGGTAATCACTAGTATTATAGGGACCCAACAACGTCCTGCTGGGATGTCCCCGATTTCCAAGCCCGTTTCTCGGTAGTTCGGTGTCGCTCCTTATCAGGAAGGAAGTGATCATGAGGAGGAGATCACGTGTAACTTCGAGGGATTGACCCACGATATCCCAGAGTATGCCAGGGTGGGTGACATCCCAAGCCAATATCAGAGGCACACAGTGGGGGTGTCAGACTGGATCTGTTGACTGCTGACTCGTGTAGTACGAGCAGTTATGTGCTATCATGAGCACCATGACGAGTAGTTCATAGGTCTAGAATCCACATTTTTTAGGCCTAAAAGCCACGAATGTATAAGGCCTGCGAGCCACAGATGTATTTGAACACACATATCATTTTTTTAGGGTTTTGATGTATGACAAATACATATCTATATATATATATATATATATATATATATATATATATATATATATATGCTATATTTTCTTGCTTATTATGGTAGAAATGTTTTGTTTTTGTTTTTTACATGTTTCGCAAATGTCTATCCAGCACATAATTAGCTAATGCATCTGTCAATGTATTCATATGCCTAGGAATATGATGATATGTAATGTAATCAAAATTTATCTCCAATAGATGAATACGTAGATACATTCTCAATATCTGAGGGTTTATGATGGAATATTGCCCATTGAGTTGAAGAACAACGAGTTGTGAATTAAGGTTGACAACCAATTCTCGGATGTCAAGAGCAATAGCTTCTGACAACAATTTGATAACTGTGTTGTACTCAGCAATGTTATTAGTTGTTCTACCTAGGCAAATACCTTGAATATCAATCAACTCACCATGGGGGCCATAAATGGCCCATGCTGCGGATGATAGATTTTGGTTACTATGGCAAGCACCATCAGCGACACCGATGTGAGGAGACACCCACATCTGCAAAGCAGGTAGAAACATAATAAGCAGGAAAGTTGCTTGCAAAACAACACACCAAACCACACAACACAAAAAATTAATAACACACTATTGTACAAAAGTAGCCCTGCAAGATGACCTAGGCATAGTATTTTTTGAGAGAGTCCATGCTCGGACTCAGGTAATTAATCAACACAAATGAAAACTGGAGTTGTATCGTTGTCATGATGAGTAAGCATCAACTCGGCCAAATAATAGAGTAGAACTCATATAAGGTTGTGCCCCCATGCCCCTCGGGTGCGGGAGGGTTACGAGACATAAGATGACAACCCCATTGCAATAAAGGGAAATCAGTAAAAACTAGGGGAGGGAGAAAAAGCTTGAATCTGTGAAGAGATAAAGGTGCCCTCAGTTGAAAGATCTTGACAATGTTAGGAGAAACTAACATGTAAATAATCAACGAAGAAGAGAACTTCTCAAGACACATAGACATGACCATCGGGCCAAAACCAAGCCACGGGGAGTGAGAATACACATCGAGAGATGAACTCGAAACAGAATGATCAGAGGATACCGAAGGCGAAGCCGAAACAATTTCCACATAATTGATTTCAGCGGGGCTTAACGGAGTAACCTCGTCCCATGTATCAACAAGATATGGTGAGGGAATGACCCAAGGATCAGACTTGACCGAGATCATGTTGACAGAGGCAACATGAGGAGGTGGGAGTGGAAAAATACCCATCAAGGAAAGATCTTTAAAGAGTCTTGCCCCCACACTCTCATAAGAAGCATTGGTGTGCTTTACATAAGGAACATTGCCATCTGAGGAGGAAGAGGCAAAGAAGGATAGTTGGTCGACTGTGACTATCTTCCCTTGATGGGGAAAATGAATCACATGGAAAAGGGAGGAGGCTACAACATGCATGGCATGGGTCCAGCTCCGTCCGAGTAGAAGATTATAGTTAAGATTAGCGTCAATGATCTCTACTTCGACGTGTACTATCTTGCCCTCCAAAGTGATGGCAAGGTTGGGAAGGACAACGAATGGTCGCGAATCACATCCGTCAAAAGCTTCCAAAGTGTTAGAGGATTGGTTCAGAGTAGGAGAACCAATTGCCTTCCAAAAAGTGACAGACATGATGCAAGTAGAAGCACCTTCATCAATGACGGTCCTATGAATGGTTTTCTCATTTATGATCACCTGAATGAGAAAGGCAATTTGATGAGGTAAACGTGGAACGTGGCTTTCCATATCAAAACAAATGAGATTAGAGTTAGTTGGATCAATACCCCTAATAGCTGACAGTAACGATTTCTGCTGATAAGGACAACTTTGAAGGACCTTGAGAGCAGACATAGCTGATGGCACTTGAGCCAAATCTTCGACAATGTTATAATGTTGAGCGACTTGAGCGTTTGATTTGTACGACGAATTTCGTAGCACACCTCGAGAAGGTGGTCGAATGGTGGAATCAGGATTAGGTTGCTCTATATGGAGAGGACCAGAACTGGACGAGGTAGAAGAATAAGGGGTACCCTCTTTCTCTTTCCCTACTGAATGGGTAGGAGTTTGATAATATTTTGACCTAGTAACCACGTTAATCGGCGTATTCATTATGAACACTTGTGAACCCATGGAAGTGGATGACTGAGGCTGGTCTACCATTTGGGTCTGTTGGGATGGAAAGGGATCTTTCAGGATAGCTGGGGTCCCTTTGAGAAAATGACTAACTTCATATCGTCTGGGAAAATCCTTAGTATAGTGATCCTCCTCACAGATGAGGCATGGATGTTTGGGCTTCCATTGGGAAGCATCACCGACAGATGGCTTAGGAGGGCCCTATTCCAGGGCATTAGATTTACCCTTGCCTTTTCCTTTATTCTTACCTTTAAAGGATTTGTCCGCTGTGGTAGACTAGATAGTGTGAACCTCTGAGGTTTTACTAGGGCCAGATGAATTGCGAGAGGAATCATTGGAAGAAGTGTTGGAGACTGACTTTTGTTTGGAAGAAGATTTTGAAGGGGTCTGAGTCACTGAACCAATTACTCCATCGACAGGAGGTGTAGCCAGAGACTTAGATGTTGTTAGATCAAATGATGGTCTGGGCGCATTGGGTAACATATCATATAGCGTGCCAAATTGTGAATAGACGAGGTGTAGATACTGGGCACACACGATGGCTTGTTCCTTAATGACACATCCACCCATAGGAATGTCCTCAGCAATTTTGCTGACGAATGATTTGGTGAACCACTCGGTCAACAACTGATCAGAAATTTCAAACTTAATCAGGCGACACCTACGTCTCCATTCATGGATGTGATCGGAGGTTTGGGTTGCATTGTCTTGCTTGAGTGACGTCAACAAATGGGTGCCAGTTTCATAGCGAACTGGCAACTCGAAATGTGTGAGAAAGGCCATGGCGAGAGTGTTAAAGTCATGATAGGTATTTCTAGGTAGCTCGATATACCACTTGGCTGCAACACCTATAAAAGTTTGTTGGAAAAGTCGAAGATGAATGGAATCATCAACGTAAGAATTAAAGGAGCACCAAAGGTGATATGTCATCACATGGGCTTACGGATCCTATTTCACTTTTCCTTAAAACTTTGGACAATCACTCAGGATCTTGGATGGAACTGGAGGCCAGTATGGCGAATGAAGAATCGGGTCATTCGTGAGTCTAGACACATCTAGAAATTCCAATGTAGCCAAGAATGACAATTGGGTATTAAAAGGCATTTGAGGTCGATAAGCGGACCCATCCCTGCTGGTAAGGATTTTGCCCCCATAGTGGAGGAGTTTGTCCTTAATTTTTCCCCCACTGTAGGTTACATTGCCTTTAAGAAGGATTCTAACCTTGAAAGCCTTGAAACTATCCAGCCATAGGCTGTTGATAAGCAACATATGGATTAAAAGGCTATTGAGCCTGCTTGCCTTAGACATATGGATTTTTCACCTGATATCCCTGAGCATAAGGGTTTTGAACCTATTTCCCCTAAACAAAAGGGTTTTGAACCTGCTGCCCTTGGACGTTGTTAGTGTCAGTCTTTCCAGCCTTCCTCCAGTGATCAAATGTGCTCTTACAAAGTGATTTTGAAGTGTCAAGGTCAAATTTTGTCATTTCAAAGAGTTTTCAAGCAAAATTTGGTCACTAAGCATTAGGTCTAGGGTTTGCTTTCACTCTGTTCAAAGTTGCCCAAATGTCAATCTATGTCATCATTCAGCTGAGTGTATTATCATTCATAGGGTTGTCATTATCATCTCAGTGTCTAATGAGTCATTTGATACCTTGTTCATGCTTCAGTTGCGCCCAGGCAAGGTCATTTCCCTCTCTTAGGGTTTTGAAGGCAGTTTCTCTTGGGCGGACAAATCATCAGCAAAACTTGTTTCCTGATGTTCATACACCTTCCCCTACCCTTTACCTACCTTATCAAACACTTCCCAACACTCAGATCCCCCAAATTCCTCATTTTTGCACAAACCCTAGTTTCTAGCTACAACTTGGCAATTTTCTAGGTTGGGCCTGTGTTTCGTCCTTTTCGACCCCTTCTCCTCACTCAATCTCTGAGATTCCACTTTCCCCTGCTTCCTAACATCCCTCCCCACTCCCAAAAATTTCCCCAAGAATTTAGAAGCCCTCTATCCCCTTCATTTCGCTCCATTTCGACAAAATCCCTTGTTTCACACATCGGGACAAGTTTCACTCAAAAGCTGTTTCTGAGCAATAAAAGATGAATTTTGCAAAACTGAGAGAGGTTTTTGTCCACAACATGCCAAGGAAGAAAAACCTCTTTCACTTTTTACACAGGTGTCATGGTTTGAGAGAAATGTCAAAAGTACCGGCGAGAACGGAGGTGCTCCAAGGACGGTTGGCCAAAGCACAAAAACGAAGGAAAACGCCCGATCCACTCACAACTTTGGCCAAAGCCTCTTTGACTGAGCATGGTACTTGATTGGGGACTCCCAGCCCAAATTTCAAGAAATTTGGAGAAAATTTTGTCATTTGTGAATTTTTTGTGCAATTTACAGGTTTTTCCCGTGGAATGGTCTCACCCCGGGTGAGACCATTTTGGAGGACTGCTCGGAATTTTGAAAACTTGGCATTTTTGGAAAGGGCATGCAAAGAGAAAAATTACCAATACTTGGGAGAAGCCTGATTTTGAGATTTGAGCCTCCAAAAGCTCAAAATACATCAAAAAAATGACTTTCTGCCCACTTTTTGAGTTGCAGAAAGTGACCTTGGGAGAAATGGTTTTTTAGGGGGAAAAACAACTCCAAATTCAGAAATTCCACTTGGGATGGAAAGTAGACAGACCAAGCTTTCCAATGAGCCATCTTGCACCTGATTTGGATCAGTGGAACCCACTCAAAAGTAGCTGCAAAGGGGCGCGACTATTTGAACAGGGGGCGCGACCATTCGAGCCAGCTTTACCAGAATTGACCTTTTTTGTCAAAAAACACTGTTTTGACTATGGTTGACCATTTTTAATTGTAGATGATGGATAAATGTAATATTTTCATGGCACTTTGATAGATTTTATCTCTCTTTACCCTTCTAGAAGCTTCCATGATGTAAAAAGTGAAAAATTAATGCATGGATGAGTTAGCTAAGTAATAGAGGCAAGTTGTTTGGTTGCCTATTTTCTAGTTCTTAGTTTAGAATTAGTTCAAACTGCTCCTAGGAAGCTGAGCTCGACCCCTAGAGGTGGGGAAAGGAGTTAGATGGTCTAGATGGTCTATATTATGCTCTCTCCTTCTCATTTTCATGGTTGGACTCTTGTGGGAGAAACATTATTGTGTATTGTACATCTATTTCTGCAAATTTAAGGAAAGGAAAGCCAGGGTTTTGCAGATTTCATTGTGGATTCTTGTGGATCATTGTGTTGATGGTGTGTCTTCTAATTGTTACTGTAAGTTTGTTTATGTGTTACATCTCTCTTTCTTTGCTGCTATTTGGACAGATGAAGTGGTAAAGTTTGAATTCATGCTTTGACATGCTCAGCTTTTTAGTTTGTTCAATATTTATGTTTTCTACTGTCTAGAGAGGATTCAAAATGGTTGTTTGCCCTCTTTAGCTCCTCCTCTATCATCCTTGATCATCCATCTCAGATTAAGGCATCAGCGCCCACTCCTACCTTGCCCCAAAGATCCCCCTGCAAAAACTGTGCTCAATCCCCGCACCCTGAATTGCACTCCCTCCAATTGCCACCAAAAACCCCAAAAATCATTAAATCAACCCCCCTATCAATTTACTAGCCTAAAATCTTTATTCTTAATTGGTCAGCCTAATCATATTGAAAGATCTATCAAATCTGACCCGAGAGAGCCTTCTCATACCTCGTAGGGCTAGCTACGAGGTGAAATGGTTTGATGTAACCTTGAGAGTTTGTCTATCTCAGCCTAGGTGAATTCCAAGCGCTAACAGACGTAAGGAATTTTCACTTGTTGCCCTTGGACATAAGGATTTTGGACTTGCTATCCTTAGACAAAAGGATGTTGAACCTGTTGCCCTTAGACATAAGGATTTTGCGCCTGCTACTACAGGACTTGACCCTGACCCTACCCTTGTAAAGGTTGACCCTGTTGATATGCGTATAAGGGTTGCTACTGCCCAGGTTGACCTTATTGCTGCAAGGGCTAACCTTGCGGCTGTAAAGGTTGTCCCTGCAGCTACAAAGGTTGACCTTACGAAGGCATAGGCTGGGAGGATTATGGCGCATGCTGCACTTGCAGTTGCATGGTTTGCTGCAACGGTTGCGAGGGTTGCCCCTGCGGTTGTTGCAGTTGTCCTTTCTATGACATTATCTGCCCTTGTTGCTACATGGAGGGCCCTTGCTGCAATGAAGGTTTTCATTGATGCTGTAGAAGTTGTCCTTGCTACTGCAAGGGTACTTGAATAGTTCCTGAAATGATGCCTTGAAAGTTCCCGAACTATATCTGGCCATATCCACCAAGTGCGGCAGATGGAATACGATGGACATAAGGTCCAAGCTAAGGGATGTAAGGCAAATTAACCATCGCTTGTGAACCATATGGAACATAATGAAGTTGGTACTGCACCTATGCCATATTAGGTTGTTGGTACTAGATGTTACTTGACCCAGACGGACCAACAGGGTTCGGCTATTGGTACTGGACATTACTCGATCTAACAGGACCAATAGGGTTTAGAATGGCACCCGAAGAGGGTTGGTTCAATCCAACCATGTGAGCTTGTGAGCCACTCACATTGGTTGTGCCAGACATCATAGAAACATTCATACTTTGCCCCCCAAGGGGTGGCACAGCCTGCCCACTTACTGGAGGGATCGAAGAACTGACAGACATGACTCGAGACCATCGGTTGAACCGGACGGGTTACTTGGACAGACGAAACAAGAGGATTTGGAATGGTAGGTTGCACTAGTACTGAAGTAACTATAGAATGCACCATCAGTTGGGAGGTCGGGTTCTGAATGAACGAACCTGAAGTGGCAATAGCGTCAGATGCCCAGATAGGGTTGTGATATAGCGATGAGGCAGTAGGCGTACCAGAAACCAACTAAACTAAATTCACGTAATTACATGGTAACTCAAGATGAACACTGGTCGGAATGCTTCCCGTGTAAGAGAAACCTTCAAGAGGGAAATGATATTCTGGCTCCTCGACTATGCGTGGAGTGGAAACCTTCCGAGTGACCTGGAGAGGAGACTAGGATTTCACCTTTTGATTCCATGGGTGAAAATAGGTGACAACGGACTGCCGAAGATGTTCGAGCGGATAATTCCAAAGGAATACCCGGTTGATCATACAGACTGTACGGATGCTGTGGTGATATCAAAATAGGATCAAACAAAGGATTCAGAAGATAAACAACTAGTCCAAGTTTTCCTTCAGAAGTCGGTGGACTCTCAGGAGTCTAGATAGGATTATCAAGAGATTCCAGGCCAATTACATAAAGTAACCTAATATCTGAGGGAGGGGGAGGAAAAGATGACAAAGGTTGAAGCTCAGAAAAATTCCAAGTTCAACACCTTGGTCCTCAAGTGACTACGGCAAATCAGGAAAGGGTTCCTCAGACGATCTTTCAGACAGAGGAAAGGAAGAGGAACTAGGCAAACTTGATGGTTCAACCATGATGATTTTGTCTCAATTAACTAGAAGAGAGAGATTTATTCCAAGGCTTTAAAATGTATTTAAAGGTATACTCACGATGTGGTCTAGAAAAGACTAACAGGAATGTTATATGATCGTGGGCAACAATTTTTTAAGACGCAAAAACAAACTGGTGCTCTTTCATGTTTTAAGAGTTGAGAAAGAAGCAAAGGTGACTCTATCACTTTCAGTTTGAAACGAGCTCGAAAGGAAAAGTGCTCGGATGATATTTTATATTTAGGGAGTCAAAAATATCAAAATGACTACTCAGGATAATCTAGGAAAAAAGGATTACCAGGTAACTGTGAACTGCAGAATACCTCTCGGCGAACCGAGAAGTACGGGCAGGCAATCTCCTCGAATGTTTTGTTCGGTGTATCACATTTACAAGGTAGCAGACTCGGATTCCTATGGATAAAGGATTGCAACCGAGAGGGGTCTCCCTTTATATACGTGATGGTACGGGGAGCACAAGTTTGTACTAGCATTGTCTAGTGCCGAAGAGAACAACAACTGCTAGGTTTCAAGACACCGGAACACGTCTCTAGCCTAGACCTTCTAAATGTGATCGTTAGGATTCAAATGCACCTTAAGTTAATTGAATACATTTTAGAGTTTATCTTGAAATTATGTCTCAGTTTTCAGACCTTATGGATGTGACTCAAAAAACTCCTATATGCAGCTAAATGAGACAAGACAATTTCAATTCGATGAATTGTTTACACTAATGAGAGTAGAAAACAAACTCAATGCAACAAACAAACAATTGAAAGCAAAATGACCTTTTCACTATTTCACTTTTTGAAAACAAAATGATGAAAAACCCTTTCCAATTCCTATCCTTCCTATCAAATGCACTTCAAGTAGTCCTTTCACTAGTAAAGAGAATTCATTTCTTTTCCAATGCAAATGACAATGCAACTCTAGTCTTCGATGATGCTAACTAATGTAACATATTGATCCAGCAAACTAGAATTATGCATTTTTCACTGAAATGAGAAAACAAATCTTTCACAAACACTTCAATGAATTTTTTTCAAAACAATCAACCTCAAGCAAATGCAAAGCACAAAAGAGAATTCCTTCCAAACTAATGATGTAAAGACTCAACCAAAAACAAGACGAGCAATGTGATCTATGCTCGAAAAGAGACGCTCAATCAACAAATGAAACTTCCCAAACTTGTTAAATGGAAATCAAAGCAACAAAATGACTGACAAACGAAATGAAAGGTGCAACTTAACTATCAACTTGACTCGTTGAGCACACAAATAGGTGAATGGATGACGACCTAAACGCCCTAGGGCAACAAACCATCCAAGAACTCAAGAAACCAAGTGAAGAAAAGGCAAACCAAACAAGCATATAAACCAAGCTAATAGAGCTTTCTAGTCAAGGAGAACACAGTCAAAACAAGCTAAGAGATAGAAATCAAGAGGGCAAGACACACTGGTTATGATCTAGGGGAAACCCTGATCTTCACCTATAGGAGTCAGTGCGACTACCTAACTGATGACAAGCACCAAAAGGGGGTTGGTGCAACTTTTTTCGAGAAACTCGCATTGATCGACGTCACTGTCAGAAAAATAAACGCGCTGACCAAGGATTCAAGGAAAAAAATAAAAATTTTCAAAGACTAAAACTAGACTTTCCACTATAAATTTCAGTCTCAGAGCAGTAAACCAGGTAAAGTAGAGAACACTAAAGGGAAATGGTGATACTAGAAAATTTAACACCAAACCATAAAATGACAATCAATCAAACAGAAGGATTGGCTCCCCAGTATGGTCGCCAATTTGTGGTGCAGGTAAATTCTTAGTGTGGACACAAACAATTCCTTTAGCCCAAGAGAGCGGGTCTAACCACAAACAAACAATCTATGGAAAATATCCTTAAGCTAGAATCACATAAGAGGGCCTACCTCTTAGCACGCTATTCCGCTTGGTGATGATCCTGCTTCCTCACTCTAGCTACTTTCTATTTCCTTCCTTCGAATGCCTGAAACAAGAAAACAAACGACAAAAACAAACGTGATAGCATACAAATTGCATTTAGCATACTTAACAGGTCAAGGAACATTAAGCCATCAAATGTAAGATAACACTTTAATGTAGGAAATCAATCAATAGTTGTATTCATATAAGTTCAGAAAGAGATTACAACCAATGCCTTGACGTTGCTGGTCTCCTCTGACGTATCCGGGTTCCCACACTTCTGCTAGCATCTCATGGATAGCCCCAACAATGGAAGTTTTAAGGCCTCTTCCCTTTAGTCTCAAACCAAACCAAACACACTATTCTCCCTCAAACATAAACTAGAAAGCTACAAGCTATAGATGTCTTGCTGATTATTCAAGCTCCAAAAATACCAATACTGAAACTAGTGAAGCTTGTAAAAGGAGGGGTTTATATAGCTTGGATAGAGGGGAGATGGTTCCTCTTATCATGGGAGAAGGCTTTATCTCTTGGGTTGGTTCCATCCTAATAGGGGAAAGGAGCCCAAACTGACTTCCTCGGCTCCATCCAGCCCAACCATTTACCAGACTTCTGTTACGAAGCTTCTAGACCTGGAAGCTTCAACTCCATATTTAAAAAACTTACCAAAAGAGGATTGGCACGACTGAGAAAAGGCTCAGTAGCATCGTACAACGCTATTCCTAGTTTTAATCTCTACAAATCGGTGCGAGGAGGAAACTAGTCAGTAGCGTCAGTCTTGTAAACTAGGGTAAAAGGAAGATTCTTGGGAAATGATGCAAAAGGGAATCCTTCTACTCATGAAGATGGACATAATGGGATTTTCTTCATGATGGGAAAGCATGTAGGGTTCACTGTAGAGGTCCTCTAGGATCGTGGAATAGGGAGTATAGGGACAATGACAAAATGTTGTGTAACATAGAGAAATAGGAAAATTGTAATGAGAAATCCTAAAATCCATCAAGAACGAGTTTGCATCCAGCGAAACAATACGAATGGAATAATTTTGTGAGAAAATCCAGATGTGATGTGGTTCAGGAATTTCACCAAGATCGCAAGAACCTCAAATAACCATCAACAAGAGTTGAAGTTCCTTGACTTCCTAAAAAGTTTTGGAAATTTGAAAAGACAGATAACATCATTTGGTAAACTGAGTCAGACTGCAAATTGCATGTGGACAACTACTATTAGTTAAGTCAAGAGGATCACCATTATCTGGATGGTAGCTATCTACATCATTGGTTTGATCAAATTATTCAACTTCAACAAACAAATTACTCAAGTCATACTATTCTTCTGATAGTAAGTATAAGAATGTATGCATTGGAAAAATCTCATGATCACACTGATTTGAAGATTTGGCCCCATATAAAGAAAGAGATGATAAGGGATGGAATGGATGTTCTATAATTTCATTTCTTTCTTCTTCATCATGGATAATATCACTATCCTGTGTCATTTCAATATTCAACTCATCAAATAACAAACTTGAAGAACATGAATAATTTCCATCACAAGTTGATGCATTACAAACAGTAGAGCACAAAGGATAGGGAGGTGAAGAGGAAGAAGTGTTCATAAGAGAATCTTCTTTGACCGAAATAGATTTGAGATCTAAATATTTTGAAACAAAATCTTCTTGAGAAAATGAAATATTAGATGGTGCACTTGGGCATTCATCATCATATATATCAATGGAGTCATCCTCATCAGAATGATTGTTTCCCAAGACTTCAAATTGATTAGGAGAATTTATTACATTTGATTTATGATTGAGATTACTAGATTCATTATTAGCCAAGAGTGAGGCAACACCATCTTCACACGAAGGACTCTGAAAAAGAGAAGAAATATCGAAAGAATCTTCACCTTCCTGCTCCTCTACCTATGAAATGTGACTACCTTGCACCTATTCACTACTTGGATTTGGAAGAGATTGATTAGGAATATTGAGGGACAAGGGGTCATGAGAAAGAGATGGTAGAGGATGACAGGTATCCAAATCAAATTCAAGATTTAAATTATGAGTAATAATATCATCTTGAGGAATGGATAAATTAGTCTTCACCATAGGCTTCATGAACCATTTCAGGATTTCCTCCATGGGATATGAATCATGAAAAGTGGAAGGAGGATGAGAAGATGGATTAGGAATTTGATTTGCAGATTTCCCAACTTTATTATCATCATAAGGAGGCACCTGCATCGAACTGAAAAGGGAGGAGGAAGAGGAAGAAAACGAATGACAAGTTCCTCCTTTGAAATTAGGGGTGTCTCATGGATTACAAGAGTTGGGGAAGCAGAAACATCAGGTGGTTTGGGTTCACCGTGTAAAGAGATATTAACCAAACACTCAAAATTTTGTTTAAATAAATCCCAATCCATGTCTTCTATAGGAAATTCATAACAGAGCTAAAGGAATCGATCAGAGAAATTCTTAATTGATTCATTATGATTCATTCTTAGTTGATTAATCATTTTATAAACATCTTGGTAATCATACCTATCAAATGATAAATGAAGGTCCTTGATGAGGTTTTCAAGAGAATAAATAGAAGCAGGTGGTAGAGTGTGACACCATCAGCTAAATCAACCTTCAAGGGTAAGGAAGAAGATAATACAAGCCACATATTCACAACCAATTTCATAGCATTCATAGAACTTAAGGAAAAGAGATGCATGCTTGGCAAGGGATGTATCACCCTCACCATCAAACTTG
This sequence comes from Pinus tabuliformis, assembly GCA_031772625.1. Taxonomy (NCBI): domain Eukaryota; kingdom Viridiplantae; phylum Streptophyta; class Pinopsida; order Pinales; family Pinaceae; genus Pinus; species Pinus tabuliformis. The sequence continues at coordinate 1,358,182,535 of CM062805.1, forward strand.
AATTGAGAAAATTCATGGAGAGACTCATCGGGGATTGAAATTTCACCAGGGGAGAGGTTAGAAAAATACCTTAGGAGTATGATTTGAGGACGAGCCGTTTCAGATAAGAGGTTCAAAATAGAATCAACGAGCATAAATTGTCATTTGGCCCTCCTTCTAGCGCCTTTTTGTTGACAATGCTGCAAATTCGTCAACCAAGGGGGTCTCCCCGATGTGAAATCCCAATTAGACCTCACACCATTTGGAGTAGTAGCTCCATTCAGAGTATTGGCTCAAGTGCCATGTATCCTTATAGATTTTCCTTGGCTACAAAGTTCAACATAGGTATTTTTGGGTTAGCAAGTGAGTATGCCTTGTGAAGTGTTCAACTACGGAAAGTATCAAGGTCCTTCTACTGAAAGGGAAGAGGAAAATGAGCCCTTTAAAGACAAGTAATAGTACTAATCTAGAAAATTCACACGAGCATATACATATGAATGAATCGTTGATCAACAAATGAAATAGTTCACGAGGAAGCAATGATTGTTAAAGAAAATAGAACGCACCTTCAACAAAATAAGTACCAAATCCACTGAAATAGTTCAATTTCATAAGTACAAGTGAAAACAACATACATCGCAAACATTCAAAGACTAGTCTTACAATATTCATGAGAAATGCACGAAAGTGTGTTGGCTCAACGAGCTTCTGAATTAAGTAAAAGTTCCAAGATACATCAAGACATTGAACACCACTAGCCCCAATAGTGGGGGATTGCTCTCAAAACATCTATCTTCCTCTCCAATATCTAGTAGGAGGGGCCAAGGTGAAAAGTCATTTTCAAGTGTTATGAGGGTGTATATATAACAAATGGGGTGATCATTAAGCTCCCTTGTGACTCTTGGACTACCATCACAACTATTTTACTTCTTTATGACCTTTCGACTTCCTACATGACTTTTCACATTACATGAATGACTTGTGGACTTCCACTTTACATCACATACATCTAATATTGAATTTACATAATCGAAAAAAGGATGTGGCACATGATGACTCATGCCATGACATGACATTGATGACATGGGCTTCACAATGACATGGAAATGTCAAGCCACTCTTTGTTGTTGCTTTCTTTTTGTCTTCTTGAGAGATGGAACATGCTCTTCCTCTTCCTCCTTTGCATGGCTTGAAGTTAAGGAGTCTTCAATGTGATCTTGATCTTCAGTCTTCTTTTGTACTCTAGTGTTCCTTCGTCTTCTTGCATGATGCTCATATTATCTCTTAAGCTCCATAGGTGTCTTATAGCATGTTATCCTTCTCCTTTTTCTCCATCATCATCTTGTCATGATCAGATAGAGTGCTTGCAACTAAAATCCACTCATGAAAAGATGACATCGATCTAAAAACTCTTAATCTAACATGTTTCATGAAATCACTTGTCAAGGTTGAAACCAGATGATTGATTGGGTGATTGACTTAGGGATTGCACAGTTCCAGAGGCCAAGGTTTGGGAATAGGCTTGATATTGTGCAATGCACAGTTTAGGATGAACAGGGTCAAAGGATTATGAAATTGAGGGGCTCAAGATCTCAAGGTTGGGGTTTGAGGCTTGAGGTTTCCTAATGCACAGTTCTAGAAAGATAGACTTAAGGAAATATGTAGTTGAGGAAATCAGGAGTTCAATCTTGAGGCTTGAGACTTCAAGTTTCCCAATGCGCAATTTTGAGAGGCTAGACTAGGTGACTACACAATTGAGGGACTCAATAGCTCAAGGTTGAGGCTTGAGTTTTGGAGTTTCCCAATGCGCAGTTCTGACAGGAGAAAAAGATGGGAGTTTACGCAGTTGAGGGGTTCAAGGGCTCAAGGTTGAGGCTTGAGGCCTAAAGTTTCCCAACGCACAGTTCTGGATGGAGAATAGTCTCATGGATTGTGCAATTGCATAGCTCAAGGTGTCAAGTTGGAAGCTTAAGGCTTGACATTGCACAGTGCACAGTTAAGGCTAATTGAGAGGAAGAAATTGCGTAGTATTGGAGCTCAAGGGTCAGGTTTTGGCACTATGACTATGCAGTGCGTAGTTCCAAGAGTCAAGGTCAGGGCTTGAGGGTTGAGACTATGCAGTGCACAATTTAGGAGGGCGGAGTGATGCCAGGTCGCTCAGTCAGGAAGTTTTCAGGACTTGGCTAAGTGTAGGATCAACGAGACCAAAGTGAATATTGATGAAACTTAAGTATGATCACACACTTGGAATAGTTGATGATGCAACATTAATCACTCTAAACACATGAACCACATACTTCCCTCAATGTGATGAATTTCCCCAAGTGTGACACTAAATATACACTTGCGATGACAGTGATGAGACTTGTACAACGATGCATGAAACTTTGGGAATGAGTGTAAAACATGTATACATGACTAGTAGGACTCATCAACACTAATTTTATCCCTTGAAACAATCCAAAACTCCACTTATTTTGAGAAGTGACACTTCCCATGCCAAAAGTCGACACTTGGGATATAAAAAAGTGTGAACGACACTCGTGATATATGAACGACGATGAAAGCTACACATGCCAGAATGAAGATAACATAAAAAAGACACTAATTATAGTTATAGAAAGAAAAATATACAGTCAAAAACATGAAAAATACACTCGTGAAAGCAAAGGTGCACAAAAGCGATAGTTTGAAAAAATCACTGAAATAGAAGTACAAACACAGCCTTAAGTGAGATACTATCAATGAAAATGGGCACTGACTGTCGAAATGAATTGAACATTACACAGGCATTGTATTGTTGGATTATGCTAGGATGTTCAAGCTTGCGTGAAGGAATGTGCTCATGAATTCATTATGCATTGAGAATGCGTGAGCAGGTGACTTCAACACTTACAATCCAAGAAAGGAGCTCAAAGACTTAACAGAGCATTATCTCACCAAGAAGTGACTACAGAACAACCGATCACAAGATCCACAGTGGGCTCCAAAATACAAGTATAGGTGAAATTTTGGAGGGTTTTTTTTACAACAACAACATGACCCACCACACCAATGAATAAAAAGTGATAATCTATGAGGAATTGGCCACCGAAATAAACAAAAATTATCAATAGTAGTATACTAAGAAAAAAAACAAAGAGAGAATAGTACAAACAATGTGTAATATTCCTTTGCTCCGCATGGATGTAAGAGTTCATATTCTTCATGTAAGAATTAAGAAACAAACATATCTATAGGAGAGTAATGAAAATTTATTTAAAGGGGATGATGGTAAGGAACCACTTTACATTGATCTTGAGAAATCTCATGGTGTTTCACAATTAAAAAGTAAGAAAAGTTTGAGCAAAACAGATTCACACAACTTGAATTCCCTACTGATATGGAAGTGGATATTACTATAGTACTTGATTAAGTGGAATTAAGAATAGATAAAAGTGAAAATATTGTAGAGAAACTGGCTCATGAAGAGCCAACAGTCATTGAAGAAAAAACTTTAACCATGCATAGTTCTTAGTACAGTAGGAGAGAAAGAAAATTGTAAATTGAGAAATTTCATGTACAATATAAAAAGGTAACAAAGAAATGTAGATCAAAGGTGGATGTTTAAGGGGTTGGGTCTACAATACTATTGAAACTATACATGACTATAAGAGACACCCTTGCCCACTCGTTTTTAGAGCAAGAGTTAGAGAATATAAGCTTTATGAGGAAGCTAAATAAATTAGAGCAAGCTTTAAGCCCTAGACCTCTATTTACAACTCTTCTAGACATAGCCACTCTTGATCAAACACCCCAAACTACACCTAATACATCTAGTAAGATAAAGAAAGAATCAAATTTGCACATTGGAGTAAGAAAATATCTTGCAGAAAACATCAATAAGAGACTAAAAATTATTTTCAAAGCTTGTGATATCACTCTAGATGAAAGAATTATCTTATAAAGAAATTATTTTTTAACTAAATGTTTGAATAAACATTTAGAACATAATTGACATTTTTCTTAAAATAATTTAAATACATTTATTGTGCTAGTTTCAAGTCTAAGTGAATTTTAGAGATGTCAACAAGGTTTTCTATCAAGTTATAGGATAAAGAAAATAAAAGTAGGATGGTCTACTAGGATACAAGTACTATAGGTCTATTGCTAGCTATTTGAATACCAGTGATAGGAAGAGTAATCCTTTCTTTAAGGAAATTAAAATTGTTGATGACATTTAAGTATCACAATTAATAAGAAATTACCTATTGATGCCTAAAGATCACTTAATAGAAGAACTGAGCATAATAAGAACATCATGGGCCAATGAATTCGATAATCTCATTGATTTCTAGAAGAAAGAAATAAAAGGTGGCTAGTTATTTTAGTTAATAATAATGATGTTTGATTGGAAACCATCAATCAATTATGCTTAGATTTTAAACATATTATGGAAGAAATATTTTCACTCAATGTAAAAGAAGATATCATAGTACCACCTATGAGGGAGTATATACAAGACTGGTTTATATGATCCTTAACATAAATTGCTAATCTCGAAATAACTACCAAAGGCAGTTACATCAAGAAAATTTGAAAGCCTAAGATAAATATATATATATATATATTGAAGGAGAGATCGTTCCACCCATCATCTCTCTGCAAATTTTGTGAGTGTGTTTTTACTTTTGAAGCAATTTCCCCTCTTTCTTCCCAAGCTTTGATCATTTAGCTTTATTAAGTGTGTTGTCCATTTGTAAAGCAATCCCTGGCCACATTTCTCTATTCTTCCAAGTTATTATACTATTTTATTTGGTCCATGGGATCCCCATCCTAGTCCATTTATGATGCATACATTTCTTTTATCATTTAAGTATAAGGAATATTGTGTAGTAGCAATAGAAACACACTATATTAGAGCTAAAATTCAATTTGTAATATTTGTTGACTCTCACATAGAGTCGCTTTTGTTGGCATTGTAGTGTTGCCATTGATTTTAGTTAGTGCTTAGCACTATCTACTTTGTAATCATTATTTCTATGCCTTATATTGGTCTAATTTATGATCCTATATGTTTGTTACAATGTCTCAAGGTGGCACATTAATGTTCTAAAGCTGAGTTGCAGGTTAGGTGGAAGAAGGAAGGTTTATATGAGGTAAAGTTGGTGATTAAGAGGACATGGTGTGTTATAACACACCCTAGTAGGCTTGTTAACTACGTTATAATACAAATCCTATGAACAAAGGAAGTGTTACTCCCTATAGGTGGTTTTTCCTTAAATGTGCACACACGCAATTAATTCCAAGGGCATTTTACTATGATTTTTTCACATGGTAAATGGTGAAAAAGTTTGAGAAATTTTGTTCTTCATCTAGAAGATGGCTAAAGTTAAAAATATCACTCATTCAATAAAGATCAAGAAAGAGAAAATCATGGATAAAAATGTTCAAAATACTAGATTAATTCTATTGTATGAACAAAGAGGTTGAGTGCTCCATTACTCTGATTGCAATTATTGTTTTAAACACTCAAGAAAATTATTTATAGGAGAACAATTTGAGGACTAGAAATTTATTAATGTATTGTGTGAAAATAAGAAGTGCGTAGAAGTGGAGAAGACTATGTAGATCTTTTGACGAGTTGCAGAGGAAGAACACAAGTTGCATAAGGTAGAAGAAGCATGTTTCAACCAACATATTTAGCAAAGAGTGAGGAGATGGATTAAGGAATGATTTAAGATCATTCAATTTATGGTTGTTCCTAGTGCATTCATCAAAATATTGTTTTTTATGCAGATTTTATTCTGGGATATATTTATTATATTGCAGAGAGGGTTGATGTGTTGTTGTTGATATGTGTAGTTCTCCTTGGAGTCTAGTATAAAAATGAATGAAAGCATGACTCCAAGAGTTTGAAGAGGTTTGGGCATCCTTTCAATGATGGATGAACAAGAAAGGGGTGGTTTCTCCTTACTACTGTGACCAAAAATATGGTATTTTAGGAGTTGTAGATCCACCCAATGGTGGTTGGATAGTCTAGTGGTTGTTTGGTGAGGCTTTTTTGGAGTGGTGGCTTCTAGTAGGTGGTGGAATGCAAAACCATGTGAGTAAATACTTCCTAGCTAGTGGTGGCCATCAATATTGTTCAAAAGGGTAATGGATCCTAGCTTTTGGAGGCCAACTAAAAATGTAATGATTCGATTTGTATAAGAATAAAAGAAAGAGAAGCAACACAATAGCAACAAGTGGTTTTTTCCCTTCGGGTTTTCCACTAGAAATCATTAGTGTCTTATGTGTATGATTTCTTTTGTGGTTATGTATTATATTATGATGCTCTTATCTCTCTTTATTTGTTTCAGATTGAAAATGTTTAAAGGTTTAATTAATTGGTGAAAATTTAATAAGTTCCATCACTACTAATTCACCCGCCCCCCCCCCACCACAATAATGATCTACATTTCCAATAGTATTAGGATTTCATTTCATTTTTTCTACTTCAAAATAAAAATTAGTAGTAATATTTAAAATAAATATAATAGAAGTTAACTTGCCAACATGAGAGAAAATATCACTAAATTAAATTCCCTCTACCTAGGAATAACCTTTGGTCTACTAACCAAGCTTTATATTTCTCCACTTTTCCTCCTGCATTCAACTTCTCATTAAACACCCATTTGTTGCCAATGGGATTTCTTCCAACTGACAACTCCACTAGATCCCAAGCCTAATTCTTGTCCAAGTTTTCCATTTCTTCAACCATGGTTTTTTTCTAGAGTTTTCAATCCTCTAAATCCATTTCCTCCCTAATAGTTCTAGGATAATGATTAGTAATAATAAAAAAACAAAATTAGAATGGAAATTAGGTGGAGTATACCTTTTTGGTTGCTTTTTTCCCAAACCCATCTCCTCAATACAAAAGTATGTGGTTCTTCTTCTTTTGATTTATGTTATTCTATAAGGTTGGATTCATTATGCTTTAGTTTAAACTATATCTTATCTAGTTCTCTCTCCCTTAGTAGGACTTCCTATTTGACATCTTTGATTTCTCTAAATAAAACATATCGATTATACACTACATGTTAACCATTCAATCCTTTCTATAGAAAGAAGCGAACCCTCTAGCCCAATGTGTGGGTCTAGTAACAACCGTGACAAAACAAGAAAACTTCCCTAACCTAGATCAGAATGACAAATAAGAAAGGGAAATGGCCTACCTCTCTCCTTGCTATTCCTTGCATCCAAATACCTTCAAGAGAGATCAAAAGACAACAACAAGAGAGATCATAGCATATGCATTCCCATATAAGTTATACAACAAATCAAGGAGTATTGTACAAAGAAAACTATCATAAACAAGCTTATGGGAATTAAAACATGCTTTGTATTAATGATTAAATCAAAGAGGGAAGCATACAACTAGTGGCTTGATGGTGAAGGCCTCCTTCGGGATGGTTCCAAGTCCAAGATAAACTTAAAAATATCTCCATTCCTCTCTCACTAAAATGGCAGAATCTAAGCACAATCGAGCAGAAGAATGGAAACCAGCAATGACCAACCCATTGAGGAAAGTGAAGAATGAATTTATAGTGATGGAGAGGATGTTAGAGATCCACCAAATGGGGAAGAAGGCCCTTATCCCAAAGGTAATATCCCTAAAGGTAAGATCAAATGCTCTAAATGGGATTCCTCGACCATATCTTCATCCAACAATTACTAGCTTGTCATTCTCGAGGCTTCTATTAAGAGAAGCTTCTGCTCCATTTTTGGAGAAATTGCCTGAAGAGGATCAGCACGAATTTTCCTATCAAAACTCATTCTATCAGCGCTAGTCACTAGTTAGACAAAAGGTTACCAACACATATTTTCCTACTAAAAGTAGAGTTGGTCTTGCAAATTAGTTTTTCTCGCAAGTTTTTCCAGAATTACTTCAAGACATTAGTTCTCCATCTCTTTAGGGATGTGTTGAGCATATAATTCATGGTGAATGAGTTTACACAACTTTTGTTGCTTTATGACATTTGTGATGATAGTGGCACAAAGGATGACACTTGAGGTATAGAATTGGGAATGTGACAAAATATTGTGTAACAAATGCCCTCTAAAGCATGAAAGAAGAACATGAAGTGATGGTTGAAGTGCTTTATTAGCTAAAACAAGGAGCTTGAAAGACCACCGTCATGAAACCTGAAATAAAACATGATACAATATATGACATCTCTGATATATACATATGCCCGATAATATATCTGAATAGGCATCAAAATATAATACATGAATCCACAATATGGAAGCAACCATACTTATGAAAAGAATCATGTCTATGGATCCATGACATGACGTAGCCATCCATATGGAAAGGATCATGTATGAAATCATGAATACTAAATAACTCCTCTCAACCTCGATTTTAACATATGAGATCCAGGGTCTTCATATCTATCACGATCGAAGTACGAATATAACCATGTGAATAGATGTGCTGATGTCAAACATGGTAGAAACCACCTGATTATCGTTCAATAATGTGAACCGTTAACAGGTGTGAGAGAAACCACCAATAATGACGATGGCCCTCAAGGTACACCAGTACAATCTACAAGTGTGAATATGTGAGCTGAAGTCGAACACTTGCCGAATCATTAGATCGAAGGCTAGAGATGTAAGCCTATCATTGAACACGAAGAAATTGCCATTGAGGCATGCAAGCTCCAAGGTACTAAAAGGGAATTTCTAAATCAAATTCCTGGATAATGAGTTGGAGTCGACAAGAAGTGATCTGTCGAAGGAGGGATATATTGTTTCCCACATCATCGACATGAAACATAGGATATCTCAAAATGATAAGCGTGATTTAGGATTGTCGTATAGAGGCTCACATAGGTATAAGAGGTTTGAATTTTGCAGATAGGACTACTCTTGAACATATCGGTGACACGACTTCGGAGTTCAACATCACTGGACTCAAAATGGAATCAGAGGTTATGATGACAATAGGGGTGATCAAATAAGAGGAAAATGGATTTCCCTAACCTAGGAAGGCAAGTAGCAAAGAGAGGATATCCCAAACCCGACACGAGATGCAAATGAGTGTCATGTTCAAGAGAGACATGCTACCTTTTATACAAGGTACAAAACACACTTTACTTCCATTCCCCCCATCCCCCCCCCCTCGTGCTATTGCTAGCGAGTACCTATTTATTTTTAATCTCAAGCTTGAAGAGGATACCATATGCTTGTCATATAAGTTCATCCTTCGGATGAATCCATCCCAGTAAGTTTAACGAGCCCTAGGAAGGAGTATCTCGGTCATGTCATGGTGACAATTCCTACATCGTTTAAGTTTTACGAGTCCAGCGTAGGGGTAACTCGACATCTTTTTCATGTTTAGATAGTTTGGAAAAGAGACAGAAAATAAAACTCTAAAGGTCCCTTTTCATAGATAGTCTCTAGAATCCAAAAAGGTAGAAAACAATATTCAAGAGAACCTCTTAGCCATGTTTGACTAAGGTGTTCCTTTTTCGTAGCTAGTCTATCTTAGTCCGGAGAAGGGTTAAAATTATACTAAGTAGATGTCTTTTCATTTACTTTTACGAGTTCGAAAAGACAAGTACTCGACAATCTTTTCATAGTTTTGGAGTTTGAAAAGCGCTAAAAGAGGACTCCACCTAGAGGTACAAGTGGTATAAAAGGATAACAATTGGTTCCGGTCATGATGGAACTACTCAAAACATGTGAAGGTCAAGAGGCTGGCTAATAAGACCACTCATCGCAGATGTTCCTCATGCAAGGATAAAAACAACCAAGTGAAAGAGTATAATCGGCCAAAGGGATGGTGACGATGGAATGAAAAAAACCAAGGTTCATATGGCAGAAACAGGCTGATAAAAATGGTAATCACGAGAGGTAAAGTGGGAATGGTTTCATTTTTACGCAAGCTTGAAAGATGGGAAACTATGCTTGAGTATACTTGAAGATGGTTTCATTTTTTCACAAGCTTGAAAATGAGAAAAAAGTGTGCTTGGATTTGGTTTGATTTTTACACAAGCTTGAAACAAATATAAACTATACTTGAGTTTGAGTTTGCATGCCCCCATCATAATGACTCAATTTGAGGTACATGCCCCCCAAGCTTCATTACATTCATTGAAGCAGACTACTAGTTACTAGAAAGTGGATGGAATGAAGGTTCACTTACGAGATTAAGTGAAAGACTCGACTGGGATTTTATGAGATCAAGTGAAAGACTTGACTGGAATTTCAAGAGATCTAATCAAAGAATCGAATTAGAAGGGGATTTGTTTCATTTTTTAACAAGCTTGACATGGGAAAAGAACCATTCTCATGATACCTTGTTTCATTTTTTAATAAGCTTGACACAAGAAAGGAACCATGCTCATGACACATTGTTTCATTTTTTAACGATCTTGACACAAAAAAGAACTAGGCTCATTGGGACCTATTTCATATTTTAACGAGGTTGACATAGTAAAATAGTTATCCTCATGGGGACCTATTTCATTTTTTAAAGAGGTTGACATAGTAAAAGAACTATCTTGATGACACCTATTTCAATTTTTAACGAGGTTGACATAGTAAAAGAACTTTCCTCATGGGAACCTATTTCATTTTTTAATGAGCTTGACATAGTAAAATAACTATCCTCATGGGAACCTATTTCATTTTTTAATGAGGTTGACATAGTAAAAGAACTATCCTCATGACCTTGATCATGGAATATAAGATACCATGGCTTCTAAGAGGTTCTCATAAGATGGGAGAACAACGCTCTAGAAGGGATACATGTCAAGGAATATAATGGAAAGATCAGGCTCCAATGCCCCCAGTACATGATGCACTATATCACTAACTAGATCATCAATAAAAGCAGGAAAAAAAAAGGTGGCCACCTAATTAACCTGTGGTGGGGATGATACCACTTTCATAGATGGATCATTTAGGGAAGATGGTTGATCGGGAGTCAAATTAAGACCAATGAACGAAAGCTGATCAATGACCATAATTCTTCCTTCATGCGGGAAACATATCACACAAAAGAGAGAAGAGACAAGAGCTCCCATGACATAAACATAGTCACGACCGAGAAGTAAAATAAAATCTAAAGGGACTTGGACAACCATCACATTGAGATAGACAATTTTTCCTCCCAAAGTAATGGTCAACTTAGGAAGGATCCCTAACGGTTGACTGGTTCCTCTATTAAAAGCTAACAGATTCTAGGTAACAGGAACAAGCTGCAGAGAACCTAAATCTTTCCAAGTAGTTGAAGACAAAATATTAACATATGCACCTTCATCTATGATTTTGCCAGGTACGGGTATATGATAAGCCTGTACTGTGATATGAAAAATCACATGAGAGGGAAGATGATATCTTGCCAGTCGACTCCAATCAAACAAAGTGACTAAACTACTTGGAGGGGGTGCCATCAAAATGGGAGAATTACCCCCTTGCATTATAGGAACAGGAGGATCACCCCCTTGGATCGTGGGAATAGGAGGATCATTCCCCTGTATCATGGGAACAAGAGGATTGCCCCCTAATTCTTTGAAATCTAAAGAAACTAGAAGAACTTGGTAGGTATGAACTTCACTCTCTACAGGATGGATATGATCGACTGAAAGCGGAATCGGGTCAACCATTTCTCGAACAATTGTTGTTCAAGAACAGACTCATGGGATTCAGCTTTAGAGAGAGTGGTATTGAATAAAGATGATTTCTAATCAATCACTTGATCAACTAGTGGAGGGCTGAGGGAAAGCTTCTGATAACCAATCAGAAGACGAGGTTGAGAAGCGGTAAGGTTATATAACACTTTACAGACCTCATCCATATAAGGACAAAGGTGAATATGATGATTCCCTTCACATAACCTAAAGGGAAATTTAACTTTTCCCTTTTTCCCATGGGTTTCACTGTCACTAGTTAAAGGATTGTCACCAGCATGATCTCCAGAGGTTGATGACGAAGTTTGATGGGAACCTATGGACCACACTTCTAAGACCTTGGGAATACCAGGGAAATATCTAAGGAGGTGGCCACCCTTACATAACATGCAAGGGAATTTCACTTTTCAAGGCTGATTGGAAGGTTGCTCAACATCAACCACATCGGTAACAATGGTTGTTGGGTCGTCCCCTTGCTTATTTTTCTTCTTCTTAATCTTCCTTTTCTTCTTCTTCTTATCCACCTGGTTACTAGCTTGCAGGATTTCACCAGACGAAGAGGAAGAAGAGTTAGGTTGAGGAGTAGTTTGGACATTCAGAACCATAGGGGTCGAAAAGAACCAATGGTAAATCTAGGAAGGGACAATGTTGCCATATAAGGAGCACCAATATTTCAAAAGAAGGAAAAGGAATAGGATTCCGTAATGGGAGTTTCCTTGATTGGTAGACTCAAGAACTATTGCCATTAGTCTCAACCTAAGATTTACTACGAAGTATTTCCACAGCAAGGATGTTTTTCCGCGATCAATTAATTGATTTTAAAAATTAACAAAACAAAATAAAAAAAGGGGTAAAACCAGGCAAAAGGGTTTACCAAGTATCCGTGAACTGCATAATAGCTCTTGGCAAACCAAGTATGGGCATACAATCTCCCTAAATGTTGTGATCGATGTATCACATTTACAAGGCAACCGACTCAGTTACCTATGGATGGATAGAAACCTATAGGGGGCTCCCAATATATACGTGATGGTACATGGGAGTGCAGTCCATAGTAGTGTTGTCTAATGCATAACCGTTTGATGAGAGCATTCCCATATACTTACCATGCGTGGAGCGCCTCCGATATATCTGAAATTATTGGAAAATGGTTCTATACACTTCCGTACGTGGAACGAGATTTCATCCCTGGGATACAATGTTGGAAAATAACGACAACTCCTATGTTTAATGACGTCGGAACACATCTCTAGCCTAGACCTCTAAATGTTTGTGTTAAGTTCCAAATTCTCCTTAGGTTAATTGAGGTAAATTTTAAGTTTATCTTCAATTAAGTTTCAGTTTTAAGGCTCAAAACAATGTCACCTGAACTCCTATGATGCAACTATCATGAGAAAATGATTCTTTTTGTTTCGATGAAAGCTAATCTAGTAAGGGAAGAGATTCAAACAATGATGCAACAATGAAGAATGCAACAAACAAAGCTTTCCTAACTAGATCTTTCACTTTCCAAATGAAATGCCAAAAAGTAAAAATGATTTTCACTTTTCCTAAGATGCACTTATATGAATTATGCTTTTCTTTTTGCTTTAAATGATTTAATGCAACTAATGCACCATTTATTTTTCGATTATGGAAAAAAGTGATTTATTTCCAATAATTAATTCCAAAAAATAACTTTTCATGCAAGTGATCTAATGCAATTTAACAAAAAGTAGATTTTTTGAAATGAAAACTAATTCAATGCAAAATTGATTCCTTTAATCAATGCAAAAGAGCAATCATTGTTTAGTTAACACAACAATCAATAATTCTCAAGCACAAAAGTAGTAAACAAAGATATCAATCAACTCAAAACTTGAAAAAACTCAAATCAAAATCCAATTTTTTACCACTTCAAGCAAGAGACAATATTTTGCATTCCACAAAGAAATCATAAGCATAGAGACAGAGACTGATGTAAATAAAGCAGAGAATAGAACTCAGAGACCAGGACACACTAGATTTTTCAGTAGAGACCCTAAAAATTCTCACATTCAAGGACCAGTGCCACTTTATATATCAAAACCTATGCTAACAGGGTCATCAACACTACTTTTCATAGCAAAACCCATGCTGGTAGCACTACTTTTCATAACAAAACCCATGTTGTTCTTCAACGTGGGTAAACAGTGGAAGACATAGTTTTTAGCGCGATTGTACAGGAAAAAACATGAGTTGTCAGTGCGTCTATCACTAATAAAACACAATCTGAGCAAGGAAATTTTAGGAAAAACAAGAAAGAATCAGGAAGAAACTCTAGAATTCTTACCCTATGACACCATCAATTCAGAGTACAAACTGAAAATCAATCCAAAGACAGGTTCTTTTGATGGTTGGCTAAACTTAACGAGAAGGAAAAAAATGAAAGGGGGATGAAAATGGTGTAGGCTTCCCCAGCAAAGTCGCCAATTTATTAACCAGGAAATCCCTTCTACGGATAGAAGCGACCCCTCTAGCCCAATATGTGGGTCTAGTAACAACCATGACAAAAAAAGAAAACTTCCCTAACCTAGATCAGAATGACCAATGAGAAAGGGAGATCGCCTATCTCTCTCCTATGCGCTCGACCTTTGATGATGATCCAGATCTCTTAGCTCCCAGGCTTGCTCCTTACTATTCCTTGCATCCAAATACCTGCAAGAGAGCTCAAAAGACAACAACAAGAGAGATCGTAGCATATGCATTCCAAAATAAGTTATACAACAGATCAAGTAGTGTTGTACTAAGAAAACTATCACAGACAAGATTATGTGAAGTAAAACATGATTTTGTATTAATTATTAAATCAAAGATGGAAGCATACAACCAGCGCCTTGATTTTGAAGGCCTCCTTCAGGATGGTTCCAAGTCCAAGCCAAACTTAACAAGCTATCCTTTCCTCTCTCACCAAAATGGCAGCATTTAAGCACAATCGAGTAGAAGAATGGCAACCAACAATGACCAACCCATTGAGGAAAGTGAAGAAAAAATTTATAGTGATGGAGAGGAGGTTAGAGATCCACCAAAGGGGGAAGAAGGTCCTTATCCCAAAGGTAAGATCCCTAAAGGTAGGATCAAAGGCTCTAAATGGGAGTACTCGACCATATCTTCATCCAACAACTACCAACTCATTGTTCTCGAGGCTTCTAGTAAGAGAAGCTTCTGCTCCATTTTTGGAGAAACTGCCCGAAGAGGATCAACGTGGATTTTCCTATCAAAAGTCGCGCTAACAACGCTAGTCACTAGTTAGAAAAAATGTTACCAACACGGATTTGCCTACTAAAAGTAGTGTTAGTCTTGCAAATTAGGGTTTTTCACAAGTTTTTCCAGAATTACTTCAAGACGTTAGTTCTCCATCTCTTCAAGGATGTGTTGAGCATATAATTCATGGTGAATGAGTTTACACAAATTTTGTCGCTTTACGACATTTGTGACGTTAGTGGCACAAAGGATGACATTGCAAGTATAGAGTTAGGAATGTGACAAAATACTGTGTAACACTACCTTTTTAGTTTATAGGTTCCAAAGCTTAGAATATTTCAATCCATCTTTATAGACAATAAAAACACACTTCTTGGCTATATTATCTAGCTTACTCCTATTTTCAATTTGAATATGTACATATGCATTACACCCATGGTGATTGTTTTAGCCCCAATATGAGACTTTTTCAGTTTACATACCAATTATTTATTTCCCTTCACTGTAAAGCCTTTTGGCTACTTCATGTAGATTTGTTCTTCCAAATCCTCATGTGAGATTGTTGTCTTCCCATCCATTTTTTATACTTAAATTAAAAAATAAAAGAAACAGATACAAAAAATGTAATAGAAGTTAACTTGGTAATAGGAGAGAAAATACCACCAAAGTCAATTCCCTCTTCCTCAAAATAACCTTTTGCTACTAATCGAGCTTTATATTTCTGCACTTTTCCTTCTCCATTCAACATCTTCTTAAACAACCACCTTTTTCCAATGGGATTTCTTTTAGTTGGAAAATCCACAACAACCCAAGCCCCATTCTTGTCCAAGGTTGCCATTTCTTACACCATGGCCTTTTTCTAGTGTTTCCCATCCTTTGAATCCATGACCTCCCTAATATTTCTAGGATCATCGTTAATAATAAATAAAGAAAACTTAGAATGGAAATTAGGTGGAGTATACCTTTTTGGTTTCTTTATTTCCCAAACTTATCTCATCAATACTAAAGTATGTGGTTCTTCTTCTTTTGATTCCTATTCTTATATAGAGTTTGATTCAATATACTTCAATTCAAAATCTATCTTTTATGGTTCTTTCTCCCTTATTAGGATTTCCTATTTGACAACATTTTTTATTTCTCTAAATATGACATGTTGACTATACACTACCTTCTCTACTTGTGGGTTCCAAAGCTTATAACCTTTCAAATAATCTTTATATCCAATAAATATACACTTCTTGGCGTTATTACCTACCTTACTCATACTTTCCTTTGGAATGTGCACATAAGAATCATATCCAAATGCCTTGAGATGTTAGGAGATGGTGTCTTACCAATCCATACGTCGTGTAGAGTATTTTCATGAAATATTGATAAGCGCAAATGATTTACTAGGTAACATGCATCATCCACTACCTCTTCTCGGAATTCCCATCCTAATCTGATACCATTGAGCGTCTCTTTGATTTTTCCATCAATTCCATGTTCATCCTCTTTGCAACTCCATTTTTCTACTATGTGTATGAAGTAATATTCTACCTTTCTATACTATACTACTTACAAAATTCCTCATACCCATTCCAATAAAATCTCCCACCATTATCTGTCCTCGACTCCTTGATTTTATTCTTTGTTTAATTATCCAAAAGAGAATTCACTCTTTGAATTTTTCAAAGACTTTAGATTTTTTCCTTCATAAATATATCTACATATTCCTCGAGAATTCATCTACAAATTATCCAAAGTACATATATTACCTAATGAAGGAACTGACACAAGTCCAAACACATCATTATGCACCAACTGTAATATTCCCTCTACCCTCATAGAACCAGAGGAGAATCTTACCTGGTTCTACTTCCTACATAAGAAATTCTCACATAAATCAAAATCTAGAGAGAAATTACACACATCTCATCTTACCTTTACCATATATTATTGGAAGGCAATTCTCTCTCATATGTCCTAGTATTTGATGCCACAACATAGTATTTTCTTGAAAGACTATAGGATTTTTCTCTTCCTTAGCTCTACTCTAAGGAATGATGGAACTATTGCACTAATCACTGATAATGCTTCCTATTAGCTTATACAAAGTTCCAATCTTAACTCCCCATAATAGTACCATTACTCCTTGAACCATCTTGTAGGTTTCATTTTTAAACATGGTTTTTATACCTCCATTGCTCATCCTGGTTATATAAATCAAACTTCTAGCTAATCCTTAGATATAAAGAAAACTAGGTAGTATTCTAATCCTTCCATCCACAAACTTCAACATCACTTTTTCTCATCTTGTGGTTATGGTTGTCGAGTCATATTCTAGGAAAACATCACCAACATCATAACTTTCATACTTGCAAAAATTCTCCATGTAAGGAGTCATATGAAAATATGCAAATGAGTCGACCAACCATGCCTCATGATCTGCATGTGTTCTTAAAAAATACCAATACACATTGCTTGTTAGCCTAAGGAGGTTTTTTCTTCTGTAGAAGAAGCATCATCAGATCCCTTCACATTCTCAATAATTTTGGATCTACAATTGTCATGACCCCAGGGCCACCTATGGTCACAATGTGCCTTTTGGGTGCACCACAATCACTCAAGCGTGCACCACTGATATGTTTCACTTTTTCCTCGTGGAGTACATGGCTACTTCGCCCAGATTATGCCTCATAGTAAGTTTACTTACATAATCTCTATATCATTAGTTGCGTAGAAAAATATTATAACTCTTTAATATGGGGGAAGCAATTATTTTGTCACTTACTTCAATTAAACATTTGTTCATACAAGTAGTAACAAAATCACATCATCTTCCATTAACAAAAATCATGAACATCATATGCAATACAATATCATCACCACACACATGCTCAATTCCAATGGAAATGACCCTTTAACCTTCTTCTTTTATTAAAAATGTATTTACAACAATTGATCAAGACAAAGGATCGATCCAAACAAAAAATAAGCCAAATCCCTTCAGATAATATAAATAATCCCAACCTCAAAACCTTGTTGATCCTAGCGGGTCACCCTACCACCTGACCTCAGGTCATCTCAGGTCATCCTATTCCTCAGTTATTCCACTCAGTTTGGGCCATCTTCGTCCTCAAGTCTCGATTTACCATAGGCCCGAGCCATTCCAAACTCAAATGTCCCACCTTTGCACCTTGTCTTGGCTATGTTTGTCTCTTATTTCTTGTGATCTGATTAGATATTTGGTTCTATTTTGGTTGTGTTCATTGATGCTCTCATCGTTCCTTCAACCATTCCATCATTCCTTTACTTATATCACATGATTCCCTTCATGCAACTTCATCTTCACCCGTTCATGAAGGTCGAATCAGTTGGGTCAATGCTTGTTCCTTGTGATGACCTCAATTTTTCATTCTATAGGTGCCAAATTTCCATTTTGTTGGGCAACGAATTTCCATTCACCTTCTCAACACACCCACCTCATGTTGATCGATGCAAAATTTTCGTTCTGCCCATCATTCACCCACCTCATCTCAGACGATGCCAAATTTTAGCTCAATCATGCAGGTGATTCCATATTTCATTTTAGGGACTCATCCTACCACTGTTCCGTTTGAGTGACCCTACTTCAGTATAACTTGTCTTGAGTTGACCTCATCCACTTCTTGGTTGCTCGTCTAGGGGCATTTCGGTCCATGTCTTGGGGTGTCCATGTTGTTCCTCATGGTGTCATCTGGCCCTTCTCACCCATCATTAAGCCAAGTTAGGAACTCGGTCACTCACATCTACCATGCCACCAAGTTTCCTAAGCGCGTAATGGAAACCCAAGTGTTGGCTTTTCAACACCTTATGTTGGTGCAATCTCACCCAACATCCTCTTTCATCACATTTCTTGTAATACCTTCATTGAAAATCATGCAATGGGGATGTTTCCAATGTTTCTCACCTTGGTTAAAGGTGCACCCAACTCTAGGGCCTAATAATAATGTTTCTTATAATGCTCTACTTTTTCACATATCCAACATGCCTTTATGAATTTCTAAAAGATTTGGATCTTCCTCTAGATTTAGATATCCTACCTAAAAGAGTCCTCTTACATACAATAAATTTGCGTTTTGAATTTGCAATTTTTTCCATTTGATCTCCTATGATAACAAGTATGATAAAATTTCATCGAAACTTAAAGTAGTTGCATCACTACTTATGGAAAAGACTAGGCTATCCCACAAGTATACCAAAGAACACAAAAAATTGGTACACTTATCTTCATCTAAAATATTAATATCAATAAATAATAGCTAACTTAATACAAAATTGATGGCATTCATATGCTCTTTTATTGACTCTCCATCTTTCATCATCAGGTTATACAACTTCTTCCATAGGAACAATTTGTTCACTAGGGATTTGGATTGATACGAAGCCCCTAACTTATTCTAAGGTTCCTTCATTGTAGCTTCTCCCGAAACATTCATTAATATTGAATTTGAGATACATAATCATATTTTTCTCTTTTCCTTCTGATCCAACTTGGTCTAGTATTTTGTCGACATCCCCATTAGTGTAGTACCCAGATCCATAATGATGCAATGATCTTTTTCCACCAAAAGATCTTACAATTTCAGCTTCCACAACTCAAAACACTTCCCATTGAAGTTCCCAATCACTATCTTTGAATTTCTCTCCATTTGCTTTCACCACAAGAATCAATACCATAGATCTCCCATTGTAACAAGGTTTCCCATAGGCCCAAGCTGAAACCCTTAGCCATAAGGCATCCCCTTGAAGCCAAATTGCTCTGATACCAAATATTGGTTTTAAGCTTATATAGATAATAATTGAAAACATATTTTTAATAAAAATGAAAAAGATGCAATGGTACACACACACATTTAATATGAGATTTTACCTTGGAAATCTAAAACCGAGAAAACCGTAAAGAATTTTCAATATATTCCATCTTTACAATGTTATAATAGAATATGTATATCCCACGACATCCATAAACCCCAATCCATTAATCTTGTTATAGTTCCTTAATCATAATTAAAAAACATGGGCTAGACCATGATAAGCCACAAAATTACTAAAAGCGAAATCCATGTGGCAAAACTACAAAAAAAAAATATGGAAAAAACTATTCCTTTTTTCCACAAAGCTCTACCCCCATGTGACCCCTCATTGCACTCGATACATGTGTGGTGAGAAAGTTTATTATAATGTATAGATGAGCAAACTGATTCAAATAAGAATATGTTTGTTCCTTTTTTAATAAATATTGTTTAATATTTTTTAAAACAAGTGAATATTTTATTTTAAATTGTGTATTTAGTGAATTGTGATTTGTTGAGTTAGTGAAAATAAGGCGTTGTTATTACTTCCAAGCATTCAAATTTATGCAATGATATATTTATGTTTGTACTCCTATTTTTATGGGCATTGTAAAAATGGTTGGAGTTAAGTAAAAGCCTTATGTGGCTTTAGAGAAATAAATACCTACTTGTGGCTTCCTAACTAATAAAACTTCTATAATATAATAGGTTATGGTAGATTGTTTCTATCCCAATGAAAATTTAAAATAGAAATTATCATTACTCATATTAACTAAAATTTTTAATCAAAAAATACACCTACTTATACCTTAGCTAATAAAACTTTGATGAGATAAAATGTTTCTCTCAATAAATTTAAAATACAAGTTTTATATATATATATATATATATATATATATATATATATAATTAATGTTTTAAAATAAATTAATTAACAAATAAAAAAACCATTAAAAACAAAATTATTTAAAATAAATATATAATACCAAACACCTTTAAAATGAAATGTTCCAACAAAATTAATATCACATAAAAGAACATATTTCTAATAAATTTTGCAAATAAAACTAGGTGTAAGTTGTTATAAACAAAGTTTCAATATTTTTGCATGGTCACAATATTTCACGGACATAGTTATATCAACACAATGCAAGAAAGAGTTGTTTTTTAAAACATGTCTTTAATAATCACTCTTTAGAATAAGGGTTTAATAAATTATCAATTAAAGCTTAATAAATTATTGTGTAAGAAAACACTTTGATACAACGAGAACTTAGAATGCCATATAATTTATAAATATTTTATTCTTTTGATATATTTTAAATTTTATTGAAAAAATAATTATATAAAAAAATGTAATTTTTCAAATTCTATTCCATTTATTAAAAAATCATTATTTTAATTTAGAAATCTAAATTGGTTTACTGTACTTCCAAATCCAGACACACTAAACATGTTTCGTGAACCTTAACGTATCATCTATTTTACCAAGCATTTGTTAAAGTATCATGACAACATCATTTGATTGAACCAATCAAAATTTCATATAAACTTGACTAGGGTTATATATATATATATATATATATATATATTACTTTCAAATACAGCATTTTAATAAGGTGAGGTCTATAGAAATAATTTTATATTTCTAAATTTAAATAAATGGTTAGTAAATTTATTTACTAAAAAAATATTTAGAAAATTATTGATTTAATTATTATTTCCAAATAAATAATCAATAAATAAAGTTATATAAATAATAATAATTATTATAAAAAATAATTATTGTATTAATATAGTTGTAATTAATTATAATTATATAATAATAATTATAATAAATAATGACCATAATTAACGTTATATATATAATTATAGAATATTACATTTTAAAAAATTAAATAAAATAAAATTTAAATTCAAATTTAAAAAATATATATATTTATTTATTATTTTTCTCTTCATTTTTTTAATAATTTTTTATCGAGTTGATGTTTATTTTCAATGTATTTAAAATTAATTATTCAATGCATTTTTAACATAATTTTAAAAAATATATTTTTTTAAAACAAAGATTATGGTTTTAACCTCATATTTAGTTTTTAATTCAACCATAATTTTTGAAATTTAGTTTATAGAATGTATTAATTTCTATATTTTAATTTAAGTTTAAGTTAATTTTCAAGCTTTTGAATATTACCTTTTAAATGAAATTAATAATTTTTTAAAATAAATTTCTTTAAAGTGATTTGATCTTTATTCATAAAAAATTATTACTTTAATAAAAATATGTATGAAGATCTCACTCATATTATAATATATTGGAAAGATCACTAATAACTATAAATCTCAAATTATGTAAATAATGTTGTGTTATATATATATATATATATATATATATATATATATATATAGATAGATAATTTAATAATTTATTTATTTATAAACCAAAAAAAACTTAATAAATATTAAAAAATAATAAAAAACAAATCAAATTAATTGATAAAGTTTTTATTAACTTAGGTGTCTAGTTCTTTTTTTTTTAAGTATTATGTTGATATATTTTCAAATATTTATATTTTTTTCAATTTATATGGCACTTTTAAATTCTTCACAAAATTACAAAAACACCATATATTATAAATTCTCTACAAAATTACAAAAACACCATATATCTAATAATTTATATTTAAGAAGTCAGCATGGGGTAGCTCAAGTGGCAATGGCCACGGAAATGAAGTTTCAACAAACTGGAGATCTTGGGTTCGATTCTTGTGCTACCCTCCCTGGAAATGGGGTGAATAATGAACATGTAAAAACTCCAAAATAAAAGGGTCCTACCAACCTTATATATATATATATATATATAAGAAAGAAAAGATTTTTATCTAATTTATTATTTAAAGAATAACATAAAATATTTAAATAATAACATTTTTAAATAATGAGAAATATTTTGATAAAAAATCACATCTTAAAATATATAAGAAAATATATATATTATTTAAAAACTTAATAAATCTATCTTAACATTATATAAATAAGAAAAACTTATATTTATCTAAAAATAAGTCAAATCAAGCAATGCAAACTTCAACATAAAATCCATAGTTTGAAATGAATCTGCATCCTTTAACTAAAATATTAAAATTAAATAAATATGTAGAGCATATTTTGAATCATGTGGATAAGCATCTTCAACTAAAATATTAAGTTAAAGGGTGTTTAAAGCATATTTTGAGTCGAGAGTTCGGGATATGTGAGGCAGTTGGTATATCTCTATTGAGATATATAGATCCATTTATTTAAGTAGACTCTCCGAAAAGTGGGATTGATGTAAAGTTGACTCACTTGTTGGCTTGCCCTGACATTTTGAGCTAAAGGATAAAGCATAAACATATATGAATGGTATTTTTTTATAAATGAAGCATAAAGCATAAACATATATATGAATGGTATTTTTTTATAAATGAAGATGTATATTTTATTTACAGATTTGTATTTTAATTATCATATATATATATATGAAAATTTAATTTAAATGAAAATTTAAATTTACAATAATAATATTTTTATTTTTAATAATAATAATTTTATAATTAATATTTTTTTATTTAGTTAATTGAATTAGTTTGGTTAGTTAGAAAATATATTATTATTTTTTTACTTAAATTTAATTTCTCTTTGTTATATATTGACTTTATAATGAATTTTATTGCTTAAATAATCTCTCTATAAATTTCTCTATTTTTTATATAAAATTGAAAATTATTTTTCATAAAAAGAAATATTTTTTATTTTTATTTTTATTTTATTTTGAAGAACATATACTATTTATTGCTAATATAATTCAATATTTCATTATAATATATTTTTCCTATTTCTATATTTAACAATAATATTTGTTTTTTATCCTTTATAATTAACAATTTTTATTCTAAAACTTACTTAATTCTAATTAACATTTTGTATATTACTTAATTTTAAATACAATTCAAGATAACTATGTTTAGTTTGATCTATTAAAAGAAATGTTAAATTAAAATGTCTCTATATATATATATATATATATATATATAATATGGTCAATTTAGTAACCAGTTTATTTCCATACATTTTGGACCTTATCAAATTATAAATTTCCTCCTACTACTTATATATATATATATATATATATATATATATATATAAGTTTAATATGGTTAATTTAGTAACCAATTTATTTACATACATTTTAGACTTTATTAAATTATAAATTTTTTTGCTAATACTAATTTACAAAATATTGATATTTAGCTTGGCTTTATCATAATAACTACTCAATCCATATTATTATAACTCCTTTTTTTATTAAAAGAATATTACAAACTTCTTTTTATATTATAAACAAAGTCAACATCACTGGAAAAATAGACTTTCCAAAATAGAATTTTCAATAAATCATTACAGCAAAGAATTTGATTCTTACAAGCATTCTAAACCAAGGTATTTCAACATTTTTGAACACACTTGCATTGCTAAATTATGTAATTGAAATTACTATACACATGTAATGTGAATACAAGTATTTTCGTTTGCATTAAAAGTTTTCAAAAAAAAAATTATTAACTATCAAATAAACATATTCATTTTGGAAAAACTCCAATATAATTAGTAATTTATTTGATTTTTAAATTAACAAAAATATAATATTTATTAATTTTTTCTAAAAAATAATGACCTTAAATAACTGAAAAAAAATACCATATTACAATATTCGAGCTCCCTACCTTTTAGATCCCTCCATCTAAACATCCAAACTTATTTACCAACCAACAATCTTACACTCTACTTCTCAACCTAACAACTCCATTCAAGCTCATCTAAGTAAAAATCAAACTCACACCACACTGCAATATTTGAACTCCTTGCCTTTTAGGTCTCTCCATCTAAACATCCAAACATATTTACCAACAAATGATCTTGGGCTCCACTTCTCAACATAACGACTCCATTCAAACTGATCTAAGTAAAAAATCAAACTCTCACGAGAGTGATATTAGTGAAACCAAAACCTTAAACAAAGTGTTTTAAACTCATTTTAGAACCATGTAAGGAAATAATTTTAAAAAACTTTATGTGATGGATACAATTTTATTTTTGTCATGATTTACTTTTCAAACCTAATTGGAACAAAGTATTTACCTAGTGATCTAGTGAACACTCGTCAAATCGCGAAGAAGCTACGAGTAGCACGAAAGGCGATTAGAGACTTTCATTGGATCCGGAGTGCAAATTTTTCCATGAGCATGATGGAGGTCTATTTCACATTAGTAAAGAATGAAGACGTCATTGACTTATGTGGTTTTATAATGTTGTCATCGCCTCCCAGTGGATTTGATTGGAGAAATGAAATTGTTCCCCGGAAGAGGAGACCCAATTGAAGCCCATCTACGCTTTACTTTTCAATCGAAGTACTACTCGTGCGTTTCAATGCTATTAATCATTAGCATTAAAACTGTGAAAACCACGTGGCAACTCACAGCCATTGTGGTCCTTAATGAGGGGCAAAGGACATGTGTCACATAAACCATTGCTGGTAGGTTAGGTGTAGAGTCCCAAATAACATCTGTAATCTTGACCCCCAAGTTAAGCACACAGAGTTGTCTTCTTGTGAACCACTTGTAAGACATCCCTATTCCAATAAGCGAATGCTATATGGCAACTTTGCTAATGAAGTCAATGATCACTGATTAATAACACATTAAGGCAACACGACATGGTGTAGATTACCTTTAGTACGGTCATCACGCATGGCTCAACTAACAATGTAATGAATGTGTAGCTTAACCATGAAAGAATAATTTTTATTTTTTTAAGGTATTAGTATGGTTTTATTTTAACTACTGATTCTCTATGAGTAGAGAAGGATCAAATTTTTTCATATGTTTAATTATTTTAGAGTGGAAAAAACAATGTATAATTTATTATTGTTTAAACAATTTATTCATACATATTTTTTCACTATTAATTATTTTATACGAAATTATTAAGTCATATGACAATTAATTAAATATACATAGCATATTTTTTTTACATTTTTTTCTATTTAAAAAATATTTTGTTTTTATTTTAAACACACATATTTACACATCATTTTCACACTAAATTATAAAATAAACTTATCAACTCAGAAATAAACAAACATTAAAACTTTAATACAACCTTACTATCCTCAAACTTCACAAATTGATCCTACATTTTAACCTTTCCTTTAGGCTTTAATACAACCTTACCATCCTCAAAATTCACAAATTGATCCTACATTAACTTTTTCATCTTCGATGTTTTTGTTATATTATCATAATGAAATTGTACGGTATTATAATCACCAATGGATTAGTGAATCTTATGGTTGTAAAATAAAGGTTTGATATCAATATTTGAAATCCTTCAACTGAATCATTTTTGTTAGGCAATTTTTCCTATGGAAAGGCGGAATGGTAACTTTTTATCGGAACGCAATATTTTATTTTGGTCTTGGTTTTAAAGGTTATATGCGAAGGATTATAACTTCATGGTATATTGCGTTTACCTTTCCTCTTTATGAGATGCGAGTCCTAACATAAACACTTTGTAAATGAGTTTAAGACAAATAATCTTGCAAATTACTTTTTTTGGTAGTCAAATGTTTGGTAAATCGTATTATTTGAATAACTATTTTTTTTTAAATTTACTTAAATTAAATTTTAAATCAAATTTAATATAAATCAAATTTGACACATAAAGATAAATAGTGATATACTTCTGATTATGGTAAATATCAAATTTTAAAATTTATTTGTATAGTTGATGTAATTTTTTTAAATGAATATAAAATTTATAAAATAATGAAATTTCAAAATTTGTTTATATAATTGATGTATTTTTTAAGTGAATATAAAATAATGAAAAAATAAGATACAAAACCTTTACATAATGATGGTAATAAAAATTATTATTAAAATAAATAAATAAATAAACAATAACACCTTTTTACCCTATTACATTCATCACACCATTAAATACACAACGTACACCATTAAATACACAACGTTAAAACCTTGAAACCTACGGGAGAAAAAAGTTTAAACTATGTGATCCACATGGAAATATAATTCACTTGCAAAAGCACCAAATAATAGCCATAATCTATCTCCAAATCAAAAACATAATCATAATGTGTTAACCGCTGATGTGTTTGCCACTAACAAATTTTACAATTCAGTTAATGTCCAATCATTCTCCAATGGACGCTTCCAACGAAAAAGCCAAAATTGAAGGAGAATGCTTAATCTCAACGCCACCACGCAAACACAATAATTAATGCATAAAAACTTATCCCGAGATGCAAAATGAAAAAACCCTGTTGTTTTCCGCTTCATAACCCACCCTCACCAACCAGCGGATAAAGACCTTGAGATCCTACATTATTTTTAACATGCTTGTTGGACTTGGTAAAGCCAAACCTAAAACCTAGAATTTTAGGCCCCGGTGCCTTGCATTGCACGTCTCGATGATGCAAAACAATTTGTTTTTGAAAGAGTCGAGGAGGGCGTGCAAGGCGAAGGGAAACATAGACAAAGACGACATAGGGGAGCATGGCATGGGGATTGGATCTTGCTCAATGAGATGGTCTCCCAAATCTCATTACAATCAATTAAAAAAAATTAACATCTTATATCACATGGGTTAAATTTGATTAATTTATTAAATAAAGAGTTTATATATGGTGAAAGTTAAGCGTGAATCGTTAACGTGAAACACTTCATCACCATTATCACTTTACCGTATTATTGATAATTAGAAAAAATATCAAACACAACTATCAAGCCATGCAGCATCTACTCCATGACAGAACATTGTACGTTGACACCAAGCAATACATCAACATAACTTATAACTTTTGATGGTACAAATTAATTATCTTGGTAAATTAATAATTCGAATCAAAGACTTATCAACATAAAAATGATCAAATACCAAACATCATTAATAACCATATATTGAACTAACCCCTTCAACCTTATCATCTCCCACAAAGAAACGCTCGCTATAAAAACCTTAAGCCCCCTTCTCGATCGACGTTAAAATCCTCAAAATTTACAAGACGTAGCTATCATGCCCATGTGGAGGGCACGAGGATGGCGTCACCGTAGCAGAGTGGATCCCACGGGCGAGGCATTTCCTATTCTCAAATTTCCCCGCACGCATCTCCAACCAACGGAGAGCGAGGTCGGGACTCTCGGGATGAAGACGTCATCTGTCTGGTAACGGAACGAGAAAGCAGGTAGGCCCGCCTTTTCTGGAAATTCTTGTCGTCTTCCTCTTCTTGACGGCCGGAATTTCAAAGGGACGCCGTCATGGGCAAGCGTTAGGTGAGCAGGAGAAGGCCAGGTCTAGTCATAACTTTCTAAATATAGCGGAGCTGCTAAAAGGGGGAGTTTAATGGGGGGGGACCATTTGGGGGCGAGGGATCTAACATTCAGTGGTTGGGACCCACGCAGCCTCGGTCAAGGCCATAGTGGGGGGTTGAGTGCGGGAATGGTGCAGTAGGCCAGGCCTCGTGCCTGGACCTCCTCCTCTATTTTTATCAGAGGAACGCTCAGGAAAGCTTAAAGCCGTAAAGAAGCATAACAAGGCAATCGAGTTTAACGACTCCGGCCATGGCGAATATATTTATATAGTTATTTTTATGGGGTTTCGAATTCAAGAGATTCAGTGAAGATTTAGACACAGGCAGTATATTGTTTTCTACTTTGGTATCTAGATTTAATAATAATTATTAATTATTAAAAGCCTGGTGCATTGTGTGTGTGAAAGGGAGACAGAACGACGCCAAATACTCGCCTCGAGATTCGAAACACTCACCTCCCGGATTACGATAATGGCGATAGCCATTGCCAGGCTGCGGTTGAGCCGGCTTTGTTAATGATAACATTAAAGGTCGATTTACAGAGAGTGCTATAAGTTTGATGGTGGATTAGGAAACAGAGGAGGATTTGCACTGATATACACAACAAGCATGTCCTTCAATTTCGGGTCCGGTAACGAACATGCGGTGAATGGATTTTTGCATTTGCAGTCCGGCTTGTTCTCTCGAAGGTTTCATGGTAAAGGCATTGTTCAAAATAATTCAGAGAAAATAAAAGATCGTTGAATATTGGGAAGAAAAATACCTGACTAGCCTGCCTGATTTTATTCTTCTTGTTTCTTTTGAATTGCAGCGAATGGTCACGGCCATCGGAGCGGATCCGGGTTCTATGGCAGTGTTTTGTACGATAACCCAAGCAGCAGCGAGGAGGTCGGGCTGTGCGATGACGATGAGATCAGCGGAGGCCTTCATTCGAAAAAGAGGAGGCTGAGCGTCCAGCAGGTGAGGTCGCTGGAGACGAGCTTTGAAACCGAGAGCAAACTCGAACCGGAGCGGAAGATGCAGCTCGCAGCGGAATTAGGTCTCCAACCGAGACAGGTAGCGGTGTGGTTCCAGAACCGTCGGGCGCGCTGGAAGACGAAGCAGCTCGAACGGGACTACGATGATCTCAAGCAGCAGTACGAGGAAGTTGTCGCGGAGAAAAAGAAGCTCGAAGGACAGGTAAAAACACTGCAGATTGACTCTGTTTGTCTGAAGGAAAAAAATGGATGTCAAAGAATTGTCAAATATTATGAAGAACAAAAATAAAATGTTGATTTTAAGAATAGCAGCTGTAATCGACAGAATAAAGAGTTGTGAATATTCTGGAAAATGAAAATCTTGATTCCAAGATCTTGAAGTCCCGTTCCTGTAAATTAAGTGAATATTCTGAAAAAGAAAATCTTGATTACAAGAACTTGAAGTCCCGTTCCTGTAAAACTAATTTAAAATATGTAGGAATAGTAATTAGAATGCAAATGTTTCCTTGGAAGAGACTGACAAGATTGTGAATAATGTGAGGATATAAAGGTTGATTCAAAGTCGAAGTTAAGATTAAACGAGTAAAAGAAGTGTAGAGCAGGTAAAATTCTGGCAGATTGACTTTGTTTCTTTCAAGTTACGAAGGACTATAATGCAAACTGTTTACGTTGAGCAAGTGTGAATTTTGACAGGAAAAAATGCTGATTCTAAGGTCGAAGCGAGGATGAATTATTACAAAATGCTTGATTATATAATTGTTAGGTCGTATTTTTGTTTAACTTCTATGTAATGTTCGTCAAAACCTAAGTCCAGAATGTGAAATAGCTACAGGATTTGAAAGACTTGAGAAAAAAACATCTGTATGTTGAAAATTTGTGAATATATGAAGAACAAAAGTGTTGAAACAGAAGATCAAAGCCGTTCATGTAAAATTGCTGTAAAATGCTCCTTTCAAAGAACTAGCTTGCTTTAAACTAAAGTAGGGAACGGAAAGTTCTTACAGGAGGAGAAAAGAGGGATATTTGCTCAGTTAGAATATGAACAAAATGCATTTGTCAATCTACAGTCGGAAAGCAAAAACTGCTGCAAAATTCAAAGCAAACATGTGCATGCTTAATATTTTGAGTTGCTGCAAAATTCAATGATGAAAGCATATTCATGCTGAATATTTTGAAATTTCTGCAAAATTAAAGAAAAACATATTGATGCTGAGGGATTTAGAGTCCCAAAGCTAAAATTACATAAATTTATGCATAAATTTTTGTGAATCTGAATTTTTCGAAAATACGAAAAATTATGTATTAACCTTGTGAATCTGAATTTTCTGAATCTAAAAGTTGTCGATTTTTGAACGAAATTTTTAAATGTAGAAGTTGTCGATTTTTTAAAGAAAAATTTCTGAAAGATTTTTGTTTAAAGAAACATTGCCGATTTCTAAAACCTAAACCTACCGCAAGTAAAAGAACTATCAAATGCTAAAATTAGTACAAAATTCAATCAGACGCATTTTCAGAGAATCAGCGTTTATGAATTCATAAAATTTTAACTTTAATAATCCCTCTTGCAGGTGGCAAGATTGACGCAAGAGGTCGTGGCCGCTAAAGGTGAAAAAAAGGATCAAAAGACATTAATTTCATCCAAAAGCGAAGAAGAAAACGGTCTGCAGAAAACGACGACGACTACTACAGAAGAAATGCAGAGCACGAGCCCGAGCTTCTGCAGCGATGCCGATTCCAACCGAAAGCTTTTGCTGTCATCTCCTTCCCGCAATATCCAAGCGGCAGTCTGCAAGACAGATGAAGAGAACGAAGAAAGGAATTTACAAGCCTTGTATTCAAATGATTTCCATGACCAGCTCGACATGTATCGATATCTGATGGCGGCGGAGCAGAATCATCACGGCCCGGATTGGTTGAATTTCGAAAACCTTTAAGACATTAAACTCATCGCCAGTAAATATTATGTAAAGCACTGTATATTATTTTAATAAGACAGCCATTTTGAAACAGCTTGTTGGTCCGGCTGTGGACCGGGACCTGTGTAAACGACCCAAGGTTCAAATCCGGGTTCGGATGCCATGGAAAACCTGAACGGAACAGGCTTAATTGTGAGCTGATGCTATGTAAATGACTTGGATTTAAATCTAATGATTCGAGTTCGAAAGCTTGCTTGGGATGTCATGCAAGTAGCCCGTGTTTAAATTTGAGATGCAAGGCCATGTAAATGATTTAGGGTTGAATTTTAAAAAGGTATTATATAAATTTTCTCATATTTAAGAAATGAAAAACAAAAAGTTCAAGTTTAATTCATTTTAAATGATGCAGTCCGTAACTATTGTAGATGATGGAGTCAAAAAGATTAAATTTATAAAATACATAATGTTAATCAAAATCAAAATCTATATATATATTCTTTTTCAGAGAGAAAATCATTATAGATTATATTAAGAAAATATAATATTCTGCATACATAATAAAGAGACCATCCCAGTCTTGAAACAGAGTTCAGAAAATGTTCAGTGGCAGATAAACAGATACCCCGCAAAAGAGAATAACCTTTGTCAGTCCAATTGCTTACAGATTTTTAAATTTAGCAGCAATAAAACATCTTCCATAATGCATAGAGATATATCAAAGATGTTGAACTCCCACAAAAAGCTTAGAAACATGAGAAACATGAAGGCCAGATAAACAGATTTTTAAAGAAACCATAGATCAAAGCTATCCAGAAATGTCGAGATATGCCGATATGTGAATCAGAATGGAGGTAATTAGTCTTATATTTAAAATTAATGATAAGGATAGTTGCTATTTGTAAGCACATAATATTATCATAGTATGGGATACTGATTTTTTTTGCGGATATTATTTATGTTAAAATTACTTTTTGGTTATGAGTTTATTTGTTGAGGATATGAAAATGGAAATTACTTTTTTACCAATTAGTTATTTAGATGGTATGGAAATTACTTTTTGGTTGAGCTGGTTTTTTGAGAACATGAAAATGGAAAGTACTTTCACTACCAATTAGTTATTTAGATAGCATAATTTTTTTACTTTTTGGTTGAGTTGGTTTTTTGAGGACATGAAAATGGAAAGTACTTTCACTACCAATTAGTTATTTAGATAGCATAATTTTCTTTCAATCAAATAGAAGATATCAAGATGAGATGTTACTTATATGAGTTTTGTAGGCCTCCAAAAAAAACTTTAGCAAAAACAATAATTTATATAACTCTTTTTAAAAGAAGAAAAGAAAGATTTTAAGAATATCTAAATAAGTAGATAAATTTAATTATTTTTAATTTGAAAAAAATTCTTAAACTCTTTTTAAAAGAAGAAGGAAAAATTTTAAGAATATCTAAATAAGTAGATAAATTTAATTATTTTTAATTTGAAAAAAAAAATCTCTAAACTAAAGTTTAGTGTAAATTGTTCTTAATTGATAAGAATTTTGATTATGAAACTTTGTCTTTAAATTTGTTTTTAAACATTTTAATACATTTAAAATAAAATCATACTATTAGATTTTCTAAAAATATAACAAATCCAACTATCTTATATGTTGAAAGTGTTTTTTTGGTAAAGAAACACATTAGCAACTTAAGATTTAAGATTTAGAGGCAGTGGACAAAGTTAATAGTCTTCTCCTTATGGAATTAGTAATATTTAAATTAAGTGTTTTTTTATAAAGAAACAAATTAACAACCCAAGATTTAGAGACATTTGACAAGATTAAAAGTCTTCACATTATGGAATTAGTAGTACTTAAGGAATAAAACTAGCAACCTATGACCTAGAAACATTTAACAAGATGAAAGTGTATCATCTTCATCTTCATCCTCGAACAAAGTGAGAGAAATTAACAACCCATGACCTAGACATATCTAACAATATTAAAATTCTACCTCTTTATGAACCACCAATAGACTAGATACATTCTCAAATTTAGTAGATCTTATTCTATGACTCAAAATTTTGTATTAAGGAAAAAAAAACTTATAATAAAAAAAAATTATAATCTACACTAGAAAATGAACCACTAATAGACTAGATGCATTCTCAAATTTAGTCAATCTTATTTTATGACTCAAAATTTTGTATTAAGGAGAAAAAACTTATAATAAAAAAATATTTTATAATCTAAACTAGAAAAAGAAGGGAATGAGTAGAAATAGCATGTTTCTTAAGTTGTCTTTGTATATAATTTTTTTAAGTAAATTAATAAATAAACAAATTCAAATAATTTTTTATTGGAAAAAAAAATTAAAGTTTAACTTCTATATGCTGAAATTTTTTTACCATAAAATTTTATCTTTAAAGTTTATTCCATTTTTAAAAGATCCATATTAATATATTTTACAGAAAAATAACAAATCAGAACCAAACTTTATAAAATTAAACAATGTTTAGACCAAAGTGAAATAATAATAAAATTTTCTCACACTTTTCCAAATTACACTCATAATTTTATAAATCTATTTTTTTTTTTTTTAAATAGAAAATTTTAATATATATATAATATATTATATATATATATATATATAATGTTATTTGAATTTTATAAAAAAAATTGTGAAAAAAAAATTAAAATATCAAACCAAAAAATTTAAATTTACAAATAATTAAAAAATTGAATAAACTTTTTTTATGTTAATTATTTATAAAAGAATCATTATTTTTATATATTTCTAATATTTATAGTTTTTATAAAAAATTAAATAAACCTTTTTTTATATTAATTATTTATAAAAGAATTATTATTTTATATATTTCTAATATTTATAATTTTTATAAAAATATGTTAATTTTCCTTGTAATATATTATTTCATACATTCATGTAATCAATTTGTTTATTTGTTTTGATTGTAATAATTTTATTTGTTTTGATTGTAATAATTATAATATAAGTAATAATTTTTATAATTTCTAATAAGAAAAATAAATAAAAATGATAGTGAATTTAAGTTGCCTATTGGGATTAAGTTAATCTGTAGATAATAAATTAATCTGTAGATAATTTATTTTTATTTTTAATTTTATTTATTTTAAATTAAAATTGAGGAATTTGTATTATCAAAATGTTATAGCTATATTAGATAACACAATTACTTCACTCAACTAACATATATAGCTTGACTAAATTTCCTAAATTTATTTATTTCTTATTTTTTTTAAAATTTAAAATTTTATTTATTTTCAATTAAAACTGAGGAATTTGTATTATCAAAATGTTATAGCTATGTTAGATAACACGATTACTTCACTGAACTAACATATATAACTTGACTAAATTTCCTAATACTCTCCACAATTATAGATTTCATAGGAAATAGTTAGGTTTCTAATAACATTAAAAAATATGAACTTAATGTATAATGTGACTATATGTAGCCTTTTCTAGGTTTATGTTAGTTGGACAAAGCCCCAGTTCTAGATCTTTATGTCTCTGATCAAGTGGTGCACAATATCATCTTCCTTTAACTTCCTTTGGGCTAAATTCATGGATATTCATTGATTGTGGATATATATATATATATATATAGACACACAATGTTATTGTTGACAAATTTTTTTTTTTGTTGTACTAATGTACCCATAAGAGATGCAAATTGAGAAATGGATGGATGTTCATTGTCATGAAATTTTGAGTTGATAGAAAATATGGAAGTTTTATTACATTATATCCATTCTGCATGGGATCAAAATAATTCTCTTGATTTCTTATAGTTCCATAAAATCCATAAGTGTTAAAGGAAACCAAACCAAAATAATTGACTAGAGCCAAAAATTGAAGTTAGATAGACCATTAATCCATATAACCACTACAATTACTTCCCTTAATTTATCAACAAAGAGCTCAAAATTTAATTCCATACTAACCAAAAAAACACAACGCCAAGGTTGAATAACAAACCTAATGCCTAAAATAGGGTTAACCATTAAATGAACAAAACTTCCACTAAAGCTCCCTCAAATTGACAATTTTGTGTATAAAAAACTTTGATGCCTTTCAATGGAAAGTCAAGAGGGACAAAGAGAAAATTCACACAATTTGAGTTGATTTCTTAATCTAACTAAAATAATTCAGAGTATGGAAACCAAGATCCAGTTTGAGGAAAATTTGAAAGGTAAAAGCTCTCTTGCACAACAGATCCCAAAACAAAGCAACCCCATTAAATCTTCTTTGAACATTAAGTTCAACAACCATGAATGATTTTTATCATCCTATAGAAAATAGTGAACAACTAAATGAAATACATTTCCACATCCCCTATGATGCCTCTCTCGATAGTTCCCAATAATCCCACCTTGCATATGATATATTCCATCGAAATATTCAAATCAATTTTTCACAATGAGTTGAAGCATGGAAGGGGGTAGCTATAGTCTCTTCAAGTCAATTACCTCACATTAGAGATGAACAAGTATATGACATGTGTATTGTTAATGTGATGGCATTTACCATTACATTCATAAAATTTTGAATATGATATGGCTTAGTGATTTGTTGAACCATTAACTCTTAGTTTCCCCACTTTTTAAGTAGTGGCTTCCTTTGTAAGAAAGTTTTCTTATTTATTGTTTTTCCATAAGACTCGGTAGAAGGAGATCCTTTGAAAGCTAATAATTTGCTGCTGAGCTCAAGCCAATATAGAAGCGAGTTTGTAATTAACTAGGGAAAATTTCATGGTCATTGAATTTATGATTTTGCTTGAGTCTTCCATAACTAAAAGGTTGAATTTTTTATTATAAATTCATGCACACACCTTTTAATAATACATAGGCCCTAAACATTATTATTGGAGGACATTCTTAATCCCCATAAGTAGGCTATTTTTTTTATTTTTTTTTGCTTTCTAGAATCAATAATGACCCCGACATGATTATCACACCTCAAATTTAATGAAAAAATTGTTCAAACTTATAATTTCATATAATTGATGAGAATTTTGATCTTAAAAAAAATTTCCTTAAAAGTTCATTTATACAAAGATTTATATCATTGAATTTGCAAAATAATAATAAATTGAAACTTAATTTTACTTTACTGTCAAAATGACTTGATTAAAAATTCTGATTTTTATTCAATTTAAGTTACTTGAAAAAACTATGTTTAATAACTAATATAATATTATTATATTAACACTAAGTTACTTGAATTTTTTTATTAAAATTTTAATTTTTGGATTAAACTAAGGGGTGCTCTGCTAGGGTTTCTAAATATTGAGGGTTAGAAGGGCTTTTATGACATTGACTTGCTAGGTCAAGGTGTTTTTCACCTAATCTGGATTCCTCAATTGGCCCCATGAGTGGCCCTTCAGGGAGGGGTGAAACCCCCTCTTATTGTAACATTACCAATGAATCAACCAAGAAGGTAGATGGTGCCACAAACTCATTTGGTGGAAGTGCAGGAAAAGGGGAAATATTAGTCTTGGGAGGTTAATGGCAAGCTCGCCTAAAAGGAAAATGTCTCCTGAAAGCAACCTCGAACTTGAAATTCATCATCCCAAAAAAAAGGTTGGAGAAATATAGGTAGTTGATGAAGGATCATGCTTTAATCTGCAAGTTCATGGGCATTTGGCCCAAAGAACAAGACATCGTGAAGTGGAAACGAAAGGGCTTAGTGGAACTAAGGTTGCAAGCCAAAGGTTTCTTTACTATTATTTTCATAGATCTGGAAGATAAAAAGATGGTTTTTTAAGATGGCCCTTATTTCATAAATAATGTAGGTATTTTCATGAGATTCTGGGAGGAATGTTACAACCCAGAGAAAGAGTCGTTTCTTTTGGCTCTAGTCCGGGTTTGACTATTTTCTCTCCTAAATGATTTTTGAGAACCAGATATTTTTGAAGGAATTGGCAATGTTATTGAAGATTTTGTGAAAATATCGAAGATGACGAAGAGGAGAAGGCACACCTCCTACACAAGGATTTATGTAAACCCTTACTGGAGTCAATTAATCCAGAGTACCACCATGAAATTTGGACCCAACCCTTAAACTACGGGCATGTCCCTTTCAAATGTCGTCATTGCCACAAGTACAAGTACTTGATAAGGGATTTTCCATTGATAATTATCAAGCCTCGTGCAAGTAAAACTCAGGAGACATTAGACATATTTCAGGAGGTCTCTCATAAGACAGGAAAATATAATTGCCCCCAACATGATAAAATCCTGCAGGAGAAAGGAGATGCAACAGATAAAGCAAACTCAAATGCAAATCCATTTGAAATTCTGAATCAAGAGGGCCCATCTAGGGAAGTAGTTGAAGAATGGGAGGATGAACTTGAAGAGAATCTAATGGACGTGGAAGAGCAAGTGGGCGAGAATGGAGAAAACCCTTAAAACTTAATCCAACAATAGAACCAATGGATAATTATGATATCAAGGAATTATTAACTAACACAAGGTCAATCCTGGGGTGGAAGATCGACAAGCTAACTTAAATGTAGAAGAAAATACAATGTTAGAGTTCCTACATAAGTGGGTAAGAACAGACGCAAAAGAAATCCCATTGGAACAACTACAACACTTCCTACATTTATACAACCAATGGAGAAAGAATAATGTCCAAGTGGATGGAGGCTCCACCCCCACCCCCACCCCCCTCCTGCCATTTGTAAGTTTTAAACCTTTATATTAAAGCAATGCACACATAGATTATATATAAAATAGAAAAGTAAACAATAACATTCAGACATAGTACTTGGAGATTAAACCTAGAAACCCTTAATCAAGAAAATAACAATTGTTTAAAACACACCCCTAACTCTCATTGTATTAATTTCAGCATTTACAATGCAATATATAGAATTATGTGACAACCAAAATTGTAATCCATTAACTTGGATTATATTCCTTAATTAGAATTATATTACAATGGGCTAAAAAACCCAGACTAAGGAAAGAAGATACAAAAACAACCAAAAAAATTATTTTTAGGGGCTCTATTTCCCAAATCCTCATACAAGGCTTACCACTGCAACATAAAACGCATGGGGCCAATTTTTCAAATAATATAACACATGACCAACACGATTTTCCCACCCTTATCTACTCCTATACCACCCCCACTTATCTAGACCATGCATCCCTCCCCCCCAATATCACCACTCAAAGGAATAGTTAGGTGGAGAACCCCCTTCACTCATTTGAATGGCAGGGCTTATCATTTGTATGGATAGGAAAAGTCGGTGTTTTGTGGATAAATTCCTTCCGTGGATAGAAGCAATCTCCCTAGACCTAGTGGCTTCGCCTAGAAACAACCAAGAAAAAACTATAATGTTTTTCCTTAGAGATGTTTGAAATATGAAAGGAAAACCCACTTGGAATCCAATGCAACCTTCCTTCTTCTCCCTTCTTGTTAGCTCCGACTCCAACTCCAATTTCTAAAAGTGGAACTTGTAAATCATCCAAAGCAAGCAAGAGAACAAAATATACAAGATAACATATACAAACAACTCTAAAAAAGAAGTCAAGGATTCATGTTTTACATATGTGTAATCAAGACATAAGGTATTGGAGAATTAATGCATTTTTGTATTAATGATGACAGGAAAATATTACAATCCTTGTAGGCCATGACTTTGCGAAACTCTCCCATCTTTATTGTCCTTACTTTTCCACAATGGTAAGCCTTCAATCACACCTAAAGCACATGGATAGATCATGGACCTCTAGACACATAATCAGAGTCTTCAAAAGCCAATCCAGACCCTATGGAAGGTACTACATTTATAGGGTAAATGAGGTAGTTTTGGATTTACCATACTAGGGCTTAAATCCAATTTATAAAGAGGGAAGCTCTATGAGATAAAAGATAAGACCTCATTAGTAGGAGTTTAAGATCAAATTCAACAGTAAATGGTTAAATCCACTCTCAAAGCTTCTAGACAGAGAAACTTTGAAATTATTTTTTAATTTTACTCACTTCCATGTGTCATCACACTTTATGTAAGAGAAACCTACGTTGACCAACACAATTTCTATGTGTGCGGCCTACACCGTCACAATTTATAAAGAGGATAAGTGCGATGAGTTCCTAAATTAAGGTGTTCAACCAATGTAATCCAATATTCTTATAGCTTTTGGAGAGGTAATGCTTTTGGCTTAGTAGGGATTATTACAAGATGTAAATGGATGATGATAGATATGAGTTTAGAGCCATTTGTTTGAATTCGACAAAATGACCTGTAATAGTCAGTGACCATGTCTATCACTTAAAGGATAGGTTTTCCACTCCTCTTAGTGATAGGTATGGGGGAAGGGAGGCACCATTTTTCCTCTTTTTGGATTTTCTTTGTAATGTTTTTTCTTGCAATAACATTGGGATTCTTGGCTATAGTTTGAAAAATGTTGCAATTTTAATCTTCCAAAAAATACGAGGTGTTATTAATAGCACCTTATTTGAATTCAAGGGTTTATTTTAATAGTTTGGTTACATGGGTACTAGTTGTCAAGGCCATGGTTTAAAAAAAGTTGCAATTTGACCCTATAAAAATGGGGGGTGCTACTCTTGACACCACTTTTCAATTTATGTTTTAATTTTAAGTTTTTTTTTGAAACAATATCATTCATTAAATCCATGGTTTCAAAGAAGTTATAGATATGACCCTAGAAATAAATAGGAAAATTTTAGGGTAAACAATTAGTAAGTCAACCAAACTAGCAACCAAAAAAAGAAAAATTTCAAAGGAAATCATTTGCTCCCAATAATAGAAACAACAAACGATTCTTTCCTTTTAACAATGACATTGAATGTCTTATCTGTCTTAACTTTAGACACATTACAACAAATTACGGAAGTAGATTCGTAGGAAGATCATCAACTCCCATGTAGTTAGGTTTCTTTAAGTGATATTGTTTTGATTGCAACATGCTTGGTCACAAAGTTATTAATCGTAGTAGGAGGAATATGAAATAGAAATATTATGATTCTTTTTCTCCCTTCTTTGGTCATGTAATATTTTATACTTGTAACACGTTTGGGCATGTAGCAAAAGAATGCAGAAACAAATCAATGGATTCATTCAGACAACAAAACACACAGAAATATAAGAACATTGTTGGATCCTCCAATACTACTCATATTAGGGAGAAGGAAGAAGAACAAGTAAGGTATGGAATTGGTTTTTGTGCAAATGAAGAAGAGATCAATGGTAAATTGATAGTGGATTCTCTCATTATATGTCTAGAAATAAGGAAAAATTCATCTATCTCAAAAATAAGAGTGGCAAGATTATTCTTGGAAATGGTACATCTACAAAGGTTCTAGGTAAGGGTAATGTTGATGTTTTTATTAAGAATACATAAGGAACTAATGTTTTACTGGTTGATGGGCTAAAGGATAACATCCTTAGTGTAAGACAAATAGATGATAAAGGGCATGTAATTGTATTCACATCAAATAGATGAAAAATTATAGAAGAAGACACTGGGAAAACTATAGCAAAAGGATTCAAAAACTTTGACAACCTATATGTGCTAAAGAAGAATATAGGCAGAAATAAGAGGTATAACTCCTCTTCTTCAGATTTAGAGTAAGGGAATATGGAACCTACTACAATAGATTGTACTTAATGCATACTTCTAACAGAGACTGCAAAATTAAATGTGAGGTACATAGCCTCATGGAAAATAGGTGATGATTATCAGGTCCACAGGATCAGTGGTGTATTATCTCAGGGGGATCTATGCATGTGTACTTTGATGATGATTCTTTTAGTGATGTTTATGATACTAATGATACATCTGATGAAGTGAATTTGAACAGGAACATGCATGACATGTTTAGGGGGAGCTATGATTATGAAAAATCAATATTTTACATTTTGTACACCTTTATTATGAAGGATAGTCATGTATGTATGTGGTTTTTGACTTAGACAGCCTCATATGGTTTTCTATGATGGTAAAAGGAATGGAACAAATTCAGGGGGAGATTCTTATATGCTTCCATCAATTCATTATGGACATTTTGATTCTGACATTGGCCTGTTGCACACTGTTGAGGATGTTCATATGCTACTGAGGAATGCATGCAAGAGTATTGGTTCATGATGAGTGATGAATTGTTGCATATAATGTGGGTTATGGATCTTCATTAGATTTGATGATGAAGAGTTGGAACAGGTTCAAGGGGAGAATTGTGTATGCTTCTAATGATTTATTGTTGGCATTATGATGTCTTGAGCACTCCTTATAGCATGATGTTGTCTATGATGAGTTCATGGTTACTACTATTGTCATCAGTCTTATTTCTTTGCTTACTATATGTTGTTGTCACCATAACATGGTTTATCAATGATGCTTTCATTGCATATAATGAATTTGTTGTTGTTGTTGTTGTATAAATATCGATGCACTTGATGAGGAATATATGCATGATATGGTCACTACTGATGTTGGTTGATGATGCATGGAGATAGTATGATGTTGTATATACTACCTAAGATTGATATGTGTTTGCTGCTTGAGGATTGTGGCTCTTTCTATATGACGAAAGTGTGTCATGACATTGATGACATGAAGTCAAGGAGATGAGTTGCTAATAGAACCTTATTGCACAATCTTATGTTGTTGCTACAATTGCTTGGTACTGCTTCAATAGATTGTATATTTGGCCTCATGTTGATATTGAAGAGACTGATGCTACATTGTATTATATGCCTGATGATATAATACTTGTTGATGATGATGAGGATGCTCATGCTGCTATTACGGAATTAATGTTGTTGTTGTCAAATGATTATGTTGTAGATGCCTATATGGAGTATGATGGTTGTTGATGTGTATCAATATTTTGTTGCAAAGATACTTCATTGTTGAAATGCTTAATGTCATGCATGTCTCTTGATGTAAAGGTCATGAAAAGACCCATGATGTAATCATTGTAAAATTTAGTCATGTATGGGCTATTTGGATGAAGTCATGCTATCCCATTATTTTGGTGATTGATGTAAAATTTGGGTCAAATGTGTAACCCCATTATTTCATGTGATTGATCATATGATCCATTGGTATATGAGAGGTCATATGTGTTGATGGATAGCCATGTAGTTGAGTTATAAAGTCTTGTGATTTACTGCATATCTTTAGAATATCCAACATATGCTTAGAGGGAGCATCGTTGGTATGCATATTTCATAATTCATATCAGCAAATGAGACTTATAGTGATGAGCGCTACCTCAAAAAGTACTTCATTTAGCTTGGTTCAACCCTTTTCCTTTGATGTCAAAGTGGGAGAGAAGACTTGGTGTTTGCAAATGGTTTCGAAACTCCAAAGTGGTTTCCATCAAGTCCAAAGGGGGAGATTGTTGGCATTATGGTTAATGTGTTGTCCTTGGTGGCAACCTGCTTGAAAAATATGTCAACCTAGTTATAATATGATAATTATAGAACTGTTACAAATGACATTTTTGATGGTACAAATATTACAAAGGATATGGAAGATAATTGACAACTCAATCATAGGTGCATGAAAAAGGTGAAGGTTGAAAAGTATACATGACCCTTATGAAGAAGAGTCATGTACATACATAGGTTCTATGAACAAAAGTCATGTACATAATCTAAACCATGGAAAACAAGGAACTAGGATCTATTACCATGGTAATTTCCCATAGTATTATGTCGAAAATGTCTATTTGATCTTGTCAAAGGAATACCAACAACATTACCAAGGGATTTGCCTGTGCTATTGGAAAAGGAAAAAGCTATATAAGGACATGGAAATCAAGGAGCTATGTGTGCATTTGATGGATTATTCATGTGTGATCTAACTTATAACAGGTGTGCACCAAGGAGCAAGGATAAGGTTCAAATATGAAATATCTTAAATGAATATACTTGCTTGATTTGTTTATGTTTGAATAGCTACCAATGCAATATATGTGGTTATAGTGATGCTGTGATCTGTATGCGTTTTCAAAGATATATAGTTTTGGCAGTGAAGTATGTGGAATGCGTGTTGTGTTTGCAGCAAAGGTTTGATTCAGTGATTTAAGATATGTACGCATGTTTGCTTATGGACATTCACGTACATATGCAGATGTTTTTCATATTAGTCACATATATATTATGAGATATATTTTTCAATATATTTAAATTTGTATGCGGGTGTTATACATGGTAAACAAATAGATCTGTTTTATGGAAGTTGTGTATATATAATAGGGTTTGAAATTTCTACTTGGTGATGATAATTGATGAATTTTGTATTATTTTTTGTTTTTTGTCAATGATGTCTTGATAAGGATGGTTTGTATCTCGCAGTGTTGATTGGATTTATTTAGCAATGTCATGGTATATTGATTAGAGATAGAGTATTCAGTGATTCGATATTTATATTCAGTGATATGTGGTTGATTCAGTGATCTATAATTGGTTCAATACTTGTATCCAGTGATTCAGTGGTTGGTTTAGTAATACAGTGATTTAGTTTTCCAGTATTTAATGTTCAGTGATTTGAGATATGTACATAGGTTTTTATGTGCAAGAGGCGCGTATATACGCGAGTTTGCTTCAGAACAATTGTGTATATATTCTAAAGTTAATTTGATAAGGGTTTTCAATGACTACACTTTTTTATGTGATTAGTGAATGGTTGAGTATAATCTTGATTGATTTATTGGTCTTGATCAATTATTGGTAACTTGGGTTGGTTCAGTATTCAGTAATTCAATTGCATTAGTGATTGATATTTAGTGGTGATTCAATGATTTTATTCCAGATTTTGTGATTTAGTATTCAATTTGGTCTATTGGTATTGAGCACATTATTAGGTGTGGGTCTAGTATGAAAAATTGATGAAAGGTGGCTTGCAAGTTTTGATGCGTATTTGACACAAGTGGATCCATTATGAAATATTGTGAAACGTGGTCCATAAGGAGTTGAGGGTTGGAGCCTTCAGTGAGGGGGTAGAAGCTCCCTTCTAGTAGGAGTCGGTAAACCAGGTCAGGGGATTGTAGCTCCCTTTGAATAGGTTCTAGAGAATGAGTGGAGGTTGTATCCTCCCACAGGTAGCAGCTTGTGTGCTAGTAAAAGTTTTTGTCAGTACAGGATGTAATGAATATTTTCTTTATATAATTAGAAAGAAGACAAAGACTAAAAAAATTGTGGTTTTCTCCCACATTGGGTTTCCACCTAAAATCCTGGTGTCCTCATGTGTTGATGTGTTTCTTATGTGTTGGTATTTATCTACTCTTTATTTCTCATGATTAATAAATAATGAATGGCTAATGAATCAATAATGCACTGATTAAAGTTAAACATCTAATGGAAATTATGAAAAGTTAGTAATATGGTTATACACATGTTTAATTCACTAAAAGAATGTACACACACGGGTTGTCAGAATAATAGTCCCATACAGAAATTGAAAGTTAAAGTGAATTAAAAATACTAATTCACCCCCTCCCCCCCTTCTTGATATTTTTCCCAACACTTAAATGGAGGTCTCATATTAACTTTTCTTTGTTCATAGCTTGAAAATTATAACTCAAACGCATTAAAAACCATCGTATAACCAACCTCTATTCAAAATATATATTTTAGGACATTCTTGTATATTATTACTCACCTTTTGTATGATATATACATCCTATTGCACAATGTCAATTTCCATTGTTGTATATGATTCATGCACCTCCTTATTAATTTTGATAGTATGTTGAGCAATGAAGGGTCTTAGACTTATTCTCACAGTTAAAAAAAATGTTTTAAGA
The DNA here is from genome assembly GCA_031772625.1 of Pinus tabuliformis. Lineage (NCBI taxonomy): Eukaryota > Viridiplantae > Streptophyta > Pinopsida > Pinales > Pinaceae > Pinus > Pinus tabuliformis. The sequence goes on from CM062805.1 coordinate 1,358,227,358, forward strand.
GTGATATGGGCTTCCTTCAAACCTGTGCTACTCAGCCACATTTTATTTTCTTAGAGAAGATTGCCTTCTTTTTTTTTTCTATTTCATACAGTAATAGTAATTCCATCTTGTCTCAATGCTTACCTATGACTCATTATCATATCATGAATGGAATATTTAGGAAACTAGTACATTTATGAACCATAAAAAATGACCAAGTTTTTTCTTTTGCTCGCTACAAAACCAAAATTTTCTCACTTCATAACACTTACAATAGTCCTCATGTTTATGCAAATTCAATCAACTTGGTTATAGAACTCAATTTTTTTTCAAACTTTCATATGCAAAATGATAAGTGGCATTCAATAATTCAACATATTTTGATATACATGCATGATGAATATTTATAAAGAGCTTTGTCTATCCCATTTTTTCCATAAGCTTTTAACCATTCCATCTATCATATATTTTCTTCAAGAACCTAAATTTGTATACTAGATAATAGCTATGCAAGTTATTATTTAATTTGTTTTAGTTTTTAATTATCATGTGATTGTAGTAGGTGATGTCATAATAAGAGTTTTTTTTATATTTTCTAGAGATGAATTTCTTTAGCATGGGTTCCAGGGGGGATAGGAGAGGATATGGTAGAGGGTCAAACATGTTTTGGCATGAAGGCAATAAAAAGAGAATAATATTTTCCATTCACTTCGATGCAAACTCTTATGAGTTTAATCAGTTAACTCAAAATGGGCATCTATATCTAAGTGGTCCCACCCTAATCCTCATGCATCACATAACTTTCCTCCTCAGCCACATCTGAGCATAATGGAAATTCCCGAGCCCCATCCACCACCACAAGAGTATCCATTTTGGTATGATGGATGGGAACCAAATCCCATCATACTAGATTTTGGCATTACTTATTGTCCCTCCAATTATAGGCATGTTATCCCACCACCTCTTACAAGCCCACACATCCCATCTGTTGTATCTCACATTGATCATAATTCCAGACAAGAGCCTCTGATTTCCCATGTACATTTAGAAAAAGAGAAACAAGCTACAATTTCCTCTCGTGTCTTATCATCTACATAGGCGACTTCATCTCACTCACATACCAACACACTTAGAACTAGAAATGAAGGAAGAAGAGAAATCTTTTTCTTGGACTTACATCGTGAGTTGTGTGTAGAAAAGAAAAATGATGAGAAAAAGGTCACTAATTTAGAGATGCATCCAAAGATATTTTGACTATAACATTTACTTGACTTTATCACTGCTTGCATTTTAGACTTTGATAAAGACATGTTTTATGACAATGGTATCATTTTTGTAATTTTGTTATTTTGGGCATAAGGGAGACACAAGGTTTTAGTTAAAATGCCATTTTGACATTGTTGATAAATTCTAATATTATATTTTATTAATAATGGTATATATTGTTTGATGATGCATTACGATGATATGGTAAATGATAGTGGATGATGTTGAAAGTTTTATCATACTACCATTTAGATACCATTTTTAAGGGAGTCATGAGGTGATATTTTAAATGATATATATTAAGTGGTAACAAGCCTAGTGGGGCCCCGCCTAATTAAAATAAATTAAAATTATAAAAGATTCCTCAAAATTCCTCTTCTCCTTAAAAATAAATAAATTTAAATAAACAAAAAGTAATTACCTTGTAATTGATTAAAGGAGATTACAAAAGGAGCAAGAGGCCAATGAGGAAAATGGGAATTCTTTTGAGAAGTGAAGAGAGGTATGCTATACTTTTAAGTTGTAAATTTTCCGATGATATAGTTACTTTTCTGAGTAATGATCCTGCATGTCTTGTTGAAAATGTAAATTTCTTCGAGGGTGATAAGGAAGGAGTGATTTCATCATTTTGTGGTTTGTGCCTATAAGTATTTTTATTTTTTGCAACTTATTTTCCTTTCTAGAAGGTCTGATTGATTTCAATGTGAATTAGTGCACTTTTTGCAAAGCTTGGACTGAGATGATCTTATAAGGGTCCAAACCAAAAAAAAATATTATCTTGCTTCCTTCATGGAATTTAGTTTCCTTTGTATGGGTATTTAACATCTTTGTATTCTAAAGTGATTTTATGGTCCAAAATTTTGTGGAAATTTGAAAAGATAGTCAGTTGTACATTCATATTTCATAGTATAAAATCAATTTCTTGAATCTTTCATATTTAGCGCATATCTCTTTAGCATTTAGGAATATTGTTTTTTATTACTACGCAGATCTATGACATGTCATGTATGTTCTTTGGTTTTCATATGTCATTATATTTAACGCATGCACAATATTCTTAGGCTATTGATATGAAATTTTAGATATGCCAATAATTTTTGTTATTTTTCTGTATATATGATAATTTTATTTACTTTCTACAATTGTAAATTATTGTTTTTGTTTAATTTTATTTAAAAGTTTATTATTTGATTATAAATATTTGATTTGTAAATGTTATGGATATTCCACTAGACAATTAGTCACAACAAATCTGATAAAATTATACTTAAAAATCTAAAATCTACACTATGATGATTTATTTATCATTAGATTTATGGTTTTGTAAAGAATTTTTTATTGTGTATGCATGAAAATCATAATTATATAGAAAATAGAGAACAATAAACTAAAAACTCACAAACAATGATTGACACAACATATAACCTGGGAAACACTTTTGGGATGAAACCCAACAAGAAGGTTAGGCCATTCTTCTCTCTTTCTCTAAATAGAAAATAGTTGCAAGTAAAAATAAGTAAGGCTTGTGGCCAATGAGCTACTACAATGTCATAATCCTCTTGTGTTCTCTCTCCCTTTCCCTCTTAGCTACTCTACTAGTTTATCCAATAAATGCACTCGAAAAGAATGGAACCCCTCAAGAACATACAAGTGGTTAGGCTTGACTCCCTCAACTATTAACTAGTGTTATGAAATGAACTCTTCTAGATTCTTCTTCACCATGATCACATGGCTAGCCCCTTTTTCTTGAGTAATGGGAGGTTGATGTGGCATCCTCTCGAATTATGGTGATAAAAACAGGAAGGTCAACTTTCAAGTGGCATAAATTTTGCATACAAACTTCGATTGAGGCGATTATTACATCATTCGAAATGTATCTATGTTTGAAATGTGAAAAAAAGGTGTGATGCTAAAGAAACAATTTTTTACTCCCAAAAAAAATCAATTTGATAACTCAAAATGCACTTGAAAGGTTTCAAGCCCCAATTTTCCAAACTAGGTCCCGCTAGTAAAAATAGTCTTATGAATTGATTCCTCTATTTTTTCCACTCTAAAAGAATTAATATGGATGAAAAATAATATAATGATCCAATCTATATCACACCTCCTCATTTTGGGATCTTTTGGTCCCCAAAATAATATACTAAATGAGGTGAGTAAATTTTTCCTCCATCTTCTCTTGGGTTTACCATTTAGCCTTGCCTCGAAGTTGTCCTTTCAACCCAATATGCCAAAGGTCATTTTTCCCCTATCTTGTAGTTCTAGACATTTTTTTTCAAAATTGTATCTTTTGTCAACTCTACCTAATCAACTAGTGTCAAATCCTCTACAAAAGGTAGGAGCTATTCTCTTTTTGATCTAGCATGGAAGGATAATAGAGCTTCTGATTCTCTACATTCACAACTGAGTAAATGCACCTACATGATATTAGAATGAATCTATAGGTTTGATCTCCCACCTTTTCCAGTATCTCAAAGGGACTATACCACAAAGCCTTGATTTTATTACCAAGACCCTATAACCTCTCCTTGTTCAAATGTAGCTATACTATGTCTCCCACCTTGAATGACTTATCTATTTTGTGTTGATCATGCTTGGCCTAATATATTTCTTATAACTTGTGTAGTGTGTCCAATACTATATGTATTTTCTTGATCTTTTCTATAAATATTTCTTCCCTTAAGGCATCCTCTATAATATTGTTTGTGACTCCTCATTGTTATAAAATCCTTTTTTTGCTAAAGCAAGAGTCGTACCTTCTATATCATTAGATCGGAAAATAAATTACATAAAATACAACAATCCACGTGGAACTGTGGATCAAGGAAAAACTAATCTCTAAAAACCAAGGGCATCGAGCTAAGGGCAGAAACCCCGATCCCTACCAACAAAACCACCAGACCTTCAAAAGACAGACAATGCCGAGGCCATACAATCAACCTACAGAAATTCCGAACGGGGGAATAACCCTCGAATCATAAGGAATACGCAAAATTCATCGAATCCCGCCAAGAAATAGAATATATTCCTCGTCCAAACTTGCATCCTAAATCTCAACCGTCAAAACTCCTCGCCTGATCCTATGGCCGAGGAAAACATTGTTGTACCTAGAAGCATGATGATTAACCGCCTGGACCCACTTGCATGCTCATTTATTCCTGACCGTAGATCCATCGTGCTTGATCTAACGGCTGAGGATCATATCATGCGGGTCTAAAGCACTGATAGTTAGCGCGCGATGAGGGCAGTATTCATTCCCTCCCCTCGGTCATGTGTAGCGTGGTGAATGGAATCGCTCCCATTTTAGAAAAACCACTTCCAGCTTGAAAGGCTTGCGATAAACTGAATACCACCCCGCGAGCGCTATTGTGTCCATATGAAGAAAATCTAGGTTATTCAGGCCACCGAGAAAGCCCAGATTCCGACCTCTCGCTCCATCCCCTCTGCGCCAGTTCATGGACTCATGTAAAATGATGCTCCATCCCTCCGGCCACCTACCCGAGAAGCAGAGTCTGCCAAGCCACCCATTAAAGACCAAACTGTGGAAAAAATAGCAAATCATAATGATTCCAAAGCATCCAGACCCCTCCACCAGGGATCTGTTTCGAAACACCATCATATCTTCATTCGCCTGGTCGTGACATTGTGCCTTAAGTCTGTTCTGAGGCATCCCTTGCCAATCCATCGTGACCTTGCTAACGGTACAATGCACTCCTTGATTGGCCAGAATATCTGCCAATTTGTTGGTCATCCTTTGCACATGGATAAAACTTACTGTGCGAAGGCACTAGAGGTGGAGCTAGATCCGTTGAAAGACCTAGATTAGCCTCCAATGTTTTGAGACCTTCTCTGGCTCTGTATCACAGCTAGTTCTCTTGACCAAGTTAATGATTAACTCAGAATTGGCTTTGAAAATCACATTTTGGCGATTATCCTACTCCAGGAATTCTAAACATTGCTCCAGAGCCATTAATTCCGCCATATTGTTAGTGGCTCTTCCTAAATGGCAATGGAAGATGAAAAGGATATTTCCGTTTTCATCCCTTAACACCCCTCCAAAGCCAGCAGTGCCCGGGTTGCCTTTTGAAGCCCCATCAATGTTGTATTTCAAAAAACCCTGAGGGGGAGGATACCAGTAATCCTGCTCAGTATCCATTTTCACTACCTTCCTGTCCAAGCCCTGAGGAATAAGCCCCTGCATACCCAACTGTCAGAGTATCCTCATTTCAGCATCTGAAGGTGGATTCTTAGGGGGATTTCGCACTAAAGTGCCAATCGTCTCCTTAAGCTGTTTTAAGATCTGCTCAAAGAGACATTGGGAGGGTTTCTTTTCATTTTTGAAGATTCTGTTGTTCCTTTCTTTCCAGACATTCCATATAATGAAGCTTAGCGTGAGAGCCCAAGCTGAGCTAAGAAATTCATTATCAGAAAAATTTCACCTCCAGTTGTTTAGGGTATTGATAATACTCCCTCTATCCTTGTCGGTCTGTTGGAAAATGGTGGCAAAAGGATCCCACAACGAGGAGGTGAAGATGCAATTATTGAGAAGGTACTCCATAGTTTCCTCTTAGGCCTCACAGATCTGGCATCTAGAAGGCCCCAAAACACCCCTCTTCCGAATGTTATCCCAAGTCAGAATTTTCTTATGTTGAACCAGCCACATGAAGAGTTTAATCTTCATCCAACCTTGATCCCTCCATAGGTTCTGCCAAATCCTATCCGAAACATGAGAATCCAACTCAAGGAGTATGCGTTTTGCCTCCTTAAGATTAAAGGTACCCTCATTACTGTTGCCCCATCTAAGATGGTCATGCCCCCTTGTAACAAGAATCTTCTTTTGTTCCAACATTTTCATTAGAGCCTCTTCTTTTTCTTTCAAGGGGTTTTCATCCCTATAATCAATGTTCCTCCAGGTTCTCCATTTTCCTGCACTATTGGTTTGATCCCAAAAATATTTTACCTTAGATAACCCTATGGTGTCTGTCTCTTTCTTGAGGTCCATAAAATCCTCTTTTAATAGTATAGGTTCTTGTTGCCATTTATCCTCCCAAAATAAAGCAAGATCTCATTCTCTGATTTCCTAGAAGTTGTTCTTTTGTACTAAGCCTCTATTCTCCCAGGCCTTATTCCAGATGTGTGAGCCCTTTATACTTCCAGACATCCTAATGTGATCATTAATTTTCCAAGTGCTGTCATATTTTTCTTTCCAGATACTAGCCCACTGAGACTTTGGGTCCTTTACCCAACGCCACCATAATTTTGCCCCTAAAGTCCTGCTTAGAACCTCTGCATCATCCAATCCAAGACCCCCATGATTTTTAGGTTTGCAATTTTTTTCCCAGGCTACCAAGGCCCATTTCTTTCTTTCCTCCCCCTTACCTCAGAGAAAGTCTCTTTGAATGGTTCTGAATTGATGCAAGACTCCTTTTGGTGTTGAGAGCACTGAAAGCATGAAAACCGGGATTGATTGAAGAACAGCCTTTGTAAGCACCAACCTACCAGCCAAGTTTAAAGATCTAATAGTCCAGTTCCTTATTTTATCCTGCATCTTATTAATCACTGGCTCCCAAATGCTCTTGTGCAAAGGATTAGCAGTTAGAGGAACTCCCAAATATTTTGAAGGGATGATCTCCCTTTGAAAACCCATAATTCTTGAGATATTCCTTTGAATAGAAATATTGGTATTAAAGAAAAAAATCTTAGATTTGGAAAGATTAACCTCCATACCTGTAGCCATGGCAAAGTCACTCAAGATTTGTTTGTATGCAAGAGCTTATTTGACTGTGGGGATTCCCTACAACATGGTATCATTAAAAAATTGTTGATGAGTCAAGGCCTGTCCATTCTCAAAAAGTTGGAGACCCTTGATTTTGCCAACTTCTTTTGCATGCTTGATAGACCGACCAAGTCCTTCCATCATGAGGATGAAGAGAAAGGGAGAAAGCATATCTCCCTGCCTGAGGCCTCTTGAAGGAATAAATGTCTCGAAGGGAGAACCGTTAACCAATATTGAAAAGCTGGAAGAAGTTACTAGGGCCATGACCCATCTAACCCAATTATGATCAAACCCAAAATCAATAAGAACCCTCCTGATATAGGTCCAATTCAACTTATCATATGCTTTGGCAAGGTCCAATTTCATGATCATTCCAACCCTCCTATTTCTATTCAGTGAGTGCACTACCTCATGCGCTTGAATGATATTATTGAGAATTTGCCTGCCTTCCACATAGCCAGATTGTTCCCCATAAACTAGAGTAGGAAGAATAGGTTTAAGTCTATTGGTAACAACCATGGATATTATCTTGTAAACCACATTGCACAAAGCTATGGGTCTAAACCTATCTGGAGTTTGAGTAATGTCCTATTTAGGGATCAGGGAGATGAAGGAGGTGTTGAGCACCTTCAAAATAGTTCTATTCATCCTGGAATCTTCTACTACATTCAGAATATCCTGTTTAACAATATTCCAACAAGATTTAAATAAATCCACATTGAAACCATCAGGGCCTGGCACTTTACCATTCTGCATTTCTTTGAGGACCTCACTAACCTCCTCTTCAGTCACTGGCCTATTGAGGTTGAAATTATCCTCTCTAGACACCAGCCTAGGTATATGTCTTGTTAAGTCCTTGATGAAATGCTCTCTATTTGAAATGGTTTCCTTTGCTATACCACGAAAGTGATGAACTAACACAGCTCCTATGTCTTCATGGGAATTAATAAGTTGCCCTCCCTCATCCTTGATCGAAGAGATTCTATTATGAGCTCTGTTTTCCATGGTGGATCTATGGAAAAATTTAGTTTTTTGCTCTCCTTCTTTTAGCCATTGAACTCTAGATATTTGTCTCCAAAATATTTCCTCTTGTTTACATAAATTCTCCTAGTCTTGCTGATATTTGGTGGCTTGATCATTTCTGACTTTATCAAAGCCAACCATGATAAGGGCTTGGTTGAGTTCCTGCAATTTATCTTCAACAGATTTTTTTTCCTTTAGAAATATTGCCAAATACATTCTTGTTCCAATCTTTAAGCTTGAGCTTGATGTGCTTTAGTCTTTTGTGTAGAAGGAACATTCTTGTACCTTGAATATGCAAATATTCAGACCACCAATTTGCAATGTTGCTGATGAAATATAGATGGGTGAGCCAGATATTCTCAAATCTAAAAGGTCTATTCCTGGGGGTACCAATGCCCTGAACCTCCAGTTGAATCGGCCAGTGATTTGAGCCTCCAAAGGGGAGAATTCTCGCTACCATTTCCTTATCGATGAGCATAAGGTCCTTTGAGATTATGAATCTATCTAACTTTGAGGCTACTTGAGACTCTCCTCCTCTTTTATTGTTCCAAGTAAAGAGACCATTGCTCGTATCAATGTCAACTAGCTTCATATTATCCATAAAAGTTAGAAATGCTAAAGAGTCTTTGTTTAGAGTTCTGGTTCCCCCTTTTTTCTCCGAAAGTGATTTGATCATGTTGAAGTCCCCACCCATGATCCATGGTATTCCTACATGTTTGTCTCTGAGATCCACAAGAGAATCTAGAAACCTGAGTTTATCATCCATTCTTTGAGGGCCATAAACATTCGTGACCAGATAGGTCTCCCTATCTCCCACAAGCTGAATAACCACTGATAAATAATTCCTAGAAGCCTCAACATCTATTATGCCAATCTTTTGGGAGTTCCAAAGAGTTAGTATGCCTCCTGCTGTATTCTCTGCTTTGACTTCTAGAAACTCAAATCAATTGAGCCATTTGTTATATATTTCTTTTATTTTTTGAATGGAACATTTAGTTTCCTGGATGAAGATCATATCCAGAGCTTCTTGTTTCATTCTATTACTAAGTAATATTTGTTTTATTTTACTACTTAGACCCCTGATATTCCAAGAAGTGAACTTCATCATTAAAGATTTGTAAAGGAGTCGCTGGTTAGGTCTTTCATCTTACCTAAATCTATCATTAGCTTTCCACATTCATGAATAGCTCATTCTACTTTTTCCTACCTCTTTTCTTACCTGGGTTTCTAGGCGCTAATCCTGGTGTGTTTTTCATAGTTTTCACACCTTTGTTACCCTGTCTTTCAGTGTTTCTTTGCCTATCTATCCCTTTAGCCTGAGTTTTCCATATGTACAACTGTTGTACTCTATTGAACTCTTCTTGAGGTAACGAGTCTACCCCTCCCATGGTTCCCTGTTTCAAGAACCCTTCTAGATCTAGATGTTCTCTATCAAAAATCTCCTGTAGTTCATGGTCCTCCATTTCTATCTCACTCTGGGTCATTTCCTCGTCCATCTCCAGTTCTACATCACACATCATAATCTCTTTCTGTTTATTAATATCATTTGTTTGATCATTGTCTTCTTCTTTCTCCTTCTCTACCGGACTTCCCTCAATTCCGTAATCTACTTTTGTTATCTCTTCTTCTTCTTCGAGTACTTGGTACCTATTCAAACCGGCCTGTAGCCATTCTGTTTGATGTTGCTTTAGTCCCATTTTTCCCCCTTTTCCTCTATGACTCACTTTGTGAAAAGCTTTCAGTATCTTTCATTGTGGTAGCTTTACTCTTGTTCTCTATTTTATTGAGAGGGCAGTCCCTGAATAGGTGCCCATGCTCATGGCATCTGCGACATCTGAATGGAATATGTTCATAATCTATTGTTTGCACCCATTCTTCATCAAAAACTTCCAACATAACCTCATCCGATAGAGCTCCGGAGAGATCCATCTCCACACAAATTCGTGCAAAGGACGTGTATTTTCTCCTTTTGGTAGCCTCAGAAGCTTTGACAAAACGCCCTAATTATTTCCTATGGCAGTTAATGATTTCGTTTGCCAGTAATCAAGAGGAAGGGAGGAGAGTCTTACCCAGACTAGGACCGAAGTGAAAGTCTCTCTCCGGGACAAATTTCATCATCCATGGCCACATGTAGAGGCCTGCTGCTTTATAGAAGTAGGGTCCTCCTTCAAACACCCTGTCTTTATCCTCAATATTTGTGAATACCACAGTAAAGAATCCCTTTGACCCAAGATGTAGGTCAATGCTTCCTTTTGGTTTCCAGTGGTATTTAATCCATGTCTATATGCCTTTTCAGTGGGCCATAATCCCATGAATTTACAAATGATAGCATATGTCCGCATGTGGTCCTTGTGTGCCTACAGAGCAGGATCATTCAAAACTACTCTGGGTGTGACCTCAGTGTTGGGTTTACATGGTCCCTTTTGTGCTTTGTTTTTTGCTCGATGTTCCTTTTCTTCTTCCTCATTTTCTTTTGTGCTATTATTCTCCCTTGATTTGTTTCCCTTTTGCTCCTCTTCCATACTCCTTTTCCCTTCTTCTGTAGGACCTCTGACAGATTCTATTGGTTTCTTACCTCAGATGGCCACGGCCTGCTTGTAGGATTGAGTGGAGCTCCCTCCTTTGCACCCTTCCATGGAGTTCAACACCTGCTAAAGCTTGTAAACCCTAGTTGTTTGTCCGCCTCCCTCACCGACATGCACAACCTCCTCACTGTTATAAAATCATAAAGGTAGAAAGATTTTATTTAGTTGATAATTACTTGTGATAAATTTGAATTCTTTGTATCTTTCTTATGTTCTTCTTTTATCTTAGTTCATCAAGTAATTATCAAAAACAAAATATGAAGATCAGGGACACTAGATGCATGCATACATCTAGGGCTAAAACCCATATATAGGGGAAAACCCAGTCAAGAACTTTTCCTTTAGTAATTCAAATTGAGATGAACCAAGACCATAGACCAACATACTTTCCTCCTGCACTGATTCAGACTTCTAATATGATATAGTAGTCTCTTCTTATCCATCAGCTCCAACCAAGCACCAATCCAGAAGTTTGACTTCCTAGTTGTAGTATTTCGACCTCCTGCAACAGAATTTCAACCTCCCAGTTACTGAAAATATTTCCCCACCTTCCAGCATATGTACAGCTTCACACGTGTGGGAAAGAGCGAGAAACTTTTTATTTTTATGCTTGAACAAGTCCTCCTTCTTCCTTGAATTTCATACTTTTTCTTGGCCCAGTTACTGCAGATTGAACTTGTTTGTGTGAGACAAATGTGGTCGAGTTGTTGCCTTTATATAGTGATTATTTTTCCTAGATTTAGGCTGACTTGTCCAGTTTTGAGGACACTTAACACAAACCTTAGAAGCCTGCAATGGAGGCTTTGACCTAAAATAATTGACCCAAGTATGAAACCCATGCTTTAGTAAGTTAATTTTAATAATAATAAAATTTCATTTTCTTTCTTTTGACAAATACATTATATTGTGACTTAAATACATTTATGAAGATCGAAACTAGTTACATTCCTCAACACCCCATCTTAACTAGGGAGGTATTCATAATTAAAATTATATAGAGGTATATGGAAGATCTCCAAAATTAACCACGAAGAGTTTAGGCACACTCATTGCCATGGACTAGATACCTGACCAGGGTTATCTATCTGGGTGGGACCAAGATGGACTAAAGCTTTCATCCAGTCTAGGTACCATCGAGCTTACTAACTAACCATCAACCCAGGGATCTAGGTGTGTATCCAAGGTCAAAGCTCCAAGACCAATGCCACCCTCCCTCTTAAGAAATTAGGATTTCTAGACTTCCTCATCAATCCTAAGTAGATTGGGGTTTTATAAATATAGACATACCCTTAGGTTAGGGTTTTATAGAGAACCTTTTAGAGTTCTATACGGATGATAAAAATATAATGAGGGTAGATTCAATCTGATGATTAATCAAACAAGAATCTCTTAAGATTCAAAACCCTAGACATAATGATGTTAGTAATGTAGATCAAAATTTAAAAGAAGAATGATCATACCTTTACATGAAGAGAACTTTGTAACAGAGCTTATAGGCTAAGACATACTTGGGTTGTTTCTTAACAAACCTTATAGGACATCAATGCTTGAAGGGCTTCAATGGAACTTCTTTCATGCTTCAAGTTTATCCTTTGAAGTATTCTCCATAACATTTGAGCAAACAAAAAGATTTCCTAACCAAGAAAAATATAAAGACAAAGGTTATTAACATACAATACAAGCACACTTCAATATGAGAGAGAAACCAAACACAAAAGAGGAGACAAGGGATAAAATACTTATCTTTTGGTAAATGATGGAGGCTCCCTCTTAATCCCATATTTGAGGGATACCTATAACTTACAAAAATAATTCAAAAATGTCTTAACACAACATGTTAGACCTACAATTTTTTTAGAAACAAAAACATAAAGGAAATTAAGAACTTAGAATAGATGACCGAGGGAGGATATGTGAAAGGGAGGACATAGTAGTATAAGTCCTTGACTTTCGATTCTTCTTCAGTCTTGTTTTTCTTAGATGGAGCTTCATCAGTGACTTTTTCTTGATCCTTATTTCTCTTTTTATCTATTTAATTCTTAGGAAAATGACTCTTGTAATGTCCCATCTTGTGGAAATTGTAACATTCAACCTTGGATAGGTCCATTTTCTTCTTTGGTCTTTTGAACTTCTTGAAGTTTCCCTTCTTCTTTTGATGAGCAGAATAAGAATTCGATGTGCTTTCTTCTTCATCCTCCTTCTTGTTGTTTACCATCAATATTTTGTCTCCTTCTTGACTACATGCATTCCACATTTTCTCAAAGGTTGGAGTATCCTTCCAACTGTTAAGTCCTGATGCAAAAACACTCCAAGATTTAGGTAGTCCTAGAAGGGCGGTAATTGTGATCTCATTTTTTGGGACAACTTCATCTATTTCTTGGAGTTCATCCTTGATTCTAGATATTCTTATGAAGTATGATGAAACCATATCATCATTTGTCATCTTAACAGTTCTTAGTTCGTTCTTGAGGCTTGTTATTGACCAATGTTCTTGATTGTGAATAATTTGGAGAGAGCCTCATACATTTCTTGAGAGGAATTTATGTTGGATATGTATGGAATTAAGTTATCCTTAACTCCATCCACTATTAAATTCATAGCGATGATTTCAATTTCTCTAGACTTTGATTTATCTGCATTACTTAATTCATCAGTAGGCTTCTTCACTTTTCCTTGAACAAGAACTAAAACTCTGTTCTTTTTGAGAATCAGATCTATTCTCTTTTTCCGGGACCTGTAGTTGGAGGCCCCTTCTAGTTTGTTTTCTCCCTTCATTGAGTTTGTCATTGTTCCTGTAAATAGCAGGTTTGTATTATTATGTGATCGCCTTTTAATGTCCCTTTTCTTGATCTCCTTTTTCCTTAACAGAGCCTTTAATGTACCTTTTTTTATTCTTTTTCACCTTAGCTCTGATTCCATGTTAGAAAATCAGAAAGGCAAAAAAAAATTCTTTAGTTTATCATCACTTGTGATATATTTGAATTCTTTATATCTGTCTTCTGTTCTTATTTTATCTTAGTTAATCAAGCAATTATAATAAAAAAAAATATGAATATCAGGGACACCAGATGTAGGAAGACAATCAGGGCTAAAACCCCTATATAGGGGAAAACCCAATCAAGAACTCTTCCTTCAGTTATTCAAATTGAGATGGACCAAGACCCTAGACCAACAAACTTTCCTCCTCCACCAAGTCATCCTTCCGAGATAATATAGTAGTCTCTTCTTATCCAGTAGCTCCAACCCAACACCAATCCAGAAGTTCGACTTCCCAATTTCATTATTTCAACCTCCCGTAGTAGAATTTAGGCCTCCCTATTACTACGTAATTTCATCCCCCTTCCAGTAGCTATAAAACTTCACACATGTGGGGAAGAGAGAAATTTTGATTTTTATGCTTGAAAGAGTCCTCCTTCTTCTTCATTATCCTTTTTCTCTTTCTTCCTTGAATTTAAAACTTTTTCTTGGCCTAGTTATTGCAGATCGAACTTATTGTGTGTTTGAGAGGAATGAGGTCGCGTCGTGGCCTTTATATAGTGATTATGTTTCCCAGATTTAGGTCGAATTGTCCAAATTTGAGGCCGACTTGGTGGAGGAGGTCTAGAAGGCTCCTTTTAATATAAAATAAATTTCTTTCTTGACAAATAATTCCCAAGAAGGGTTCTTTATATTATGACATGGATAAGGGCACTTGACACAAACCCTTGAAGCCTACAATGGAGGCTTTGACATAAAAATAATTGACCCAAGCATGAAACCCATGCTTTAATAAGTCAATTTTAATAATAAAATTTCATTTTCTTTCTTTTGACAAATAAATTATATTGTGAATTAAATACATTTATGAAGACTAAAGCTAGTTACATTCTTCAACACTTACTTCCTAATATCCAAAGGTGAAGGTGGAAAATATCCAAAATAAGATTCAAATGGGGACTTAACAGTAGAAGTGTGGACTTCTCTGTTATAAGAGTGTTGTATATATACTAGATTTCATCTCAGGCCTTCAGATGCTTTTGATTGTAACCCCTAAAATACTACACCAAAGTCCTCTTGACTACTTATGTCTTCCCATATGTCTTTGGATGGAATGTTGTAGGCCTCTTCAACTTCAAGTCCATCTTCTCCCATAATGTAGTCCAAAATGCATTGAGAAATTTTATTTCATTGTCTAAAACGATGCTCCTTGGTATCCTAAAATGCACCCAAGCATATCCAAAGAACAAGTTTGTTGCTTCTTTCCTGTTAATGGTCTTTTTACAGGGCATTCGAAAACACATCTTGCTAAACCTATCAACTACCATGAACAGGTAGTCATGTCCCTTCTTGGTTTCTGGTAAACCTCCCATAAAGTCCATGGAAATACTTTCCTAGGGAAAAGTGGGTATAGGTAAGGGATGATATAGACCCTATTTCCTATTACTAGGCTTACTGGTACAACAAAGCATGCATCCTCTTATGAACCTAACTACATGTTCTTACATGTTGGGCCAATACACATACCTCTTCAAGTTGGCCATTGTCTCCCCTATACCAAAGCATTATGCAAACTAAGAGGTGTGAGCCTCTCTAATCAACTACAATCGCTCACCTCTAGGAACACATAACTTATCTAACCGATAGAGTAACTCATCCTAGAGATGGTAGTCAACAATGCTATCACCATCATGCACATGTGACTCTACAACCACTGAGACACCTCCTTGAATCCTCATCCTTTGAGTATTCCTCGTTGTATGCATCATGGGTGAATGGATCCATGTTAGAAAGTGTTGAAAACATTTAAGAAACACTAAATGCTAGAAAATATCAAGGAGTGTGAGCTTGCACAACAATTTTTGGTGTATCTTGGGTATGTGATAGATGAAGGAGAGTCAAAGATAGATCCTGCCAAGATCATGAAATATTCGATACCTTATAATTTTTCTGAGGTTTGGGGCAGCATAGTAATTGAGGAAATTCATAGCCTCATTTTCAGCGGTAGCATCACTCCATGACATAACAACAAGTGGTAATAGTTTCCACTGGGAAAAGGTTTAGTAGAGGGCCTTTGAGGAGATAAAGAAGAAAATCAATCAAGCACTAGTTCTGGCATTACCGAACTTGCAGCAGTGCTTAAAAGTGGAGAAAAATGTGAGTGGGTATGTTATGGTAGTTGTCCTGATGCAAGGATTAAGGCATGAATGCTACCATTCTAAAGTATTTCTTAGGGATGATGTTGATGTTTCGAAATGGGTTTCTCCTGACACCAACACCTTGAACTTCTCGGCAGCTTGTGAGAAGCATCGGGAGCACTTGATCTATTTTTTTAAGTCACATGAATAAGGTTGAGTCCACACTAAGGTTAGCCCAACCTAAAACTATCACCTTTCTCGAGATATTCGTAGCCGACAAGGAAGAGTCTTGTAGCATATGATCTTGTCTTGTCAAAGGTTGCAACCCTTAAGGAATGATCCTAGAGCTTACAACTTAATAGAAGAAATGAAAATTAAAACAAAAACAAAAGATAACTGCCTACCTTAATGGTGTACGAGATTGGACTAAAATATTACTTTAACACAAGAGAATAGATTTAAAATAAACACCCCCTTATTGAAAGAGAAATAATTAAATTATTAAGTTTATAAAACTGAAATAATAAGGCATTTGTTTAAAAGTTAACTCTTGCATAACTTTAACTATTACTTACTTTTAATTGTTACTTTATATCTTTATATGTGTAAATATAAAATATAATATTAATCTCGATGACTTAAAAATTAGCCTCTTAGAGGGGAAAACCTCCTTTACATTACATAAATGAATAATTCTTGGATGATACAAATGATAAGATAACCTTTGTATATATAGGAGTCTAAGGGGCCACACTATAATCAGAGCCTACATGATAATAATAATGTAATGGCACAACAATAACAATAGTGGGCTTCTATGGAGCACAACAATAACAATAGGGGGCTACCTTAACATAACAATAAGGGGGATGCACTAGTATTATAGGGACCTAATGTGACCCTCTCCTTCAAAAAGTTGTTGTCCTTAATTCTTGAGTAGTTCCAGATGCTTCCGTATAAAATTCTCATCCTCCCATTTTAAATCTTCAGTAGGTAAGTTCTTCCACTTAATCGATTTCGTAGTTGTCAGGTTCTTGTTTCCATTACTTCTTCAAGATCAAATATGATTTTTCCTTCTTTGTCAAGTTCTGGAAACATTATTTGAACTGGGATCTTGTCACCGATAACCTTCTTTAAGCATGAAACATCGAAAACTCGGTGTACTCGAGAAGATGCAAGCAGCTTTAATTTGTATGCCATAATACCAATCTTTTCCAACACCTTGTAAGGACCATAGTACTTGGGTGATAATTTATTATCCTTCTTACCTTTCTTGAGGGACATTTATTTGTACGGTTGTAGCAGTAAAAATACCCATCCGCCTACATCAAAACTTCTTTCACTGTAATGCTTATCTACATGTTGTTTCATTCAATTTTGTGCCAAAGTGAGGTTATCCTCTAAGAGTTGGAGAACTTTTTGTTGATGCTCGATGTGATATTCCACTGTGTGAACCTTATAATTTTCTCTTAAAGATGATGTGATGGATGGTGGATGATATGCATAAAGTTCCATAAATGGGGTCATTTTTGTTGTAGTATGGAAGGAAGTGGTATACCACCATTCAGCTAGAGGTAACCACTTGAACCATTATGTTCTTTTATCAGATACAAATCAATGAAGATATCCTTCCAAACATTTGTTCACTATCTCAATTTTCTGGTCAGATTGAGGATGATAATATGAGTTATGAGCTAATTGAGTACCAAGACAAGAAAATAATTTCGTCCAAAAATTTCCAATGAAAATGGGATCTCTATCACTTACAATAATATTTAGGTTTCCATGTAGCTTTTGAATTGTTTACATAAATACAGTAGAAATTGTACTGAATTTAAAAGGATGAGATAATGCACAAAAGTGTGCATACTTGGTAAATCTATCAACTACCACCATGATGAAACTCTTTCCTTCATACTTGGGTAAACTTGTGATAAAATCCATTGAGACCTCCTCCCAACGCTAACTTGGAACGGATAAAGGTTGTAATAGACCCTGGGGTCTTAATTGTCTCAACTTCATTTTGTTGGCAAACCAAACATTCTCCCACAAATTTTTGAATATCAGATTTAAGGCCATCCAAAAAAAAACCTTCTTAACCCTATGGTAACTTTTTTATATCTCGAGTGACCTCCTAAGTGGGAGGTGTGCAATTCCAAAATAATCTTTTTCTTGAGTTTGGACTTATTACAAAGATATAAGCGATCTTTGTACCATAATGAATCATTTTTCTAGCTAAATTTAATATTTACTAGGATCTTGCTACAAAATTTGAATGAGTGTCCACACCTCTTCGTCATTCTTCCATTCATCCTTTTCTTCAGTTATCCAATTAGGTTGGATAATATAAATGGCACAAAGAAATGCTTCCACATCCTCATCCTTTCTTGAGAGTGCATCTGCAACAACATTTTTCTTCCCTTTTTTGTAGATGATTTCAAAGTCATAACCCAACATCTTTGTGACCCATCTTTTCTTCTCTTCTGAAGATGATATTTGTTCCAAAAAGTATTTAAAATTTTCATGATTTTTTTTACTTTGAAGTATCTTCCCATTAGGTAAGGTCGCCATTGCTTTAGTGCATGTAGTATTGCCAACATTTCCTTCTCACAAATAGGTTTGTTTAAATACTTTCTTTTTATTGGACGACTTTCAAAAGCAACGGGTCTTCCTTCTTGCATTAAAAAAACACATTCCATTTTGTGAGACATCACATTCCACAATCAATGTTTTTGTGAAATCTAGCGTAGCTAATACCGGTGCTTGGAACATTGCCTCTTTAACATGTTCAAAGGCCTTAGTTGCTTCTGGAGTCCAAGAAAATGCACCTTTCTTTAGTAATGTTATTAGAGGTGTTGCTATTCTCCCATAATTCTTAACAAACTTGTGATAATACCCTGTCAACCCGAGAAATCCTCAAAGTTTCTTTATGGTTGTGGGGATTTTGCATTCCGTAATGGTTTTAATTTTGTTAGGGTCTACCTTAACACCCTCATGAGATACAATATGACCCAAATATTCCACCTCCTGTACTCCAAAGAAAGATTTGTAGGCTTTTTCATATAATTATTTCTCCTCCAATATTTTGAGCACCCTGTCAACATGCTGAACATGATCCTTCCAAGACTTACTGTAGATTATTATATCATTAAAAAAATACTAACACAAATTTTCTAAGGAAGGGTTTTAAAATGGAATTCATAAAACATTGAAATGTGGAAGGTGCATTAGTAAAGCCAAAAGGCATGACCAAAAATTCATAATAACCCTCATGAGTTTTGAATGTTGTTTTCATAATGTCTTCAGTCTTCATTCTAATTTGATGATATCTAGAACGAAGATCCATATTGGTGAAGTAAATTGATCCATGTAATTAATCCAACAATTCATCAATGAAAGGAATGAGAAATTTATCTTTAATAATGATCTTGTTGAGCTCCCTATAATCTAGACACATATGCTATGATCCATCCTTCTTATGCGCCAATACTACTAGAGTAGAGAAATAAATTTGACTTGGTTGAATTATACCAGCCTCTAGCATTTCTACAGCTATACGTTCAATTTCACTCTTTTGGGCATAACAATATCTGTAAGGTCTGATGCTTGGAGGAAAAATTCCTGGAATCAAATGAATAACATGATCATGATCAAGAATAGGTGGTAGGCCTTTGGGAGTCTCAACTACCTTGGAATGATTGTCCAAGACTTTTTGGAGATATGGAGAAATAGATGATTTTGATGTTTGAACCTCTAGTGATCATAACTGTGCAATTACACCCCTTTGTTCTTTCTTCAGAAAATTTGTCATGCCACTAGAGATGATTATCTTTCCTAGTTTCCCTGTGATACCCCTTAATTCAAATTCCTTTCCTTGCCAAAAAAAAAATCAAGAAAATTTCTTGAAAATTAAAAGCTATCACCCCCAAATATTGTAACCATTGGACTTCTAATACAACATCAACACCACCTATTGGAATGGAAAGCATTGGACTATTCAATACATATTCCCCCATGGTTAGCTTGATATTATGTCACTTTCTAGAGAAATTTATAGTTCCTCCATTTTCAACCATCATTTAACACTCTGGTGCTAGATATCAGAAACACTTCAATTCCTTGGCTATCTTACAATGAATAAAATTATGGGTACTACCCGAATCAAGAAAAACTATTACTTTTTTCTTCTTAATATATCCTTATATCTTGAGATTTTGAGGAGTGGTAATTCCTCCCAATGCATTACAATATATGATCAGATTCATTTCTTCTTTCTCTGGGGTTGTTTCTTGGTGTATATCCTACTCTTTTGATGTTTCATGTTCTTTTTCTTCCTCCTTTTCACAAACTATGTAGAATAATTTCTTCTTAGCACACTTTTGACCTTTAGTGTATTTACTATCACAACTGTAACAAAGCCCTATTTCTCTTTTTTCCTCCAATTTTTGTCATGTCAACCTTGTAGGTTATAGAAGACTAGAAGCGACAACCCTTCCATGTTTATAATTGTGAGTGGTAGACTTCCTTGTTGCCATAATTTTTCTTGCCACCCTAAATTCCTTCTCCAATGAATAAATTTCCCAAATGAGAACCTCATGTTGGATGTTATCATTTAAAGTCCCTATGAAGACATCAACCCTGAGCTCCTCTGGAATATCAGTTACCCTGATATTCAATTTTTGGAAATCCTCAATGTGCTCCACCATTGAACCCTTTTGTTTGAGATTTATTAATTGGCTAAAGAAGGAGTTTCTCTTTGTATCCTCATAATGTGTTATCATTTCTTTCGTAAAAATTGACCAAGTAACAAGTGGTTTACAAGAAAAAATCCACTTATACCATACAAATTTATTGGGTTATAAATATAAAGATGTAATACGTACCTTTTGTGAGGGTTTCACATCATGTAGATCGAAATATTGCTCCATATGTAATATCCATGTTACCAGATCCTTTCCATCAAACTTCCTCATATTGATCTTTTAATGTGGTTGGTCCTCAACCCAAATTTAGAGTCTCTAAAATCATAATTAACATTCCTTTTGTTCTCATCATGAGTTTCATGGAATACCTTGTCGCCATTAGGAAGCATTTCTTGTAGAAACTTTTTCAAACCTTCCATTTATGTTTCTAAACCATCCTTCAAGCCTTCCATGTAAATTTTATTTTATTTTATTTTATTTTATTTTTTATTTTTATTTTTTTTTTAATTTTTGATTCTAAATCATCCATGTTAACATTCATCATTTCTTCCAATTCATTTTTGGTTACCCTTTGTGAGGGTGATATTTGTTGCACTTGATCTCGTAATTTTGATATATCATGTTGCATTTCTTCCTCTTCTTCATGCATCATAGAAGAGATTTCTAGTTCCTTACTAGGTGTGTTCATTTTCTTTGTTTCAAGGAATTTTAGATCAAACAATGATATCTATGCTTCACTATGCCATTTCAATCACTTCAAACTGATTTTTCAAAAAAAAAATATTCAAATTTAAAAAAATACACACATTTTTCTTTCTTTTTAGGAGCTCGATATTAAAACCATTGCATATATGTAACTTTGGATATTTAAATTCTGAAATTTCATCTTATGGTGGCCCTATGATTCTTCTTTCTAACCCCATAATTCTTACCAATATTGGATGCTTCAAGAAGGAGTTATGCCCAATCTCCCATGATGGCCTGATTATAGACTCGTTCAGTATAGCAAAATTGTACAAAGTTCCACATGTCCCTGTGTCCACCTTCAGCCCTAAAAATGATACACTAAAAACTACAATCCATGCAATTTTAATCACTTTTTACAAAATTCAAATCAATGCTCAGAGAGAAAGTTATGATGATTTTCCTTAGGTCACCTGATTGAGATGGAATTCTGGAATCTACACAACCCTATCTTCCTCGGATCATATCTTTGAAAACATAGTGAACCAAGATCTTAAATTAATACATGAATTTCATCTATGCTTCAGCTCTACGAGGTCGCAATTTTGTTTCTAAAGCCTCGTAGAAAAAAGTTATAGTGAAAATTCCAAGATGACCTGTTTGAAGAAGTGAATCCCTAGGATCTAAAGCTCTGATACCAAATGTTATGTAATCAACTCACAAAATAGAAGAAAATATAGATAAACGACATAAAAATTAGCTTATTCGAGGGGTAAACGTCCTTTACATTACATAAATGAAGAATTCTTGGATGATACAAATGATAATACCTCCTTGGTATATATAGGAGTCTAAGGGGTCACAATATAATCAGAGCCTACATAACAATAATAATGTAAGGACACAACAATAACAATAGTGGGCTTAAATGGGGCACAACAATAACAACATGGGGGATACATGGGGAAAACAATAACAATGGGGGGATACACTAACAATAATAATAAGGGGGATACACTAACAATAATAATAAGGGGGGCCTCGGGCGCACTGAGGAACTAGGGTTCCTGACAGATTCTTCCACGGCGCACAATCTGAGCACATAGCTTTACAAGCCCCAACAAATTGGTCAGGTCTGATTCTGGGACTCTGATAGCAGAGGACAATGAATGGACCAATGGGGGAGGCATCAACACCTTCCCCCCAAACTCACAACAAGGAAAACCCCACTGAGAATGGAACTAAAACAGCAGAGAAGGATGAAACACGGCCTGTGCAGCAGACGAAGAGGACTGAACAAGCAGACTTAGAACAAGAAAAACCGGACAAACCAGCAACTTCAGGCAAGCCAATGAATGCTTCATCTCCCACATGCAAGCTCATCGCCACGGAGAGGCCCAAGATCGAGCTACCAAGTCACAGGATCAATGCGCAAATACAATACATGAAAGATCATGCCCTGATTGGCAAATTCATAGGCTTCTGGCCTACTGAAAAAGCACTGCAAGGCTGGATCACCTCAAAATGGAAGCCCAAAGGTCATGTAACTCTACAGCTAGGCCCTAAGGGCTTCTTCACTGCCACTTTCAACTGCCTTGAGGACCGGAACAGGGTCCTGGATGGAGGACCTTACTTCTTCAACGCAGCAGGTCTATATCTGCATGACTGGGTCGAAAGATTCAACCCCGATAAGGAAGATTTCAGCTGGGCACCAGTCTGGTATGCTTGTACTCACTTCCACTGGAATACTGGGATGAGGATTCACTAGCAGCCATTGGCAATGGACTAGGTGAGTTTATAAAGGCGGCAGAGGAAACCAAGCTCCGAAGATACACATCCTATGCACGGATCTGCGTTTACATGAAGCTAGGCCATGCGCTACCGGACACGGTAAGTCTTCTTCATGATGACTTTGAATGGATTCAGCCCCTTGACTATGAACATGTACCCTTCCGCTGTAGACGATGCCATACCCACGGTCACCTCTTTCGTGACTGTCCCTTAAATATGCCGCCTAAATCCACAGATTCTGGTGACAAATCCGATCCAGCAGGCTTCACCAAGGTCACCAGCAGGAAAAAGCATAACAAGAAACCTCCCTCAGCACCCAAAAATGTAGCTCCTTCCTCTGCTCAGCCATCCTCCAGCAACAGCTTTAATATTCTAACAGATCTAGAACAGATCGATACAGAAAATCCCAGGCCAGCAAACCCAAGCTCTGCTCCTTCCAAACCTCCGTCCCCCACTCCCACCCAAGTCAACACCAGTCATTCATCGAAACCTACCCCCTCTGAAAAGCCAGCCTCTGATTTGCAACCCAACCCCAATCCTGTTACCCACAAAGCCCTATGGTCTGATAAAAATATGGATATAGATGACATTCTAGCAGAACCTTCTCAGCCACCAATCCACCAGGAAGGAGGTAGTCAACAAAGCATAATGGAAGAGGAACCAGAAAGCTTTGATTTGGGAGAAATAGACATCTTTAGTCTAGAGTAGGCCTGCAAAAGAAAAGAGTTCGACTTAATACTAGAAAGACAACTGGAAAATTTGGAAGTAGTGCTCACAAGGGCGCATCAACACAATACTTTAGGCATAGAGCAAGGAGGCAAATGGGATGGGAAACATATCACTAAATATGGAAAAAAAGAGGCAGAAAGATAGATCTACAACGCACCATATTAACTGGGGAAATGCTAGTGGAGTCGGGAAGATGCTCCAACCTGACCAAATATTACCGATCTTTACCTACCAGTCAATCATGAAGATCATCTCTTGGAATGTAAGAGGACTTAATGGTCCCGGGAAATATAGAATGTTGAAGAACCTGATCCTGCAAGAACAACCACAAATTGTTTTCATGCAAGAAACAAAATGCAGTACCAGTACTTTAGAACCCATTCTATCCAAAGTCTGGACGGGATGTCAAACAGCAATAGTCGACGCAACCGGTGCTTCAGGAGGATTAGCCATAGCATGGAATTCTCAGCATATTTCCTTAACAAATATCCATGCCTCACACTATTTCATTCAAGCCATGTTTCACCTGATCGGGACCAACATACACGGTCACCTCACTAATGTTTACTTCCCTCAGGAAAGCACGCAAAAGATAAAGCAACTAGAAACATTGCAGATCCTCAACGCTCCAAGAGATTATCCACTTTGGATAACGGGAGGAGACTTCAACATGATAACATAGCTGGAGGAAAAAATGGGAGGCAAACAAAGGCTGGACAAAGAAAGCAATGAGTTCAAAGCATATATTCAACACAACAGTCTTATGGACCCACCTTTTGACAACGACATCTTCACTTGGAACAATAAAAGAGAAGGTACTCAACAAATTGCATCCAGATTGGAAAAATTTCTACTCTCAGACAACTTTGTTCATCTTGGAGGAGATATAAGTGCCTCTATCTTACCCTTAGCTGGCTTGGATCATTGGCCCATTTCTTTACAATGGAAGAATCCAGGAAACTCCAACAAAAAACCATTCAAGTTTGAAGCTTTCTGGCTTACCCACCCTAATTTCAACACCATGGTCAAAGCTGCTTGGGAAAGCTTTATCCCCATCGGAGGTTTGCTTATGTACCAATTCCAACAAAGACTGAAACATATCAAAAATCAAATCAAACTCTGGAACCATACCACCTTCGGCAACATCTTCCAAGAGAAAAAAGTCCTGGAGCAGAGCATGATAGAGCTTCAGCAGAAAATCATCCTAGAAGGCAGAACAGAGGAGTATGCCAAGTAGGAACAAACTCTACTAACATAGCTAGATGAAAGAGGAAAACAAGAGGAATTGCAATGGTGACAGAAATCAAGAATCAGATGGCTAAAAGAAGGGGAATGAAATACTAAGTTCTTCCACAGCACAACAATACAAAGAAGAATGAACAACACAATCTCACATATACAAAACTCTCAAGGACACAAATTGGAAAAACAGGAAGACATAGAGAAAGAGCTGATAAATAACTTCAAAATTGTTCATCAAGAGTAGCCCACAGACAGACAGAGTGCCATAAATGATATCCTACAACATATACCTAAACTCATCACTGAGGAGCATAACAAATTACTGCTAAGGCCGGTCACAATCATGGAAGTAGAAGAGGCTTCCAATCAACTAAAGGTAGGGAAAGCGTCAGGACCTGATGGCTTCACATCCAATTTTTATCATCACTTCTGGGATCTTATTAAAGCAGATGTTTGGAACGTGGTTGAGGAATCAAGAGCAATGCATTGGTTACTCCCTTCACTCAATTCAACTTTCATCGCCCTTATTCCCAAAGTAGCGCAACCAAGCACTCCGGAGAAGTTCAGGCCTATTGCCCTCTGCAATGTCATCTACAAAATTATCTCGAAAGTCATAGCCAATCGCCTCAAACCGCTCCTCCCTCTTCTCATCTCTCCAGAGCAATCCGGGTATGTAGAAGGTCGCCAAATTCTGGATGGCATAATTTTAACTCATGAAACCATTCATTCGCTCAAAACAAACAAGCAAGCAGGTATGTTGCTGAAAATCAACCTTTCCAAAGCCTTTGATAAGCTCAGTTGGTCATATATAAAATAGATGCTAATGGCCTTTGGTTTCAGCCCAACCTGGGTTCGATGGATGATGACTCTCATATCCTCCCCACTCTGCTCTGTTCTTGTCAATGGGATCCCCTCTAAACCTTATCACCCTTCGAGAGGAATTCGTCAAGGCGACCCACTGTCCCCTTTTCTTTTTATAATCATGGCTAAAGGTCTAGGTCGTATCATAAAACATGCAGTCCAATCCAATAATCTTAGAGGACTCTTTGTTCATGGATCCCCTTCCATCACCCACCAACAATTTGTTGATGACAATATGCTCTTTGGTCATCCCTCTGTACAAGAAGCCAGAACCTTCAAAGCAATTCTAGATATGTTTTCCGAAGCTTCGGGCACCACCATCAACACCTCCAAATCTCAGATTTTTTTCTTCCATACTCCTATTCCCACCCAAAGAATCATCTCTCGCATCATTGGTTTCACTCAAGCCAAGCTTCCGTCTCAGTATTTAGGAGCCCCTCTTATAGACTCAGCCTTAAAGCATGTTTCCTGGCATCAACTCATAGAGAAAATGGAAAGTCGACAAGTCCTGATAAAAGCTATTCTACAATCAATTCCCCTCTATCTTTTCTCAGTGTTGGCCGCACCAAAATGGGTACTAAAAAGAATTCGCAATTTGCAACGCAACTTTCTATGGGGTTCCACAGGACAAAATAGAAAATGGGCTCTAGTCAAGTGGGATAAAGTTTGCAAGCCCAAAACACAGGGGGGACTTGGTTTACGGGATCCACAACAAAGCAACACTTTGATGGGAGCAAGGATTTGGTGGCAATGGGTTTCCTGTCCACAGAAGCTATGGGCGCAATTATGGACAGCAAAATATTCCAATAATATACCACAACAAGAACTTATTAGAATCACGACAACACCTACAGGCTCCTTAATCTGGAACGCGGCTAAGCAACATCGAGAGATCATCTACCAGCACAGCTTCTGGGAGATAAGGGATGGAAGAACAACTCGTTTCTGGACAGACTCCTAGCAACAGAGACCCAAAATTGAAGCATTCCTACCAAACACAAATCATCATGCAAACCACATTAACCAGGCAGACAATGTTGCTCAGTTCTGGACCCCTGGCATAACACAAGGATTCAGGCAATGGAAACCGGTAAGGCAAATAGCACAACAAGCAACGGAAGCTTATAACATGGAGCTACACAAAGAGCTCACTAATAGAAGAATCAGAGTCCATACAGAAAGCGATATTCTAAGATGGGGCTACACTCCAAAAGGCACATACACCACCAAAGAGGCTTACCAATTAATGTGCCAAATTCAGGAACCAATAGATCCTGTCTGGCAACGTATTTGGACTACAGGGATCTGGACCAAAGTCTCCACTTTTATCTCGCTGTTGTATCATCAAAGAATTATCACATGGGATAACTTAATTAAAAGAGGATTTCATGGTCCTTCTTACTGTCCCAACTGTCAAAATAATGAAGAAACCATTCAGCACCTCATGGATTCCTGTCGCTTGGCCAATCAACTCTGGGAAAAGCTCACATTCAGATGCCAGAGACAGTGTCGAATTCTTGGGGATTTAAGAGGCACCATCCGCAATTGGACTCCAGCGCCCTACAACAGCAAAATTCTCAACAAGTTATGGACCATCCTACCAGGTCTCCTTCTATGGACAATTTGGAAGGAAAGAAATAAGCGAATTTTCAAAAATCATCAAACCTCCTTAGAAATAATATGGACTAACCTATGTCAGAACATCAAGGAAACTCTCGCACTGCATCAATGGACAACGGAGGACTTTCCAACCCAACCACAGGAATTAAGCATATGGGCCAATTGGAATCTACAGCTCCCACAAGTTCAATTGAATCCCAACAGAACCAACACCACAACCAGGCAGCTTTCATATTGGTCATGCCCCCCTACAGGAGTGATTAAGTTAAACTTTGATGGCGCCTCCAAAGGCAACCCGGGCAAAGCAAGATATGGAGGCATATTTAGAAATCATGAAGGTCAACCCTTATTATCCTTTTTTGGCTCCATTGGATGGGACACGAACAACTCTGCAGAATTGGAAGGCTTGTGGCAAGGTATAAAGCTCGTTGACCAACATAACTTCTATCCAATTCTTATGGAAAGGGATACTCAAATCCTCATCAATATGGCCACTCAAATACAACAGGGAAGATCTACTTCATGAGTTGTCAACAATTGGAGGCTAATGACCAGGCTTGAAAAAATAGAGAAATGGACAAAAGACAGAAAAGTAATAACTTTTATTCATGTCAAAAGGGAATGTAACAAAGTTGCTGATCTCTTAGTAAACATTGGAACAGATCAGGGCTAGATCCTAAACTACGGTCCTCTCGACATCATAAATGACCAAAATCAATTGCAAATCTGCACTAACCTGGTGCAACGGGTGACCATTAATGTGTTAATCGTGAGGAGATGGGACGACGGCGGTTGGGCTAGCCACTTGGCCCTCAGCAATCTTCCCAAGACCAGAGTCAATAATCCCCAGGGTACCTTGCAGGTGGCATTAAATGCCCGCTACAGTCGAGGCAGAGCCATGTCCTGTTTAACCATGGCGTCCGATCACAATCGAGGCATTCTACCCCTGTTCCATTGCACTTTCCCTCCGCAGGCGGCAGAGCCTATTGAGAGAACCAGCACAGGGCGACGTTGTTGGATTGTCTGTTGTCTTGATTCAGGCAATGGTTACCACCATTCCCAAACAATTCTCTGCAATTTAGCTCCTGTCCTCCATCATTCTGATTCCACTGTGAAAAATTCCCCTGATTATTCCCCTTCAGCTTGCCCTGACTCATTCTCTGCTCCTCTTACCACCATGGTTCGCCACCATATGCTTAGCAGACGCGGCAGCACGCGCGGTGGTAGCTCTCGGTCTCAGGCTTGGCAACGAAATACTTCAGATTCCCCGACTTCCTCGATGGAAAATCCCCACTATCTGAACACCAGAAGCGGACGAGGCAGAGCAGGCCTCCACCGCTCTGGTCGCAATGAGGCGGCTGTGCGCACTGCTCCCTTCCCTCTGCCCTTGCACCAGGTCCCCCATACCATGCAATTCCGGTTCCGCAGCTCTCTGAACCGCCCGGTCATTGTTGCCACTGTCTCCATCTCCATTTCTAAAGAAGCTGAGCAGAACATCCCTATGACCATATCCATGGAGGAGACACACAGAGCTGGTCCAAGTCGAAACAGAGGCAACGACAAAGAACAAGGTGGTGATGATGGTCGAAACAGAATGCTTGGGAAGACTGTTGCTGTCTGCTCACATGAGGACCTGGGCATGCAGAGCGACACGCAGGCAGTGGACATCCTCATGGCAGACACGTCAGGCTTGCAGCTGGAAGCCGGCAATAAGGAAAGTGCTCCGCAGGCGGTGGGCAATGCTGAGTCAGACAACCCAGATGATTGGGCTTGCCCGATTGTGGAGGAACCCGCCACGGAGGAATTCGCTGCACAAATCGCGTCTGCCAGGTGGCACTTCACCTAGTTCTTGGTCTTTTCCGTCTTGTTTTGTCCAAGTTGGTGGTCCAGTGCGGACGCACTGTTGGTTCTTGGGTGGGTTTGCAATGTTGGCTTTTTGCTTTTCTTCAAAAAACTGGGGGTTTGCAATGGTGTCTTTTTGTATCTCTTCCTCTCTTTCAGACTGGTTTCCCCTTTGTTAGGGCAGTCTCAGATCTTGTTAATGACAGCATGTTGATTCAGGCCAAGTCCCTTTCTAGCCAGGACACTCTGTAAATACTTTTTCCTTTATTAATAGATTACTCTTACTTAGAAAAAAAAAACAATAATAATAAGGGGGATACACTAGTATTATAGGGACCTAACAAAAATCATAACTTGTTGGCATATTTTGAAGGCACTCTTGCATTAATTATCCCTCTTTCTATCAAAGCAAAGAAAAAAGGATTGAAGATAATTATTTTGAAGACATCTTCATAGAAACCATCACTCACTTTAGGACATCGTTGAAGGCTCTTTGAAATATCATCATAAAATAGCTCTCGCTCACTCATCAAACTTGATGGAGCTTCTAACTTCAAGGCTTGAAAAAAGAGAATTGATTTAGTTTCAAAGAAAATGAAGTCATGCCATTTGTTGAAGGGGAAGTTTCACAACCAAACGAGAACAATACTCGAGAAGTGACTAAATATAATAAGGGATAAATTAGAGCTTAAGGGATTCTCTTTGAATCTATCAAAAATCATCTTATCTCTTTTGTTTCAGATTTGTCTACATCCAAAGAAGTCTATGATAAATTGGTCAAATTATATTCCATCAATACTACCAACCAGAAGACATCTCTAAGGAATCAACTCTATCGAACAAGAATGACAAAAGAGGAAGATGTCGCTTCATACTTGATGAAAATATCAAAAATCAAAGATCAACTTCGAGGACTTGGAGAGACCACATCTGACTCTGAATTAATCACTTCCATAATCAATGCTCTACCTCCAATTTGGGATGGTTTTATAGGAGGTATCTATGCAAGAAAGGATACTCTGACTTTTGAAGAACTTTGGGATCTATGCATTCTATAAGAAACATGGTGATAGAGGGAATTACTCCCCTAGGGCTTTTTGGGTTGAAACCCTAGCAGACTGAAAGTTATCTATTCAAAGAAACATGCATTCATACAGCCATTATGCTATTATAAGCAAATTCTATGATAAGGGTACGTACCTTTGGTCCTACGTTTGAGAAGGCCTTTAGGGTCCAAACCCTTCTTGGAGTTCCCTTCTTCTCTTTTGTCCTGCAAAACAACCAATTCAAAGAACACAATAGTACATGGACAAAAACTTATAAAGAAACCATCTTCATGTTATAAAGAAAGGTAGTTAGTTATGAAATCCAAACAACCTTTTATATATGAATTCTAAACATGAATATCATTAACATAAAGAAGATTCATTTTGGGAACCAAGACATGTGTTTCTTTTATTATAGACAAATAAAGTACATAAAAAGAAATATTTTCACCTGAGTCACCTTCAGCAGGCTCCAAGCAAAGCTTCCTTCCGGATCCGTTCCAGCCTCAAGCCTCTAACAAACTCCTTCCATGACTCTCTCCATGATGTCATAAATGGTGGATGAACATCAACACACAAGGAAACAAAAGGTTTCCTGTACAAAATGGGGGAAGTGCAGAAGGCACAAGGGACTTCAGACCTGGTCAAGGGAAAAATCTCAGCATAATAACCTTTCTCTCTCTTCTCTCCCCCTTTAGGCCTTCCCTTTGAGGTCTTTTTATACCATCTCCAAAGTAGTTTTTTAGTTAGGAGTTGGTTGGGAACAGTTGGGCCACGGGCACTAACAGGTGATCAGCAGGTAAAACCCGCGATCTCCGCCCGAAAATAAGGAGTGTTATATTTTTTAAAGTGTTTTAATACATACACGTGGGTTGGCTATACACATACCCGCGTATACACGCATTTAACTCAGGGCAATGTCGCGTATAAGGGATAAAACACTGTTTTTTAAATTTTAGGACCATGTCTAGAAGGAGGGGTTGCCCTAGGCCATGAGTACAGCATCACAAACCATAAGAGTGATATTTGGAGCTATAACAGATGCCCCCTAAGATATGAGGTCAGAAGGGGTACATGATGGCCGAAATATATTATGCGAGTACATGGAAAGGAAGTCTATCAAAAACCGAGGAGGACTTCACCAGAATTCAGCCTGCCAAGCCACCAAAGGAGATCAGAAAGAAACACTGTCTGAGGCGGGCATACCCATGCTCAGAAAAAGTAAAGCATGTCCGCATATCAAGTACAAGCGGATCCACTAAGTATACAAGTATAAATGACTGAAAGATACATAATGGATCATCTGATCATAATGAACAAGTACATGTTTGAATATCACATATAAGACTGTCAATGATGTTGAAAGATGCAACGGATCACTGATATCAAAGACTGATCCCCAAAAGGTACCAACTGAACATGATGGAATAGGATGGTACTACACTGTAAACTCTGCTGCTAGCATATAGAATGTCGCCATGACTGACTGCAACATATAAAGTGGAGTGGTATCAACTAGCAGCAACAGGAGCAACTGTCAAGTGAACCAATGAATGCTGATACAACCTGAGGTCTTCACCGACGGCCGTGGTACATTTCTACACCATGGGAATAAATGATCTGAAGTCGACCATGTGAGAAATCGTTTGATTACCGGTCATTGATGTATACCGTTAACAAACGCGAGACTACTCACCGATAATGATAATGAGCGTCAAGGTACTCAGTACAATCTAACAAGTGTGAATAGATGAGCTGGAGTCGAACACCTGTAAGAATCTATCGATCAGGAGACAATGATGGTTTCCCACTGTCGATAGCGAAGGATCTACCACTAATGACTGCAAACCCCAAGGTACTGCCAAATGGGCTCTAGATCTTTGCCCCAGAGAAATGAGTCGGAGTAGATAGGGAAAGATCCACTAGAGGGAAGGCATTAAGGTATCCTTCATCAATCTAGCATGAGTGTAACCCGTAGGCCAATAATGTGGAAGGAATCGGACGAAAAAGATGTAGTAACCCAACCGAAGTACGTTTCCGGCGTACACAAGATGTGGCTAGCGCACGGCAGAAACCCTCTGAACCAACCAATAATGAAAGCTGACACAGAGGCGAGGTATCCACCAATAGGGTCAAATGGAAACCAAG
Source organism: Pinus tabuliformis (assembly GCA_031772625.1). Lineage (NCBI taxonomy): Eukaryota > Viridiplantae > Streptophyta > Pinopsida > Pinales > Pinaceae > Pinus > Pinus tabuliformis. Next base: position 1,358,259,767 of record CM062805.1, read on the forward strand.
GTACTGCACGAATCCCAATGTGTGATAATGTAAGCTGATGTCGAACACAAGGGAAACCACTCAGTCAAAGACCCATGATACTGATCGATGCTGAGCACAAGGCAACCTATCAATAATGAAAATAGGGCCAGGGTGCAGCTCTAGGCCTGTCCTCAGAGCAAGATGTCATCATCGATAAGGACAAGACCCGCCAGCAAGAAGTCAATGGGGACCTTCTCAAACCGGCACGAGTAAAGGACCAATATAACTGATGTGATGATAGACATGACACTAACAACCAGGGATGGCCGACTGAAAAATGAGTCAAGAGACACCGCAGAGAGGCCGACTCAGGCTAACTTCCCTTGAACAAAAGCACGACTCAATGTGACTATGTGGCAGCATATGATGACTCTGTATAAGTTCGCCATGCAGGAGGCACGAACGAACCCTCCATATGATTGGAAGAGATAACCAATCGGGGGAGAAATGACTCAATAACAAGGTTAAGGCGTACCTAAGTCAAATTAAATCCCACCCACACGGAGGAGACTTTGTTTTGAGTGCTTTGTTCAAGGGCGACATGACTGACTCTAGCTGCCAACAATAAATGGAAATATTGTCCCTTTCCCGCTCTTTTTTGGAATATTTAATTTTTTTGTCTTTTTCTGTTAAGCTGGAAAAAGAATAAAAGAATGCTATTGTACAGTGGAAAGAACGAGTGTCGATGAAACAGATGATCTAGTTCCTGGGAAAGGAACGTTCCTATGCTCAATGCAGGGAGGTGAAAACTGGTCAGTGACACTCAAAGGTATGTTCCTTCCACAGGTCAAGGTGTGTCAAGCTGCAGAAGTCAAGGGTATGCAAGGTTGATTTTGTAGATGTCATGGTCAAAAGTTGGCTTAAACGCGAGTCCAAGTGAAGCCAGCTCTAGGCCAAAAGGTGCAAGTGGTCAACATGCAATGCAGTAGTACAACTCAACACAAAGGAGCCTCTAGGGTATAAGGCCAGAACAAAGCAGAGAAGCTAAGAGGAATGAGTCTTCAACGCATAAGTCATGGCGGGACTACAGAGGACTCCCGAGCCTAGGGACAAAAAATTAGCATGAGTTCCAAGTGACAACAAGGTACTAACTAGGGCACCGATGATAAGGTAGGCTCTACCACACAAGTCATGATACTTCTAAGCAATGAGAAGGTTCCGCACCATAACTTGGTGGGGTCGATCCTAAGGCCAAATGGGAAAGGAAACTGATAAGTGCACAATGCAGGCGAAAAAACCTAACCTATATGCCAGTTTCGAGAACCAATACCTGTCAGAACGGACCAACCGTAAACTTCCAAAGGAGAAATCTTCCAAGTTCTGTAAACATCAATAGGAACACTAGACGAGAAGTTAATGCATCCCACATATAAACTTCATATAAAATCTTTGTGTTATAGAATACAAACTTGAAAATGCGTACCTTATATATACAATATGGTACAGGGAACCACGCAGCCTTGCGGCTTACGCATAATAGTTCTGCTGAACAAACCCCTTGCAGGGCTCAAGCCAAGGACTCCTTTGGTAGTCATAACTCATGGCTTCAAAGAGTTCCTCCTGTGAAGGCAAAGCAAGATTTGAGAAATCATGAGAACTACAAGGATTAAAAGAGGGAATTAAAGGGTCCCATGTCCCTATAGGAAGAATCTCGCAGTCAACTGCCGGGACCAAGTCCCAAGAAGGAGAATAATAGGTCAAAGGATCCTTCTTAGAAGCGATTGAACATTGAGGATTCAATGCCATATAATTGACCCGTGGCGGGGTAGAGTCTACTTGAACACTTGGAACAAACCAAGGGGCATTCTGCAGTAAAGTCGAATTAGGGTGGTGATTATCAGATGCAAGCTGATCAATAGTGACAATATTCCCGTTATGAGGAAAGCACATTACTCGAAAGAGTGAAGACACAACAACATTCATAGCATAGACATAATCACGCCCAAGTAGCATATTAAAGTCTAAAGGGCTATTAACCACCATCATATCGATTAAGACAGTCTTCCCACCTAAAGTGATAGGAAATTGAGGAAGAACACCCATAGATTCACCAGGTCTTCTATCATAGGCTAACAACTGACTCTGAGTTGTCAACAACTTTGGGGAACCCAAAGATTTCCAAGTCAAAGAGGATATAATACTTGTAGAGGATCCTTCATCCACCATACATCGATAGACATTTGTGGAATTAACTCTGACCTTTATTTGGAAAGGTACAGCGGAAGGAAGACGAGGCTCAACAAGACTATCCCAATCAAAGGAAACACTCTTAGCACTTGGAGGGGGAACATTCGAAGTAACCAGAATGCCCCCTATACTAGAGGACTCTGTACTAGAGATCAAACAGACTCTTTTGTTAGGCGCTTCACCCCCCAAAAGAGGAGTGTAATCAGCAAGTGATTGCACTGGCGCAACCACATTATCAACCAATGGTTGATGGGATTGATGAGAAACCATATCAGATCTAGGAGTAGAAGTACTTTCAGACTCAGACCATATCCTTTGAACCTCTAGAATACCAGGGCATAAATGAGTAAGATGGTCTCCCTTGCATAGCTTACAAGGGAACTTAGGTTTAAAACTTCTACATCCAGGTTTCTTATCAACCTCCATTCCGCCAACATGACTAGCAGTGGTTCGCGGAGAGTCCTGAACATGACTTGCAGAGGTCGGTGACTCTTTGCTAGTATGACTCGTAGTGACTAGACCTGTTCCCCCAGCAGGACTTGCAGTGGCTGAAGGCTCATCTTCAACATGACTAGCAAAGGTTGAAGATGAAGTGCTAGTGTGACTTGCAGTGACTAGACTTGTGCCCCCAGCATGACTAGCAGTGGCTGAAGGCTCATCTCCAACATGACTTGCAGAGGTTGGTGATGAAGTGCTAGTGTGACTCGCAGTGACTAGACTTGTGCCCCCAGCATGACTAGCAGTGGCTGAAGGCTCATCTCCAACATGACTCGTAGAGGTCGAAGATGAAAGGATAGAATTATTCTTCTTCTTTGACTTCCTTTTTCTCCTATTTTTAGATTTCTTGTGACAAGAAGGAGGAGAAGAAGGAACCCCAGATTTCTCTTTGAGAGAAGATGAACAATGAGCACCCATGTGATGCCCTTGAAATAAAGTATTCAACTGAGAAGCTTCAAGAGCATTTGGAATATTCGGAGTGGACCACAGCCAAACGGGTAGTCCAACATTCAACCCAGGAATATTCAAAGTGGCCATCAAGGGAGTACCAACGTTTCCAAAGAAAGGAAAAACACAAGGATCCCCTTTTGGGAGGGCACCTTGGTTGGTTTCCACAGGAATATTGGCCATATCTAACTGTTCCAAAGACCCTTCCTCTACGGGAATATAGAAATAACTTTTCAATGAATATGGATAAGCAATCAAAACCTTTGCCCTTGAGGAGGCAACTCCACAACTTTTGAAAGAACGACCAAAAGCCTTTCAAGATCGGTAGAGTGGTAAGCCGGTCACTCAGAACACAAAGTCCAAACATGACTAGACAAAAATACCTAAAGCCAACTATATACAAGGAACAAAGAGCACACACTATAAAGTCCCTAAAGATATCAGCCAATCAAACAACTTCCAAGTATTTCCGCTCCGGGTGATGAGGACCGGACACCAAAATACAAGAAAGTGGAGTAAGGGGCCTTCCGAAGATAGTATGGGATAATGACGGCCCAGTCCTATCAGCGAAGGTAACAAAGGAAGTTACGCTGACCTCCTAACAACAGCCTGCGCCGGTGCAAGCCCCCAAGCTTCGCAAGGGTGCCCTCCAGTAGTACCATTGAAAGTGATGCAACGTCGACCTCAGGTGCCACGGGATTCCCCTCCGCAACCACCTGTGTAGTTCCCTAGGAGTAGCAACTATGGATACCAACTCGTCGCTGTTGTGGGGAAAAGTATCCGACTCGGAATGACCCTATCCCTACTCTAAGGGTGATAGTTCCTTAGCAACAACTGAAAGTAAAGCTTTGATATTTTTCCTTTATGAAAGTACAGAGAAGGAAGAAAAGATTGACCAACCGATGTCTTTCGCTTTTGTCGATCCTGTCTTCTATCTTTGCCTCTTGTTCCCAGCTCCTTGCTCCCTTTGCCGGCCCAGCTACACAAAGATCCTGCAAAAACAAGAGAGGGAAACTACAAGAAACATGTACTCATAACTGATGCATGGATTAGGATGAATCAAATATACAGATAAAAACAATACATCATTGCAATACAAGTATATAGGAGAACATCAAAGCTTTATTGATAGAAGAAAAAGGTTCTGAGAAGGTTACAACCATAAATGGCTCCAATCCAGCAGCACCTCCCCAGCAGCAAGAAATCTCCTCTTCCCCTCTATAAAAGCAATCACCCAATAGCTCTAACTGTAAACCAACAGCACTTCCTTACTTTGCACAAAATTCCAGCCTCTCTAGACCTCATAGAAGAGCTCTATATATAGGAGAGAAGAAGAGAGGATGAGTCAGCTTGAGACTGACATAAAGCTGCCTTGTGTCCTCTCCTTCTTCAGTTAAACTTCAGTTCTTGAGTCCACTTGGAGATCCTTGCTTACACATGGAGATCAAGTACCTCTTACTCATCACAGGGCGAATCCCTTGAACCAAGTGTCAGTTTGGAAGCTTCCTGGGCAGTTGACACCTTGCAGAATGACTGTGCCACTTGGCCAATCTCGCCCAGCGCAGGTAGCCTTCATTGGTTTTGACTTTCAGCGCAGGTACAAGGAGGAGCAGTTGACATTCAGCGCAGATGCTCAGTGGAGCAGCTGACATGATCCAAAAATAGCCTGTTTTTGAGTGTTTTCAGGTGGAGAACTGATAGGAAGTGCTGTGGTTTGCTGACCTTGTTCCTCTAAGGGTAAGAACAACATGTTTAGGGACTTTGGATCCCTGTAATTATCGACATTTCATGCTCCATGCTGCGAGGCACAAAAATGTCTATAACAGTTGCCCCCTAAAGTATGAGGCCGTTTATCGGGTGAAATGCTTTATCCAGAGGGTCCGAAGTTCATTCAAGTGCTGAGAGGTGCCCTGTAATACAATACAATACAATACATTATTTTTCATTCTGTTTTCATGATCTAGCTGAGGCGGGCATTCCCATGCTCAGCTTTATAAATACATTTTGGTACATAGAACAGACGATCGTCTGATGGTAGACTGATAATTCTCTGCTGAAATTATCATCCTTTGAGTAGGATGATCATCTGCTGCAATGATGTACATGACAAATGCTTTTATATTTCCTGAATATGAATCGTAGCCCGGATGGATGAAACTAGATCCGGGGTCTTCAAACTCGTTCGATCTTCACTCTAAGTACAAGTCGATCCATGTGAGAATTTCGCTGAAGTCGAACATGGAAAGACATCGCTTGATTACCGGTCAATGATGAAAACCGTTAACAAGCGCGAGAGGAATCACCGATAATGATAATGACCCTCAAGGTACTACAGTACAATTCACGCGGCGTGAATAAAGGACTTGGCATCGAACGCCACGCAAAATCTTCTGGTCGAAGGTCATTGATGTATACCTGTCGCCGGAAGTGAGAAACTTGCCATTGAGGCATGCAAGCTTCAAAGTACTGATGGAGTTGTTCCTAGATCAACTTCTTGGATAATGAGCTGAAGTCGACAAGAAGCGATCCGTCAAAGGAGGGCCTTAATGAATCCCACATCAATGACACGGAACGGAGCTAATGATTTTAGTGGAGGTGAAAACAAACTGTGATATATGATTCAGGGTGGCGATCATGAATGGATGAAGGATAATGTATGGCAGTGGATGGGACATGGTTGACACTTTCAGAATGACCTCTCTTGAACATATAACGACACTGATGCGATGGATCGGTAGCATTACCCCAAAATGTGGATGGTTTGGCGAAGACCATGGTGATGAGACCGGTGAATGAAACAACCCAACCCGATGTGGTACGGAGGAAAAGTGTCATGTTCAAGAGCGACTTGCTACCATTAAACTTTGATGTTCTCCCAATTTTTCCCCAGTCATTTCTGACCAGTACCTCTTTATTTTTGTCAAGCTTGAGGAGGATAACATATGCTTGTTCTATAACCTGCCCTTCGGGCAAGCCCATCGCTATGATTTAACGAGCTTAGCGATAGGGAAACTCGTTCTCGTCTAAAGACAAGTTTGTCGCTATTTAATGAATTTAACGAGTCTAACGACAAGGATAACTCGGTCCTTTTCATTTTTAGAGAGTCTGAAAAGGTACATAAAGTCAACTCCAGAATTCCTTTTTCGTCATCTAATCCCTTAAGTCCGAAAAAGTATAAAACAATACAGAAGGGATGGGTGTTCGGTACTTTTAACGAGCCGAACAAGACAAGCGCTCGATCTTTTTGTGCAATAATCCCTCAGGTCCAAAAAGATTAAAGTCTAAAAGAGGGATAGCTCTTCCGGTCCCTTTAACGAGCTGGAAGGCCAAAACTCGGCAAACTTTTCATATTTTACGAGTCTGAAAAGAGCTCAAAGAGGACTCGTCTTTTGAGGAACGAGTGATGAACAGGGATAGCAACTGATTCCAGGTACAAGTTGGAATTTTCCAATCACGGCAGTGTCACAAGGATGGCTAGGTGAAATCACTCTTCGCAGATGTTCCTCAAAATGGGTAAACACACAAATGGAAGTGAATGATCGGCCAAATGACGGTGGAGGTGACGGTGCACAAACACGACCAAGGATTTTATGGCTGATGAATTTACGATCTCAAAAGGGTATTTACCGGTTCATTTTTTCTGAATGAGCTTGAACTCTAAAGGAAAGCCTGCTCATAAACTTATGTTTATTTTTTAACGAGCATGAACTATGCGCTAAAACTACTCGGATCTTGCGTTTATTTTTTAACGAGCATGAACTATGTGCTAAAACTGCTCGAAATACCAGTCATAAAATAAGAATGCCTCCTCTAAGGATCCATTTTTTATAGAGCTTGCGCCTTACCACAGCTATGCTCCAACTCATCCTTCCTTTGTGTAAGTTCGGAAAACGGTTAATCTTAAAACCAGATAAATAACCGCCCCTAGCTTGCACTCCAGAAGGTTTGCATGCCCCCAGGTATAGGGTAGGATTTCGAGGCTGCCCCTCCTCTCCCCCACCTCTGCTTTTCTTTGGGTGTTCACAGCTACTTGTCATCTTGCTAATCTAATGTTAACGATACTAGTCTTCTCGTTATTCTAAGGGGTCTTACGCGGTACTCAGTCTTCCCGTCGGCCCACCTTTTAACGAACAGCTATTTGTGACAAGAGAAGAACACTACTCAAAGACAAAACATTGGTATTATTGAGGGAGGCTTGCCTCTTTCTTATTATCCGAAGAGGGTTCTATTTGCTGCCGCAAATCAATCTCTTTCTTCGGCGATGTCTATCATTGGGTTACTCAAAGATGGTTACCCTTTGTCACAACAATAGAATCTCTTTCTTTGGAGGCTGCCCCTACTTATCCTTCAAAACATTTGTTTTAATGGGTGAGGCTTGCTTTTCCCCAAAGATGGTTACTGCTTGTCGCAATAAGGGAATTCCTACTTGGGCAGTGCCCACCTCTTTAGACAAAGGTGAATGACTCTTTTGCCAAACACATAACTTTAACAAAAGAATACTATTCCAGAACAACCCCTCTTCCATCCATGGACGGGGTACGGACTAGTCATATTCTTCTGCGGAAATTCTACCTTATACCCAGGGTTTCTTCTGCCCGAAGCAGACCAGGGTGCATGCCCCCTGGGTTCCAGTCTTTCTTTCCGAATCACTCGCACTCATCGGGAAGGAGGACTGGGGGCGGAGGCAAATCTTGTGTGAACAGACCATTTAGGAATGGTATTTGACTATTTGCGATGCGAGATCCCGGAAATGAAAGTTGGTCTACGAGCTTGACCATCCTTCCTTCGTGTGGAAAACACATTACTCTAAAGAGTGAGGAGACTATCGCTCCCATGCAATAAATATAGTCACGTCCAAGGAGTAGGTTATAATCCAAGGGTCCTTGGACGACCATCACGTTCAAGTTAACGGTCTTCCCTTTCAATGTAACAGGCACATTGGGGAGGATTCCTAATGGTCGACTGGTTCCTTTATCAAAACCTGAGAGATTTCTTAACTCAGGTAAAAGCGCCGGGGAACCCAGTGCTTTCCAAGCAACAGAGGAAAGGATTCTCACAGACGCCCCTTCATCAATGATAGTACCAGCCATGATCATTCTATAGATCTGGACAATGATTCTGAATGGTACACTGGCTGGTAACCGGGGTCTGCCTAGTTGATTCCAATCAAAGGATACAACCAGGTTGCTTGGTGGTGGGACCGAATATACGGCCGGATATGACCCTGATGATGTTCCTTCCTGCGATAAAGGAATGGGCGCATTGCCCTGACGCTCATCAGAGTCGGTGCTGATGAAAAGAACCTGGATGGTGTCATCCTTATTCTCTTCAGTGAGGGTGTCGCATGAAGATGACTCTTCGGCGACGGTGTCATTTGAAGATGAAACTTCTGAAGGTAGAACCGGGTCAACTGCCGTATCGACCTTTGGACTTTCGTCCGGTCTGGATTCAGTAGGTTCATTTTCAGTGACTGACGCTTCAGCCGACCACTTGAGCGGGCCAGCTGTATTTTCAACCAACGAAGGACTTGGCACGAGTTTTTTGTATCCAGGAGGAAGTTTTACCGGTGAAACCGGACGATCTTCCAAAACTCTCTTCGCTTCGTCTAAGAAGGGACAACGGTGGATGGCATGACTGCCTTCACACAACTTACAGGGGATTCTTACTCCCCCTTTTTGTCTTGATCCTTCACTTTCGCTGGTTGACGGAAAGCCATCAACCTGATTGTCAGAGGTTGATGCCCCCGAATTGCGCAGACGAGGGGACCAGTCCCTTAGTATCCGGGGAATACAGGGACAATCTCTGTGGAAATGGTCTCCTCTACATATGACACATGGCGATTTAGGCCCGGTCTGTGCAGTGGGTGGGTTTTCGTCAGATGTCTTTTGCTTGCCCCCAGTCGCCTTAGGCTCCTTCTTCTTCTTTTCTTTCTTCTTCTTTTCCTTCTTCTCCTTGGGAGGCTGACTTTTGCCAACTCTACCTTGCGAAGATGAAGGATCAGAGGAAGTATTGTAAGAAGTGGAAGGCTGGTGGGTAGTTCTAGACTGTTCTGACTGTTGATTCGACTGCTCAGGATTAGTGGTGATCTGGACTACATTAGTTGAAAAGAGCCATACAGGGAGGCCGATTGTCAATCCTGGAAGTGACAATGTTGCCATATGAGGCGCACCAACATCTCCCCAAGAGGAGAAGGGATTTGGACTTCCGCCAAGGTTGCCTCCTTGGTTGGTGGGCTCCATACTTTTCAACTGAAAGATCAACGTGGGAATAACAGGTGATTTTGTTCCGCTTAAAATAAATTTTATTAACGACGCTTTCAGACACAAACTTGCTTTTTCATGTTTTAAGAGTCGAGAAAAAGCTAAAGATGACTCTAGTCACCTTCGATGTTTTAACGAGCCCGAAGTGACAAATGCTCGGTTGGACTTTTTCAGTTATAGAGTTTGAAAAAGGCCAAAAGAAACTGCTCTGGAGATCTAGGCAGAGGGTGTGCCAAACCTTTCGCGAAACCACAGAATACGTTTTACGGTACGGGTGGTCGATCTTCGTGAATGTTGTGTTCACTGCATCGCGATCAGTAGGGCGGTCGACACGGCTTCCTATGGATAAAGGATAATTGCCTATAGGGGTCTCCCAATATATACGCGACGGTACGTGGGAGCACAAGTCCGTATTAGTGCCACCGACTCTCAGGAGGAATCACCCACCTTCGTAGAGATCGACAGTCACTATGTTTAACGACGCCGGAACACGTCTCTACCTAGACCTCTAGATGTTTGCGTTATGTTACAAAGCGTTGTTATGTAAATTGGATTTATTTTAATGTTGATCTTGCTTAGCAGTTTGCCTTTAAGGATCACCACGAGATGTATATATACAACTTCCTAAATGCAATCTAAGATGAGAAGCAAAACTTTTCAATCTTTCAACTTTGAAAACCTTAATCTACTGAGGGAAAAGAAAGACATCAACTTTTCACACAGATCATAGAACACACACTAAATGCACTTTTTCCTAAATCAACATGCAAACTGTCAATAATGCATATGCACAATGCAGATATTTCTTTTCTTTATCCTTAATGTTGATGTAAGACAAAAAGGAAACTGTTGTATAACTTTGAATCTAATTTCAAGCGAAAGTAAACAAGCTTGTCCAAAATCAAAAGACACCTTAAGATCGACTTGTTTAGACACTGGAAATGTATAGATTCAAACCACAAAATGAAAAACAAACAAACTCAAACAGCCATGAACAGTAACAAAACTAGCTCTTAAGATTACAAAGACACTTTTACAGTTCAGGATCTAAGAGGCCACAGCTATACTGGTTTGCTTTTCACAATGGGAAACTATAACTGAAACAAGAAATACTGAAAGAACAATTACAGTTTCATCACACAACTGAGGCGGAATAATGTCAAGGAAAGTTGGTTTACAGCAAGTACAAATGACAAGCAATCAGCAGCAAAACAACAGTGGAAACAGGGCCAAGACTCAGTGGGAAACCTCAGGAAGACATAGCCTAACTGGTTCAGCGCAGGCTCTGGTCTGTCAAACTGACTCTCAGCGCAGTTCCCGAAGGGAGTACCTGCGCTGAAATGCAGACTGCCTTTGGGCAGCCTGCACTGAGACACGAGAGTTGCGTTTACAAGGGTTTCTGGGTCATAAAAAGCTCAAAAATTCACTGTTTTTGCTGAAATAAAAAGCTATAGGTCAAGTACAAGCTAAGGGATGATCAAGAGGATGAAAAGCTATCACAAAGAGCACAAGAGTCCTTGTGGATCAGCTCTTCAAATCATAAACTTGCTCAGAAAATGAGCAAGAGTAGCAGCCCCTCTACTTCGCTTTTGATATAGTCAAAAGCTTTTCGATTTGGTACTCTTTTCTTCAGGAAATGAATAGCAAAGATACTACAAATACAATCAAACGGATACGATCCCCAGCGGAGTCGCCAGTTTGTTGTGGGGAAAAGTATCCGACTCGGAATGACCCTATCCCTACTCTAAGGGCGATAGTTCCTTAGCAACAACTGAAAGTAAAGCTTTGATATTTTTCCTTTATGAAAGTACAGAGAAGGAAGAAAAGATTGACCAACCGATGTCTTTCGCTTTTGTCGATCCTGTCTTCTATCTTTGCCTCTTGTTCCCAGCTCCTTGCTCCCTTTGTCGGCCCAGCTACACAAAGATCCTGCAAAAACAAGAGAGGGAAACTACAAGAAACATGTACTCATAACTGATGCATGGATTAGGATGAATCAAATATACAGATAAAAACAATACATCATTGCAATACAAGTATATAGGAGAACATCAAAGCTTTATTGATAGAAGAAAAAGGTTCTGAGAAGGTTACAACCATAAATGGCTCCAATCCAGCAGCACCTCCCCAGCAGCAAGAAATCTCCTCTTCCCCTCTATAAAAGCAATCACCCAATAGCTCTAACTGTAAACCAACAGCACTTCCTTACTTTGCACAAAATTCCAGCCTCTCTAGACCTCATAGAAGAGCTCTATATATAGGAGAGAAGAAGAGAGGATGAGTCAGCTTGAGACTGACATAAAGCTGCCTTGTGTCCTCTCCTTCTTCAGTTAAACTTCAGTTCTTGAGTCCACTTGGAGATCCTTGCTTACACATGGAGATCAAGTACCTCTTACTCATCACAGGGCGAATCCCTTGAACCAAGTGTCAGTTTGGAAGCTTCCTGGGCAGTTGACACCTTGCAGAATGACTGTGCCACTTGGCCAATCTCGCCCAGCGCAGGTAGCCTTCATTGGTTTTGACTTTCAGCGCAGGTACAAGGAGGAGCAGTTGACATTCAGCGTAGATGCTCAGTGGAGCAGCTGACATGATCCAAAAATAGCCTGTTTTTGAGTGTTTTCAGGTGGAGAACTGATAGGAAGTGCTGTGGTTTGCTGACCTTGTTCCTCTAGGGGTAAGAACAACATGTTTAGGGACTTTGGATCCCTGTAATTATCGACATTTCATGCTCCATGCTGCGAGGCACAAAAATGTCTATAACAGTCGCAGAAGCCAGGCGGAACAGTCGTGAGGTAAGTTCAAACAAGTAGGATAGGGGGTATCTCTCTTCCCTGTCTTCACAACGTGCTTAACTCCCAGATCCGGAGCTTTCCTGGTCTTCCTAACGCTATTGGATTTTCTCTCGTTATTCAGACTCCTACGTTTGACGTTTATATGGCCTTGGAGAGTTAACTCTCCACTCGCCTAATCCAAGGCCCTAAAATCCTAATCTTGTTGGTGTAACTGACTAAAACAAAAAGTTCTAGTGAATTTTAGTTAGCGCTTGATTTTATTAGGCTGTTCTTTAAGTCACAAGGTAACGGAAGTGAAACTAGTGGTGTTTTTTGACGCAAAAGAAATTAATAAAAACTTAACTACATGCACATGCACTTTTTCGTTTTTCGATGAAGAGCAATTTCTATAGGGTTCAGAGGTACTTCTAATAAAACAAATTTTTCTTTTCTTTTCGTTAATTCACACGTCACACTCACAAAAGCTAACAAAGCTATGTATGCCTAAAAAGGGGATGCAAATCTATCCTAATGCAACAACTATATGTGGATGCAAGATCCAAAACTACTCTAAAAACAAAAATGAAAGTTGCTTGCTTATCAATCTTTATCTTGCCACTTAGAATGCCTAGATGGAATATGAGATGCTACCATTCATTTCGTCTAAACACTAAAAACAAGTTCTAACAGAGACATAAAGCACTTTCACTTCACTAAAAGGAAACCAAATGAAAAGCAAGTTCAAGAAAGCAAAACTAAGATTTTCTTCAAAGCAACAAACAAAAGAGTCTTTTCAAAAAATGCTCTCAACAACACTGAAACTTGTGATTGAAGAATAGGAAATTAAACACTTTTGCGAATCAACACCACTCAATGGATGAAAACTCAACAAAAATAAATATGCTTGAAATCGCTCTTAACAATCAAAAGCAGCAATGAAAGCTTTGGCAATGAAAACCAAAAGATCAAAAAGACAAATTCCAAGAAAGTGTTAATCAACAACTTTCATGAAACAAAGAAGTGGATGGTCACAAAAAGAGGTTTTGTCAAGCAAACAAAAAGTCACCAAAAGCAAGATTAACACAAAGATTGAATTCAATCTTCCTACTCTGATGAAACAGAGCAGCCAAGATTCCTAGCAAGAAATCTTGCGTGCTTTAGCAAAAAACGATGACGCTTTCAATCAACAAAAACAAGACCAATACTCCTTATAATCAGAGAGAATTCGGAACGAGATGCTCGCTATAAAACAAATAACTGATACTGGAAAATGACTGTTTGAGACTGACTCAAATCACCAGACAAACCTTCAGAGACTAAAAGATTTATAAATCTTGAAAATTGCAATGTATACGCGACTGTACTGAAGTACAGATTGCGTGTATACGCGACTGTGTTTGAGGAAACCTGCATATACGTGAGTTTACTCAAAGAAACAAGCGTATATATGCCTCTGTATCTAAGAAAAACAGCGTATATGAAAAGCTTCAAGAAAAAAAAAAACAAACTGAAGAAACTGGCAAAGCTTAAAGTTCAAGAACAGACCAGACAGTAACAGCAAGCAGACAAGGCAGCTGAGCCCTGATTGGCTTGAAAAACACCCAAACTAGGAACAACAAGAGTGTTGTCCCCAGTGGAGTCGCCAATTCTGATAGAGGGAATTACTCCCCTAGGGCTTTTTGGGTTGAAACCCTAGCAGACTGAAAATTATCTATTCAAAGAAACATGCATTCATATAGCCATTATGCTATTATAAGCAAATTCTATGATAAGGGTACGTACCTTTGGTCCTACGTTTGAGAAGGCCTTTAGGGTCCAAACCCTTCTTGGAGTTCCCTTCTTCTCTTTTGTCCTGCAAAACAACCAATTCAAAGAACACAGCAGTACATGGACAAAAACTTATAAAGAAACCATCTTCATGTTATAAAGAAAGGTAGTTAGTTATGAAATCCAAACAACCTTTTATATATGAATTCTAAACATGAATATCATTAACATAAAGAAGATTCATTTCGGGAACCAAGACATGTGTTTCTTTTATTATAGACAAATAAAGTACATAAAAAGCAATATTTTCACCTGAGTCACCTTCAGCAGGCTCCAAGCAAAGCTTCCTTCCGGATCCGTTCCAGCCTCAAGCCTCTAACAAACTCCTTCCATGACTCTCTCCATGATGTCATAAATGGTGGATGAACATCAACACACAAGGAAAAAAAAGGTTTCCTGTACAAAATGGGGGAAGTGCAGAAGGCACAAGGGACTTCAGACCTGGTCAAGGGAAAAATCTCAGCATAATAACCTTTCTCTCTCTTCTCTCCCCCTTTAGGCCTTCCCTTTGAGGTCTTTTTATACCATCTCCAAAGTAGTTTTTTAGTTAGGAGTTGGTTGGGAACAGTTGGGCCATGGACACTAACAGGTGATCAGCAGGTAAAACCCGCGATCTCCACCCAAAAATAAGGAGTGTTATATTTTTTAAAGTGTTTTAACACATACACGCGGGTTGGATATACACATACCCACGTATACACGCGTTTAACTTAGGGCAATGTCGCGTATAAGGGATAAAACACTATTTTTTAAATTTTAGGACCATGTCTGGAAGGAGGGGTTGCCCTAGGCCATGAGTACAGCATCACAAACCATAAGAGTGAGATTTGGAGCTATAACACACGGTTAAAGGCTAAATATGATACCGAAACCAATAATGAAAACTCTCAAGCCTTTGTTGCTATATCAAAGAAGAAGTTTGGAAGGTTTGGAAGATTTGGATCTCATCACAAATACAACAACAACAAGCCTCATGGAAACTAGGATATGTCCAAACTTCAATGCTTTGTTTGTCATGAATATAGACACATGAAAATAGATTTTCCCAAGAACTATAAGAACAATAAAAGCAATAAAAGCAAGGAAAGAAATGAATAACTAACAATTGAAGAAGAAGGAGCCGAAAAGAAACCCAAGGTCAAAAAAATCAAGGACCTCTGCTAGAATAATAAGACAAGTACTAGGTTTGGTTTCTTTTTCATTTCTTATTTAGAAGATGGCAGTTAGAGTAACAATTACAATTATATTTAGAGGATAGAATATTTTTAGGTTCCATAGATTTCAAAGTCATGGAGATCAAGTTTAATAAGGAGCATATAGTCCTAGAAGGAGAAGTTATTGAAGTTGTTTACATAAAATTCTAGAAAAAGCATATAGTCGCATTTAAGATGTTCATGTCTCCAAAATTTCATCATGAATATTTAAAGGCAACCATCATCTCTTTTAGCAGCAAGGACTATAGGTTGACAATAGTAGAAGAACAATAGAAGAATCAATGTGCAGCATTATGATTTTATTAAAGATGAAGTTGATCTCATACATCATAAAATAAGTCAAATAATAATACCAGTAAAAATAATTTTGGAATCAGACTCGATTTTGATAGATGGAAGAACTAGAAGGCTGTATCAAAGATTATTCTACTAGAAGAGCAGGCAATTTAATATTATACATTGAATATAGTCAATTGAATGGTAGCATGGAAGCAAGTTTCAAAAGAAGTTTCTATCAATTAAATGAAGAAGTTCACACACATTAGATGAAAAAGGTTACTCCTATCATGAAGAAGGAGTCTCCTGATCATAGAATATCTTGCAATTAGAAATCAAATCAAATAATTCAAAAAGGGACTCATGGAATAGAGATATTATCTATAGAGGTAGTTGGAGGAAAAACATGATATATGTTGGTCAGATATATTACTTCTATATGGTTGGAAAGAATCTCAAAAGATGCTTACTGCCTAGCTTCTTCTAGAAGGTTGTTTACATATATATGACAACATCACTAAAGATTTTTGATCCAGTAGTTGATTGGTTTGAATTTTAAACACATCATTTAGATTGGTAGAACTAATGTTGATACCACTGATGGTCATTTCTACTTGGAATTTGATGTAATTTCTTAGAAGAATGTGAAGCAAGATTATGTTGCAATGCAAAGGAAGGAAATGTGAAGTGAATATAAGTTTGAATCCATAATATGTTTGATTACTACTTGATGACATGATGGATTTGATTACAAAGAAGCATATAGGAACCAATAATGTCAAAGCTCATTATGATTCGTGACATGATGTAGGATGAATCCATGAAGCTACAAGTATATCTCCACTAACAAATAGGTAGTTAATGTATTGATGAATTTATTTTTCATGGAAAAGGATGAGTATTTTTTAGACAAGCTTAGGCTTATGGATATTTCCTCCCTAGTTGAGAGGGAGTGAGGATCTCCTCCCTAGTTGAGAGGGAGTGAGGATGAAAACCATGTTCTCCATGTGTCACTTACTATGGCCAAGACTAATATTCATAAGCCTACTGCATGAAAACTGGTATGGAGAATAGTGGATTCGATAAGCATCAAGGATGTACATTCTTAATTCATGTAATGTGTTTGATTAGGATTAACATCCTAAGTTGGATACATTGAATTGGTAAATAATGGCCCAAGGGACGTACTTTTCCATGGGATTAGGAAATGGTCTTGTGAGGTCATACCTTGGGAACACCTAGGTGGTGAATGTGCCTTGAGAGGCAATGGTGTCCAAATTAATGCCTCCGTCCATTATGCTCTGAGCTAGTGAAGAGATAGACATGCTTATCAAGGCCTTGGTAGTTTTAAAATGATAGTTGTGATGATGTAATCATCATTTATGCTTATCAATATAGATCCTTTCTTATATGAATATTTCAACTTGAGAATATCCTATTGAGTCATTATGAATACCTCCCTAGTTAAGAGGGAGCGTTGAAGTTGTAACTAGTGTTGGTCTTCATAATGTAATGTAAAAGAATCATTGATATGTTTTTTATATTCATTATTATATTTTATTTTTGGTCAAAGCATGTTCTTCATGCTCAAAGAGTCAAAATAATTTGTATTTGAGTCATGTCCCATTTAGAAATTTGTTATGAAACCAGCTCACAAAAAGATAGAAAAGAGAGATCAACGCCTTCGAATTCAGCCTCTTCGAGGGGGCAACCTCCTTTACATTATACAAATGAATAATTCTTTGATGATTCAAATGACAAAACCTCCTTTCTATATATTGGAGTCTAAGGAGTCACAATATAACCCAGCCAACCTAACAATAATAATATAAAGCCACAAAAATAACAATAGAGGGATTCTATGGGGCACAGTAATAAAATATGGGGGCAATAGGGGCACAACAATATTAATAAGGAATACAACTACAATAGTAATGGGGTAATCACTAGTATTATAGGGACCTAACATGCCCCTCTCCTTCAAAAAAGTGTTTTCCTCAACGCTTGAGTAGTTCTGGATGCTTCTGTATAAAATTTTCATCCTCCCATATGGAATCTTCAGCGGATTAGTTCTTCCACTTGATGAGATACTCAGAAATTGATCGATTTCATAGCTGTCAAGTTCTTTTTTCTGTGATTGCTTCCGGTTCCAATATAATTTTTCCTTCCTCATCAGTTCTGGCAATATTGTTTGAACTAGGAGCTTGTCTCCTATAACCTTCTTTAAACATGAAACATGGAAAACTGGGTGCACTCGAGACGTTGCAGGAAGCTCCAATTTGTATGCCATAGTACCAATCTTTGGCAACATCTTGTATGGACCATAATACTTTGGTGATAATTTATTATCCTTCTTAGCTTGATTGAGGGACATTTGTTTATATGGTTGTAGCCGTAGGGATACCCAATCACCTACGTCAAAAATTCTTTCGTTGCGATGTTGATCTGCCTGTTGTTTCATTCTATTCTGTGCCAACACGAGGTTATCCTTTAAGAGTTGGAGGACCTGTTGTTGATGTTCGATGTGATGTTCCACTACTTGAACCTTAGAATTTTCTCTTAAATATGATGTGATGCATGGTGGCTGATATCCATAAAGTGCCATAAATGGGGTCATTTTTGTTGCTGTATGGAAGGAAGTGTTATACCACCATTCAGTCAGAGGCAACCATTTGACCCATTGTGTCTATTTATCAAATACAAAGAAACGAAGATATCCTTCCAAACATTTGTTTACTATCTCAGTTTTCCCATCAGATTGAGGATGATAATATGAGCTATGAGCTAACTGAGTACCAAGACAAGAAAATAATTCTGTCCAAAAATTTCTAGTGTAAATGGGATCTCTGTCACTTACAATAGTCTTTGGGTTTCCATGTAGCTTTTGAATTGTTTCCATAAATGCAGTAGAAACTGTACTTGCTTTAAATGGATGTGATAATGCACAAAAGTGTGCATACTTGGTAAGTCTATCAACTACCACCATGATGACACTCTTTCCCTCAGACTTGGGTAAACCTATGATAAAATCCATTGAAACCTCCTCCCAACGTTGGCTTGGAATGGATAAAGGTTGTAATAGACCCAGGGTCTTAATTGTTTCAACTTTATTTTGTTGGCAAACCAAACATTCCACCACAAACTTTTGAATATCCAATTTAAGGCCATCCCAAAAAATTCCTTCTTAACCCTGTGGTAAGTTTTTAAAAATCCTGAGTGCCCTCCTAAGGGAGAAGTGTGCAATTCCATAAGAATATTTTGTTTGAGTTGTGAATTCTTACAGAGGTATAAGCAATCTTTGTACCATAAGGAATCATTTTGCCAGCTAAATGTATCATATGTACTGGAATCTTGTTGTAACTTCCAAATAAGTGCCCACACTTCTTCATCATTCTTCCATTCCTCCCTTGCTTAGTTTATCCAATCTGGTTGGATAATAGAAATGGCGCACAACAATGCTTCCACATCCTTATCCTTTCTTGAGAGTGCATCTACCACCACATTTTGCTTCCCTTTTTTGTAGATGATTTCAAAGTCATAACCCAACATCTTTGTGACCCACTTTTGTTGCTCTTCAGAGGATAATCTTTAGCTAAAAAGTATTTAAGGCTATCATGATCCATTTTACCTTGAAGTGTCTTCCCATTAGGTAGGGTCGCCATTTCTTAAGTGCATGTAGTATTGCCAACATTTCCTTCTCATAAATAGCTTTGTGTAAAAACTTTCCCTTGATTGGACGACTTTCAAAATCAATGGGTCTTTCATCTTGCATTAAAATGACACCAATTCCATTTCCTGAAACATCACATTCCACAATAAAGGTTTTTGTGAAGTCCCGTGTAGCTAAGACCGGTGCTTGGCACATTGCCTCTTTAAGACGTTTGAAGGCCTTTGTTGCTTCTGGAGTCCATGAAAATGCATCTTTCTTCAATAATGTTGTTAGAGGTGCTACTATTCTCCTATAATTCTTAACAAACTTGCGAAAAGGATGGAATACCAACAATGATGACTTCGATGTTGAATCCGAATCGACGCAATTTGTACGAAGACTAAAGAAAGGATCCAAGCTAAAAGGTAAGCATCCTCTTATTTGTTTCAAGTGTGTAAAAATAGGTCATTACATTGCAAAATGTCCTCATAAGCATGATGGTGATAATGAGGAAGGAAGGATATACAAAAAGAAAGGATTTAATAAGAAAAATTTCCTCTCTAAACAAGATGAATCTGATGAGGATGAATATGTGGTCTTCAAGAAGAAATCATCCAAAGATATCTTCCATCACAAAGAAAGTAACAATGAATCAGATGAAGAAAATGACAATGCTCGAAGCAAGGAAGTACTATTTATGGCATTCATTGAAGATGATGAACCAAGATAGGAAAACGAGGAAGATACAAATAAATTATTGATAAGTACCATTGAATAAAATGAGGAGCCACGAAAGAAGGTTATCTCTCTTAAAACTAACAAAGAGGAAGCTAAAAGAAGGGAGGACATTATATGTGAAAGACATGAAACTGAAATAGTATCTCTCAAAAAGGAAGTGGAACAAATCAAAAGAATTTGGCAAAGTTCTCAAACACTTGATCACATTCTCAACACTCAGAAATCTCAAAATGACAAGTCCAGGATTGGTTTTTCATCAAGTGCCAAGGATAATACAAGAATCTATGCCAACGTACTTTGCAGAAATCCAAAAGAAGAAAAATCATCTCATCAAAGGCCCAACTCAAATCCAAAGAATGAAGAAAGAGAAACTCCAAGGAAGAAGGTTTATTCAAATCATGGCTATTATAACATGTACCAAACTATCTTTCTTGGACAGTGTTATTATTGTAAAAAAATTGGTCATCAAGCTAAACATTGCATGGATCGTAAGAATGAAGCACCAAGATTGAAGAATCAGACAAACAAACCATGTAGTCTCAAAGGGCAAGGACAAATCAAGACTTTCAACTCGTTTGATCATTTGGACAACTTTGATCCAATTTTCTCATTATGTAATGATAATGGACATAGCGAACAAAATTGCCCACTCAAAAGTAGAGAAGCAAAAGATGAAAATCCCAATATGGATAAATGTGGTTTGGCTTTATGTGCTCACAGTGAAGAAAATATTTGGTTTGTGGATAGTGGGTGTTCCAGACATATGACAGGTGACAAAAGGAAGTTTGTCTCATTACACAAAAATGAAGGAAATGTATCCTTTGGGAGTGGGTCTGCCAAAATTTCTGAAAAAGGAACCGTTACCCTTATTAATGTAAAAGGAATGGCTCAAAATTCTTTGCTCGTGGATGGGCTCAAACACAATCTCTTTAGTGTTAGCCAAATCTTTGATCAAGTACATAATTTTGTCTTTAGCACTAAAAATTGTGAAATAAGGAACTCTTCCTCAAGAGAACTTGTGGTGAAAAGAGTTATAACATAAGATAACATCTACATTATGAACAAAATTCAAGAAGATAAATGTTATCTAAGTCAAATAGGTGAAAGCTAGTTGTGGCATAAACAACTGGGGCATACAAGTTTTGATAACTTGATCAATATCAGCAAAATCATTGTAGTAAGGGACATTCCAAATATGTCAAAACCAAATCAAGCTATATGTGGCTCATGTCAACATGGCAAGCATAATAGAACCAACCACAATACTAAGGAGTTATCCACATCAAAATCTCTAGAGATCATTCATGCAGATTTATGTGGGTCAACTAGAACTCCAACACTCTAAGGAGAAATGTATTTTGCTTTATTTGTTGACAAATATAGTAGAATTATGTGGGTATATTTCATAAAATATAAATCCGAAGCATTTGAATGTTTTAAATATCTTAAAGCTCTTGTAGAAAATGAAAAGGATTCCAAAATTAAATATCTTAGAACGGACAGAGGAGGAGAATTCACATCAAAATAATTTGATGAATTCTGTAAAGAAAATGGAATCGAAAGAGAGCACTCCGCTGTTAAAACACCTAAACAAAATGGAGTAGTTGAAAGGAGAAACCGAACTGTTCAAGAAATGGCCATAACTATGTTACTAGCAGCTGACTTACAACCAAAATTTTGGAAGGAAGCAGTCAGGACAACAATTTATACCTTGAATCGAACTCAACTAAGACCAAATAATGAAAAAACTCCTTATGAATTATGGAAAAGAAGACCTGATTCAGTAAAATACTTCAGGATTTTTGGAAGCAAATGCTTCATAAAGATCAATGACGACTCTCCAGGAAAATTTTATTCTCGGGTTGACGAAGGAAAATTTCTTGGGTATTCTACTAGAAGCAAAGCTTAAAAGTGCTACAATAATCGATCTCGGAAAATAGTGGAAAGTATTGATGTGAAGAGTGATGAAGGGCTTCCAGAAAAGAAAATTGAAGATCATGAAATTGATCCCTTTATTGAAGAAAGTGAAGAAGAACCTGAAAATGAAGAAAAAGATCAAGAAAAAAAAATCATCTCAAACTCCTTTAAAAGTGAAAATCCTCCAAACGAATCACCCGAAAGAGAAGATTATTGGCAATGTAGATGAAGGAATACAAACTCAAAGAAGGATGACAAGTACACCAAAGAGAAATGATGTTTCTCTCCTATCTATGAAAGAACCAAAAACTTTTACTCAAGCAAGTAAGGATCCTCATTGGGTGGAAGCCATGGAAGAAGAATGTCTCAAATTGACAAAAATGAGACATGGGAGGTGGTACCTCGTCCAAAGGATAAAAATATAATTGGAACTAAGTAGGTGTTCAAAAACAAATGAATTAAGATGGAAAAAACATCATAAAAAAGGAAAGACTTGTTTGTAAAGGTTACTCACAAATTAATGGAGTCGATTTTGAAGAAACCTTTGCACGGTAGCTCGTATGGAAGCTATAAGGATGTTCTTGGAATTTTCATGCTCAAAAGGATTCAAATTCTATCAAATGGATGTAAAATCAGCATTTCTACATGGGGAACTCAAGGAAGAAGTCTACATGGAGCAACGAGAAGGTTTTGATCTAGCAGAAGGAAAAAACTTTGTATGTAAGTTGAGAGAGGCATTATACGGTTTGAAACAAGCTCCTAGAGCGTGGTACGCAAGATTGGATCACTATTTACAACAACAAAACTTCAAAAAGGGGGTGGAAGGAAGTAATCTCTACATGAAGATGGATGAGGATAAATTACTGATCACCCTTGTATATGTTGATGATTTGATTTTTTCTAGCAATAATGATGAAATGAGCCATGAGTTTGCTCAAAATATGTCAAAAGAATTTGAAATGTCAATGATTGGTGAGCTATCCTACTTCCTTAGACTACAAGTATCGCAAACCACAACATGCATGTTTATCTCTCAAAAAAAATATCTCAAAGATATGCTTAAAAGATATGGAATGGAAGAATGTGCACCTATGAGCACCGATGACCACAAACTGCAAACTAAGAAAAGATGATGATTCCCCCCCTGTAGATGCAACTCTTTACAGGTCAATAATTGAAGCTCTCTTATACTTAACGGCTGTAAGGCCCAACATTATGCAAGTAGTGGAAATGGTGGGAATATTTCAATCAGATCCTAAGCAATCCCACATATTGGCTGTGAAAATTATTCTCAAATACTTGAAAGGAACCCCTGACTTTGGTCTTTCGTATCCAAAAAGTACAAATACTACAATGACAACTTATATCGATGTTGATTGGGTTTGAAGCATGGATGATCGTAAAAGCATCAGTGGAAATGCATTTTTTATGTGAGATTGCCTCGTATCTTGGCTCAACAAAAAACAATCATATATATCTCTCTCTACAGCTGAAGTCCAAATTTAGCCAAATTTGACTATTGTACACAAATACAATGGATGAAGGAAACTTCGAAGGATGTCAACATAGAAACTTAACAACCAATCACCATCCATTGTGATAACACAAGTGCTATCAGTCTTAGTAAAAATCCAGTGATGCACTCAAAAACCAAACATATACCAATCAACTATCATTTTATCCGTGAACAAGTGGCTGAATAAAACATCAAGTTGGAATATATCAATACCAAGGAACAGATTGTGGATATTTTCACCAAACCTCTTCCTCGAGAAGCATTTGAACATCTCCGTCAAACGATGGGGGTTATTGCTTTAGCATCACATTATACCAATTCTTAAGATGCCACATGACAGGGGGAGCAGTTTGACAGGGGGAGAAATTCGACGGGGGGATTCCTTGTGTACTCCTTTACCATTGATGTCAAAGGGGGAGAGAAGAAGAATATTTCCACCAATGACAAAGGGGGAGATTGTTGATCTAGATTGTCATTGATGTCAATATGACAATATTCTGTATAGTAAATAATGATGTGAAGCCAAGCAAAGAAGATTCATGAAGTAACATGAGTAGGAGGAGTTCATCGGAAGCCATCAAAGAAGAGCTACCAGAAGAAGAGATATCATAGAAGAGAAAAGATAATCGAAAGAAGATCTATCGGAGAAATGTATCGGAACTCATAGGAGTAAAGAGAAACCACAGGAGCAATGAGCCAAGACAATGCAGATCTATTGCATATGCCAAGAGTAAGAGCCATATCAGAGGAAGTAATAAACCACAAGAACCCTTTAGACATTATATAACATTGGCAGAAATCTTATCAGTGGTTCTATTAAGCTATGTAAACACTTCTAAAACCCCCGATTGCGATATGAGTTACGGACTCGATGGTCCCATTGCAACATGCCCTAAAAAATATCGCATCTGCAGGAATCACAAGTTTCAAAGGATGTCAAAACTTCAATTACGATATAATACAAGGACCCGATAGCTCCATAGAATATACCTTTATGTAATATCGCGTCCAGGTATTGAGGAAGTTACACAAATCATAATGGCTATCATCGTCAGACTGCCGATTGTGATAAGAATTATGAACCCGACCGCTGATTGCGATAAGTCTTGTGAACCCGGCTGCCAATTTTGATATTAGTTGTGGACCCGACGGATCTATTGACGATGGTTTAATATTATATTGTGTTTGTTTCATTGGCAGTATGAATATCGTCCATGTTACATCGATGATGTTAAGAGTTGTGATTGTGGGACCTCTGAAAGTTGCGATTGCGATTGATGACGTGGATGTGGGACCTCTTTTGGTACGGTCTCTCCTATAAAATCATCCATAAATAAAACAAGCTTATGAGTAATTGGATGAATATCCATAAGTTGACCTCTCTTTTCAAATGAATGTGTCTTTTGAGTATTGGGGAAACCCCTATAAATACAAGTTATAAAACCTCACCTTAAGTATGGATTAGGCATCGGCACAGAGAAGAATTAAAAGAAGTTCACAACTCGTGAACTTGAAGAGACAAAGGAAGCCAAAGGTCAAGAAGTCGAAGGTCTAGTTGACAATGAAGGTGCAGTAGAAGCCAAAGGCCAAGCGAATAAGGAAGTAGAAGACAGAGTGGGAGGAAAATCTTTTGAACTGATTCATCTTGAAGGTTCAGACCCGAAATGAAGCCATAGCACAGACAAGTGACTTGTTGCAAAGACTACAAGGACAAGATTTTGTAAAGAAGTCCTTGGAAGCAGTATATTACAATCAAACATTTATTGATAGAATAAATCTATAGGGTCGAAGCCCTTGGAGTTGGTGCCTTAGAATTGGAAGGATTTGTGTCCTTGGATTTGGTGCTCCTAAATTCAAGTTTGGTGCCTTGGTAAGATAGGGTTAGAGCCCTAGAGGTTGGAGCCTTATCAAAGTCCAAGTTGGTGCTTGGAAAAAATCATCATATATTGTATTCAATCTTTTTCTATATTTAATAAAATCATTTCTTTGATTAAATGTGTAAAGGATCTAAACTGCTAATAATAAGAATTGAAAAGAAATACTTTTAATCTTCAGCTCCAACTGAAATGGATGCCAACACCCTGTTTTATTCAGTAATCAACTGAATGGATGCCCTAATAGCCTAGGGAGCCACAACTCACCCTAGCACCACCCTACCACCCTGAAGTGTTCACAGGCCCCAACCTGTAAGAGACTTCATACACTGCCTAGTACCTCCCTGGCACCCTCTAATGACTAAAACAAGACAAGATCGTGGATTCCCAAACCAGGGACAAAAATCCATGATACAATAAGATGTACAATCATTTTTGTGTATTTGAGAAAATACCAATCGCTCTATGACCTACAACCCAACTATGACATCATCCCAACAGTGACTCCTATACCTCCCAACACTGTCTTTTTGACTTTAGGCAGAATGACTCTTTTACAATATTTATAATGATGACTCTTTTACAAATTACTCTTTTACAAATTTACAATGATGACTCTTTTACAAATGACTTTTTTACAATGATGACTCTTTGCCTTAGAAATACTTTACGATATCTAGATGGATGTCATGTCTTCAAGGATGTCTCGTTGCAATGCTTCCTTTGATTTGATACTTCCACTCTTGAATTATTGCTTGATGTTGTACTTGAATCTTCTTCTACCTACATGCAAAATTTTCCTGACGAAACCAATCCCAAAACAAACAAAATACCCTTCAACTTACCTCTGCTTGCAAAACACATGTAAGTGCATAATAATGAATAAATAAAAATAAAAATTACAATGCATACCTAAAGTGTGCTTTTGTTGTTGACTTGTTGCAGCAGTAGACAAAGACTCCCACTCTTGATATAGGCCTGGACTCTATGCAAGACTATATCCAAAACTGACCTAAAGATATATACAATAAAAACTGATGACAGACCCTAGACTTGTGATGGACCAAGTTTTAAGTACAACAATAGAAACCATTCCATCAAATATGAAAAGACAAGTAACATGAACATACAACATCATATAGATTTAGTAGACTTGGTGTAGCATCAATAATATGTAGCATCAAACATGTAGTATCAAAAATAGGACATCTGAAATGTGGTATGAAAACTAACTGTGACATATAGAGACATAGAGATATAACCGAGACCTTGTATATACTTATGTTGTCCTGAAAACGCATATGTCAGAGATGATACTCAAAATTCAAATGTAAACACCAATCATACATACCTTTCTGTAGGAGACTTACCCTTGGCTATTGATGTATGGTCCTTACTGCAATGATCCTTGAATGCATGCTTTTTCTTGCTTGCTAGGAGCTCGATATTGAATCTATTGTATTTATGTAATTTCGGAACTCCAGGGTCTGAAATTTCGTCCTATGGTATCTCTCTCAGTCCTCTTTCCAACCCCATAGGTCTAATCAAGATTGGATTCTTCAAGAAATATTTATTTCCAATCTCCCACGATGACCGGATTATAGACCGGTTCAGTAGAGCGAACTTGTACGAAGTGCCACATGTCATTGTTGTGACCTTCGGCCCTAAGAATGATACCAAACAAATTAAATTCCACCCTCTTTCTGTCACTATTTACGAAATTTGAATCCAATGCTCAGAGAGAAATTTATGATTATGTTCCCAATGTCACCTGTTTGACATGGAATTTGGGAGCCTGCAAAAACCCTAATTTCCTCATATCATATATCCGAAAATATAGCGAATGAAGATCTGAAATTCAGTCATGAGGTTCATCAAGAGTTCTAATCAAATGGGTTTTAATTTTAGCTTCTGAAGCTTTGTAGAAAAAAATTATAGTGCAAATTCCACGATGACCTATTTAAAGCCACAAAATCCCTACTAGAGGAGGATATGAAGGTCACTATTTATATGAATGTCTTGAGTTGAGAGGGTCCTCAACAAGTGAATGTTGGAGGGATTTTAGGAGCAAAAAAAAAACACATTATTAATTATTGACTATTCAATGACCAAAACCAATTATGAGTGCCATGCCACAACCCCATAGGGTTTTAGCCCACTAAATGGGGTTACTAACTTCAAAAACGAATATCTCTCAAACCGTGCAGAATTACGTGGCATGCCATATATCAATAGAAATATCTCAATGAGTAGATTCCATCTAGAAGATCCTTGACTTAGAATAGATTAAGTTTTCAAGTAAAAATGAAACATAAGTACTCCCCTTGCGATCATGATTACTAAATTCAAACACAAATATCTCTCAAACCATGAAGAATTACGTGGAGTGCCATATATCAACAGAAACATCTCAACGAGTAGAATCCATCTAAAAGATCCTTGACTCAGAATAGAGTAAGTTTTCAAGTCAAAATTCCCATGAAAGATCGAGGTAGCCCCTGGTGCTTCTTGGGTTGACATCAATGACAACCACTGATCAAAAATCTCCCCCTTTGGCATTGATGGCAACTCAAGTACTCCCCCTACGATCATGACACCTCTTCCTACTACCTTCTCTCCACCTTTGTCATCAATGGCAAAGGGTAACTCCCCTTGACAAACTGTCATCCTCGGGACTTGTACACACCTCCACTCCTGCTTTCTACTTAGCTAGATAAGAGAAATATTCTAATTGAGAACTTGGGAGAATCCCAAGAATTTGGCAAAGATACTCAAATGTTTCATGAGGTAATGGTTTGGTAAATATGTCAGAAATTTATTCCTTTGTGCCAACATATTCAAGCTTGATATTATTTTCGGTGACCTGCTCTCTAACGAAATGATATTTGATCGGAATGTGCTTTGTTTTGGAATGCATCACGGGATTTTTGGAGATACTAATGGCACTGGTGTTATTGCAAAAGATGGGAATAGGCTCATCAAACTTAAATTGAATATCTTGCAAGGTTTTCTTCATC
This sequence comes from Pinus tabuliformis, assembly GCA_031772625.1. Classification (NCBI taxonomy): domain Eukaryota; kingdom Viridiplantae; phylum Streptophyta; class Pinopsida; order Pinales; family Pinaceae; genus Pinus; species Pinus tabuliformis. The sequence goes on from CM062805.1 coordinate 1,358,287,979, forward strand.
CAGAGAACTTGAGTACAACAAGATGCTACCGCGATGTATTCTTCTTCCGCTGTGGATAATGAGATTGAAGACTGATTTTTACTTAACCATGAGACAAGGCAACCACCTATATAGAACAATACTCCACTGGTACTCTTACGATCATCAACACTTCCTACCCAATCTGCATCTGTATAAGCTTGGATAGCCAGATCATTTCCTTTGGGATACCGTAGACCATATTCTATTGTACCCTTAAGGTATCGAGAATTATTTTGACGCCAATAATATGAGATTCTTTTGGTGCTTCTTGGAATCGTGCTACTTGTCCAACTGCCTGCATCACATCTGGCAGGGAGATTGTCACATATAGGAGACTACTAATCATGGATTAATAAAACCTTTGGTCCACATCCGTTGAAGAATCTCCTTGTAACCAGTTACCATGGGGGTAACGATAGGTTTGCAATCTTCCATCTTGAATTTATTGAGCATTTCCTTGATGTAATTGATTTGATATATGAATATTCCTTTATATTGCTGAGATATCTCGATAATCATTAGATTGTCTTGATCCACTTTCACATAGAGATTGTTTTTCAGCGCTTCATTTCTTGAATCTGTAATGCTTCAACTATTCTTCTCCCCCTAAACATGTAATGAAACTTCCATCATGTTCAAACAACCTATTTGTCAATCGTAGACTTGTGTCATATACTGTTACATAGACTCCTCATCTTCAAATTTCTAGGAGTCGATAAGTTGAATTGTTCAGAATAGTGTGTCATTTAACAGACCGTCTTGACTTGAGTCATTAACCGAAGCAAATATTGATTCCTCACAATCCGTTAAGGATTGTGAAAGCATCATTATTGGAGCTTATTGCCTTCTTTCTTTTCTTGCTCATCTTGTACTTGTTCATCATGTACTTGTTTTCCTTTCCAAACCTTCGTATTCTCGTCATCAAGATTTTCATTCATGGTTGATTCCATCTTGTACCTGCAACTACGAGCTATGTGTCCATAGTTATGACATTTGTAACATTTGATGTTATTCATAGAAGATTTTGTTTGGTGTCTATCTCATGATCCTATAAATTTGCTTCTAGGGTTTTTCCAATAATAGTTGTGCTTGTCTGGAACTTCACAATCCATAAGCATATGTCCAAAATTGTTACATTTGTAACATTAGACATCATCTCTCAAATGATCAAATTTGTTGATATTATGCTAAGTTTTGGAATATCCATTTCTGAAGGATCTCCTGGAATTATATTCATTCCAAACATACATGCGACATTCTGTAGCTCTATGCCCAAACCTTCCACATGAATAACAATGACCATAAAATATAGGTTTATACCTAGGAGGAAATCTTCTTCGAGGAATTGTCTTCCAATGTTCTTCCTGCGAGTCTTGATCTCTAGATTTAGCTGATAGATCTATCTGCTAGGTAGATTTTGCATATCCATCTTCTTTAATTGTCATAGAAGGACTCGACTTCTTTTCGAATTTTTCATTGTAACCAAGATCACTCTTGTCGTTGTATGATCGTTGGTTGTTGATGAGTTCGTCCAAAGTCATTGAATTGTTGGTGTAGTTTTGAAAAGTTTTTCATTTTTTACTTCCTTTCGTAGAGCAACTATTTCAGCTTCCAATGCTTCTCTTTCCTTGTTGTTTTCCTTTAATTCTTTCCTAAGAGATTCTTCAATTCACTTGTATTCTTCAACCTTGATTTTAAGGTTGAGGACCTATTCTCTTTCTGTCTTCAATTCGTCTTCAAGAGTGTTGACATGCTTCTTCTTGGATTTGAGCTCTTTGATAACCTTGATCACTTCGTTTTGAAAATCAACCTCAGTCATTTCTTCTTCTTCGTCTCCTTCTTCATTAGTTTCCTCTTACTTATTGTGCTTGGCCATAAAAAATACTCTTCCGTTGAATTATTTTCATTATCACTGTCTTCTCCGGATGGGGAACTATCTTCTTTGGTGAAGAAACTTTTCTTAAACCTTTTCTTCTTGCCTTGCTTGTTGAACTTCCTAGGACATTACTTTCCATTTGTAACAACCTCATTTTTCTGAGGACATTTGGCTGCAAAATTCCCAACCTCACCATAATCAAAACATATTAATGGAAGTTTACCTTTGAATTTTCCATACTTGTTTTCATTTTCTACATGAAGTAGGCAAACTATTTATCTAGGAATTCTTCTTCATCTTCTTCCTTTTCCTCATCCTTACAATTGCAAGTTTTTTCTTTCAGAGTTTGCTTGTACTTACTATTCTTCTTGGATGCGGGAAATGTTGTTTCTAAGTGAGATGTGCCATCCTCTTCTTCAATCCTCATTTCATATGTGGTAATAATTCCATGCAATTCATCTATGCTCAAATTGGTCAGATTCGATCTATCTTCCAAGCAGATACCTTAGGGTTAAATCTTGTTAGAAAGGTTTTGAGGATCTTTCGGACAACATTTTTTGTTTCAACGGGTTCTACCAAAAATTCCAATGTATTTTTGTTTCATCAACATGCTGAAAGTATGCAGAAATATCTTCATCTTCCCTCATTTTGAGTTTCTCAATTTTTTCTCTGAAATTTTGAAGCTTTGCTTCTTTCACCTTTCAATCACCTGCATATATATTTTCAAGCTTGCCCTATACCTCTTTAACAGTTTTGCAACTCAATACCTTAAGATAAATAGATTCGATAAGCCCACTGATAATAAGATCTTTAGCCTTTGCATCATATACCATATTTTTCTTACCTTGTTCATCCTAGGTCGGTGTGAAGCCTTTGTCAACAATTTCCCATATTTCATATCCTTGTGCCAACAAATAAACCTGCATTCTTCCACTCCAAAGTGCATAGTTCTTTTCATTGAACAAAGGAACTATATTCTTAGTATACTCCATGATCTCCTTCCAGTTGTTAGACTATTATTGAAGGAACCAAGCTGTGATACCAATTTTTGGAAACACTGCGGGGGGGGGGGGGGGGGGTGAATCAACATTCCTTAGCAATTAGCACTTTTAAATATTTTTAGAGCATTAGTTAATCTTAAATTATTATTAATGTTTATGCAGTAATAACAGTAAATCATAGTAGGCACAAGAATTTTAGGTGGAAAACCCCCTCTGGGTCAAAAACCACTGAATGCTTTTCTAATAAATTATTTTAGTCTTCAACCCCAACTGAAATGAAAGCAAAAACTTCCTAGAATTCTACAAAAGAATTCTTCTCCAGCTCCCACTGGAAGGACGCCCTAACGCCCTGGTTTCTTTAGTGATCAATTGAATGGATGCCCCAACACCTTAGCGAGTCACAAATCGCCCTAGCACCACACTACCACCTTGAAGTGTTCACAGACCCCAACCTATAGCCAACTTCATACACCTGCCAAGCACCTCCCTGCCACCCTATAATGACTGAAATAAGACAAGATTGTGGATTCTCAAACCAGGGACAACAATCCACAATACAATAAGATGTACAATGCTTTTCATGTACTTGATCAAATACCCAATCACTCTATGACCTACAACCCAACCATGACATCATCCCAACAGTGACTCATATACCTCCCAACATTGCCTCTTCGACTCTAGGCATAATGAATCTTTCACAAATGAATCTTTTACAATCTTTACAATGATGACTCTTTTATAAATGACTCTTTTTCAACTTTACAATGATGACTCTTGGCCTTAATAATACTTCACAATATCTGGATGGTTGTCATGTCTTCAAGGATGTCCCATTGCAATGCTTCCTTTGATTTGATACTTCTACTCTTGAATTCTTGCTTGATGTTGTACTTGAATCTTCTTCTACCTACATGCAAAATTTTCCCGATGAAATTTTTGGCTTGAGGGGGCCTGACCCAAGTTCAACGTTAATTAGCCAAACAAATCCCTACACTGTTAGCCCTTTCGGGATCAGCCCGGGGAGCGCAGACCGAAGACTCACCCGAAGCAGTATTGGGGGATGTTGGAACCAAGTTTTCGCACCCTGAGATGGTTGTGATGTCGTTTTATTCCCTCTATCCATGCCTTCATACAGGTCGCTTCGCTCTAGGGCTTACAAGATGAGCCCTTTATTCCATCCTTTAATACCTCCGTGAAAGGGTATGATCGACCTTTGCGCAGCCCTAGCCTGCGGCTCAAGTACTTTTACGTTGTTATGGTAGTGTGTCGTGCAGATTCCTCAATTAATCTAAGTGACTTGCTTATCTTATCAAATAATTATAGTTAACACCGCATAAACAGATAATCGTAATTGCATTCAATTATTCAACATAATTTAATTCATTTGCACATCACATAAGCATAATAAAGGAAGTTCATACATAACATATCCAGATGCATTAACAGAACAAAGACACATGAATTGTTGAATATTTCTCTTTATTGATATCTTCCAAGTGTTTACAACCTCCGTCCACCTTGCGCACACAGCTGCAGGGGTCCACGCATACAGATTGTGGAATTCTACCCTAGGCCTTTGTGCACTCAGCTGCAGAGCCTCTACCTACGCTACAACCCAAGACTTAGACTTCTTACTTTAGAGCTACGACTCTCTTACATTATATGTCTCTAAAACTACTTAGAGCTTAGCTCTTTTTATACAATCCCATGGTCCGCGGACCATGGGTAGATCTCTTACAGTCGACTTTACTTTACAAAACTAAGGGCAGACTACCCTTTATGACACATGACACCTTCGCGCTCCGTGACCACAAAATGTGGAGACTTTACAATTTTATTACAAAATTTGACTCAAACATGGGCTTTTAGCCCCAAAACTTCCCTTGGGGGATCTCGCTCCCAACAGGCCCCCAACACAAACATCGTGACTCACCCTCGAGTCACTCGGTAGGTAAGTAGATCTTTTCACGAAGCTTGTTCAGCTCGACCTGTATGACCGCAACCTCGGTCGTGCACTGAGCTACCGCCTGCTTCACGTCTTCCACTGTCTACTCGGTCGCTGCTTCTGTGCTATCAACTTGAAATTTTTGTTGTGTTGCTTGCAGAGTCACAAGCTTACCTTCAATATTTCCTGTGACTGCGTAAGCTTCCTCTAGCCAGGGCTTTAATCTCGCCTTTAGCACTGCTTCCTTGTGTAGCACTACGCCCACCTGTTCCTTCAACTACTTGGCCTCCTACAGCTTGGGTAGCCTCTGTTTCAACGCGACAGTTCACGTTGTGCCCTTAACCTCATCGTAGCGCTTCATCAATACTATCAAACCCATCCTCAAAATTTAATTTCATCATGAATCCCTCGTCAGGATATCCCATTCACCTGTCCCATGGCAGAGCTCGGTTTCTACATACTAGTTCATCGGGACAATATCCAGGGTGTGACAAAACAAGTGCACCCATTCAGGTTGGGGCTTTTCTCCATAAGCCTAGGTCCATTTTGCCAAATTCACACATGGATCATCTTGCCCATCATACTTGTCTTTCATTCGCATCTTAGACTCCTGAATCGTGTTCTCATCATCCTCCTACATTCGCACCAATCATCAAAGAGTCCCTTATGCATACCCCACCATCTTGCGGGCATAGCGTGCAGTGCCCAGTCCAACACCTGGAAGCACTGATTTTCTGGCACCTCCCTTTAAAATGCATCCAAAAAGATATCTACCTCATTCATACCATCATAAGTAGGCATATTTCTTACCTCTAAGGACACACAGAGCAGCGATCGGGTCATCATGTTGCAATTCAGCGTAGTCACTTCATGTAACTGGTTTTGCCAGTGCTCTAACTCTTCATTGGAGTTTGAAGTGTAGGAACTCTCACGATCCCATGTAATTCGTCCATCCATGGTGGGATTCACCCAATCTTGGTCTCGCACTGTTATCTTATAGATACATTCCAAATCGTCATCACTCTCATAATCGCGGACTAGTTTCGTATAGTGTGATCCCTCAGCAGGATCTAGAGGTACTATTACGCAGAGCGGTTTCTTCTCAAATATCATCTTCCGCTTCTTTAGATTGATTACGCCGTTCATATCAGTGGCCCAGTCAATTCCTAGGAGCACAGGATAGGGATTGTTGTCATCCACTATCTCTATTACTTCAAAATCATCTAGTGCGCTCGCTCCCTCAATATCCACAGTCACCCCCTGTAGCTGCCCCATGGCGATGATCTTCTGCTGATTGGCCATCCTTAGTTGAATTAGAGACCATTATAGCTTGGGTCTCCCCATTCATTCCCAAGTCTGCTTTAGTAGGACATTCACGTCTGACCCCATGACCAAAATAACCCAATCCATTTCATACTCTCCTATCTACGCCGCCAGTCTCATCTCCCATCTCGTTCTTGTTTTATGCTTGCCAATCTTTGGGTCCTTCTCCTGCTCAAGCTTATCCTTGCTTCATGAGGTGGAGGCCTCAGCGAATCTCTTCTTAGCTTGCATGAAGATTTCATGTGTGCGCTCCAAATCAAACTCAACCTCCTTCGCTAAAGCTTTGTGAACCCATGTACTGTCTTCTGGTTGTTTCCCCTTGTCATCTCCTATCGCGATTCCACTTCTGAGCACTATATTTACATTTGGATCCTCTTCGCGCGGCTCAGACCTCATCATCTACAGGTTCTGAGTCGGCAGAGGTGGTAGCACCCCTTTATCACGTATCCTAGCTATCAGCGTAGGACAGTCTTCTGTTTCATGATCAAACAACGTGCAATACTTGCACAACGGACGTGTTGGGTTAATGCTTTCGCGGGCATAGTGTCGTGGTCCTCCACAATTATAGAAAATCAACTGTCCCCGACCTCTACCAGGTCCTCCCCCGCCTCGGCCCCATCTGCGCCCCTGAAATCCTGTCCATGCCATCCCTGCACTCTAGTCAGGGGGGCGCGTTTCGACCTAAACCTATAGGCAGGTGTTCTATCCATCATCAACTCATAACTCCTGCAATTATGCTAATCATGTCCCACCGACCTACAAAAATTGCAGAACAGTTGTGGGGTGTCTGCACAAACTTCTGTAACAAGTGACAGTTATCCGTGGAATGTTTTCCTATTACCTGACAAATAGCGCACCATAATGCAGGCCCCGCGCTAGGTCCTGCTTGAGCTTCTGGCCTTAAAGGCATCGGTCCTCCTCCTGCAATATAGTTCGCAAAGACCAGGCAATGGTCCTTGTCATGCCCCTAGCTCTTGCATTTCAAGCACCATACCTCCTCGCACACCTCTGGTCGAACCGTCCTGTCCTGCTTCAGACTTTGCATCTCAAGGCATAGATTCTTCAACTGTGCATGGATCTGCTGAACCCCCAAGTTTGGATCTTGCATCAGAGTTTCATGTAGTCTCATGGCAATCTCCAAGGCCTTCACCTGAGTGGTTATCTTCTGCTGCGACAGCGTGACCCTTAAGTGTGGCAGTAGCGAAGCCACAAACCACTCGCGATGTTATCCGTCTGTCAAATTCATGTTGGCTTCACGGATTGTACACTTCAACCTCTGATCTAGTTCCCAAGGCATCTCGCCTGGTTGCATTGTGATTTCTTTGAATCCCACAATCGACTACGCCTCAGATTTAGACCTACTGAATTCTCTATTCAGTGTTGTCTGGATTTCTGCCACTCTAGCATTCGGTTTATCATTAGAGAACTTAATATACCAGGTTAGTGCGCGATCTTGAAGAGAACTAACCCGTGTTTCCTTCTTTATATGATCATCTGTAACACCTTGATCTTCTCATACAACCCTCACAACGAACCATAATTGGTCTGGGTCCTCATTTCCCAAGCCTTTGAATAAAGACAGCTTCACTGTATTTGCCATACTGAACTATGGTGGAGGTGGAGGTGATACAGGTGAAGTTGGAAGCGATGGTGGTGAGGTCGGAGGTGGTGTGGGTGGAGGTGGTATTCGTAGGAATCCTTGTCTTATTAACTGAATAACACTTTGCGGAGAAACTTTCACTATCTCTTCCTCGTCACCTCGTGGAGGTGAAATCAATGGACTATACTCCGACCCTTTTTTCCTTCGTTCCTGTAAGTTTTTTCACTTCGTGTAGTTCCGAACATCAAGGTAGCTGCATAACCCGTTTTTCGCACAATAACATTTTAATCCAGGTATTCAAAGATTTCATGTACTTACCTCGTGGTCCTTTGAAAAAGCGTCGCTCCGCCTCGCTGTAGCTGACAGAGGTGTCAACCACGAATTCAGTCACAAATCCTCCTATGAAACGATCGAGCTAATGGTTGACAGCGTGGGCGATCTGGTCCTCCGATGCTTCCAATTTCTGTATTAGCTCTGGGGTCCAAGCAATAGGACAGTCAAGTTTCCACCTTCCTTGGCTATCTGCTAGCTTCGTGATCCACTCGTATAGCTCAATGGGGAAGGAGCAGAAAAATATCTCATGGATCTCTGTATACAGGTATCTATCCAACCACTGTTCCTTTGTTAGTCGCTGGATTTTGTTCTCCTGTGCCGCAAATTTGTGGATCTTCCTATCCAACCAGTCCCCGATCTCCTTCTTAGTTGGATTCTAGTGATACGACATCACACATATCTTATGCAGATTCCACTTTCGGCAACGGAACCATTTGTTGGATTTACGGGGCCTGACCCAGGTTTAGCGTTAATTATTCAAACAAATCCCTACACTACTAGCCCTTTTGGCATCAAGCCGCGGAGCGCGGACCGAAGTCTCACCTGAAGCAGTATGGGGGGATGTTGGAACCAAGTTTCTGCACCCTGAGATGGTTGTGATGTTGTTTGATTCCCTCTATCCCTACCTTCGCGCAGGTTTCTTCACTCTAGGGCTTGCAAGACGAGCCCTTTATTCCATCCTTCAATACCTCCACGAAAGGGTATGATCGACCTTCACGCAGCCCTAGCCTGCTGCTCAGGTACTTTAGCGCTGCTACGGCAACATGCTGTGTAGATTCCTCAATTAATATAAGTGACTTGCTTATATTATCAAATAATTATAGTTAACACCGCATAAACAGATAATCATAATTGTGTTCAACGTAATTGCATTCATTCGTGCATCACATAAGCATAATAAAGGAAGTTCATACATAACATATCCAGATGCATTAACAGAACAAAGACACAGGAATTGTCGAATGTTTCTCTTTATTGATATCTTCCAACTGTTTACAACCTCTGTCCGCCCTACGCACATAGCTGCAGGAGTCCGCGCACTCAGCTTGCAGACTTCTACCCTAGGCCTCTACAAACTCAGCTGCAGAGCCTCTACCTATGCAACAACCCAAGACTTAGACTTCTTACTTCAAAGCTACGATTCTCTTACATTATATGTCTCTAAAACTACTTAGAGATTAACTCTTTTTATACAATCCCATGGTCTGCGGACCATTTGTAGATCTCTTACAACCAACTTTACTTTACAAAACTAAGGTCGGACTACCCTTTATGACACATGACACCTTCGCGCTCCGCGACCACAAAATGTGGAGACTTTACAATTTTATTACAAAATTTGACTCAAACATGGGCTTTTAGCCCCAAAAATTCCCTTGGGGGCTCCCGCTCTCAATAGTACAATGATTTTCATGTACTTGATCAAATACCCAATCACTCTATGATCTACAACCCAACCATGACATCATCCCAACAGTGACTCCTATACCTCCCAACATTGCCTCTTCAACTCTAGGCATAATGAATCTTTTACAATCTTTACAATGATGACTCTTTTACAAATGACTCTTTTACAACTTTACAATGATGTCTCTTTTACAATGATGACTCTTTTATAAATGACTCTTTTTCAACTTTACAATGATGACTTTTGGCCTTAATAATACTTCACGATATCTGGATGGTTGTCATGTCTTCAAGGACGTCCCATTGCAATGCTTGCTTTGATTTGATACTTCTACTCTTGAATTCTTGCTTGATGTTGTACTTGAATCTTCTTCTACATGCATGCACAATTTTCCCGATGAAACCAAACCCAAAAGAAAAATAAAATACCCTTCAACTTACCTTTGCCTGCAAAGCACAAGTAAGTGCATAATAATGAATAAATACAAATTAAAATTAGAATGCGTACCTAAAGTGTGCTTTTGTTGTTGACTTGTTGCAGCAGTAGACAAAGACTCCCACTCTTGATATAGGCCTGGACTCTATGTAAGACTATATCCAAAACTGACCTAAATATATATACAATAAAAACTGATGACAGACCCTAGACTTGTGATGGACCAAGTTCTAAGTACAACAATAGAGACCATTCTATCAACTATGAAAAGACAAGTAACATGAACTTACAACATCATATAGATTTAGCATACTTGGTGTAGCATCAAGAATATGTAGCATCAAATGTGTAGTATCAAGAATAGGACATCTGAAATGTGATATCTCTCATTGTTTGGGCTAGTAACTTAGGCCTATAAGGCCTCTCACTAGAGCGAAGAAGAGGCTCTCCCAAGCGAAGATAGAAGAAGTCAAATATTCAAGGAAACCATCCACATGTGCGAGAAACTAGGGCTGCTATACTAGCACAACAAGCCTACAACTACACATTAAGAAGAAACTCAGTTAGTCAAGAAAAGAGAAGGCGTCTCGAGAGGTGAAGGATCTCACTAAGTATTAAAAACAATGTAAAATTTGAAACGGGAACTGATGTTGTTACTTGTTTTGTAGAGATAGCAAAAAAGTGACCCAGTTTGAAAAGGGGTGATGCAAACACATATTTTTTTAGAGCATAGTTTTTGGCACTTCAAATAACCGATACGATTACCCGTTTCGTAGGGTATTAAAAACGTGACCCAATTTTGAAAAGTGGTGATGCAGAATACACTTCTGTTTTTTTGGAGCATATGTTTTACACTTTAAATTTTCTTATGTATCAAATATAAATATTTGTTTTTAAATGTTAGTGATTTTCACGCTGATTTTGAAACATGTTGATGCAGCATACCTTTTTTTGGAGGACTTAGGTTTCACACTTTAAAATTTATTATGTCCAATTTTTTTGAAATTATGATTACTTAACGAATTTTCAAGTTGTTTTCTTTTTTTTTTAAATGTTGATTACTTATATATATATATATATATATATATATATAAAATAAAAATAAAAATAAAAATTAATTAATTAATTAAAGTTTAAAAAAAAATTATCTCATAGACCATAAAATATTTTGGATAATAATAATAATAATAATAATAATTCAAATATATATATAATTAAGTAAAAATAGAAAAATTTAAAAAAACATTAACAAAAACTAGAAAAATTAAAAATAAAAACAAACTAGATTAAAAAAATTGAAAATTAACAAAAAAATAATTTAAAAAACTAATAAAATTAATATTAAAAACATTTAAAAAAACAAAAATAAACATAAATTATAAAACAAAAAATATGAAATTTTTTAAAATATATGTATCTTTTCAAAAATATATATATATATATATAACGCTATCTCTTTTATTTAAAAAAAAATGAATAAAATTTAAAAATTTTAAACTATTTTTTTTAAACCATTTTTTTTCAAAAAAAAAAAATTTAACAATTTTTTTTAAATATTTCTTTTTTAATTTTATATATATATATATATATATATATATATATATATATATATATATATATATACTTTTTCTTCTTCTTTTTTTCTTTTTTTTTAATTAGAAGAAGAAGAAAAAAAAAAATTGTCCGCCCCTTGGCCGCCCATGGTGGCGCGGCCCTGGGTGGAGGGTCTACGTGCAAGCCCCTCCGCCGGGCCGCGCCACCACGGGCGGCTGGGGGGCGGACAATTTAAAAAAAAAAATAAAAAATAAATAAATAAATACTAAAATAAAATTGTTTAAAAAAATTAATTTAGCTTGAAAAAATTATTTAATTTTTTTTTTTTTTAAAAAAAAGTATATATATATATAGTTTAAAACTTTTAAATTTTTTTTTGTTTTTAAATAAAAGAGATAGGGCTGCAGTTTGGGGCTGTGAAGTTTGGGGCTGCAGCATCTCCAGAGAATCATGGAGAAAGATTGAGCAAATCCAGAAGCGTTTTATAACTTATAACCTGAAAATTAAAAGTAATACACCCTATCCTATTCTCCTTATAGAAGCAGGTCTTTCTCCTATTGAGAGCCTAGCTATGCTCAGGTTTCTGTTGTACAAGCACAAGCTCAATAACATAGACAATCATAGAATTCCTAAGCTAGCTTTAAATTCCAGCCAAAACCACCTAAGGCTTAACCGAGGATGGCATAAAGACACAAGGGCCTGATTAAACTATTGGGAAATCAATGAGAATGATTCTTTGCAAAACATAAATAACATTAAAGATATTGTTACTTCTAAGTTCAAAGAAAAATTGTGGTGTGAGAAAGATTTAGCGTCTAAAAGAAAATTAAGCTATTATAAGAAGGTCATCAACCCCACCCTTGAAGATCAAAAGTACCTCTCTATTTTAACTAGCTCAAAGAAGAAAATTAATATAGCAAAGATTAGAACGAATTCTCATGAGCTCCATAGTGAAACAGGCTGTTGGGCAGTTCCTAAAACGCCATGGATGGAAAGGATCTGCCATATTTGTGAGAATAGGAGCATCGAGGATGAAAACCACTTCCTCTTAGAGTGCCCTGCATACAACCACATTAGATCTCAATTTCACAACCTTTGTTACAATACTGACCTTCCTAGCCTTTTACAACGCCAAAATTATAGTGAACTCGGGAGGCTTCTCTCCAAGCTTTTTGAGCATAGGAATAAAATCTTAAATCAAAATAAATAATTTGTCTTTTTAGGTCCGATAGATCATTATTTGGTCTCAGCGGACGTTAACCATCATCATCATCATCATCAATAATATTTTTTTTTTAATCAAAAATACATATTTTTTTTAACTTTATTTATTTATTTATTTATTATTTAATTTGAGAAGATACATGTATTTTAAAAAATTTCAATTTTTTTTTAAATGTTTTTAATAATAATTTTACTAGTTTTTAAAATTATTTTTTGTTAATTTTCTATTTTTTTTTCTTTAATCTAGTTTGTTTTAATTTTTGTTTTTCTAGTTTTTGTTAATGTTTTTTTAAATTTTTCTATTTTTACTTAATTTTATATACATTTTTTTAATTTTGGTTTTTTTTTTCAAATTATTTTATGGTTTATGAGATAAATTAAATTTTTTATTTTATATATATATATATATGTTTTTTTAAGTAATCAACATTTAAAAAAAGAAAAATAAAACAACTTGAAATTTTTTTATTGTTTACAAGATAATTTTTTTTTTTTTTTTTTTTTTTTTTCCATTTTTTTTTTTTAAATATGTTTTTCTTACTATTTACTTGTTTATAATTTTTAAGTTTTTTTTTTAGTTTTTTAATTCTTATCTTTTATAGGTTAATTTTTTTTTTTTTTTTTTTTTTTTTTTTTTTTTTATGTTTGAATTTTTTTGTCTTTTTTATATATTTGATTTTTTATTTTGTTTTTTTTTTTTATTTTATGTTTTGTTTTTAGTATATATTTTAATTTATGTTTTGTTATTTTTTTTAAACTTTTTTTTTGTGTTTTTTCATTTTTATAATTTTATAATTTTTTATTTTATTTTATGTTTTCATTATTCTTTTGAAATTTTAATATTTTTCGGGGTCATGATAAAATCTTTTACGCCATTATTTCGAAATGTTGAAATTTTACCCTTGAAAAAAAAAAGGTGTTATCCCAGCGTTAATACTTTTTGTTTTCAGGGTGTTTTTTGCACAAAATTTACCATTGAAAAAAAAAGTGTTATTCGAACATCAACACTTTTCATTTTGAGGGTGTGCTTTGGACAATTTTTGCACAAAAAATTGGTTTTCACTGCCGTGTTGAAAATTTACCCTAAAAAAAAAAAAAAAAAAAAAAAAAAAAAGAAAGAAAGGTGTTATTCTAGCATCAACACTTTTCGTTTTTAGCATAGTTTTTGATGTTTTTATGAGGTTTTTTGGCCAGAGTTCCCGAGTTTATAGTTCCCGTTTCAAATTTTACATTATTAAAAGACAAGTATATCTTCTAGAGCTCACATAAAAAATGTCTATCTCTAGTTGAAGAAAGAAGAAGGGGGACAAAGTGTTGGGGAACGAAGTGCCGGAAAATAAAGTACTAGAAGGAGGAAGGATTTGACTTAAGCTTGGAGGATATTCTTGTCAAGGGTCTAGGGTTTGGCATTGATTAATAAGAATCTTCAATAAGAGAAACTTAATAAAGGGTTTTCCTCTCATGAAAAGAGAGGTTTTGGCTCTGGCAGAGAGCCAACATCTTGTGTTCTTGTTCTTATGGTTTTGGTAGCAGTTTTATGAAGTACACACACATGCATTAATAGTAAGAAGAACAAGATTAAGCTAACAAGAAAAAGTAAAAAGACTCCACAAATTGTTATCCAGTCAAGAAGAATCACACTACATAGAATTGCCCTAGATTATGCAACAAGTCGAAGTCAGAAAGAATAGGGATCCCATTGAAGTTGTTGAGGCTGAAATATGAATGCTCTGCTTCATCTAGAAGGAGGTATCCTCCCTTTTCTGTATGGTCTTCTAGTAGGAAACCTCCTTTTTCTTATCCGATTTAAATTCCCTCTTGTAGGACCTGTCTGAAAACCATATCAATGAATAGTGGAAGTTAAACCCAATCTAATTATCTCCACACTCTCCCATGCACTTAACATAGCTATGTACTCTCACCAAGGCAATTTGCAGGTTGCTAGGGTTGAATGGTATTTCTTCCTTATGTCTTCCCTAGCCTGTTTCACCTCATTTTGCACCCTTCCTTAGAAGGTTCCCTAAGTATATTGATCTAATTTATGCATTGGGTAACAACTTCCTATTTATTCTTTAATGCAAAAGTATCCTAGGGGGGGAAGAGATCCAACTCTTATGATTTTGAATAAACTATAAGGTCATGGAGTGTTCTCTTATTATCCACAAATTGTTGTCAAAATTATTCTTTGCAACTTTGTGAGTTGTAGCCCAATCAACTTGGTTATCTAGAAAGGAAAAGAATCTCTCAATTGTACATCCCCCACAAAATTATTGGGGTTCCAAATTGTGTCATGCAATAATAAAACATCATGTTGATACAACTCACAAAGGAGGTTCTTCTCTTTGTAAGTGCATTAAGAGTGAGTTGTGGGGAAAGTGAGCAGACTGGTGATTTCAAAAGGCTTACTAGTCATTAATGTTTTTTTATTAAAAAGTAAATATTTATCTTGCAAGAATATTTTGTATTAAGGAGAGGGAGGTCTGTAGTTGAGGCCAACCTCCACTAACATGCACGGCTAGACCTTTTGGATCTCTAACTTTTTTATTTTTCATTTTGATTGATCTACTTCTTGTACTCCTCCTCTTCCTCCCATTTCATCTTATATATTTTTATTGTCTTAGTCCATTTGTATTTCATCTCTCTAACAACTTTATAGTGTTATTTAAGGGGTATCACATCGTCCTCATAAGAACCCAACAAGTGTTTCCACATGTACTCTTGTTCTTTTATCCATTAATTTTCCTCCTCTGCTCTAGTTTCAATCTGAATAATTTTATCAACAACGAAACTTTCAGTTTGTACTTCCATATCTTTCTTTTCCTTTTCCTCATCAGGGGTTGTCTCCTCTTCTTGTTTAGTAGGTTACTTGGACGCAAGAGAATTTTCTACCAGGGAAAGAAATTCTAAACCTTCAAAGGATCTCCCTTCATCTGAGGTTTTCTTAATTGCATCAATCATGACTTGCAATTACTAGTTCTTCATTATGAGTAACTTGTTTTGTTTAATAAGTGAGGTATAAAAAGGTAAAGAATGCAACTGCCTTACCTTTTTACACTATGTAGGAATGGAAACAATTGTTTTTCAACATTGGTCTTTATAGGAGTGGCAACATGTTTTCCCTAGGGAGTAGCAACGATTTCTACTTCATGGTCAACAACAAAAGTGCCAACATGTGTGCCTATAGAAGTTACAACAACTTTGTCCTTGGTAGTAGCTGCAACTTTATCCGTAGTTATAGAAAAAAATGTGCCCTCAAGAATATTAGAAACTATATATGTGGCCTCATTATCTGAATATGCATCCATCAAAGTGGTGAACCATTCCCCAAGAGAACTCCTTGCTAGTTCTTATGGAGAAGTAAGGTCACCAGCCGTAAATTCTTCAAACCCTAGGTCCTCTTCCCTTACTAGTTCTTATGTGTCAGCAAGGGTGGTCTCTTCCTAGTGTTATGTGGTTTCTTCTATCCATGTTGGTTCTTATGGAGTAGCAGCGGTTTGGATGGTAGGAGGATTGTATCACATTGTCTTCTTGTTGGGAACACAGGGGAGACTCTTTTGATACCCTCTCATTCTCTTGGTCATCAATTTGTCATTGATTATCTCAATGACATGATTTATTTCCTTTTGTGGTGTCAAAATGCTTGGTACTTGTTCCTCAATAGGAACTGGCAAGTACTTTGTATCCAAGGGAGTCACTAAAATATATTCTTCCTCCTCTGCAGTTGCAGCAGGTGGAGTTGTAGCAACATCAGGATCGTCTAGCGAAGTTGTAGCCACTAGAGTTGCAGTGGATTCTTCCCATATTTTTCCTACTCTGTTTAGATCCCTTTACACAAGTAGTTTGATAAGGCTATGGGAGAGACAAAATCTCTTGGCCTATTTTATTTTTGTGCATGGGCCACCATGTTTTGTAGGGTCCTGAGTAGGAAGTACAACAAATTGATAACGGGACCGTGTCTCAGATGGTCGAGGAGGAAGATGTCTTGAAGGTATATAGTCCCATAATGTCCCTCACAGGTGATGTAGCACTAAATAAGTGAGGCTACATCTCCCCAAGGATTTAACAAATATTGACAATCGAATCCCATCCCCTTCTTTACTAAACTCTCTCTCGACCCTAGGAATTGTTGTAGAATTTCAAGCTTGGAGGTATGTTTGGCGTACCACTACTCCCCTTCCTAAGGAAGCCCCATTACTTTATATAGAATATCCTTTGTCACTTCTACAACAACTTTAGCAACTACAAATCTATTGTCCCTAAAAGTTAAGGAAAACTCTAGTGTTATCTCAACATCATAAACTGATGCACATATTCCATCCATCTCACCTGTTGAAAAAGAGCTTGAAGATGGTCATAAGCTCCTAGGATCACCACTTAGAATTTCAATATTGGAGGTATGTTTGGTGTACATTTACTCCCCTTCCTAAGGAAGCCCCGTTACTTTAGCTATAATATCCTTTGTCACCTCTACAACAACTCTAGCAACTACAGATATATTGTCTTTGAAAGTTAAGGAAAACTCTAGCGTTGTCTCAAAATCATAAACTGGTGCACATATTCCATCCATCTCACCTATTGAAAAATAGGTTGAAGATGGTCATAAGCTCCTAGGATCACCACTTCAGTGGGTTCATGACAAACAAGAGAGCCTCTCATAGTACATATAATGATCTTTCTCTTTATTGTTGTTGTTACAAGAAGAAAATGGAAGCTTGGCAATTTTTTGGCAGTAGTTTCCAGTTTTGGTTCAAAGTGACGAGTTTAAGGGTTTCTGGTAGACGAGTTATGATTTGGGAATATGATGTAAAGGAATGGAGGTAGTAGATTATGATAGTGAAGTACTCTTTCCACTTTACTATTCATTCATTATGTGAAATATTGGAAAATGTACCTATCATATATTACTTTAACAACTCTTCTCTCATATATTCAACTAGGTTGGTGGTTGGTACACAAATTGTGTGTTCTCAACGAAGTTGCAGCAATAGGTTAGAGTCACAATAATAGGTTGGAGTCACAGCAACAAGAATCATGGCAACCAAATTTATGGAAAGAGGAGTTTCAACAATGCTAGTTGTAGCAATAGAAGTATATTCAACATGGAAGAAAGAGTTTTGGTTGGAGGAGTTGCAACAATAGGAATTGTAGCCATGTTAGTTGCAACAACTAGAGTTGAAATAATGGGAATGGCAGTCACAAAGGTTACATTAGGATTTGCATCAACAAGAGTTGCAACAACATGAATTGCAATAACGAAAGTTGCAATAATTGGAGTAGTAGCAATGGGAATTACAACAACTATTTGTCAACAACAACACTCTTCCCTGCATAGATAATCATTGTTATTAAAAAGGTTTTGACATAACCATTGTAAAATTACAAAGTGTCATTTTCTCTCTCTTTTTTGGCATATAAGATTTAGTTATCTAGTAGGAATCATCTATTTTTTCCCAAGCTCCATTTCACTATTTGGCCATCCGCTATTGATTTTTTGTAGGAAGGCTTCCTTAGATAAGGGTCGATTATATAGGTGAATCCTATGTCCATTTTCCATCAGAGGAGTTATGTCCTTATCTATAGTGTGAATTTTGATGGCTTCGCTTTCATGGATAGTATCAATCTCATAATATCTAATCCATCTGGTGTGTAACTTCCCTCTAAAGTTTTTAAACCTAGAATCAAACAATAGAGCCCAGTCCCTAGCCTTGAAATTCTTATTTTGATGAATTTTTCATACCACTCTTCCCTTTTATTCTGTATTATTGTTGTTTGATGCAAGGAAACCCGAAAAAGTTCAAAAATTTCACTGACCTGGAGGAGCCTTTGCATTTGACCTTCTGTTAGATCCATTCCAAATTGGATGGTTTTTCTAAGTGGCTAGATTTTTGTCTCAATTTGCCATAATATGTTTTTCACGTATACTAGCTCATAAGGATTGCAACTAGTAGTAGTTCTACACATGGTTTGATAGGTCCATAAAGCTTTAGGAAGTTTATAAGCCCAATATTTCAAATGTAATTGAATAATTTTGGTTTTGATGTTCTCAAAAATCTTATTTGTTCCTTCTACTTATCTGTTGGCCCACTAATGATATGGTGTAGTAATTTTGTGCTTGACCCTGTATTTCTCCATTAAGTCTTCAATGAGCTTTGATGTGAACTAGATTCTTCCATCCATGGCTATCTTTTGTGGTATCTCAAATATGGTGAAAATTTCCTTGTGAAGAAAGTATGCTACTGCTTGCTCAGTTGCAAAAGAAAGTGCCTTGGCCTCCATCCATATTATGATGTAATCTATGCATACCAGAATGTAGGAGTTACAACAAGATGGTGGTTTGATTGGCCCAATGAAATCAATGGCCCATTTGTCGAAGGGTCCCAACATTATCTGTATTTGTAACATCTCATTATAATGTACATGTCTTACCATGCACTGATAGTTACCACACCTCTTTACATACTCGTTGGCGTCTCAGAAGATGGTGGTCCAATGATACCCTTGATGGAGTACCTTGGACCCTATTCTTTTTTTTCCAAAGTGGCCCCCACTTGGACCATCATGGTAGGATTTGAGGATCTTATAGATTTCATCTTCTCTTACACATCTCCAAATGATGAGATTGAGGCCTCTGTATAGGAAAAAGTCATTAATCCACGAGAACCTTCCACTTTATCTCACAATATTTTGATGTTCTATTCGTGAGATATGGTGTGGAATTCTACATGAACCCAAGTAGTTAGAAATATCTGCAAACCAAGGAGAGTTAGTATAAATTGAAAAGAGGTTCTCATGAAGAAAAAAATCTTCTATAGGGGGGTCATTTTCATCGTATGTGAGTCTAGAGAGAACATTAGCCACAACACTATCCTTTCTTGGTTTATCTTGGATGGTGATATCATATTCTTATAATAACAACAATCGTCTAATGACTCTACCATTGATAATTGGTTTATTCAATAAATATTTGATTGCAGCATGGTTAGTTTGTAATGTTATCGGGCAACCAATAATGTAATTTCAAAATTTGTTGATTACATAGATGATCGCAAGGAACGCCTTTTTAGTTATCGTGTAGTTAAGCTTTGTAACTAAGAGATTTTTACTGACATAGTAGATTGCATACAGGTCTCCTCCTTCAAGTTGTCCTAACACAAATCCTATAACAGTGTCTGAGGAATATGTGGAAATATGGAATGGCAGGGACCAATTACGTCCTCTTAAGATTGGATCCATTGACACTTTATACTTTAATTGTTCGAAATCATGCTGCCATTTTTCTGTCCACACAAACTCAGAAATTTTAGTTAGTAAAAAACATAATGGATGAGAAATTTGTGAAAAAGGATTGTGAATGGTTCAAGACACTCAAACTAGGCTTATCTTTTTTAAGTCATGTATTCATCTTGTTCTTTGTTTCTTCATAATCTCCTGATCCCGCCTCTGTGTTAGCACCCCCATATTCTCTGAATAGCCTGAGCTTATTAGTTAGGGCCACCATGAGGATATTCATGTTACGTTTTATATTTGCAAAGTATGCCTCCAGCCGCAAAAGCCTCTCCTCTGCAATATCATGAGGGTTATTCAAATATTTTTCAACCATGACTAGGATTTTATGACTTTTTGTTTACCAGATCTAGATTGGAAGATCCCCTACAAATCTCCACAATATACCCAAAGAAACTCGGCTCTGATAGCAATATGGTGTGTAACTATCGTGGATATTCCACTGGATAGTTTGTCACAACATATCTAATAAAATTATACGTAAAAATCAGAAATCTAGAGTATGAGGGTTTATTTATTTATATATTTTTGGTTCTATAAATTATTATTTATTGTGTAAGGATGCAAATTACAATTATGTAGAAAACAGAGAGCAACAAAACAAAAAATCACAAACCATGATTGACACAAGTTATAACCTAGGAAACCATTTTGGGAGAAAGCCAATTGGTAGGTGAGCCCACTCTCCTTTCTATAAATAGAAAATAGTTGTGAGTACAAAGAAGTAAGTTTTGTGGCTTGTGGACTATTACAGTGTACAAATCCACTTTGTGTGCTATCTCCATATCCCTCTCGGCTACTTTTCTCATCCATGGAACAAATGGACTCGAAAAGAATGGAATCCCTTTTCCTCCTAGTGGCCCAGTTATAACATAGCCCAATATCCTATTAGTGGTTAGGTTTGACTCCCTCAACTCTTAACCAGAGTGACAATATGGACTCTTATAAAGCCTTTTTCATCATGATCACATGGTTAACCCCTTTTCGTTGAGTAATGGAGGTTGACATGACATCTTTTTGAATTATGTTTGTGAAAACATGAAGGTCAACATTCGAGCGGCATAACTTTTGTGTATGGACCTCGATTGAGGCCATTCTTGCGTCGTTGGAAAGGTTTGTGTGTAGAATATGAAATTTTCAAACCCCAATTTGTCAAGCTAGGCCCCACTAGTAAACATGAACCTAAGAGTTGATTCCTCCACTTTTTCCACTCTAAAAACATCAAGATAGATGACAAACAATATAATGATCCAATCTTAATCATCATATTCAGTCAAATGTTGTAAATTTGTAGCATATATTAGTAGGAATTAGACAAGGGCTTTAAGCAAACAGGCTTAATTCCCATTATCTAATTTAGTCCTATAAGATTCAGAATGTTGTTAGCAAAACATCGAAAGATCACTCTCAATACCCCACCCTTCTAAGAAAAAAGGAATGTTATCAATACCATTTTTTAAAACTGAAATTTCATATTTTTTATTCAAGATATGTATTTAGAGAGTTTTTATTTTAAGCTCACAATTCTTGTAAATTCAATAACTATATTTTGTAGCAAAAAAATCAAATATTAACTATAAAAACAAAATCCTGTATTGGATGACAGGGACGAGGCGGGTGGCTCTGGTTCTGTAACCCTAACTATGGAACCCTTCTGACAGGGGTTTGCAGGCCGTCCTACGGCCCTGTAAACCCCACCCTCTCCCGTACTTCCCCCTCCGTTTCATCATTGACTTTCGTGCCGGTTACTTTACCCTCCCCCGCGCCCCGTGACCCCCTTCATTTTTTACCCTGCCTCAGTTTCACTCCCTTTTACCTTGGTTATTCGTTTTCCTCCCGGCTCTCGGATCCTCCCTGCATCGGAACGGCGCCCGCCCCCGGATCGGCCGACAGCTCGACGAAGTATCGTTTTCACTGCTAGCGGGGAAAGCAACCTGCTGTTTTCGATCCCTCACCTACTAGGGCTCATCTGTTATTTTGCCCCCTGCTGTCGTTGCAAGCCCTAAGCGGTTACCAGGAATCGAGGAGCACCATCGGACGGTTACCTGTTTTTCGAGGAGGGAATATTGCAGCTGTCGACATGGACACAGAGGATGTGGATTACTCGAAGTCTCCGCTGGCGGATAGCTCCATCTGGCGTTCCACGTTTTCTTCATCTGGGGGTCTACACAGTGGTAATCTGTCTGCCAGTTTTGAAAACCCTTCTCCCCCCATCGACCCATCCCTCCCATCCTCCATCTTTCCTAGGAAGCCCTCCTCCTGGAACTCTTTCTCGGTCCCCTCTCCGGCTACGTTGGGTTTCCTGGCAAATTGTTTACATCCCTCCCCTTCCGGCGATCCCCCCCAACAAGGGTTTTACCCTCCCATTCCACCCCTCCCATTATCCCTTCAGAAACCCCCTTACTCCCCGTTGTAAACCCTCCCATCTCGGTTTCAAACACTCCTTCGATCCCTTCTGACCCCTCTGGCAGCTATCAAGAGGTCCCTCCCCTCCCGGAAGCCATCCCCCCTCCTGGATCTAACCCTCTCCCCCCCCCTCCGTTTCCCCCCCCTGCGGACTCTCAGGCAACAGTTAACTCGGGCCGTATGTCCTCCCGCCCCGCCAAGAAGCAGCATTGTTTTAAATCCACTGCGGAGGACGCATTTCTGAGACTGGAAGAGGATATACGCTGGGGGGAAGCTATGGACCTGGCGGATTGTGTACTTGTGGGTCGAATTAAGGGTAGACACGCTCCGGCAGCAAAACTAAAGCAATGGGCGACTGAGATTTGGGGTCAATACCTCGCGGAGATTCCATCGGTCCAGACTTTTGTGCGAGGGTGGTTCGC
The DNA here is from genome assembly GCA_031772625.1 of Pinus tabuliformis. Classification (NCBI taxonomy): domain Eukaryota; kingdom Viridiplantae; phylum Streptophyta; class Pinopsida; order Pinales; family Pinaceae; genus Pinus; species Pinus tabuliformis. Next base: position 1,358,310,814 of record CM062805.1, read on the forward strand.
ACTCAAATTTGCACGGGCGGACCACACGAGCTGGGTCCTTTCATCGTTCTGGCACTTTGAAAAAGCCCCGGTCCTGCTCAAACGATGGACACCGCTCTTCGACCCGGAGACGGAGCTATTAGGCATCGATCCAGTCTGGGTCAGATTACCAGGGCTGCCCCTGCAGTACTGGTCTGAAGATATCTTCAAGAGAATTGGAAATGCATTAGGCACCTTCATGGAATCAGACAAATCATACATAGCGACGGGCGCGATGGCATACGCAAGAATACTAGTGCATATGGATACCAGAGGAGGGGTGCCGGAGAACATCACCATTCAATGGAAGTCTACTACAAGAAAGCAAAAGCTCGATTACGAAGGCATTCCCTACAGATGCAGAAGATGCCACCAGGTGGGTCATCTATACAAGGACTGCCCCCTCCTCCAGAAGACCCAGCAGACAACATCTGATCAGGGCCTGCACACAACAGAAGGACAGCCAAACCCTCCTGTGGTAGCGGCTCCGATAACGGACCATATCATCACATCGGACACAGTGGAAGCGCCTCCTGCTCCTCGCCGCAAGAAGCAAGTCTCAAACTCGACTCGGCCTCCATCTCCTCCTCTGACGCGATCCAGAGCTGCAAAAGGGGCGGTCTTCTCCTCGGGTACGTCCTCTTTTTCGTCTGCCTCTGTTTCTCATTATGCATCTATGAGTTTATCGTCCTCGGGCATACCCCCCCCATCAGAATCCCCCCTCCCTCTTCCCCATCCGCCCTTGACCTGGTAATGGATACATACCCCTCCCTAACCCCTTCGATATATGTATCCTGCCCTATCCCGAGGCCAACCGGTCTCCCCAACTCTTCCTCTTTTCCCTCTTTCCCCCACCCCTCCTTACCCTCGCCCTCCCCTTCTGTAAACTCATCCCCGAGATACCCCACTCGCTCATCCACCAAGCTGAAAGTCTCGGATACCATTGGGCTGTCGGTGGAGTCCCTAATCCTCTCGCCAAAGCAAGGGAGGGGCCGACCTTCAGCTATGTCAATCGCTAAGAAGCAGATGGAGGATGAGATCCTCCTAGGCAAACAGCAAACACTTCTCAGGGCCCTTAGAGCGCAGGACACCCTCCCCCACCCCCCTCCATGAAAATCTTGTCCTTCAATTGTAGGGGGCTGGCCAGCCCTGATAAAAAATCGGCCCTGAAGCGACTTCTTCTTACAAACCCCGTGGACATCATCTTCCTTCAAGAAACATTATGTAAAGCAGACTCCGCAACCTCCATACTAGATGCATGGTTACCTGGATGGTCTTTTACAGCCATTGATGTATCAGGCCGATCAGGAGGCATCGCTATCGGCTTTAAGAACAACACCATTCATCTAAAGAACATCTGGGGTGGTGGGGGTTTTCTGGGAGCAGATATATATTCAAAAGACATGGAGGAAAATCTTAAAATTATAAATGTTTATGGCCCCTGCCTAAACAGAGGATCCTTCTGGCAAAAGCTTCTCAGCTCCTCGCTCCTTCAAGCTGAGAACATTATTCTGGGGGGAGATCTAAATTTCTCAATTGGTTACTCCGAATCATGGGGACATCAGGCTCAAATTGACCCCCTCTCTGACTTTTTCGGACAATTGCTTGAGGATCATCACTGGATAGACCTCCCTACTGCAAAAATCCAATACACATGGCAGAACAACAGAACAGGGGACCAAAGCCTAGCCAGGAGGCTGGATCGTTTCATAATAAAAGAAGGACTGTGCAACCAACACCCTAGAGCCAGACAATGGGTGGGCAGTGGTGGAATCTCGGACCACAGACCAATATACTTGGAATTAAGCGCTAGACACCAGTCCCAAAAAGCCCCGTTCAAATTCAATGCAACCTGGCTTCGAGATCCCACCTATATCAAACAGATTTCCGACTTCTGGAAGGCTCATCCGATCCCGGAAGAAGTAGACCCAGCCACAGGCTTCGTCAGAAACCTCTCTGAGATCAAAGTGATTACAAGAGAATGGGAAAAATTGAAGAGACATCAGGATGATCAAACTATCTCTCAGGCGGAACAAGCTATAGAAGCCCTTGAATCCCTCTCATATGGTACTTTCTTATCCCCAGATCAGAAATCCAGGTATGAAGATCTCATCAAAAGGAGGACTCAGATTCTCAAAGACAGGGAGGACTCTTGGAGACTCAGAAGCAGAGCCATATGGCTCAAGGAGGGGGATGAGAACACAAAATTTTACCACCGATTTGCAAATGGGCGGAAGGCAATCAATACTATTTGGGAACTACAGGATGATCAGGGATATTCGGTTAGCAGCCCTGGAGAACTTGCCTATCTAGCCTCTTCTCACTTCAAAAAAACATACAAGGCCCCAGAACAAGCAAATCTACTTGAAATTATGAGAGTAGCAGAACTCTTCCCTAGATTCGTGGATGAGGAGGAAGCAGAAGAACTCACAAAAGATATCTCTTTGGAGGAACTGGAATCCACCATCAAAGGCTTCCAGAAGGACAAGAGCCCGGGACCAGATGGCTGGACCATTGAATTCTACTCAGCTTTCTTCGAGCTTTTGGGGCAGGACATCCTCAATGCTATAAATCACTGCAGCCAAAATGGATCTATCCCCTCAAGTATTAAAGCTACCTTCATTGCCCTCATTCCCAAATCAGACAAGCCTGTGTCATTTGATGAATTCAGACCAATCTCACTATGCAACTGTCTCTACAAGATTTTGGCCAAAATCCTAGCAAACCGTATCAAGCCCATTCTCTCGGCCAACATATCCTCTGAACAATTTGCTTTCCTCCATAGGCGACAGATCCATGAAGCAATTGGCACTGCACAAGAGCTTCTCCACTCTATGCAAAGCAAAAATCTGAAAGGCATGATCCTCAAGGTAGATCTCTCAAAAGCTTTCGATAGGGTAAACCTGCTTTACATCAGAATGCTCCTTACCCATCTGGGCTTCCCTTTCCCTTTTATCAAAAGTATAATGAGTTGCATCTCTGATGTCCCGTTCAGTGTTCTCCTCAATGGATCCCCAACTCCCTTCTTCACTGCTGAAAGGGGCCTCAAACAGGGATGTCCACTCTCCCCCTCCTATTTCTGCTCATTATGGAAGGTTTAAGCAGATTGATTGCATCTGAACACAGAAGAGGAAGATTAAAAGGGATAAAAATCTCAGACAATTGTTCCCTCACACATCTACTGTTTGTGGATGATGTATTGATTTTCTTAAATGGCAGTATGGCTGACACTTCAGCGCTAAGATATGTTTTTGATCTCTTCCAGAAAGCAACAGGGATGGTCATAAATGTACAAAAATCTACCATAACAGAGATGGGATGCACTCCTCAGGAAGTCATCTACACAAAAAACCGTTTCCCCTTTCATATCCACCCTATGGAGGAAGGGCTGAAATATCTGGGTTTCAGGGTGAAACATGGAGGATACAAAATAGCTGATTGGATATGGTTAATCACTAAAGTGGAGAAAAGGATAAATATCTGGTACAATAGATATCTCACGAGAGTAGGAAGGCTCACTCTAATAAAAGCAGTGCTGGAAGCAACGCCGGTGTATTGGATGTCACTGGCTTGGATCCCTAGAGGGATTTTAACTAGGCTTCAAAAAATATGCTGCAGATTCCTATGGAAGGGGAATAAACAAGGAAATCTCTTTGCCTGGGTAAAATGGGATACCATAGCTAGACCAAAGAAATGGGGAGGCTGGGGAATAAAGAGACTAGACTTATTTGCAAAGGCTCTGGCAGCTAAGCTGGGATGGCAACTCCTAACTACACATAGTCTCTGGAAGAAGGTAGTCATGGATAAATACATCGCCCCGGAAAGCATATTCAGCTGGGTATGCAGGGAACACAGAGGAGGAGGAAGACATTCAATCATATGGAAAGCAGTTCTAAACTCACTTCCCCTAATTCGGGAAGGCCTAACTTGGAGAATAAAACAAGGAAACTCTGTCCGAATAGGTATTGATCCCTGGATCGGATGTGGAAACATGCACAGACTACCTGAACAGCTTCTTTTGCATCTCAGGGAACAGGGGGTCACGCACATAGCCCACATTGCTGACCAGGATAATTCCAGTTTTCTTCAGTAGGCTTGGAGGACCTCACAAGACCTTCATATTCCGGATCAATGGAGACCAGTATGGGAGTCATACACGGAGGCGCTCACCCAAGCACATATCAAAATATTGGAGGAGGAGGACGAGATTGTCTGGGCACAAGCTAAGAATGGTTCATACACCCCAAAGGAGGGATATCTGCAGCTCATGCAACCATCTCTGCCAGACAATACACAGCATTGGTGGAGATCAATCTGGCATCTAAAAGCAACCCCTAGAACGCGCCTTCTCATGTGTTCTATTCTCTTTAACAAAATACCCACTGGAGCAAACTTAAAAAAGCGATCCTTTTATGGACCTTTCTGGTGTCATTTATGCAAAAGAAATGATGAAGACACAGAACACCTCTTCCTCACCTGTCCGGTCATTAAAGAACAATGGTCTTTACTCTCTTCACGCTCCTCCTCTCTTCTCCAATGGCAAGGGCTATCCATAAGCGAAGCTTGGGAAAATTGGCAGCTACAACACTCTGGAAAAGACAAAAATATCCCTCTCCTTATGTGCTGGACCATCTGGACAGCAAGGAACCGTGCAATTTTTGACCAAAAACCTCCACATTGGCCCGTTCTTATTGCACATCTACTTGCGGATTTTGCTATCATTCCTGATGATCCTCCATCTGCTCCCCCTAGGAACATTACCCCTGAGCTTATAGATAAATCCTTCCCCTGGGCCTATTTTGATGGCTCAGCCCAAGAGAATGGTTGTGGGGGGGGAGCCCTCCTCTACATGAGAGAAAACCACTATTACATGCTGCAAATCCACCTGGGAAGAGGCACAAACAACTATGCTGAGCTCACCACTGCAAAACACCTCATTTATTTTGCACATGAGAAAGGTTGTACAAAACTTCAATTGTTTGGAGATTCAAAGATTGTCTGCAATTGGCTCACCAGAAAATCATCTTGCACTGCATTCTCTTTGAGACACATTTTGGATGAGGCACTCAGACTAACAGATGCTTTTGAAAAATTTGAATGTCGACATATCTACAGGGAGCGCAACACTCGGGCGGACTATCTATCCAAGCAAGCAGCGCAGAGGCAAGAAGCGGACTGGCTAATACAAGAAGACCTGGATGGAACCTTTTTTCAGCACTATCACAGACCCTTTGATGACTATCAGGCTCAAAGGGACACTCAGAACTGAAAGGGGTCCCAACATGCACAGAGTGCTGTTTTTGTTCTTTAATTTCATGCTTATTATACATAAATATTATAATGGACAGTATGGACTATGGTAATCATAGTCATCTCTCTTATTTTGTTTTTTTGAGGACAGCATCTATAGATGCACAGCAAAACACAGTTTATATATGTTTCATTTCTCTTTTTCACAGATAGTCTTTTGGACTAATACCTCTCCGAACTCCCTGCGTGGACAAACAGTTCGGGGAGAGGATGGTTATCTTATGATGGTATATCTGTTTTCAGTTTCTTTTTGGAACCTTGGACAGTCTCCTTCAGGAGTTTTTTTGAGAGGCATCCTGCCTCAGTATGCATGTGCGCAGCATCTACAAAATGTAATTTCTTCGACTTAATAGAAATTACGACTTTTTTCATGGGAAAAAAAAAAAAAACAAAATCCTGTATTTTAAATAAAAGAAATAATACTTAATAATTGAATAAGAAAAAGATAATAAAAACAAACATCTACCAATTATGATAAAAATTCAAAGATTACTTCGAATTTGAATTTAAAAAACAAATAACTAAATAAAATTATTATTTCCATAAACATTGTTGGACTCCCATAAAAGATTTAGAGAAAAAGTTGTGTTTCTAAGATTGTTTCTTTAACATAGTACACACCTTCAACACTATGTGCGTATAAAGCTCAAAATATGTAAGTCTGTGTATGCTATCTAGAAAGAAAGCACGTACATATCTTCTCATGCTACTACTTAAAAAGGAGTATTAATAAATAAAACAAATCAACTTGTAAATGTCTAAAGTTACCTTTTTCACTAAGAAAATTGGTATAATGTTAGAGATTGGAGCAATGGCTTAATGTATGATAATCATTCAACAAAGCAACTTATTAATGAATGGATACTTGAAAGAGGAAGTTGAATATGTTGTGGACACTCTTATAAGAAGTTCTAATTAAAATGAGACTGCCAAAGTAGATGCAAATGTATAGTTTTCTTCAATCTAAGTTTGATGGGTAAGTGTTGGTGTATCACTAGCATTGCAAAAACTTAGAACTTATGTGAATCTATGTAAAGAAAAAACACTACTTACCTTCATGATCCATCAAAAATAGCTGTCAACTACCCCTTCACTTGTTTAACATGGGATCCAAGGGTGCATATTCAGTTTATGCTTGTGCATGATCTAATAAAGATACCAATGGCTAAACTCAAAATTCATTTTAGCATCATTGCTAGTCTCTCAAATTGAGGCCTATGAATATTATTCGTCCTTCCTTGTTAAGGTTGGTTTGCATGAAGTTAATTTGATTACAAAAGATCAAACATAAAGCAAATTTTACTACTAACAAATCACACGAATTAAAATTAAACTAATACACATTGTAGAATTAAGAAGATACTTCAAAGTATGTCCATTTATATATATGAATTTCGTATGTCGTAGAACTCCATTTTTTTACGTGTATGGGAAGGAAACAATTATTGTCATTTGTGAAGAAACATTATACGATTTTTATGCCTATAAGATAAGGATAAGGATAATGATGAGGATGGTTGCAAAAAGATGTACAAACATGAAATATTGATTATCATGTGGAAATTTTACCTAGAGAAGGGCATAGCCTTATAATGACAAAACTTTGGTTTGTGGCACTCATAGGAAGACTATCACATAGTAGGTTTAATGTTGATTTATATTTATTTATTATTTTTCACTTTTAGATTTGGCCATTCACATCTCTCTTTTTTTCTTTTCTCTTCTTTTCACAATCCGCTCTGTGTTATGTAGAGTTGGTAGAGTGTATGGAGGGTGGTAGAAAAATGGTTGGGGTCAAGTGGGATATATTGGTTGAGTGTATAGATTGGTGTGTGGTGTGTATTTGGACCCATCAAAATGAAGCAGGTTGGCTCTAATACCAATGTAACAAGCAATCCATGCTTGTATTTAGAAAATATTTTTTTGTGTATTATAATGAGGGGTTGTCGTTATCATTACCTAAGCAAGGTGCCTTTTCGTACTCAAAGATATTTTTTTTTGATAAAACACATTTTTTCATTTAATCATATTTATTTATATTTATATTTATGTCTTTTTTTGTGAGGGGAAATATTGTATTGCCTTCTAAACATGAATCTACATGAAAATACTGAAATTTTAGGTCAGTCGATCACTGGGAAGACCATAGGATAACCAAAAATTTACTCTCTGTAGAGATGGAATAGTATATCAAAGTACTTAGTAGTTCAAAATTAACCATACAAAAACTGAAAAACAAGCCTTTTCGGCCTTAGAAATAAACAGGGAAAACAATAAACAAGGAAACTAGGGATATAGCAAGCGACTAGGTGCCTCCAACAAGGGAAGGGATACCAAGGTGTTTCTCTATGTGCTCTAGTAATTGATCTAGGTCCTTCATGTGGCAATGCAAATGTTTCATGGAGTGGAGGAGATCTGCTCGATGCTCGTACATGTCCAAAAGGACCATTCCTAGAAGGAATTTCTTATGCCAATATAAATCCACAATGTGCATGTACTTGTTGAAGCATCCATGTATATGCCTGATGTCCAACACCCAATTTGCTAGCTTGGCTAGAACCTCTATGTCTAAGATCTTATGCCTTTAGGAGGTTCCTTCTCTCTCAACACAGGTGAGATCATCTTGGATGGGGCCTAGAGTAATCTCTCAAAACCAGGAGGCGATTTCCTCCAATCGATGGTGTGTATATGTGTCACCTCGAATGCTCCATTCCTTGTAATATGCTACTCCCCTACAGACACAAGGTCGTTGACATGGCATGATGGGATCACAAAGAAGGAAAGGGAGACAAAGAACCAAAAGAGGTATGTTAGAGCTCTGACATAGATCCAAGCGTAGGAGAATCAAGGGAGTCTAATGGAACAATGTGTTGAAATATGTAACTAGGTTTGGTCTTCATAATGACATATGTAATCATGATTTTATGTATTTAAATGTAAAAAGGAAAATAAATGTATTATTATTGTTCTTGAGGCATGGGTTTCATGCTCAAGGAAATTTATTTTATAATTCAAGCACCCATTGAGTGCTTCTAGGTTTGTCATAAAGTCAATTGAGTCATTATCATGTATTAAAGACCCATTTAGGCATGTTACATATTGTAAAGGAAAATTTATTGAGTCAAAATAGAGTCAAAAGACCCTCCAAGATGTCGTCATGGCACAAAGATCAAGTTGGCCTACATGAAGAGACAAGTAGGCCTAAAATAATCAATTCAACCCTATGAGAAGCCTATATAAAGGAGACTTTGACCTCACTTGGAGACACACACTTCACTCACTCAAGTTCGATCACAAGGACAAGAAGAAGTGTGAAGAAGAGAAAGACAAAGGAAGGAGGAAAAGTCAAGTTGTTTTGGATTTGTTTTTGGGCTACTTCTCTCCAGACATGGGAAGGAATTAGGGCACATATCGCTGCAGTAAAGTCGAGTTGCAGAAGTAAATATAGGAAATCAAGAAGAGCTATTCTGGGAATCAAAGTCTCTAGGGAGAGAATCTACCCAAACGAAGAAGAGAGGAGCAGAAATACACCATTGCTTCCCACACGTGCAAGGGCTAGGGTTTCTACAGAAGAATTTGTTGGACAAGTCAAAATTGTGGAAGTAACTGCTAGGTAAGTTGAAGTTATAGAAGAAGTTGTTGGACAATTTGAATGGCAGAAGAAGTTGTTGGGAAGGTCAAAGTTTCAGAAGAAGTTGTTGGGCAAGTCAAAGTTGTAGAAGAAGTTGCTAAAAGTAAAGTTTGCAGAAGTTGCAGGAAGTAAGGTGTGATTTGGTCTTGAAGGGTCTTGGTCAAGGGTCAAAGGTCTTGTAATTTGTCAATTGAAGATCTATAAGAAGAGAAATATTTCTGGTGGGTTTTTCTCTCAAGTTGGAGAGATTTTCGCCTTGGTTAATTGCCTACATCTTGTGTCCTATTGTCTCATTGATTTTATTGTTTGGTAGTTGTTTAATGACAAAAGAACACAAATAATAATCAAGTGAAATAAGAAGCTTATCAAATTAAGTAAAAATATATCACAAGAAGTTATCAAAGTACGAGAAATCACCTACACTTGTTTCCCCTAGATTTCTCAACACAATGAGTACAACTAAGACAAGAGGGAAAGATGGATTGTTGACATATGATAGGGGAGGGGAGTCGATTGGGGAAAGAGCTAGGAGGAAAACTCATTATCAAAGGATATTTTTGAGGGTGGGTGATAATCCCAAGGAGACAAACCACTGAGAAACCACATGGACACTAACACAGGGCAACCATAGGGACAAGCAAACCAAACCAAGACATAGTGCGAGGAAAAAAAAACAAGAATCATGGAAGAAGAGGTGAGACTGAAAGCGAAGAGGAGGCTCCCCAATGAGTGCAATCCAATCCCACGAGTTTGAAGTTTGTTTTCAGTGACAAGAGGTATCTTGACCATACTTGCAATGAAAACTGAGCACGAAAGTCATAAAATTCCATATGAACCTTTAAGGAAAAAGTGACAGTGGGGCAAAACCAAGCTCTCGAGTGGTCTAGTGATGATTGTCTTCAATGTTATAGTCCAAATTTGAAGTGTGAGGACATTCCTTAGTGAAATTTCAAATATGTGCTAAAAATTGTAGGTTTATGCTAGGTCAAGTCTCAAGAAGATGCGCTAGAAAAGGAGCCCAATAATATTTAATGAGATTCGAAGCCTGCATGTGGAACAAATACCTCCAACATTTGGCGTCGATATAATTATGAACTACTTGAACCAAAATATGAATTTCCATACTCAACATTAGCTCAAATTGATGCTTCACATGGGAGAAGCTCTGGTGTATAGTCTAGAGAGGAAGATGGTAATCAAGGAAGATTATACTAATGCATGGAGTGCAAAGGAGTTTAATTCCCATGGTAAATGTTTGTAAGTGGCATCACCTCAAATTCATTCAAACCATTAACAATCATTACAAGGGTGTTCTGCCACGTCCCCTACTCTTTTGGCCAGGTGGGAAGGTGGTAGCCCAACACCCCCTTTTGCTCGAAAAGCACCCCATCCAAGAGAATATATTTATGTTTGTTACACAAAAAAAGTGTATATTAATATACGTCAACACTCACTATTTTTACAACATACAAAATAAGAATAAGAATAAGACTAATAATTATATTAAAAAATAAAAATTGCAAACCAAACTTAATCTAACTCTCTTATAGAACATCTCCTTTTATATATGAGCCCACTCAAAGAAAGAGAAAATGTTTGAGTATAGATCCACCTAAGAATTGATGAATTTTAAGTGATTACAACTATTTTACAGCCTTATAAAATAAAAAAAATGTCATGCTAATTCCCAATAAATTTTGGAATTTATTTTTTTGTCAAATTTGTAATAAACTATTATGAGCTATAACAATTTGCCCAAAATATGCTCATAATAGTTATTAATGGTATTTGGACCCCTAGATCCATGGCATATATATGTGAGATCTTTAATTTGAAATAAATATTTATATGCACACTCGAGCATCTAAAATTGTGCCTCCCAATAATTAAGCCCATAAATATATGTTTTATTAACTTTCCCAAGTGGCTCAACGATTGATGGTGGTTAATTTTCTCAACCATAGCATACTAAATATGCCACAGATATATCGACAAATGCTTTGCACTATTAATTTGAACTTTCTATAACTTGCAGCTTGTGGACCCTTAACATAAATTTTTAAATGAATATTCTATCGCAACTTGTCCACAAATAAACCATTATTCATAAATGTGAAATAAGAATTTACTCTAATGTTCATCATATTTTTAGATGAAATACTAAACAATGTGATGTAAAACTACTTATACCAAATAATGGTTTTAAGTGTCAAGAAATATAAGTATGGGGTTATAAATAAGTAGAAAGAGATGTAAAGGATGATAAAAATATGACAACTCTGAGATTGATTATCTCCCTCCAACTGAAGTTGTTGCATGTCCTCATGCAACCTTGTATCTATGTATCTCTCCTTCAAGTTGTAAAAATCCGTATTGAATAATCCTTCAAAGTTTTCAATGCATATTAATCTAGTTTACTGTTAATAGATTTCATTTTGTTTTATTCCAAAAAACATTTTTTAATGAAATATACCAATATTTTCCCCAAAAATATCATGAAGTCATACGAAATAATGGCTGACTCATTTTTTTAACTATTCAATTCACCCTAGTGGACAATTTTGAACACATATCATCATTATGTTAGCTATGCATGAATAACAAATTCATTATAATAAAATTAATTGATCCATCTAATAGTATCTTATCCATGGACATGTTGGGCGTTCTCATATTTCATGTCTATGATCTGTAACAACTTACAACTTCCAAATATCACTTACAACAACTCTATAACAACCCAATAGATCTACAACAAATATATAGTATGGTTTTGCAACAACTCGTAACATAGAATCTACATCTTAAATAGTCTCCAAAATATGCTATGTTACTTTATTTCTTGCTACCGATTATTGTGTGACAGTGGCACAACTTATTTTCTAGATAATGGTTCTTCTGCAATAGCAACATGGCTCTTTTTTTCTTTTTACTTTTTTCATGTTTCTTTTTTAGTATCATTAGTATTTATTTTCCATAGTAGCTTCTATAGCATCAGTAAATCTAATAATCTTTCTTAGATATCCATGGAGTGTGGTACAGAGTTTGCTAGAAGGGATGTGAATTGTGGACAAAAAAATGGTGTGGTGAAAGTTCTGAATTAAAAAGTGGTGATAATGGATGGTCATTCGTGATAGGTATAGCCTTCATCAATGTTCCCATCTCTCCCACAACTAAAGAATTTTTCCATCCTTGGAAAAATAACAATTGATAAGGAAGCAGGGGAAAAATAGAGTAGGGTCACGTATCTTTCCAAATACAAACCTATAATTTTCAGTAAATGTTAAGAACAATGAGAAAAAGAAATGCATATGCACCTACCTAAGAAGTTCATACCATTTTCAACAAGTGTATGATGTCCATAAGCTCAGATGGGGAAATTTCCTGTACCAAATGCCTTGATGTTTGTGGCAAGATGAGAATTTGCAGCATTAGAAATATCCAAAACATTGCGGCAAAAAAAAATTGTCACATGGCAACACAAAAATTGTAGAATGGCAACAAAGAGATTCATAGAAAAGTAACAAAAATATTTGTAGCCTTGCGGCAAAAAATATATGTAGCTTGCAGCAAAAAGTCCTACAACGTCGAGTATTATATCCTTATTGTATATTTGTAGCCAAGGTACATATTTCTTGAACCTTTGTTGTAGGGTTCCTGTAGATTCCATGCAATACCATTGCAGGCTTCATGTAGATTTCCTACAGTGAACCTATAACATATATAATTTGCAACATGTTTGTTTAAAATATATCCGACACAAAGTGGCAACAGTGAGCTCTTGGAAATATTTATTCAATAAGTAAAACTTGAAAAAAGATTTATTCGGTATTTTATTATATCTCTCTATTTTTATCCTTACAAACTTTGTCCACCAGCAATCTAGTTTTTGAACAAGGTTTGTCTAATTATACCCAGAGGGTTTTCACAATCAGAATTTATATTCCTAAAAAATGCCTACCAAAGCTTGGTTTCAAACATTTGATGCCCTGATGGTGCCTGAAATATAATTTCACTAACAAATTCCTATTCTTCTTTATATATATATATATATATATATATATATATATATATATATATATATATATATATATATATATATATATATATATATATATATATATATATATATATATATATATATAAAGCTAAGTACCTCAGCAACACAAGCGAACTGAGTTACATTATTGAGTGGATTAGGAATGGGTAGAGCATATAATTATGGAGACCTTTATGGAAGATGAAGAAAACAATATGCATTTTCTTTTACAAATATTTGAGCTAAAGAGTAAAAACACACTGACATACAAAGGTTATGTATATTCTTCTTGAAGACTCTATGTAGTAATAATACTTGTTTATTAATAAGAATGATTAATAGTGTTAATGAATAATGGTGATGGATTGGACATTAATGCCTTAGTAGCACTACCTCTTGACTTCTATTTGTACTTTCTTAACAACTTGTCTTCACTCCTATAACACTTTTGTTCACTTTTGTAGCATTAACATTCACTTGATTTTCAAATCAACTCTTCAATATCCTTCCATTCTTATCCTCACGCACCTTTATGAAAAGTATTGGTGCTTTTGGTCAACAATTTAACTTTTTCATAGCAAATGGTTATGCAAGTTTCCTATAGATTTCTTGTAACCAACAAATAATTGGGCTACAAGATTCCTATAACTTTTCCATAGTCAACCAAGAGCGCGATGATACAAAATTCCTATAACTTTTCCTACAACATATAATCACGATATACTTGAAGTTACCTCTATTTGACTCTTTCTCATGTAGAATTCCCATTAATAAATGCTTCTTCCTCTTATCAAGTTTCCTGCAAAGAGATTAGTATTGTGGGTGGTTCTTATTGCACCACAAATATGACTTAGTTTAAATGCACTAAAATATCCATACCATGTGCCATGCTAAAATGACAATAGAAGTAGAAGAGTACTATTTTAAACTCTACTAATTTTAACCAATAAACAAATATATTTTATTTTCAGAGAGTAAGAGAGTTGTAATGAATTTCACAATGCAACACTTTTGTGTTTAATGCATTTTACAATTTCTTATTCATTTTATTTGAGTAGTTTTATATTTTCGCCTATGCATGTAAAAAATATGGACTTCAAACTAATACAATAATGAAAATGCACCTATATTAACTCCTCAACGATGATGTAAAAAATGACAGACCTTTCAATTTTCTTCCTAATTACTTTAAAAGGTAATCAAAAGGTTTTCACATTTAATTGTCAATCTTAAATTTGTATAGAACTTGTAAGCTATCGTGCATTGTATATGTTGATTGCACTTTATACTTCCACTGGTCTGCTTTGTACCTATAATTTCAATAGTTATTTTTACAAGAAAAAAATATTCACTGGTTTTGGGAAGGTTCTACAAACTTTGAAAAGGAAACAACAGTCACACTTGCTTAAAGAAAATCAATTAACTATTTTGCAAAAATGAAATCACACTTAATGAAAGAAAACCAACAAAATACTATATTGGAAAAGAAATGCATACTTGCGAAACCGGAATCACACTTGCTAAAATGAAACCACATTTGTTGAAAGAAAAGGAAAAAATTAAACCTGTCATTCTCAATGTGATTACTATGTATATCTTAAAGCTGTAAACATAATTATTGAATTAGATGTAATCTTTTGAAATATCTTATTAAAATGAATATAGTAAACACAATTTGCAAATTTGATTTATATGTGAAATACAATTCTACTAAAATAATAAATTTAAATATAAAGAATTCCAATTTTACAAAAATATACGATTTATCAAGCAACTACAATCTATAGAAATAAAAATAAGAGGAATCTTAAATATAACATTACATAAATATAATTTGATAAATAAATGCAACATGCATAAATGATAAATTATATAAATAAATTAAATTACACAACAACAACAACAACAACAACACAAAACAAAACTAACTACATAACACTATATTCTATAAGTGTGATTCTTGCCTCCATAGAACGAATGTTGGTATTAATCTATATCCACACCACTACTACAACATACAAAATAAAAATAAAAAGAATCGGACTAATAAGTATATTAAAAAATTATTATTATAATCCCAAGTTTAATATTTTTCTTTTCTCGAGCATCCTTTTTTATACATGAGCTTGCTTAAGGAAAAAATAATAAATGTTTAAATAGATTTGAATCTGAAGCAATTACAACCATTTTACATCTTTATGAAATATAGAAAATTATTTTTAATATTTGTGTTAGTTTTCAACGTATTTTGGAATTTTTTTATTGACAAATTCGTAATAAGCTATGTTGACCATAACAATTTATCCAAAACATCTTCAAAATAATTATTAATAATGTTGGGATCCACATATATATGTATGGGATATCTCTAATTTTCTAAGAAAAATGTATACACGAACAGATTAAAATATGGCTCCCAATGATTAAGAAAAGAAAGAAAAGCATAGATCAGTCTGGAACGACCTAGAGTGCGACACTTGTTGGGATTCGAAGGATTCATGAAACTATGACTTATTATTCGGACAAACCAACAAGAGGACACTATGATATCCCTAACCTCTATCTTTCTACAGAACTTTCTTCTTATTATGATGAATTGTGCATGGGGGGAAACGGTTAGGGCTTACTATTATAGAGAACTTCTCTTCCCGTTCTACATGCTTGTGGGGTGAAAGATAGGACCGAACCCTGAGGTAGTGGCTTATCTGAGGTTTGTAATTATACCAACTAACTACATGTAAGGGAAACAGTAAGGGAGGAAGAAGAACAACAACACTAGCACTTGGTAACACCTACACTATTGAGTTGTGCGCTCATTCAAGGTTCTTTTATGATAGAGGTAATTGTGGATGTTTGCATGTGGAAGCACCTTCTCAATGAATGGATTATTCCGTATCAACGGCCTGGCCAAATGAACAAACTAAATGATGTCAAAAACCGATTCATCTTGTTTCCTTAATCCAAGTTTTGAGCAAGAGATGGCATCAAACCAAGCCACAACACCTGCCATGAAGAGATTAAATGGCAACCACTACTTACTTTTCATAGCACCCCACACATAGGCAATGATTGAGTGGGAACCAAGTGGGGAAACAATTGACCTAGGCCCCAACTCTTTCTATTGAAAACCTGGGAGAGCTAGAGTGGCTATACATAATTTTTGTTTCATATCTCACATTATATGTACATATGTTATGTACACGATACAATTTTGTTGCGATACACCCCATTTGTAAACCCCCCACTACTTCTTTGATAATAAGCTTTAGGTTGCTAATGAGATTGTTTACCAAAATTGCTTACCAAATTCTACTCGTTTGGGCGCAAGGCGATGAGAAAAGCATCTAGGGAAGGTAGGTTTTTAGAGGGGAGCTAGGTAATGACTATCGAACCAACTCAGCTCTTATCCTCCCCCTTATGATTGAGCAATAAATTCCTTATCTCACTTTACCAACACAGACTAACTAACTCACATACACATCTTGGTTATGACAACTTCCCCACGCCCACATAGGTTCTAGTAGACTATCGTCCATCTAGGTCCACACCTCTAACCTTGACTACATATGTTCGGTGGTTTCTTAGTAGGTGGTTTGTGCCCGGTTTGGTCTCAATTACCTTCCCTTCCCGGTACATACATTCCTCAAGTAGTGAGTGTGTGATGACGACTAGAAAACCTGTCAAAAACCATAAAATATACATTTTAAACTCTTCTTCAAGTGAATACATGATTGGTAGTGATCAATTTCTTCAACTTTAGCATGCTAAATATGCAACACACCCTCTGCAAATGATTTGCACTATTAATTTTCATTTTCTCCAACTTGTTTAATATTCTAATATTAAACAACTTTAATTAATATTCTATCACAACTTGTTTAAAAATATATTATTATTCATAAGTAAATACAAAATATGCATTTATTCTAATGGTAAGCATAGTTTTAGATGAAATACTAAAGAAATGCAGCGGAAAACACCATATACCAAAATTATAGTTTTGAACATAAGGATAAATATGGAGTTATGGAGACGTAAAAAGATATATAAAAAATGATGAAAACGTGACAATTCTAAAACCCATCATCTAGAAATTGGTCCAACTTCCTATAAACAAGATGTTTTTGAAACCATATATTTTTTACAACATATCAAAACCTATGTTGGATCAAGCCCTAGACAACATCAAGCTCTTACCAATTGCACACTCATATTGTTTGAAGGGGATTTGCGTTGATAACAAAATTAATCATATATGTGATTGCTTGAAAACACTTTCATGAAGTAAATAAACAAATGTTGCCTCTTAATGGAAGCACATCAACTTTCATCCTTAATAATGGAGCTCAAGATGTAAAATTGAAAATGGATAAACAAAACAAAAAAATGTACTTGCTTGTTCTTTCTCCCCCATCCATCATATCCTCCTCTTATAGAGGGTTAAGTGGGTAGGTGAAAACATCACCCATGCCCCTTAATTTTCCTTTAGAAATTGCTATTATGTAGTATTTAATTCTAAAATTTGCATATAAAAAAAAAATTAGAAGGCTAACTATGGTCAAAGGTTCTAAGGTCCTTGGCCACCTATAGGGTCACTCACTAATGCACATTTTTAGATGTTTTATCTTTCTATAAAATGAAAAATTTACCTTCATTTAACTACAAATCACTAATAATTTGAAATGAATATTTGCACACTACTTTCAAAGAAGAGAAATTATGTGTGTGTGAGAGAGAGAGAGACAGACCAGAAGCTCATAATTATCTCCATTTGTTAATTGTCAATGTCACTAGTTTCTCTTATATACTTGACCAAAATAATCCATAATTAATTTAACAAAAAAAAACTATCCTATATTTGTCCTAATCAATGATAATTATTGTCTCTTCATTAATTACATACCACACTATTTTGATAGGTAATGCTCATTCAAATATTGAACAATATCATTTGGATGAGTGATATGTGCTCACTTTGGGGCACCACCCTCAAAGGGAGCAAATTTGGATGTTATGATAGCATGACCGCACCCAATCCTTTTCTTTTGTTTGTAAAGAGGTGGGCTTGGATATGTTAATTTTTGCAACTGCGGTCAAATTCAACCTTGGAAAACTCAGATGACCAAGATGATGATTCCATTAGATTCCTCTTTTCGAGAGGACCAAAATCGACCTAAAGATCACCCAATTTGGTCAAGCGAAAGTTGAGTTTTCAACTATTTTATCTATACATGTATTATGGAATGGGTTGGCCTTAACTACATGTGTGACTGCTTAGGTCGGCCTCAACCCCAAGTGGACCCTCATGAAAGCCTATAAATAGAAGAGACCTCAAGCTTCTTTGGACACACTGAACAAGCCATCTTCTCTTTTTTATTGTCTTGGTTCGCATAGGTCTATCAAAGGAAATTTCACACAAGGGTCTGAAATCTTAGGGTTGAAGATCGTATTGATCTAGGGTTTTCTAGATCTTGGACACTGGCGCAGAACTGGACATTTTAGTCCCTGGATGTTGGCATAGTGTGTTATGGGAGCATCCAAGGAGCCTTAGACGTTGGCACAATGGGTTATGAGAGCATCCAAGGCTTCAAAGATAGATCAGGTTGTATTAGTCCCCAGACGCTCGCATAGAGTGGTCCTGAGAGCGTCGTGCTTCCATAGACGCTCGCACAACAACTTTATGAGAGCGTCCAGGGCTTGAAGCTGGTCTGGGTATGTTTGACCCTGGACGCACTCATCTAGTTCACCTAGAAGAGTCCATATTTGTTCCTGATGCAGTCATCCAATTATGCAGAGAGGGTCCAGATCTGCTATAGACAGTCACATAGCTCCTCCTCCCTGCGTTTGGGACTCATAGATGAGATTTCAGTACTCTGAAGATTCCGCTAAGTGATAATGGTGTTCAGCAGTGTTCAGATCAGTGACAACATTATCCAACAGTTGACTTCAATTTGTGACAGCACATTACAACCATCAGAATGAGGGTTTTGATTATAAGCATGGTTAGATCTATTTCATGGATATCATAGTTGTTTAGTTGCATAGATAATGTGATGGATCATTATACTCTCTTTTGCTAAATCATTTGATGACGATCTAAGAAGAAGAAGATTTGCAAGGGTTTTCCCCATAGTGGGTTTTTCCCTGGTCTTGGACCAATCCTAGTGTCTCTATGTGTGTGCATGTTTTTCTTCTATTGTTCCTTTATGTTCCGTTGCATTGATGATGATGATGATGATGATGATGATGTTCTTTCTATATAATTGCATACGCTGATGAATAATGGTGTAGATCCAAATAATGATATGAGGCAACTTAATGTAGTAATGAAGAAATGCAATTATCAAAGCAAAGAACAATGTAGCCCTATGAAAAATTAACATGGTATCAGAGCTGGGCTGAAGAAAATCCATGGAGATCACCTTGAGGATGACACATTTGATGGATGCAAGAAGAGGATGGTGGAGACCTAAAATAATTCTAGGGTTTTGATGAAAACCCTTAGCAACTTGATTATTAGGGTTTGATGGATTCTATGAGGTTAGGGTTGGAAAGAAAACCCTAGTTTATGGAAATGAGATACGAAACCTAGTTGGTCAATGTGAAGCTGCTTAAGCACTTGACAAAGATTTAACAAAGCCCTAGATGGGATAATCCCTAGCAGACCTGGTTGGATAATTGAAGGCAACATTGGTATATGGACCATGGAAATCGATGGCTCTTGAAGATTGGTTCAATAGGGAGAGGGTCACCTCTCTTTAAATATAAGTATTTCTAAACTTATGATGCCTCTTACCTTTGTTTGGACCTATGGATCTGATGATTATGTTTATTTCTTATACTTCTTGCATATGTATTTGAGTATATGGATGTTTCTAACCTCCTTGATGAGATGTGATAAGTGGATCCCTCTTGAGGATCATTTGAGATGCAGGAAGGATGGCTAGAGCTGGAAAGGGTAAAGAGGTACTTGATGAAAAAGGTGACAAGCACTACAAGTTTCCTATGAAAAGGTGCGCAGATGTTTGAATACCATAAGGTATGCATGGTATGTTATATTCTAAGTTGCACGAAGCGTTGAAACGTTTCGTAGTTTCCGAAACGGGTACTTTTAGAAACATCACCTCCCAAAAATGGAAACATCGACCAAAACGTCAGTTGAAACGTTATATATGTTTGTATATATATAAATAAATTTATAAATAAGTGAATAACACATTATCTTGCAAGAAAAAAGGGAATATGACCCATAGATGACAATTTAGAAGGAAAACCAAGCCTATATTAACTCTCATATATGATTACATGATGGTCAAGTTTCGGTCAAGTTTCGGAGTTTCAGGTATGGGTACGTCCTGAAACGTAGGGTTCCTAAACGTTTTGTGCAACATAGCTTGTATTTTAGTTGTATCATTAGATGGCTCAGTAAGCCCTAAGGTATGATGAAAATGCCTCTTTCTTTGATGGCTCAAACATGCATATGAAAGCGACTTGGATCTATGTTTCCTATGATGAAATGATGCACCTGGTGTTGAACATTTTGATCTTCTTGTATTCTATGAGGATATCTAATGTTGATACATTGATACACTTGATGATTGCCTAATATCCATCCGTTGGGCATCTTTATCCTATAAGGCTAGCACCTTGACTCTAGTAGATGATACTCTTGATACTTGTCATGCTTAGGTCATGTTGGATTTCACATAGAAGGATAGCTCATTGACTCCTATAAACGAGTTTGTTGATAATGCTTGGGATAAGCATGATGAAAGCATATGGAAAGAGAGATTGACACTCTTGCTATTTTGATAAAGTTTTATTGAATGACCTTACTTGATCTTATTGATCATGATAAGCATGGTAACCTTGATGTTAGAGGTATAACTATGAGATTGATATTCTAGATCTCTTACTTCTTGTGGTCATGTCTTGATGGCATATGGTAAAAATGGATGCCCTAACTTGATGAAGTGACTTGATAGAAAGTGTTATTGTGTTCATAATCTTTGAGATATGATGTTGCATCTATCTGCTGCTTTGAGTCTAACCTTTGATGAAAGATTGATGTCATGATGCTAATAGCCATGATAGATATATGTTTATGATCTAACAAATTTATTGTTACATGACTCTAGCAGAGACAGGTTGATGACATGAATGAAGATGAATGAAGTAGATCTCAGTCAAAGGGAGAATCTCTTCCCATACCACTATTTGCATTATGTATTGTTGAAATATGATTTATGTGCATTTGAAATTATTGATCTGCAGCAGAGTCTCAAATCTGAAGCCCGTACAAAATTAGGGGTTTTTCTCCGAACGCAGTCACATATCCCGGAGATTTCATCCCTAGACGTTGGCATGCTAAGGCCCAGATAGCATCCAAGTAGCTAAATACGCTCCCATGATAACCTGAAGGGAGCATCCAGGGGTTTGGCTACAGTTGACCATCATCTGAAGCTTTCTGAAGCTGTCTAAACTCTAAACCAAGGTGTCTCTGACATATTCTGCCACTGTAAACTGATTTCTGAAGTTGTTGGGTTAAATTGATGATCACATAAAAATGAAGTACTATGCATGAAATCGGATTTGTCACATGGAAGATGTCAGTTCCACATATATGTTGTAGATAACAAGATCTGCAAGTAGGAAAAGCTTGAATGTTTTCCATAACATGAACATGCAGACTGAACTTGTGTTTGCAGGTGACAGGGACATACATACAGATATGTCACTATATTTGTGCTACAAGAAGTTGGCATGATTTGGCTGATTGATATAGATAAACAACGTTTTGTCATGATGCTTGACAATAACTTTGAATTGATGATTGAGATATGCTTTGACTATAGATCTCTCTACGATAGCAAATTTGGACTTGACCTGATATCCAATGATCTGATTTGACGATTGTTGATTTGCACTGATGTATATGCTATGTGGGCATAATGACTTATGTGGGTATTTGGAAATTGGCCTCCTTGGTTGAGGTAATTCAACATGAAAATGGACCCTGCATGACTCATCCTTGGTGTATGCATTTGCACTTAGTGACAAAAATGACTTATATTATGATTATGAGAATGGCTTGATCAAGTTCGGATTGATAATGCATGGTTGATGACAATTTGTTGGCGTAATAATAAATGAAGTCACAACTTGATATGAGCTCCACCTGTCTCTTGGTTGAAAGAATTGATATTGTGATATTGATGACTTTTACATTGGTTGCGATCTAACTTCTAAACTTTGATGAGCTGACTTTGTTGATGTGATGGTACAACATTAATGTATGTAAGGTTGATTACGCTGACTTAGTAAGGCATTATGCTTGCAAATAACATTGCATGAAGCAAGCTTCCTGATCTAGATATGTCTATAGTTGACAGTTATCTGATGAAGTCAGGATGATGAGTTCCAAGGTATGGATTTTGATAATGGTTTTGGTTTTACATACTGATGGTTTACTCTTGACAAGTGATGAGCCGTTGATGATCTAAGTAAGAGGGAGATTTCTTTTGAAGCTCAAAATGATGTATTATGGCATGATGAATCGATTTTTGGAATTTGGAAAATAAATCCTATATTGCAAAGCTATTGAAAATGTTTTTGAATAATGAAAATCCAAATCCTTGGATACTCTGATTTGAAGTTCAAAGATGTTGAACTTGACATAGCATCCATCAATTGATTGAAGTATTGATGTTTTGTTTCTAAACATGCATTTGTATATGTATGATGTGCATAGAACTTGAATAAATTCGTGATTGAGTTTCTTCATTCACATAAAGTTGCCATCAAGCATCCTTTGAAATATCTGCATGAGATATTCTATTTTTGAGGCTGAGATATTCCTCCTATGACATGTGACTGCATGGAAGTATTGCTATTGATAGAGGCTATTGTTAAACATATTTGGATGCTACTTTAGTATAATATCTGCCATTATATCTTGGATGAGAGGTCCATAGCATGGCCGAGGTTGAACATGATGTTGCTAACATGGCTAGTTGTGAGGCAAGATGAAGAAGATCCTTAGAGAGATGTCTACGCGTGATCTGAAAATGACATGGATACATTGTGATCTGATTGGCAGAAAGTCCCATATTTATAGTTGGGACCAAGATACTCTCATACATTGAGACAATGTAGTTGTTCGAAACAAGCTCAGGCTTATGGTTGGCACCTCCTTGAGAGGGAGAATGATTATGGTATCCTTTTGTGATTTATATGATTAAATATGATCTGACATGATATTTGATTTGATGTTATGTATGAACAGGAAACCACTGCTATTGAGACAAGTAGATACCAGATTTGAGTATGATGAGGGTAATGCTAATCAAGGACATTGAGCCAACTCTTTCTCCTTGTCTGAGCTCCCAGGGTGAGGAATTGAGATGGAGGGCTCCTGGGGTTGAGGGAACTCTGGACAATAGGGTGTTACCCCTATCTGTTACCCATAGGGTTGGAGAATGTTGCTCCCCTATCTCCAAAGGTTCAAAGAATGTTGCTCCCCTGTTTGGTCTTTGCATAGTATACCCCAGTTGGCATCATACTCACAAGCAGGCCGGCTTGTCGGGAATACGCTCCTCATTTGGCCAACGAGTTGAGAGTGTAATTGGGGTGTACAACCCAAGTCGATTATGATGGAGGTGTTCTATCACATGAATATTTAGGGTCATTGATGGGAAGATCAGTAGGCAATAGGATGGGTTGAGATATCCCTATTCGATTCCAGGTTGAGTTTGAGCTCCCTAATGAGATCCCAAGGTCGAGATGTGCTCCCTTGTGTGTTTTGATATCCTATTGCTTGATATGTGGTTGTAGATGTATAGCTTCTTGAAAGATCTAGGGCATAAAGAGTGAAGGGAACTCTATTTGAATGGTTCATGAGGCACAATACTTGCTAAGGTTTTGCAAATGGGGTAGCAAGCTAAGTGGGATTGATTGTGGGGGAAAATCCACAGTTAAGCATGCTTGAGCCAGAGGCGATCTGGGATGGATGACCTCCCGGAAAGTCCTGGTTACCGGGTGCAAGCCCCGGAAGTGACGATTTCGCTATGTGATTCATTTCATTAGTTTCAATTCCACTTCTCCACCCCTGTGAGCATCACCCGATGCAATGAGTGCTAAGTGGACTATTCAAGAATCATGATAAATTAGTTACTTGTGACTACATCTCATGGAAATGGTCATACATGAATGACTTACTTAACGCAATTGAATCCCAAAAATGATATCTAATATAATGCACTGCGAAAACCCCTTAATACTTAAATTCAAAAGAGTGAAGGGAACTCTACTTGAATGGTTAATGAGGCACAATACTTGCTAAGGTTTTACAAATGGGGTAGCAAGCTAAGTGGGCTTGATTGTGGGGAAAACTCCACAGTGAAGTTTGCTTGAACCAGAGGCGATCTGGGATGGGTGACCTCCCAGGAAGTCCTGGTTACTGGGTGCAAACCTCGGAAGTGATGATTGACATTATGTGATTCATTTCACTAGTTTCAAACCCACTTCTTCACCCCTGTGAGCATCACCCGATGCAATGAATTCTAAGTGGACTATTCAAGAATCATGATAAATTAGTCAGTTATGACTACCTCTCATGGAAATGGTCATACATGAATGACTTACTTATTAACGCAGTTGAATCCCAAAAAATGATATCTGATTCTTCTTATACTGATAAGAATTTGTAAAATTCCTTTGCAATTTTCTTTAGCTTGATCTTCTTATTATTATTAGTGTGTGTGATTACTTCATCAAACTTCTATAAAAAACAAAGAGACAAGAACATAAGATATTGGCATCCTGTCAGGACCAAAACCTCTCCCTCTTGGAGAGGAAAACCCGCACAAAAATTCTTCTTATAGAGATCTTCAATTGACGAATACCAAGACCATGACCCTTGACACATTCTGCCTCTCCAAGACCAAGACATCAATCCACTTCTCTGTCACTACTGGGATCATCCTCATTGCTGCACCATTGAAGCCATCACTATTGCATCACTGAGATCATCATATCCTATCTCATCGATGCCATCAATGTGATTCTTACAACACTGCTGCACCTTCATCCAAATCGTTATTGTTGCTTCGCATAACACTTTTTGCCTTAAGATCTATATATACATCTCTGAGAGCTATACCGAGATCTTCATATGATCTTGAACCCAATGTGATTATGACCAAGATCATCATGCATAATATATATACTAAAACAGAGTGTCACTATGAGAACTTCACATACGCTTAGATTGTGATTGCATCTATATGTTGAGACAGAGTGAGTCATTGTACCCGTATATGATTGAGATCTTATTCATCATAGGCATGTTGCATCTATTTGGAATGTCGAGACTAACAAGGAGTGTATCTCTCTATAAGTGACTGAGTCTTAGGGTGAATGACGAGATTGTCATCACAGGAATTATGTTTATGTCGAGAATGTATCTAGTCCAGAACTCATACTAATGTTGCGTCCTCATTTGAAGTCCTTTCTGCTTCATGCATCCGAGATCTAGCTTGATTGCACCTTCAATTCATAGGAATGCCTAGAATGGGATTAACCCGGGTTCCTCTGCTCCTTATACCCATCCGAGGCAGTTGTTAAACCCTAGATCTATCCCTCCTTTGATGCGGATCTTTGTGCCCATAATCACCCGAAATTTCAGAGATAGCTTGCGAGATTTTCTTGTGTATTTTGTGTTGACCCTAGACGGGTATTTGTAGTGGTTTGTGCCACATATTTGAGCTGATGTGAGTTCATGAACCAACATGTCATTTTAACCAAGCCGACATGACTGCCATTTATATATTTAATTCGATATTGAAGCTGACTTGATGAGTTTTGAATCGATTTTCTTGCAGACTTCTTGAGCATGCCAATGGAGGATTATTCTTTGTCTTGGAGGGCTACTTTTACTTAAATACATTTTACATAGGCCCTTAAACACATGACATGACTCTTTGACATAATAATAAAAATCCTAAAGACGTCAAGAAGAAATATTTTGACCTATGACACTTCTTGCTCATGAAACCCATGTAGCAAGATATACAAAAATAATTTATTACATCATTTACAAAGATCATGTCATTATGAAGACCGAGCCTAGTTACACTTTCTTCAACATAGCTCCCCCCATGAGATTTTGGGTCGAGATGTGCTCCCCGATGTGGTTCCAGGTTGAGATGTTCTCTTTGATGATATACTCTCTGAAGACGGTTGATGATGATATTTCAGGTAGCATCCTACTAGCAGAGATTCCAGGTAGTGGCCTGACGGATAAAGGGTGGTAGTTTAAGCTCCCCTCTGGTAACAAATTCTTCTTCTAGATTCAAGAATGTTCAGCATTCGAGTAGGAACAATCAAGATATAAGCAGGAATAAGCAAAGGATAGATCAAGATGTACAATGATGATTTGTGATTCTGAGACCCTTGAGATGAACATGGCATGATGACTATATGACAGAGATGATCCATGATGATACGTGATGACTCTTGAAGATTCCATAATGGCATATTGGTCGATGGACAAATATTGGTAGCTGGAATTCTCCCTAGTTGAGAGGAAGTGTTAATTTTTTCAATTTCCGTCAAATTCCACCTTGGACAGCTCAGATGGCCGAGATGATGATTGCATTAGATTCCTATTTTCGAGAGGACCAAAATCGACCTAAGGATCACCCAATTTGGTCAAGTGGAAGTTGAGTTTTGAATTATTTTATTCATACATGTATTATGAAATGGGTCGGCCCTAACCACATGTGTAATTGCTTAGATCGACCTCAACCCCAAGTGGACCCTCAATAAAGCATATAAATAGAAGAGACCTCAAGCTCGTTTGGACACATTGAACAAGCCATCTTCTCCTCTTATTGTCTTGGTTCGCACAGGTTTGTCGAAGGAAAGTTCGCACAAAGGTTTGAAATCTCAAGGTCGAAGATCACACTGATCTAAGGTTTTCTATATCTCGAATGCTGGCACAGAACTGGACATTTTAGTCCTTAGACATTGGCACATGATGGAATAATGGATAATTTGTCAAATATTAAATAATTAAAGTTGTTGTTTTAGTGAGAGATTTATGGAGAAATTAGTGGAATGACAAGTGAGAGATTTATGGATGATTGTTGAGAGAATTACGGAGTGATGTGCGGAGTTATTGATTTAGAAATTTGTGGAGTCAACAAAATCTCAATACCTCTCCTCATGTATAAATATATGTCTATGTTAATGAAATAAGATTGAGTTGGTGTGTGAGAGTTGTGCATTATTGTTGAATGTTTTATGCTCTGTAATTTAGTTTTTTATTGTGTTGTTCCATCTTTCATTTGGTATCAGAGCCATTTCCCCCAAGAATTAGAGAGTTTGTGAGATCTATGAGAACCCTCTTGAAAAACAAAACTTGTGTGTTTTTTGTGTGTGTTTGGTGCATGCATGAAGAACCTGAATAAAGAAGTGTTGGACATGAAGCAGTGTTGGAGCATGCAGACTAACGTGAAAATTCTTTCCTGCATACCTATGCGATGAAGATACGTTTGTTGGTGTAATTTTTTTTGCTGGTGTGTTTTTCATTTTATATGTTTTTTGCCTCTGAGGTTGTTTTGAACCTGCATGCACTGATCTGGTAGCCTGTGATAGTTTGAAGCAATGTTGGAGCAAAGTTTTTTTGTGTAGAACAACAAAAGAGGAGTCACCAGCATGGAATAGGAACAAACCCTCTTGGAGAAGACCTGCGTGAAGCTACGTGGAGAAGTCTTCTGCGTGGATGAGAATCTAAGCGTGAAGAGACTCCAAGTTGTTTGCATTATTAAACCAGTCTGTTAGAGCTTGCAAGAGCTACTGCAATTTCATCCGGTCAAATGCTTGTTCGACAAATAGTCATTCAAACTAGGATCATTCGATTCTAGACATGCAATTTTAAACGTGGACGTGAAATTTTAAATAAGAGTGGAGTGAACTTTAATTTTTTAAAGTTTAACATTAAAGATTTTTTACTGGAGTGAATTTTCATGAGTTTTCTTTTTAATATTAAAACTTTTGTTTGGAGTGCACATTAATGTTTCTTGAAGTGTGCATGACACACTCCTTTAGTTTGTAAAAAGGGCTTTATAAATGTGTGAAATGGATTAAAATTTTCAATAAGGGAGATATAAGAAGAAAATATGTTTTATAATGTTTGAAAAGGAAGAATTAATATTTCTTCTCATGAAGGGGATAAGATGATTTGCAATAATGAAAGGAGATATAAGATGCAATTTTTGAAAAATTGAGCTTTTTAGCTCTCTTTATACTCTTCCAATTAATAAAAAAAGATATTTTTTGGTGGTGGTTGAGTCCCAATTTTTGGGACATTTGGTTCTTATCCCGGGTTGAAGTGGGACACACTGTGTTCTTTTGCATTTTCTCTCTATCACTCTCTCTTACTCTCATCATGGCAACAAGCAGTATTGTATTGCCTAAACTTGTTGGCACAAACTATTTTTATTGGAGCAAATGTATGCAACCTATATTCATCACTAAAGATTTATGGGAACTTGTAACTGATGGATACAATATGCCTTCTCCTGATGAATTTAAAGCATTAAGCAATGATAAAAAGAAATCTCTTAAGGAACTTATTAAGAAAGATAATGAAGCACTTTCACTTATAGGAAACGCTCTTGAAGAATCTATATTTCCAAGAATTAGTGGTGCAATATCATCTAAAGAAGCATGGGATATCTTAAAGAACACATTTGAAGGTGTTGTAGCTAAAATGCAAACATTAAGGAGGACATTTGAAAATGCCCATATGCAAAGTAATGAATCCATTCATGATTACATCACAAAAATGCAAGATCTTGTTAATCAAAAGAGGTCATCAGGTGAAGATGTTCTAGAAAGAAGGCTAATTAAGAAGATATTAAGAAGTGTTTTACCTAAATTTCAGATGGTCACTACCAGTATTATGGTCTCCAAAGATTTAAATACCATGAAAATTGATGAATTAAGTGGATTCTTGTTAACTGTTGAAGAGAATCAACCATCTAAGCAAGTGGAACATGCCTTTTCCGCAAAGCATAGAGGAAGAGGAAGGAGTAGGGGTCAATATCATAATCAGAATCAAAACAGAAATCAACAAAGTTCACAAGGAAATGCACCACCTTCAAGAGGTAGAGGCAAGAATCCCAGCCAGTTTAGAGGAAGAGGCAGAGATGGATCTAGCAGAAGAGGACAAGGAAGAGATGGAGGCAGAAATCGAGGAAGAGGTGGAGGACCATAGTGTTATTATTGCCAAAAATTTGGCCATCTTGAAAGAGATTGTTATGCAAAAATGCGAGATACGGAGAAAAAAGGTGCTAATACAGTTGTTGAAGAAACTAGGAATGAGAAGTTATTCATCTCAAGTTTGATTGCGCATAGTGAAGAAAGTGAAACATGGTATATTTATTTAGGATGTTCAACTCATATGACATCTCAAGAGGAGTTGTTTACCAAAATTAATGACAATTATTTTGGTAAAGTCATATTTGGTGATGATAATGTTTCTGAGGTGAAAGGGAAAGGCACAATTGCAATACCAGCATTACATGGAAAGAAGAAGTTAATTGAGGACACTTTGTTGACACTAGCATTGAAGAAGTACCTACTTTATGTAGGACAGATGATGGAGCAAAACTACAAGTTAGCGTTTGGTAATAAAGAATGCTTAATGATGGATAAGTTGAATAAAAATGTAGTTGTAGCAAGAGGTGAAATGACTGAAGATAGAATTTTCAAGCTCTCCTTTGATTCAAGTAATTCACAAAGTTTGAATACAACAGAAGATACAAATAGTAAGCTTTGGCATTATAGGATGGGACATCTAAATTTTCAGAGTTTGGTGTTGTTAAGAAAGCAGAACATGGTGAATGGTCTTCCTTATATCAAGTTGGATGATGATGTATGTGAAGGGTGTATTTTTGGGAAACAACACAGGGAAAGTTTCTTAGATAGAACATGGAAGGCTAGAGAACGTCTAGCATTGGTACATTCAAATTTATGTGGTCCAATGGAGATTGTGTCTTTTGGAAAGGCACGCTATTTTCTCACTTTCATTGATGACTATTCTAGAAAGACATGGGTGTATTTTCTAAAAGAGAAGTCTAAAGTATTTTCTCATTCTCTTGAGTTTAAGGCTTTAGTTGAAAAGCAAAGTGGTCTACAAATTTTCACCCTAAGAATAGATAATGGGGGAGAATACAAGTCAAATGAGTTTTTGAATTATTGTAGGAAGAATGGAATAAAGCGAGAGTTTACTAATTCATATTCTCCTCAACAAAATGGAGTTGTAGAGAGGAAGAATAGACCATAGTTGAAATGGCTAGAAGCATGTTAAAAACTAAGTCACTTGGAAATGAGTTTTGGGCTAAAGCAGTACACACAACAATATACACTCTTAACCGATGTCCTACAAAGGCAGTGTTGAATTTGACTCCAGAAGAAGCATGGTCAGGATACAAACCAAGTGTTGCACATATGAAAGTTTTTGGTTGTACTACATATGCACATGTTCCTAAGGAAAAGAGGAAGAAATTAGATGATAAGAGTGTGAAGTGTATCTTTATTGGATACAATATTGAAACAAGAAGTTATAGGTTGTTTGATCCAAAGGCAAAGAAGGTGATAATAAGCAAAGATGTTGTATTTGATGAGAAGGGAGTCTATCATCCAAAACAGGTACAGTTTGAATTGAAGAACGATGCAGTGAATATTGGTGATGATTCAAATTCCAAGTTAGTAAAAGAAGATGAAGTTAAGAAGAAGCCTAAGTGGCTTGAAAGGGGTCATTTAGAAAGTAGTATGTTGGATAGAAATTTTGAAAGAAGGGTTACTAGATCTCAAAGTTATCTAGTGAATTATGCACTTATGGGACAGGTAATGAAAATGGATGAACCACATGATTATGCAGAAGCATCAAGAAAGAATGAATGGAATGAAGCTATGGAAGCATAAATGAATGCCTTGGTGAAAAATGATACATGGGAATTGGTCAAATTACCAAAGGGAAAAGATGTAATTGGCACTAAGTGGGTTTATAAAACCAAGTATAAAT
The DNA here is from genome assembly GCA_031772625.1 of Pinus tabuliformis. Taxonomy (NCBI): domain Eukaryota; kingdom Viridiplantae; phylum Streptophyta; class Pinopsida; order Pinales; family Pinaceae; genus Pinus; species Pinus tabuliformis. The sequence continues at coordinate 1,358,341,906 of CM062805.1, forward strand.
CAGATGGCACAATTGATAAGTATAAGGCTTGTTTAGTTGCAAAGGGCTATGCACAAAAAGAAGGAATTGATTATACTGAGATATTTGCCCCAATGGCAAAGTTGGATACAATCAGGATGGTCCTTGCATTAGTTGCACAATACAAGTGGCCAATTTTTCAAATGGATGTTCAATCAACCTTTCTAAATGGTTATGTGGATGAAGAAATTTATGTGGAGCAGCCTGAAGATTTTGAAGTGTCGGGAAAAGAAGATTATGTTTATAAGTTGAAGAAGGCCTTGTATGGTCTTAAGCAAGTGCCAAGGGCATGGTATTCAAGAATTGATAAGTATTTTCAGGACCATGGCTTAGTTAAAAGTTTATCTGAGCCCAATCTCTATATCTTTCAGTCAGGACATGATATTCTGATAGTTGTCTTATATGTTGATGATTTGATCTACACAGGGAATAATACAAAACGATTTCAAAGGTTTAAGTCACAGATGATTGCTGAGTTTGAGATGACAGATCTTGGTGAGTTACATTATCTCTTGGGTATTGAAGTTTGGGAGAAGGAAGATGGTATTTTCATGTCACAAGCCAAGTATACTTGTGACATTTTGAAGAAGTTCAGAATGTTGAGTTGCAAGCCTGCGACAACTCCTTTGGAAGTTGGGTTGAAGTTACACAAACATGATGACTCCAATTTAATTGATGTTACTTTGTATCATCAATTGGTTGGAAGTTTGATCTACTTAACTACAACTCGACCATATATTTCTTTTGCAGTCAGTATGGTATCAAGATTTATGGCAGAACCTAAGGAATTGCATTGGAAAGCAGCAAAGAGGATTTTAAGATATCTGTGTGGAACAATTGGTTATGGTTTGGTATACAGGTCTACAGAAGATTTCAGGTTGATTGGTTATGCAGATTCAGATTGGGTTGGATGTATGGATGACAGGAAATCAACTTCAGGGTATTCATTCAGTATGGGTTCAGCGGCAGTTGCTTGGAGTACTAATAAGCAATCAACAGTTTCTCTCTCGACAGTAGAAGCAGAGTATAAAGCGACAGTGACAGCAGCATGTGAAGCAATTTGGTTAAGAAGAATTCTAGAGGACCTACATGAACAACAAGAGCAACCCACTCAGTTGATGTGTGATAATCAAAGTGTTATTCAGATGACCAAGAATCCAATTTTCCATAAGAAGACCAAGCATATTGATATTCAGTATCATTTTGTTCAGGATCTGGTTCAGCAAGGAGTGATCGAGATTGAGTACTGCAGAACAGATAAACAGGTAGTTGATATATTCACCAAAGCACTGTCTAAGGAAAAGTTCCGCAAATTCAAAGATGATCTTGGAATATTTCCAAATGATCATTATGGGGGAGAAATGATGGAATAATGGATCATTTGTCAAATATTCAATAATTAAAATTGTTGTTTAGTGATAGATTTATGGAGAAATTAGTGGAATGACAGGTGAGAGATTTATGGATGATTGTTGGGAGAATTATGGAGTGATTTGTGGAGTTGACAAAATCTCAATACCTCTCCTCATGTATAAATATATGCCTATGTTAATAAAATAAGATTGAGTTGGTGTGTGAGAGCTGTGCATTATTGTTGAATGTTTTATGCTCTACAATTTAGTTTTTTATTGTGTTGTTCCATCTTTCAACACAGTGTGTTATGGGAGCATCCAGGGAGCCTTGGACGCAGTCACAGTGGGTTATGAGAGTGTCAACGACTTCAAAGATAGATCGAGTTGTATTAGTCCCTGGACGCTCACACGGAGTGGTCCTGAGAGTGTTCGGGTTGCCATAGATGCTCGCACAACAGCCGTATGAGAGTGTTTAGGGCTTGAAGCAGGTTTGGGTATGTTTGACCCCGGACGCCCTCATCTAATTCACCTGGGAGTGTCCAAATCTGTTCCGGACGCAGTTACCCACTTATCTAGAGAGCGTCCAGATATGCTATAGACGTTCGCACAACTCCTCCTCCCTGCATCCGGGACTCATAGATGAGATTTTAGTATTCTGAAGATTTCGCTTAGTGATAGCAGTGTTCAGATCTGTGACAACAATATCCAGCAGTTGACTTCAGTTTGTGAGCACATTACAACCATCAGAATGAGGGTTTTGATTATAAGCATGATTAGATCTATTTCATGGATAACATAGTTGTTTTGTTGCATAGATAATGCTATGGATCATTGTACTCTCTTTTGCTGAATCATTTTATGATGATCTAAGAAGAAGAAGATTTACAAGGGTTTTCCCCATAGTGGGTTTTTCCTCGTCTCGAACCAATCCTGGTGTCTCTATGTGTGTGCATGCTCTTCTTCTATTGGTCCTTTATGTTCTACTGCATTGATGATGATGATGTTGTTCTTTCTATATAATTGCATATGTTGATGAATAATGGTGTATATCTGACTAATGTTATGATGATATGGGGTGAACTTAATCTAGTAATGAAGAAATGCAATTATCAAAGCAAAGAACAATGTAGCCCCATGAAAAATTAACAGGATGAGTTCTTCCTCCATTTGCCTTATTTTATGGCTATGTGACCTTCAAATTTGAGCCTTCCATGATTGTCCAGACTCCTAGTAATGAGTATCAGTCGTTGGTCATAAACAAGTGTAGGTGTTTATGTGTTATTCCAACCACCTCATACATCTGTCTTCCCTCCAAAAATTCAAGCTACTCTCAAGAGATTTGTTTTGATAATACCCTTAGAACTCTTATAATAATTTTTGAGATATTTTTGTAGATATAATTGCATAAGGATATTGGTTTAACATTCTCAAAAAAGTCAAATTATACTCTCTAGGAATAAAAACTATAGCAGTTGTGTTATAGGGAGCAAGCATTTTGTCGTTGAATCTAGTGGCCTACACCACCCTTATTAGATCTTCTATGAATTCAAAACATCCTAAAAAGTATTCCTCATGGAGGCCATCTAACCCTAGGCTTTATTCCTTCCGGAGCTCTATAAAATTTACAGAGCAATTCATCTTTCCCTTCCCAATTATCTTCATGGTTGACAGAACTAGGTTAAGTTGGAAAATTTAATTACTTCAACAATAGTAGCCCGACAGTCCTTCCTAAGAGCATTTTCCACCAATGCATTCATGAACTTCGTGTTTATTTTGGCATTCAACATATATGGTTGATGTGCTTCTAGCTCTTTTAAGTCACTTTTCGAGTAAACAAAAATTATTCTCTACTTCCTTTTAAAAACATTTAATTTTTTAAGATAATTATTTAGAACTCTGCAAAGCATATTTCATTTATGCAACAAATGTATTTCCACAAGAGTCAACATATATTTCGACACGGGAAGGTCAACAAGAGAGCGTTGGAAAAGGCCAAAAGAAGTGTGGGAAGAAAGAGTATGTATTTTTTGTTATTTCGGAAAAGTGGAAATATAAAAGCATTGTATTTTAGAATGTGAGGCCTTCAAAGACAACAGAGAAAGTTATGCAGATATTCTAGAAGCTAGCTCATGGGATAATCTATTTAGCGAGGGGTTTGTCGAGAAGCTAAGAAAGTTTATTGTGAGGCTTCATGGGAAAAGGGTCGAGTACATCAACCAGATGAAGAAATAATCTGTCCCATAGGCTATATTTAGCCTCGTGGACATTAAAATAATTCTTCCTTTCTTTCTTTCCAGGATGGCCAATAGATAGAAATATTTACACCAACTTGACTATTTGGAAAGGTGTTAAGGCATCCATGAAAGAAAAAGAAAAAATCATGAATGTGCTAAGCATTAAAGGAAAACACTTGTATGGGCTAAGCATTGTTAAGAAAAAAAAAATTCCATTGCCCTTGATTAGAAATTATTTTTTGTTTCTTGTTCCTCTCATCTCCTTGGTTTCTTTTTAAGGTACATTCATATTTTTCAGATGCACTTCATTCTTACCATTTTACCTTCTCCCTTCTTCTGTGTCGAAATTTTTAAGTCTATCCGTTACAAATTTAATCTATATTCTTCTGGTATATTTCTTCTACTTGGTAATTCTGAACAAGTTATTTAAAACATATAAATAACGAAATAAACACAATGCAGTCTCAACATCTACAAATCAACAACTGAAAGAAAAAAGGCACACAAGTGACACTGTTATTTTTGGACAACTCGTCCCCGAAAAACCCCAATGCAGGAAAACAGGTCCAGCAATTCTGAGGGTTATATTATTATGCAGTATTTCCTTGAGTACAACTGGGTGCCAAACAGGCTCACTCGACACAGAAAAACAACCGGCAATAATACCTCTCTATTCGGAAATAGGTATTCAGAAAACCTGTCCCACGAAACCCTCTCCAGCAACTTTGAAGCACTGCGTCAGCGTTCTATTGCTCTACGTTAGCCTCAAAACCCTCTACGTTAGCCCTCTGAGGCACTGCCCAGCCTCTGGGACCGTCTACGTCACTCATGCTGCCCTCTGCATGGATGATGCAGGCCCTCTAGCCTCTACGTTGTCTCTGTTGGGCTCTGGGTGGCCTGCTCCGGCTTTTGCGTCTACCTCTCTACCTCTGCGCTAGTCTCTCGGCACTATCTCTGCCTCTCTGTCTAATACTTACTGTCCCTCACTGATGATCACTTATTCGACTTCACTTAAAAAACCCTATTCTAATAAATCGAATCACTGATCACTCTGGTGTGTTCCCAAACTAACCCTCAAGCCTCCTCTTATACTTTTCCTATTGGTCCTTCAACGACTGAGATTACATCTCTAATCAACGAATACGATTAGATTTGGCTTGATCCATATCTTTTGGTACCTTTTAGCCCAGTTTTATATTAATACCCATTAATATTTTATTTTTCCCAAGTTTAGACTTAGGAACTCCATTAAAATTATTAATTATTTTAATATCTCCCAAACTGGTTAGAATTTGCCCAAACCATTTCTTAGTTTTGGAGATCTCATGTGCTTTAGCCTCTCCACCAATTTTCAAGGCCAGAGCACATCCGATGCTACCCCAAATCAACACTCCGTCTTAGCGAGGATTTACTCTAGTAATACTCCACACTAAGCATCACTCTGATTATACGGCACTGGTACCTGTGCTAATGCTAGGCCTTCCCTGCCCAACATCCTCTACATTGTTGCATCATGTACTGCTGCTCATGGCCCTGCCACTACCACTGCTGCATCTGTACGATAGCTCCCTCTGCATCCATGTTGCTACTAGTCCGTTCTCCCAACACTGCATCTGCACTGCAACCCCCTCTCATCATGTTGCATCGTGCTACTGCACTGCAACTTAGTTACTGAGAAGTAAGTAACTAATCCACCCAACTACTAACATCCCTGTTAGGCTAGAAAACTACCAATGTTGGAGCTCTCTCTGTCGCTAACATGTGCTCCCTCTACTACCTTTGCGCTGCTATAACAAGTCCCTGCATCTCGCACCGCTGCAAACCTCTATGTGCCATCCCTCTTCATGCCTCTCGCACTACTGCAGCCTGCTAGCCTCGCGCTTCTCGAGGACACCTGCACTATAGCACTCTCTATTGCTTCATTTGCATTCGTCTCTGTCAACATCTGCCAGTCCTGCTACTCTCTTCGGGGCTCCCGTAGCAAGGTATAATCCAAGAAGTTGGGTACTTCAAGGATCCTGCCTCTCATTGCCTGTAGTCTTCTTGACTACAGCTCGATGTCTCCCCACCTCTTCTCTAGAGGTACATGAGCACTCATGGCACAATCGTCATCCTCTTCTACCTCCTTTTCTACCTTTGCTGGTGATGCCTTAGAGTCGGACGCCTCTCCCTTGTTCTTCTTCCTCGGACACCGATTTGCATAATGACCCAGTTCCCCACAGTTGAAGCACTTGACCTTGGAGAGGTCCCTTTTCTTCCTCTTCTCCTGCTTTCCCATAGATGCCAAAGCTGCATCCTCTTCCTCTTCGTTCTTGATCCGGACTCCTTTGCTGCTACTTCCCATCTTGCTCAGCCGTCTGATCTCTTCTTGGCGAAGAGTCGCCCACAATTCTTCCCAATCTGGATGATCTGCCCTGCCCAGTATGCTCTGGACAAATGTCTCCCACTCCTCGGAGACTGCGTTTAGTGCGGTCCTCACCAACATCTCATTCGGTGTGGCCCCTACGGAAGTCAGTTGGTCCAAGATCTCCTTCAATCAATCGAGGAAGTGATATATCTGCTCTGCCTTCTACATCTAGTATGACCGCAGCTGATTCTTAAGTAACATCTTCCTCTACACGGAAGTATGCTGGTACAATTTCTTCAAGGTGTCCCACATTTCATTTATCGTCTCCTTCTCAGCAATATGTTGGACCACATGATCCTTGACCCCATCAAGGATGATCCATTCGCCTTGGCCATTGCGTCCTCGTACTTCTAATTATCAGTCAGGTCAACCGGGATCGCCATTGTTCTCAAGGTGAAGGCCTTGATGCGATGTCTATCTAGACTGGGCAAGATCCTAGCCTTCCAAACCACAAAGTTTGACGCCTTGTCCAGCCTGTCCTAATCCCTCAACCCATTCATGGCCATCTCTCTGCTCTTCTTGTCGACTCCTCCGAATCTCTTTACTTCCCTCTGGAAGTTCTCTCTTCGACTCTTGTTGAGTCTCTCTACTTCCTGTCTGGAAGTTCTCTGCTAGACTCCCTCTGAGTCTCGATTTCCCTTCCGGAAATCCTTCTACCAATCGTCAATTTGCACCTCTCCGATCTTCTGTGCACCTGCAACACTAATCTGGATTCCTTGGCTAGAAATTGGCCTCGGTAGCAACTCCCTCTACCTTGGTTTTGCCCTGTTAGGTACTATTCTGCCCACAGTACCCCACCAACTTCGCTCCCGCAAAATGCCCACAAGTTCCTATGCCCTAGCCACTAAAGGATTGAGCCTCTAAGTTCTGTGCAATCCCGGCACTGGCAAAACTGCTCCCTTAGCCGACAGCGTCAACCCTTCTGGTCTCTGTGTGGCTCTGCATAAGCCTTTTCTGCCCTCCTCAACCTCTGCGTTGGCCTCTCTCTGGCCTGGACTAATGACGCAGTCCCTCTGCGTCAACCCTTCTTCAACTGCGTTCTGTAAGGATAAACTTCTATCACTTGGGACAATTGATTCTACTGCAAATGCTCTGCTTCAGCTGATGCCTTCAACTCTCTTGTGATCAACAACCACACTCTGATACCATGTTGAAATTTCTAAGTCTATCCATTAGAAATTTAATTTGTATCCTTCTGGTTTATTTATTCTACTTGTTAATTCTGAACAAGTTATTTAAAACATATAAATAACGAAATAAACACTATACAGTCTCAACATCTACAGATCAATAGCTGAAAGAAAACAAACACACAAGTGACACTGTTATTTTTGGACAACTCGTCCCTGGAAAAACCCAATGCGGGAAAACCGGGGAAGCAATTCTAAGGGTTATATTATTATACAGTATTTCCTTGAGTACAATTGGGTGCCAAACTGGCTCACCCGACAGAGAAAAACAATCGGCAGTAATACCTCTCTATTCAGAAACAGGTATTCAGAAAACCTGTCCCACGAAACCCTCTCCAACAACTCTGAAGCACTACGTCAGCCTTCTGTTGCTCTACGTCATCCCTCTGAGGCATAACACAGCCTCTAGGACCCTCTGCATCACTGTTGTTGCCCTCTGCCCTTTGCATTGTCTCTGTTGGGCTCTGCATGACCTGCTCTGGCTTCTGCGTCTGCCTTTGCGCTAGTCTCTTAGCACTATCTTTGTCTCTCTATCCAGTACTCACTACCCTTCGTTGTTGATTACTAATTCGACTTTACTTAGCAAACCCCACTCTAGTAAATCGAATGACTGATCACTATGGTGTATTCTCCTCTCAAGCCTCCTCTTATACTTTTCATGTCGGTCCTTCAACGACTGAGATTACATCTCTAATCAATGGCTAAGATTAGATTTGGCTTGATCCATTTCTTTTGGAACCTTCTAACCCAGTGTTATATTAATACCCATTAATATTTTATTTTTCCTAAGTTTAGACTTAGGAACTCCATTAAAATTATTAATTAATTTAATATCTCCCAAACTGGTTAGAATCTGCCCAAACCATTTTTGGGTCTTGGAGATCTCATGTGCTTTAGCCTCTCCACCAATTTTCATGGCTAGAGCACATCTGATGCTACCCCAAATCAACATTCTGCATATGACTTCTCTTTTAAATGAAATATTTAAAACCTATGTTGCACAGGTTCGCGAACCCGGTGGTGGGGTTCTCGAAACCATCTCGGGTTCCCGTCCCCAAGTACCGGATTCGGGTAGGGTGCTTTTGAGAAGAACACATAAGAACCGAGTTCTTCTATGAAGAACCGGGTTCTCCATTAAAAATAATTGGGTTCTTTTGTCTTGACGGGTATGGAGAACCAGGATGATGGGTACTTGGAACTCCAAAATGAAGTTCTTTGGAGTTCATTTTAATTTTTTAATTTTAATTTTTAATTAATTTAATGGGCTTCCCCTAATATTCCAGGTAGCTAGTTCTTCATCTTGCAAGAGGAATTGGAGTACTTATGCCTTTATCATTCAATGAAGTGAAATAGGTTGGGCTCAAAGAAGGCAAGGAACTTAGTGTACATTCATAGCACACTTCGTCTCATATCTCGAAAAGACCCTGGGTACGACCCTGGGTACAAGGGTCCTTTCAAGAGATGGGACCAATACACAGATGATGCTATGTGTGTGGATGAGGAGATACAGCCAGATGTCCTTATTCAGCTACCTCCAGTTGCTATGGATGAGCAGGAGCCTCAAGATGAGAGTGATTCCTACCTGGAGAGCATGCTAACTGAAGATCTAAGTGAAGTTGATGACATGGATGTTGATGACATGGCTTGAGGAAGCCATTGTTCACTATTAACTATTTTTATTTTAGTATTTTAAAATTTCTTAGTTCTTGTTTAGAGATGCCTTAAGGCAAATTTTGAATGTAGTATGACAATGGACATATATCATGATTCTTATTAATATGTAAACTCCAATTTGCACTTGATATCAAACTAGAAATTTTGAAATTTCATTGTGAATGTTGAATGTTCAATGATGTGCATGTTTAAATATATAAAGTTTAAATCATAAATATTTTAGTTTTCTTGTTTAAAGTTGAAAAATATACAAATTCATATATATTATAATTTATAAAATATAATATTTATATATTATAATTTATAAAATATAATATTTATATATTATAATTTATAAAATATAATATTTATATATTATATATAAAAATTATAATATAACCCCGATGAACCCATGCACCCTGTTTCAAAAAATAACGTAGCCGTCCCTGTCCCAGTCCCTGTACCCGGCCCCGAACCCACGTTTCCTAGCAACATAGCTTAAAGTTAAAACTTTTCATGATTCTGATATTTACTTTATGAACTTAGCACTGTTTGAGATTTAATCTATTGTCATTCTTCCCCTTATTCATTGGCTCTTCTCCACCGAGTTGCAATAGTGCTCTCTATGTTTTCTACACCGCTCCCGGATGATGGGTGATGAGTTCACCCAAAACAAGCCGGATTGTAAATTTTACACAGTTCACCCAGAATACTTTGCACAATATATTATTCAACTTCGAAAGCCTACATTCTAGAACAATTCCATCACTTAGCTTGTGTGGATTTGCATGCCAAGGCATAGAGAGACCATCTAAACCAATATACTAACTCATTTGCACCTTGTAGTAGCAGTAAATGGTAGGCATAATAATATACATATTATAAAGTTGAAATGATATCTTTATAAAAGACCACAACTACACATCTACAGAGGGAGTAATGCCCTACATAAAATAAACTCCCATGCACATTCACTCGATGAAATTGTGATGATAAGCAACAATGTCAAAATGAACTGCCAAAATGTCAAACCTTACATAGGACAAGCTGACTATAAGTCGGAGGATGCGTCAATGGAAATGCAAAACAGAAATCAAGTGGAATCAAAGAACAACAGATTGACGCTGATGAAGAAATTAAAAAATGGGAATAAAAAAAAAGGATATAACTGTTCAAGACCATGCCTAATACGGTCATCAACTTTAGCTTAGTTGGCATACTGAACATTAAATTTAAACTCACCCCTTGAAAGATGGCTACCTTATTGCTGTCCACAATCCTTTAATAGAAAACTTCATCAATGTACTCCACCAAATGATATGTGCCATGTAGTAGAATAGAAAGTTCAAGTCTCCTTTGGAGACAATTCTGTATAGAACTTGCCCACATGTATAAAATATAGATTGGAATGCAAAGAATAAAACTTCCTTCAATGTCAGGGTGCAATATACATAAGTCTTCCAACCTGATTCATTGGATATTCTTTGAACAATCATCAAATTTGTGTCTTATGCGCAGCTAAAGGCATTATCAATTTTTCAAGTAACTAACTGAACCGATTTTCTAATTGAGATAAAAAAGAACCTCATACCTCCAAGCATGTCCAATAGCTATAAAACCAACTCCGATAGAAATGTGGCCCCACTTACAATTATAAGTTTTCATTACATGGCAACCGTAGCTGAGGAAGAACCATTGACACAATGAATTATCTCAAACCAAACCCTTTTATACATATATGTTGCACTTCACCCCATCAAGTTAAAATCAATAATGTGCAAGCGTGTTACTTCGCACGACCATCACCTGTGAATGGACTTAGGAGGGTCTCCACTTGACAAAATATCTATTTTCTGAGTCAACATTAGGTTTTAGCTTTTCATCTAAAAGAAAAAGCAACTCTTGTAAACCAGTGCCCATAGTAGCAGACGTTTTCACACGTGCAATGTTGTTGGAAGACCAATTAAGTTTTTCACTTCCAATAGAATTATCACTACTTGCAATGTCTTCAGTTTCTACCATGCTTATTCTGGCTCCATTGCAGGATTCTTCATCTGCATCTCTATCTTGCAATGAATGTTCTTCAGGAGACACCTCCAAAGAAATTTTATTGATGCATGGCTCTTGCTTTTCGCATTCCGGAGATTCAACGGGTAAAACACTTTCCAGGTTGCACTGTGGAAGGTCCACCTGAAATCAAACAAATAAATAGTTATATTACGCAGTTTTTGGATTTACATTAAAAACAATATCAGCTTGAAATGCTTTCCTTACGACACAAACCAGTTTATCTGGAGAACAGTATAAATGAAAGAATGACTACCTTATTCCAAACTTCAATCATATTTTCAAGTTTCTTAGAGGAAACACCTATCTGTTCCAAGACTCCCAAAACAGAGCGTCGCTGCTCTTCTGCATTGAGTGAGCTGCTATCTATAACATGCTGCCACGAATATTTGCAAATTGGCAAACATTAGCATTCGGTCATTCGGTCATTTTTGCCACATGGTTTTATACTTTATAAAGCAAAAAATGAAAGAATCTGGATCCTCAACTATCACGATAGAAAAAGAAAAAAAAGGAAAATAGCAGTGAAAAAAAACAGTAGGTAGAGAAAAATGAAAGATAGCAACATTTGTTATGGAAATAGAATATAGCAATGACATCATGAGGTAATGGATGATATGGAGATGCATATTGAATCATGCTTGCCAATGTAATGCACTCAAATCCTGCATTTCTGATATGCATAAGAATTGGAAAACAACCCATGCTCAGTTCTTTTGGAGTAACCCGTTTGCAAACAGAAGATTGACATGTGTAATAAGAGGTTTCCTTGAAAAAAATTTGACAGTCCAAACTTTTTTATTGGTTTCACAGTGTGGTAAAGGTAACTTGGAGATATGTCAAGCGGATTGTAGTCGTCTGATAAATCAAGGGAGCTTTATTCACATGGACCAAGATTTAACACTATAAGAACACACTGTCATGTCAATGCACCCAGTTATGTGCTATCTTGTGATATCTCATTGTTAACTGAACCTGGGCAGTTTATCCTTGGACAATGCATCTGTTGGGGTCCTAGCCTCCCTAACACCCAATAGATAGATTAATGTATTCTTATGTAAGAAAGATCATTAGCAGTAAATAAGGCCAGTACTAGTGTGAATGCAACTATTGTAAGAGGGCATACTAGAATGTTTGACCTACTAGAAAGTTCCTCCTCTAGAATGTACAAGGATAAAAATAGTATATATAGATGTAGAACCATTGTAAATGCTGTCTGGAGAATTATTGTAACTGAGCTCTGCTTGATAAAGATGTCCCCCCTGAAGAGGTGAGTGAACATTGTCCTCATAACAATAAAAGACCATCTTTTGCTCCTATTAATATTGTGCTCATTGTTTTTACAACTCTGTTAAATAATTGGACATTATTTGCATTCATATTCTAAATATTTTTGTCAAGTACATTACAAATGGTATCAGAGTGCTTTCTTCTGACCTATTTTCCAGAAAGTTTGCTTTTAGAAATCTTTGCAAGCTAGATACATGTTCCGACATCTTTAAAAAACCAAAATGATTTGTCGTTAGGTGACTAAAACTGCAGTCAGGCAAGAATACACACAGGAACTACACATGGTTTCACCTGGTTGGAAACTCCTATAACACTCATTGGTACCCCTTTGAGTAGCACCACATTACATCGTACTTGTACACAGTCTCTCACTTACCCTAGGGTATATCAAATGTCTGTAGGCCTCCCGAAACCAGCCCTGGCTCAATGGCTCGATCTCCAGACTTCTATAGTGGCACCAAGAATAGCACTCGAGAAGAATACCCTCACGTACTTGGTTAACCAAGTACTACAACTAAGAGTACAGTCAACCCTCCTTCAAGCCTTGAGATTTTGGGCCAAGTACTACTGTTGGACCCTCCAAGTATATTAGAGAACTATAGCATGGGGAAATCCCTTGTCCTTAGGACACTTCAAGCCCAAATCTTTACTGCTTTAATTCCTGAAAACTCTATTTCCTGCATAAACTGCAAATTTCCTACACATTTGCTAACATTCAAAATTTGGGACCTATCTCAATTCTCAACGACTTTCTGGTGTCATGCTAACTGCAATGACACCCCTCTTTATTAAGCCAATTTTTGTGTGGACACACCCGCCCTATTATAATCACCTATCTTCCCCACTCAAGCATGTGGCACTGATCACTTTTGTATAACCCTTCAGTGCTTCACTAAACCTTTTTGTGTGGAGGCACTCATCGCGTTCACCTACTCCCTTATTAGCTAGCCCCACCCTTCCCATTACCCGCTTCTAATGGCATCCCAAAAAGATAGCATTGCTTCCCCGAAGGAATCCTATAAAAACTTGCAAAATCAATTCGCAGTCACTCAAGCTCAGAAGGAAAGAACTTTTCATGAAATTACTTCCCCATTGGCTTCTCTTAATTCCAAGGTCAATCATCAAACCAAGGGCCCTAATTCACCAGAGTGAATGCTAGACCATGAGGGCGTTGAATCATCTCATTCTAACTTCATGGAACACTATTTCTCGCTGCATGGCATCATAGATGACACCCTAAAACTTTGTCTGGGTGTCCCCTATTATGCAATTCCTGTCGTGGACATATTGGTAATGGTGGCAATGGTGTAAGGATTCCCATCGTGGATATATTGCTTGGAGTCAATTTGTTGCTATCTTTGTGAATGCCTTTACATCGATACTCATCATTAGGGTTGTTTGACGAACAATTCAATATCATTGAACACTACATCACTGCTTTCGAGCAATTTGCTTTCCACACTAAAAGCATGTCAGCCGCCTTTTGTGAATGCCTTTTTAGTGGTCTCAAATACAACATCCATGTTCATGTTATAATAGCCCACCCTCGGGCTTGGCTTGAAGCTACTCACCAAGCTAAAGAAGCCCAACAAGTGGTCAATTCTCAACTCAAAATGCCCTCCTATATTCCCCATCCCTACCCCACCAATAACTCTCCTCCATGTGAAAATTTCACTACTGAAATCCTATTGCAACAACTGGAATTAATTCTTCTAATTGTTAATTAATTTAACAATTTAATGGCTATGGCAAATACTGAATAAATCACACTACAACCTTCACAAATAAAACTGCAGAAAATAATAGCGTTGGAAACTAAGAAATAATCTAGCGCACACATAAAAATTGACACAATTACTTTTGGACAAATGTCACCAGAAAAACCCAACTTGGGTAAACAGGTGCAGCGACTGAGGATTTAATATTATTAAGCAATAGTGAAATACTGAGTACAATCTATGAATGCCCAGCTAGCTATCCAATCAACAAGTATCTGACAAAAGTAATTAGAGAGAAAATTCTCTCACTCCACAAGCAATCTCGGCACTAGCTTCTCCAGAAAATCTGGTCGTCCAAACCCCCTTGCACAGGGCCTCTACACAGTCTGTGCGCTGCCTCTCAAACATGTGACTTTATTCAACCTTTGATCAAATTGTCCTTCCCGTCTCTGCTGCTGGAAGTGACTCTCCAGGTCTCTGGAAACTAAATCGGCCTCCTCTCCAGCTAATTTGAACTGCTCTACTGAAGCTTTTGCACAACCCTTGTGCAGCTTCTGCATGGAATATTTTTATCTATTGCCTCTCTAAATCTGGAAAAATTCCTTCGGGTCACTGTCCCTGCTTCCCTTCTGAATCTCGAACTCTTCCGACCACTGCCTCTCGAAAATCAAACTCTCCAAGGAAATCAAACTCCACAAGTGTGTTCTCCATCTACCCATCGACTTCTTATAATCCTCTGTTGGACCTCCAACAACCAAGATTAAAATTTAATCAAGGGCCCAGATTAATTCCCTATCGATCCGTGTGAGTTTCTAGACGATTCACACCTTATCTCAATTAATTCTGATTAATTAACTAGATTTCCTAAGATTAGACATAGGAAATATAAAAAAATAGGCTAATAATCTAATTGAGACACTTCTAGGTGGAATTTCCAGAAACAATTTTTGGGTTTTGGAGAACTCCTGTGTTTTAGCCTCTCTAAGTTTTGAGATTAGAACACCTCCGATGCTATAGAAACTAACACTCCCTCTTAGTGAGGAAGGTGTTCTCTCTAGTGTTGTATACTCTGCGAAAACATTGTCTTTGTACCACCCTCTATCACGCTGTTGATGTCTGGCTACTGCCCACCAATCACTGTGCAACTCTGATGTTGCATCTATGCTGCTGATGACATTGCCATACTGCTGCCAACCCTACATCTACACTGCAACTCCCTCTCAACTGTTGTTGTTGCTACTACAACTCTAGCAACTAAGAAGCATCCTAAAAACTGAATCAACTGTGTTCAGTGTAATGCATCTGTCTCTTGAGACCTGACTGCTACTAGCTACTGCCCTGTCCACTGAAGAATTTGCGTTGTTGCTGACTCTGCACTACACTGCGCTCCTCGGCACCTGACTGCTACTAGTCTGCAACTGCCATTCTAGAATCTGACTATATCAACTGACATTGATCCATCCTGCCACTGAACACTGTGGGCCCCCGTAGCAAGGTAATGATCCATGAGGAGGAAACCTCAATGGACCCTACCCATGTTTGCGTTGCTTTGGGACTGTAGCTCTAGATTACCCCACCTCTCCTGGAGGTATAGCCACAAACATTGCAAAATCTTCCTCCAACCTGGAGGACAACTTATCAATCTTTGCAGACAATGCTACTTGGTCCTACTTCTCCTACTTGTCCTTCTTCCTGAGAGGACATTGAGTACTGTAGTGACCGAACTCACCACATCTGAAGCACTTGACCTTTGACAAGTCCTTCTTCTTTTCCCCCTGCCACTGATTGGGACCCTTAGATGCTAGGGCCACATTCTCCTCTTCCTTCTCACCCTTCACGCCCTCATTGCTGCTTTTGCTGATGGTACTCTTTAATAGAGCTCGCCTCAACTCTTCCTGCTGCAGGTCTAACCACATCCTATCCCATCTAGGTGTTGATTTATGGTATCATCGGATGTGTTTTAGCCATGAAAATTGGTGAAGAGGCTAAAGCACATGAGATCTCCAAGACTCAAAAATGGTTTGGGTAAATTCCACCCAATTGGAGAGATATTAAAATAATTAATATTTTTAATGGAGTTCCTAAGTCTAAACTTAGGAAAATTAAAATATTAATGGGTGTTAATATAAAATTGGGTGAGAATGTTCTAAATGACATGGATCAAGCCAAATCTAATCTTAACCTTTGATTAGAGACTTAATCTCAGCCGTTGAAGACTCAACTGGAAAAGTATAAGAATAGGCTTGAGGGTCAGTTGAAGATACATTAAGATTGATCAATCAGTTCGATTTCCTGGAGCAGGGTTTGCTAAGAAAATTCGAACAAGTGATCTAAGTTGCAGCGAGGGACAGTGAGTACATAGCAGAGAGGCGGAGATAGTGCCAGAGGGCCAGCACAGTGATTGAGAAGGCTATGCAAAGCCAGCAGGAGCCACACAGAAGGCCAAAGAGACTGGGTAGAGGGTAGCAGGGCCTGTGTGGGTGACGCAAAGGGCCAGAGAGCTGATGCAGAGAGGTAGAGGGCTAACGCAGGGGATTCCAGAACTACACAAAGGCTAGCAGGGCTGACGCAGAGCCTTGGAGAAGTGCTGGAAGGATTTTTGTGGGGCAGACTTGCTGAATATCTGCTTCTGAAGAGAGGTATTACTACCGTGTAGAAATCTCTGTTGGGTGAACCAGTTTGGCACCCTAGTTGTACTCAAGAAAGCTGCTTAATAATAAAACCCTCAGAACTGTTGCACCAGTTTTCCCAAGTTGGGTTTTTTCGGGAATGCATGTCCAAAAATAACGGTGTCCCTTGTGTGTTTGTCTATTATTTCAGTTGATGATCTGTATATGAGTTGAGACTGCATTTGTGTTTATTTTCAGTATTTATATGGTTAAATAACTAGTGAAGGAATAAACAAGTAGGTGAAATAAACCAGATAATGTAGGAAGAATTTCTGACATGTTAGACTTAGAAATTTCAACATGGTATCTGAGCATTGCAGATCACAGGAGAACTAAAGGCACCAGCTTAATCAGAGGCGTTTACAGCAGTAGCAGTTGTCCAGAGAGACAGAGTTGCTCCTAAGCAAAAAGCAACAGAGAAGGAGCGACGTAGAGGACCTGTGTCATCATTTCAAGCCAGATAGAAGGCCAGTGCAGAGGCACAGAGAGGCAAAAGAGGCTCACGAAGAGCCACGTCATCCTACTCAGCCAGGTAGGGCTTGACGCAGTTGGCCAGAGGAGTGATTCAGTCTTGCCGGGATTGCGCAGAGCTAAGAGCCTCAGTTTCTTCAGCTGCTGGGGCCTAGGGAGCTGTGGGCAAATTGTGGATTGGGAAGCTGGTGGGGTGTTGTCGCTATCGAAGCAGAACAGTACCTAATGGGATAGAACCAAGGTAGAGAGAGTCGTTGCCTTGAGGGATTTCTAGCAAACAAATTCAGATCCAAGTTGCAGTTACAAAGGAATCGGAGAGGAGCGGATCGACAGTTGGTGGGAAGATTTCTAGCATGGAAATCGAGTCTCAGAGGGAGTCTAGGAGAAAACTTCCAAGTGGGAAGTCGAGACTCAGAGGGAGTGCAGTAAAAGGGCGGAGATGGTAATGAACGGACTGAGGGATCAGGACAAGTTGGATGGGGCCTCCAACTTTGTCATCTGGAAGGCCAAGATCCTGTCTGTTCTGGATAGACATTGCATCAAGGGCTTCGCATTGAGAACCGTGGCCATCCCAGTCGACCCAACTAATAATGAAAAGTATGAGCATGCAATGGCGAAGGCAAAGTGCATAATCCTTTATGGGGTCAAGGATCATGTAATACTGCATATTGCCAAGAAGAACACGGCAAAGGAGATGTGGGATACCTTGACGACATTGTATCAGGACACTTCCGTGCGGAGGAAGATGTTGTTGGAGAATCAGCTGCAGTCGTATCAGATGCAGAAAGAGGAGCAGATAGATTTATACCTCAGTAGGTTGCAAGAGATTCAGGGCCAACATACTTCCATAGGGGCCACACAGATCAGGAGTTCATGGTGAGGACCGCCCTAAATGCAATCTCTGAGGATTGGGAGACATTGGTCCAAAGCATTTTGGTCAGAGTTGATTTTCCACGATGGGAAGAGATGTGGGCAACTCTTTGCCAAGAAGAGATTAGACGGTTGACCAAGGCGGGAAGTAGCAACAAAGGAGGTAGAATCAAGAAAGAGGAGGAGGAGGATGCGGCTCTGGCATCTGTAGGACAACAGGGGAAGAGGAAGAAGAAGGACATCTCCAAGGTGAAGTGCTTCCATTGTGGGGCGCTGGGTCATTATGCAACCCAGTGTCTCAGGAAGAAGAATAAGGGAGAGGCTTCTGACTCCAAGGCAGCTCCAGCTAAAGCGGAGAAAGAAGTCGAGACGGATGACGACTATGCCATGAGTGCTCATGCACCTCTAGAGAAGAGGTGGGGAGACATCGAGCTGTAGTCAGGAGGACTACAGAAGATGGGGAGCAGGATCCTTGAGGTACCAAAACTCTTGGATCATATCCAGCTACGGGAGCCCCGAGTAACAGTAGCAGGATGACGGATGTCAACAGAAGCAAGATGCAATGAAGCGAAAACGCAGTGCTAAAGTGCAGGGATCTGTAGCAACGCAAAGGAGGTTGTAGCAGTGCAAGACGCATAGAGGTGTTTGCAGCAACGCAGAGGCAGCAAAGGGAGCACAGGTTAGCAGCAAAGGCAGCTTCAGCATCAAGAGGCTTCCGAACTGACAAGGATGTCAGAATTTGGGTAGATTAGTTACTTACATCTTGGTAACTAAGTTGCAATGCAACTGTTAGCAGTGGTAGTGCTATGGGCAGCATGATGCAGCATTTGAGAGAGTTGCAGTGCAGATGCAGTGTTGGGAGGAAGGACCAGCAGCAGCACGGATGCAGAGGGAGCTGCAATGCAGATGTAGCAATGGCAGTGGCAGAGCCATGGGCAGCAATACAAGAAGCAATAATGCAGTGGATGTAGGGCAGCAGGCCCAGCATTAGCACAAGTACCGGTGTTGGAGGATCAGTGTGATGTTCAGTGGTGGAACATTACTAGAGCACATTCCTCACTAAGAGGGAGTGTTGATTTGTGGTAGCATCAGATGTGCTCTAGCCATGAAAATTGGTGGAGAGGCTAAAGCACATGAGATTTCCAAGACCCAACAATGGTTTGGGGAAATTCCACCCGGTTGGAGAGATATTAAAATAATTAATATTTTTAATGGAGTTCCTAAGTCTAAACTTAGGAAAATTAAAATATTAATGGGTATTAATATAAAAATGGGTGAGAATGTTCTAAATGACATGGATCAAGCCATATCTAATCTTATTCGTTGATTAGAGATTTAATCTCGGTCGTTGAAGACTCAACAGGAAAAGTATAAGAGGAGGCTTGAGGGTTAGTTGGAGATACATTAAGATTGATTAGTTAGTTCGAATTTTTGGAGCGGGCTTTGCTGAGAAAATTAGAACAAGTGATCTGAGTTGTAGCAAGGGGCAGTAAGTACATAGCAGAGAGGCAGAGATAGTGCCAGAGGGCCAGCGCAATGATTGAGAAGGCTACACAGAGCCAGCGGGAGCCACGGAGAAGGCCAGAGAGACTGCGTAGAGGCTAGCACGGCCTGCATGGGTGACATAGAGGGCCAAAGAGATGACGCAGAGAGGCAGAGGGCTAACGCAGAGAGGTAGAGGGCTAACGCAAGGGGTTCCAAAGCTATGCAGAGGCTAGCAGGGCTAACATAGAGCCTTGGAGAAGTGCTGGAAGGATTTTCGTGGGGCAGACTTGCTGAATATCTGCTTCCGAAGAAAGGTATTACTGCCAGATAGAAATCTTTGTTGGGTGAACCAGTTTGGCACCCTAGTTATACTCAAGAAAAATGCATAATAATAAAACCCTCAGAACTGCTGTGGTTTTCCCAAGTTGGGTTTTTCTAGGGACGATTGTCTAAAAATAATAGTGTCCCTTGTGTGTTTGTCTATTATTTATGTTGATGATCTGTATATGAGTTGAGATTGCATTTGTGTTTATTTTCAGTATTTATATGGTTAAATAAGTAGGTGAAATAAACCAAATAATGCTAGAAGAATTTCTGACATGTTAGACTTAGAAATTTCAACACTAGGCAATGTGTCTCTACCCAAGATACTTTGGACAAGCTCTTGCCACCCCTCTGAGACACTATTCAGTGCCAAACGTACAAGCTTAGTTGGTTGAGGTGCTTCCCCAACGACTGCAAGTTGATCACGAACCTCTTGAATCCTGGTGAGGATGGAGTCTATGCCTTCACCCTTCATCATCCTGATGCTCCTTCGCTTCTCCTGGAGAAACATCTTCCACTGCTCGGAAGAACTCTGAAATAGCTCGGAAAGAGCATCCCACATCTCCTTGGTCGTACCTTTGTCTGCCACATGTGAGACTAGATGATCTCGGACTCCATCCAAAATCATCCTCTTTGCCTTTGCCATTTCTTTTCTGTACTCCTTGAGTTGATCAACATCCTGGGGTATTGCTACCACATTCTCCACATAGGCTTTCAAACCATATTCATCTAAAAGGAAGGACATCCTAGCCTTCCAATTGACATAGTTGGAGGCTCCCTCCAACCTATCCTAATCTCTAAGTCCAGTGGTGGCCATCTCGAATCTAGTCTAGAAACTCCCTCTTCCTCTGCTCGGTTGTTGCTATGCTACTTGCACTCCCTTCTGGAATGCGCAGTCCGGTTAGCTGCTAGCCTGCTACTACCACCTGCGACTGAGAAAATAAGATTTTTTGCCTAGAAACCTTATGAAAGAAATCTCCCTTTGTGTGTGCAATTTCTCTTCCTCTTCTACTCGAATCTGCTCAACAAATCTAATGTGTTTTTTTATCGGAAATACTTTCCAGCTTTACCTCTGCCTGTTGGAGTCCTGCTCTGAGCAAATCAAATTCTTCCTGCCTGCTGCAACTGGAAATCGAACTTCTGCTCTGCCACTCGCACTGCTTGACTAAGGTTTGCGCAGTCCCTGAAAAGAAATTGTATTGTTGCTCCCTTTGAACAATGAATTTCTCCCTCTTCATCTCTGAGCTATTGATCTGAACCTTGCTCTGATACCATGTGAAAATTTCACTACTGAAATCCTATTGCAGCAACTGGAATTAATTCTTCTAATTTTTAATTAATTTAACAATTTATTTGTTGCGACAAATATCGAATAAAACATATTGCAACCTTCACAAATAAAACCGCGGAAAATAACAGCGCTAGAAACTGAGAAATAATCTAGCACAGACATAAAAATAGACAATTAATTTTGGACAAATGTCCCCGGAAAATCCCAACTTGGGAAAACTGGTGCAACAACTGAGAATTTTATATTATTAAGCAGCAATGAAATTTTGAGTACAATCTATGGACGCCCAGTTTGTTATCCAATCAGCAAGTATTTGACAAAAATAATTAGAGAAAAAATACTCTCACTCCACAAGCAATCCCAACACTGGCTTCTCCAGAAAATTTGGTCATCCAAACCCTTGCACGGGCCCTCTGCGCAGTCCTTGTGTTGCCTCTCACACGTGTGGCTCCGTTCAGACTCCGATCAAGTCATCATGCATGTCTCTGCTGCTGGAAGTGACTCTCCAAGCCTCTGGAAGACTTTCCTGGCCTCTGGAAGTTGAATCAACTTGCTCTCCAGCTAATTTGAACTTCTCTGTTGAAGCTTCTAGGAAACCCTTGTGCAGCTTCTGCATGGAATACTTCTGTCACTTGCTGTTGCTTCTTTGGATCTGGAAAATTTCCTCCGGATCACTGTCCCTGCCCCTCTCCGTCTCTGCTTCCCTTCTGAAGCTCGAACTCTTCCGGCTACTGCCTCTGGAAAATCAAACTCTCCAAGGAAATCGAAGTGTGTTCTCCATCTACCCATCGACTTCTTATAATCTTCTGTTGGACCTCCAACAACTAAGATTAATACTTAATCAAGGGCCCAGATTAATTCCATGTCGATCCGTGTGGGCTTCTAGATGATTCACACCTTATCTCAATTAATTTTGATTAATTAACCAGATTTCCTAGGTGGAATTTCCATAAATGATTTCTGGGTTATGGAGAACTCTTGTGTTTTAGCCTCTCCAAGTTTTGAGACTAGAACACCTCCGATGCTACAAAATCTAACAATCCATCTCCTCCACTCAAGATTCAATAGTCAATTACAGCATATATGGAAAAATGCCAACTTAAAGGTCTTGCTATAACTATGATCAAAAATATTTTCAAGGCCACAAATACGAGCAAAAGCTCTTTACAGAAATGTCTAAGGAAGTTTCAGAAACTAGTGGTGACACTCCCACCCTAGACCCATTGCCTCTAGAAGATGAGGACACTCCTCCCCTTGATCAACCGAAGGTGAAACCCTAAATATATATACATGCTTTAACAAGTATTTCCACAGCCCAAGCTCTAAAATTAATTGGCTACATCAAGCATCAAAAGGTCATCATCCTCATCAACAATGGTAGTACACAATTTATTCACTGCAAAGTTGCCCAAGAGACCCATTATTATATCCCTGCAGTTAACAATTTCCAAATTATGATTACTAATGGTGGATCCATGGAATGTGGGGCTCTTGACAATATTTGCCTTCAAATTGGGGATTACGCACTCAAATCCCATATGTTTACCATTGAAATGCAAGGTTGTGACATTGTGATAGGCACAAAATGATAACACACACTAAGTTTTGTTGTCACTAAAATTGTACAGGCACAGAGCAACAACGACCCAGTGCGAGGGTTGTCACTCTGATCCGTACTGTCTTTGTTCTAATTGTCTCCCAACAGCAGACTATGGGGGGTAGTCCCTATGGAATATGAGAATGCGAGAATTGTTGGCAACCAACAAATCTGGGAGACATGATTGAATGACCTAGCCACTTAGTTGATTTTAGCAAGTTAATAGATTAGATTAGATTATTATGTTAGACCAATGCCTTATGGAGTCAATTACTTGTTTTATATCGATTAAGTACAAATGACTGGATAAACAATCACTGCTTAAGAGATGCTGAGCTATCCTATATGAGATGCAAGTCCTACAATCTAGGTGAGATGCATAAATCTTGGTTTATTTTAATTCATATACCTAGCTAAATGTATCCCTTAATCCTCAGTTGTTTTGAGGCAAGTCTCTAAAGTAGGTTGTAGAGAGAAGTCAAAGCAAAGCAATCTAAGGCTTGGTTAACAATACCTCCCCTTGAAATCTAACCACTCGGTGCCTTCAACACAGCAGAGACTGTGGCTCTGACAACTGCAAGGTCACTGTGTTAACCACTAGAGAGGGTCTATTCTCCACAAGTTACAAGATAAAGGGTGGTCCTATATGTCTATCAACCAAGCTTATGCTTGGAGGCGAGTTAATTAACGCAAGACTAGGCCTAGAATGCAAATGCAAATTTGATTTGAGTGCACTTGAGTTAAGATTACTTATGATCTTAAGTACTTAGTTATAATTGATCTTTAATTATGACAAAAGAATACTTAATTGACAAATAAGAGATAATCTTAATCACAAGATGGAGTGCTCAATCTCAACAATGCTCAAAAGATATATCCAATGTAACCAAGAGATAATTGTTCAAGTACTTGAACAAGAAACAAGATTAATGCTCGTTATAACAATTCACCAATGTGCCAAAAATAAATTTTATCGTTATAACAATTCACCAATGTGCCAAAAATAAATTATCTTTCACAGCAGATATTCAATTTAACCATGAACAATAAATCCAATGACAATGATAGCTAAGAGATTAGAGCACTTATCCACGATATTACTTAGAACAATTAACCAAGGTTCTTTAGAGACAATACAAGAATGAAAAGGATGCCAATAAAAAATTGCTCAAGAGATAGACAACAAATTACCACAATGCCAATTAGATGTTAAATAATTAGGTTTCCAATATCCTTAAGCAATATTAACCATTCAAAAAATGATATTCAATTCCTGAGATTGATTAGTGCTTATATGAGTGAGTTACTTAGTGCACAATTATGACCTTTAGGATTATGATACTCACAAGAAACCAATGTGTTAGTATTCTTAAGCAATATAACCAAGTTATCAATCTCCTCACAATCCAATGACAACAATGTAAACAATCCTTTCCACAATGAGCTATGCTTATCAATAGAGCATGAACCAATGTTAGGAACCTTATGCAACTTATGCTCAATTTTTATGACAGCAGTAAGTTAATTTCAATTAGAGCACTTTAGAATGCAAAAAATGAAATGCATGAGTGCAAAAAATGCAAATGAGGCAGCCCAATACTAAACCACTTTGCCAACACAAGATTCTTAATGAACTTAGGTTCTTTTAGATGCCAATGTCACTGTTATGATCAGACCTTATTATGCTTATCTAAACAATATGACAGTCATCAAAAAATTGAAATATATGCCAAACAATGATTACCCAATTTGTGCAATGACTTGTTAATTTTTTTAGATGAGTTATTAGTGATTTTTTGCCGCTTAGATAAATTGTTTACCACTGTTAATGCAATGATCAGAGGCTGCTAGCAAAATAGAGATAAGGTGAGGGTTTTGAGGAGGCAAACCAATAGGTCTTTAGGCCTTGAAAATGACCAACTTGTTTGCCCAAAATTCCTCTACTGAAATGATCACCTGCATCCACAAATGTTAGCTCAAAATCTCATGAAAATCCCTGCAACCACAAAGTGCTAGAGGAAAAAATCTAATAACAACCCAAACAATGATTGCAATGATGTAAAGAGGGTTGGAATGAGACAAGGATAAAGGCTAAAGGCTCAAGAAGAGGCAGTGGCTAAGGGAGGAGGCCTAATTGGCCCACGACAAGGGTGATAAAGGCCTAAAGATTTGACATCAAGGCTAAAGAGGGGTTGCGACCCCTAGGGCAGGCCTCCAAGAGATTGCCGCCAGGGAGAATGAGGTGGGCAAGGCAGGGATAGAGACCCTAAGGCCTGCGGCAAAGGGAGGGGAGAAAAGGCCTTGGAAGGCCTACAGCAAGGAGAAACAACCCTAAAGGGCTTGCGACAAGGGAAACAAGGGGCACAGATAAGGTTTGGAGGAGGAAAGGGGCCATCGGCTCAACCAGAAAGGTTGAGGGAGTTGCGGCTAGGGCTAGGAGGCTTAACGCTAGGCCTAGAAGGGCTGAAAAAATTACCAGACACCTGCAAACAATCAAAATTTGCTTCAGATCTTCAAAGTTGCCCAAAAAATGCCACAAATTCGTCTCCAAGGGCTAGCAGCTTCCTCTTCTACTTGAGTGTTGAGCCTAGAGGGTAGCTAGAGGGTGGATCTTGCCTTCCTAGGCCTAGATCCACCTCAAAACCCCAACGATTTTCTTCAAGAAGGTTGGACGTCTCACTTGGGTGAGAAATACCCTTAAAAAATTTTGAAAACTCACCTGCACAAATGAAATAAAATTTTCCCAAAACCCCAATATATACAAAATTTAAAAATAAACCCCAACTGCTACAAACAAGGGTTAGAATTAATTTACAAAAAAAAAAATTACAAAATTTATATACAAAATATTTACAAATATACAATGCTTGTAAAATATTTTTTTTGAGAAAATAAATTTTGAATAATGGCAATGGATCAATGTATTTTTCGAAAGTTAGAATATTGGCCACACCCTTTAGCGAAGTTAGAACACCATATAAAAATTCCTAGAGCCCAAACAAGGTCAGCTCTTCTCCACAATCTGTGAACTTGGAGCCCAAGGGCTAGTGTACCTGCAGATCTCTATAATTTTTCTCAAACCAAATCGTTAGATCATATGATGAATCGGATCACCTAAGATAAAACCAAATTTTACCAATAGAATGCTCCTATCATCGACAAATGAAATAACAATTTATATAACAATGAAGCACAATATAGGATTAGCACATAACTAGCACGTACCACAGATCAATGGAACAAGAACACCATGAACTGAACCCCAAAGTCTTTTTATTATGATATTAAAATGTTCCCAGCAGAGCAATGGCTCAATACTAGCGTTACAAATTTACATCATCCAGAGATAGCCCAAAATTAGAATGACTTGAGAAGAAAAATGGCTTTTACCTCCAAGTGGAAAATAATAGCTAGTTGGCTTGATCCCCGTCAAAATAATCTCGACCATTGATAATAATTTGATCATCTTTTAATCTTTGCCGTCAAAAATATTTATTTTGAGGAAAATTTCGAATTTCACTTAAAACCCATTTTTTATTAATCCAAAAATTAATATTTTGGATTAATTTCCTCAAAATTTTTACTTTGACTTAACCACCAAGGTCCAAGGGCTTAATTTTTCTTAAAATATCTATTTTTGCTTTGGTGGGGGACCTCCAAAATTTGACTTTTCTTTGACCCACGAATTTTTTGATTATTTTCCACTTGGAGAAATTTTAATTTCTCTATAATTATTTTTTACTCTAAATTAATTAATTTTCTGGCTTAGGATTTAATTTTATTTTTGCCAGAAAAATTAATTAATTGACACAAGAGGGGATTAATATTTTTTCCACCCTCAAATACTTTAGCCATGGTGTCTAAATATGAGGGACCATGCACTAAAATATTTTTTACATCAGATATTACAAATAATTCAACCCTCAAAAGAGGAAATACACATTCATTATAGACCCTCAAAATAATTAATCAATTTCGTAACACAATATGATCTAGTATAGACCAAATGATCTATAATAAAATAATTTAACCAAATAGCTTAAGTTATTCCCAAACCATTTTTACAAAGACTCGATATAATACTAGGATTCACCTAAGATCTTGTCAATGAATTCTACCCTAGCTTTGGGGTTTAAGTTGGAGGAAAAACTTAGTCGATTATCCGTGTTTAGAAACACACATAATTTGGTGAGGTTAAAAACCCTCCTAGGATGAAATTCTTCGCCAAAATCAAAGGCTTACCTAGGTGTTGTTACAAAATTAAATGGTCATACAGACATCATTTACATTATAACCTATAGAATTTAGGTTTACAATGATATAACAATTAGTTGGTTGATTGTTGTAGCATTTTTTGGTTTTGATAAGATAGAATAAAATAGTCAAAAAATAAAAAATGATATTTTGAAAAAATGTTAAGTTAGGATATGGACATAACAATATTGAATAAAATGTTTTTGGAAATATCTTGATGATGATGTCCATATCAAAGAAAATGTTAGGTTAGATGTCCTAAAAAATCAAGACAAAAAGAAAATGTTAGGTTAGAAAGAAAAGAAAACAAATAAACTCTGAAAGTGAGCAAGTCCAAATGCCACTACTATTGTTTCTGCAAAATAATGGTTGTTTGCACCTTGTTGTAAATGCAAACCCATGACAGTCAAATAGTTTAATCTTAACTGCTTTATGCTTTAAATTTGATGTTATAGTTAGAAAATAAAGATCTGGCCAAACTGTTTAATCTTGGCAGATCAGTAGTTAGGTAGAGAATAATAAAGTGCTCATCAATTTAATCTGAGCCCTTGGATGTTATAAGGTTAGAATTAAATTGTTTGTTTTTGTAAAAATAAGAAGAAAGAAAAAGGGTTTGCTAGCTTAAATGCACCCATTAAGTGAAGAAAAAATGATAGGATAAGCAAAGGGTAAGTAGAAGAAAGGTTGCAGAAGTTTGATAATTCATTGGACAAAATGTACATTTATCATGTTTTACCATATGTTTCTATGTCCATGATGCAATTACACAAAGCAAATGAAGGTCTACAAGATAAATTAATTAACTTCCCTCATCCTCATTCATCCCTATATATACTAATTTCCCCTTCCCACTTTCATACAGTTCATATTCATTCATTTTCCATAAAAACCCCTTTTCCTAAGGTTAAAATCCTTTTTGCCTAGGAAAAGTGAAAAACCCATGCTAAATCCCCTTTTACCCAAAAACCCACAAAAAATTGTTTAGCCTAAGTATTGATATATATATGTGAAGGCAAATAACTTATTAAAAAGCATCATACTTAGTGTATTTCCCCTTTCTGCTCATATTTCATATTAACACTAACTTATAGTATTAAACCCCTAAAAGTTCCCTTTCTCATATATTATTAACTTCCTTTATTAAATACCCTGAAACCATTAGTTTTATTATAAAAGCTATGTATTTAATAAAACATCGCATCGGCAGATCGCAAGCCTTTCAACATGAATGCACTCTCCCTGCATTGCGATTGCGATGGACTCGGACCCGACGCAATATATATCATAATTCAATGCCATTTCACATCCACTTCCATCGCAAGTCCCAGTTAAAGCATTACCCTCCGCCATTGCGATCTCTGATATGCAATGGGAACCCGGACCCGATGCAATATTAGCCATGATTTATTTCCACATTGCGTCTGGCCCCTATTGCATTCCTTTGCGATGGGCCTTCGACGCAGTATTAGCCATGATTTATTTCCACATTGCGTCCGGCCCCTATTGCATTCCTTTGTGATGGGCCTTCCTTCGCTAAACTCCGATTGCGATATGCGATGAACCCGGACCCGATGTCATTTATCCGCCTGAATTCATACAATTTCAAGTCCGCCATACCATGTTTTGCGAAGGATTTCTTTGTTAAATCGTTTTTATGGTTTAAACAAAGAACCAACCTAAAACCTTTGTTTAACCATAAAACCCTGCTAATCTCAATTTTTAACCCATAATAAAGCCATACCGCCATAATTAATCATTGGGTCCCTCCATTACTCTTTCCTCTTACCTCCGCACTGCTCTTTCACTCCACCGCTGTTCGATCAAATCCATTCAAATCTATTGACCCTCAGCAATTTCGGCTTGGCTCTCTGTCCAAGCATTACCCACTCGAAAAAGCGGTATTCCACTGACCTCCTCTTGCTACGTGTCAAGCTCAAATTGTATCGGGTGACCCCTCCCAAAACTCCACACGCCTCATAAAGCGGTGCGATGAAAACCAAAACCACCTCCCGCATAACGACAAAATGACCACTGTTCACTTTGCTCCATATTTCAAGAAGAAAGCCGTTTTTCAATTTAAACGCAAAAATTACCATTTTGTCTTCGTTTCACCTATTTACACAGTAAAACCCACATAAGCCTCTGTGACTGATAAAGCCATTGTTTTACCTTCCAATATGCTCAGGACTCCTTCCAATATCCTTTCAAGCTCAATAAAGCCACTGATGTCCTTCTCTGTCGCCCATGTTTTCTTAACAATTTCTGTGTTTTGCAGGTAAAAAACCCTGTTCCATGCTTAACAAAGAAATACCCTGCATACAGTTTGAAGACAAATATGAAGACTTTACTGTTGAAAAACATAGTAAAAAAAGCCTAAAATGCACAGTAAAGGTAAAAAGGAACACAGTAAAGGTTACTCAGCAGGGTCAAACGATATTCACAGAGTTTAAAGAGAATCGGATGAAAGATCAAATGAAGGAATCGACCAGCGTAAAGGATACAAACAATCAAGCAGCTTAAAGGGCAAAATATCAAACAACAAAGCCAGCACAACCTGAATAAAAGGGACAACAAGAAGCAATTCAACAGTTGCCCCTATCTTCTTGTATGAAGATCTTTCCTTTCCTAGAATAAATCTTAATCAGTTTTATGATATTTTCTTAGTTTCATTATTGTATAAATAACTCTCTTCTCGAGTTGTTATGGGTTCAATGTTCAAGGTTCATTATTCATTGCTTGTAAAGTCTTGATTGTTCATTCTACTTTGAACCTGGTTGCACCTTTGAAGGAAGCTTTTGTAGACACTTGATGTACTCAGTCTTTTTGGAACCTTAATACAAAGCAGAGGATTCTGAATTTGGTTTTACACAGTTTGTGTTATCCTGTAAGTTTTTCCAATTATCAATCATTATGTTTTTCTTCATATGCTTATGACTTATAGAGATATCTAGGTAGGAATAATTGTGTCTCAATTTATTCCTATAAGCTCCTGAAGTGATCATCTATTAAGAGAATGGATTAATGAATTGTCTGTTTAGTTAATCCCCTCTAATCAATAAATCATCAGCATCTTTTGTAAGCTTAAGTATATTGCCTTGAATCTTTGGAATGTAGTTTAGAAGGTTTTCATACTTATGATTGTTCTATTTTACAGTCTGGAAACTGTGATAATCATATTATTTTTTGTCTTCTTCTCACCACTATTTGATCTATATCACTATGTAAAGTTTTATATCAGCGCTTTGCTAAGATATTAATATTATCCAAACGATTAAGTATTTCAATTCTAAATCTGTCTTCATTCATTGGTCTTCCAAAACTAAAACCAAAAACCCCAAAACAATTATTTTAGATGCTCTGGCATTGGTAGCTGACCTACTACTATCTCAGAGGTACAACACTGATGATTCTGAATCTTGACAAAAAATTGCACACTGCTTACTTGGACTTGTGACAAAATGGGTAACATTTGGCTCCATATGGGAACACGTTGCTTCATTGAAGGAATGTGAGAATTCATAGTCTTGTATCAAGAAAACAGAAGTCCATCAAATAGATATCCATTCAAAATCCAAATCATCATATATAGAACATCTACTGAAATAGAAAATATCTACTTTAACAAATCAAAGCATAAAATATAAATGCATGAAATAAAACTAACTAATGACAGAATTGAAATCCTAACTAGGAGTGTAGGGTTAGAAATACAATATAGAGGATGCCCAATGGAATCAGATGTCTTCAACATAGTGCATACTAAGCATCTGCTGACTTTTAGGCAGGTTCGTGGGCTGTTTTTCTAATGTGTCATGTTGAAACCTAGAGATCCTAGGACTTTGGCTTATCTGAATGTCAAGTTGTTCCCAGCCATCAAATGCATCAAACCTCTTCCTTCGACTTTTGTTTTCGACAGGCTATGATGTTGATGATGATGCGACCGGTGTACAACTTTCTATCTAATCTAGAAAACACTCATACGGAAAATTTGGAATGTCCACTACCTTCGCGACATACTCTTCTTTATTTTCATGAACCTGTTCTATCAAGGTTGATGGACCAATCATGCAAACATCAACCTGATTCCCCTTAACTTCCTTCCTACCCAAGTCATCTTCATTAAGCTGGGATCTTAGAATAAGTGATCTTTCAATTTCGTCCAACTTATTCTAAATAATAGTTACTTTACTAGAATGCTCAACTTTCATAGCAGTGATTTTTTTGGTATGATTTTTTTCCCAAGTTTTTATCACTTTTATCATTATCTATTTTTATGGCAATCAAATGAGTTTGCATATTGGACATCATAGCCTCCATTTTATTAGCATGTTTCTCCTCTATAGCCAACAACCTATTTTGAAGAGTGTTCTAATTATCTTTCATGGAACTCATTTCTTTGGCGTGATCAACTATTAATCTTGCTAGATTAAGTTCCATGCTTTTGATGAGTTGAGCTTGGTTGGCTTCCATTTCCCTAATTACCTGCGCCTAGTTGAGTTGCATATCCTTAACCATTTGAGTTAATTCCTTGATGAGCCCATTCTTAGCCCCTTTAATTTCTTTTACTTCGGTTTTTACTTTGACCTTTTCTCTATCTCCATATTTATCTTCAAAGGCATCAATAATTGATTGTAAAGAGTCAAAGGTTTTATCAGGGAACTCAAAGAACCAATCCATAGCATCTTCAATTAAGGTGGTAAAAAAAAGCCTTATCCATACATCTTCATGGTCAGAATACAAGCGACACTTGTTCATACAGAGGTTGAAATTCTTGAGGTGCATCTCGGCACTATAGGCATTGTTTCCCTAAAAAAGAGGAACCTCATAGATTGCATCGACAACTTCATTCACAAAATCAAGAGGATAACCCTCAAAGTTAGCAAAATTGCAAGGGGTGAGCAAGTCATTCATGATGACTTGCTTAAGGTGAAAAGGGGCAAATGGATGTTAGAGAAAGATCCTTGTTCAAGAAAAACAAGAAGTCTACAAGAAGCGAGCTTCTAGCAGAAACTCTTGCAAAAAATGAAAGAAGTGGAGTCGCCACTTGAACATGAATCTAACTCTAAAATCCAAAAGGCGAAAATCGTAAAGTTAGTCGAGATCCAAGAAGAGAAAAATTCTATCCCCGGGCCAGGGAAAAGCAAGTGGATATCAATAAAGGTTTTCTGTCTGATAAAAATGAATGCTTACTAGAATGTAATTTGTTTAACCAAGCTCTTCGAGCCTTTTTAGGAGCGGGGTTAACCAAGCTACCAAGATTTCTTCTAGTATAAGCTCTTGTGAATGGATGAATAAGTGGAGTCGCCACCCAAACAGGAACTAACCCAAATGTCCAGGTGCTAAAAGTGCAGATAGAAAAACCACGAAAAGATCGGTGAGAGAATGGAGGATAGGATGATGAAGAGATGAAGAGATGAAGAGATAAAGAAGATGTCATTGAAGCGCCGAGAACAAGACAAACTTCTTCCCAATAACGCCGCCAAAATATGTTGTTGCTCAAATTGTACAGACACAGTGCAACAACGACTCAGGGTGGGGGATGTCACGTTGATCCCTGCCCTCTCCGTTCTAGCTGTCTTCCAACAACAGGCTATGGGGGGTAGTCCCTATGGAATATGAGAATGTGAGATTTGTTGGCAACCAACAAATCCGAGAGACATGATTGAATGGCCTAGCCACTTAGTTGATTTTAGCAAGCTAATAAATTAGATTAGATTATTAAGTGAGGCCAGTGCCTTATGGAGTCAATTATTTGCTTTATATCGATTAAGTACCAAATGACTGAATGAACAATTTTTTCTTAAGAGATGGTCAGCTATCCCATATGAGATGCAAGTACTATAATCTAGGTGAGATGCATAAATCTTGGTTTATTTTAATTCATATGCCTAGCTAAATGTATCCCTTAATCCTTAGTTGTTTTGAGGCTAGTCTCTAAAGTAGGTTGTAGAGTAAACTCAAGGCGAAGCAAGCAAAAGATTGGTTAACGATACTTTCCTTTTAAATCTAACCACTCGGTGCCTCCAGTGCTGCAAGGACTGTGGCTTTGACGATTGCAAGGTCACCGTGTTAACCACTAGAAAGGGTCTATCCTTCGCAAGCTACAAGATGAAGGGAGGCCCTATATGTCTATCAACCACGCTTAAGCTTAGAGGTAAGTTAATTAATGAAAGGTCACCGTGTTAACCATTAGAGAGGGTCTATCCTGCGCAAGCTACAAGATGAAGGGTGGCCCTATATGTCTATCAACCAACCTTATGCTTGGAGGTAAGTTAATTAATGCAAGACTAGGCCTAGAATGCAAATGCAAATTTGATTTGAGTGCACTTGAGTTAAGATTACTTATGATATTAAGTACTTAGTTATAATTGATCTTTAATTATGAAAAAAGAGTACTTAATTGACAAATAAGATAATCTTAATCACAACATGGAGTGCTCAATCTCAGCAGTGCTCAAAAGGTATATCCAATGTAACCAAGAGATAATTCTTCAAGTACCTAAACAAGAAACAAGATTAATGCTCTTTATAACGATTCACCAATGTGCCAAAGATAAATTATCTTTCACAATAGATATTCAATTTAACCATGAACAATAAGTCCAATGATAATGATAGATAAGAGATTAGGGCACTTATCCATGATATTACTTAGAAAAATTAACCAAGGTTAGAGACAATACAAGAATGAAAAGGATGCCAATAAAAAATTGCTCAAGAGATAGACAACAAATTACCACAATGCCAATTAGATGTTGAATAATTAGGTTTCAATAATCCTTAAGGAATATTAGCCATTCAAAAAGCAATATTCAACTCTTGAGATTGATTAGTGCTTATATGAGTGACTTATTTAGTGCACAATTATGACCTTTAGGATTACGATACTCACAAGAAACCAATGTGTTAGTATTCTTAAGCAATATAACCAATTCATCAATCTCTTCACAATCCAATGACAACAAAGTAAACAATTCTTTCCACAATGAGCTATGCTTATCAATAGATCATGAACCAATGTTAGGAACCTTATGCAACTTATGTTCAATTGTTATGACGGCAGTAAGTTAATTTCAATTAGAGTACTTTCAATCATCGTCACAAAGAAAAGATCTCAAGGGCCCTACCTCTACTCAAAAAAAAAAGGGAACTACACATTGAAGCATCTTGAAGTTTCGATAGCCAAGCGAAGCAGGACGAAGCACTACAATCATCATCAAGGAATCAAGGTGATCTCCCTCTTCTTGAGTCAAGGATCACTAACAAAACATACTTGAAGGAAAATATCTTCATCAAGAAGACATCTTCCACTATCAACATCATCAAGAAAGGCATCAAGTGGAAGATTTTGTCATCAATGAGTTGTTCATTTGGGGTAGAATCGGATGTGCTCTAGCCATGAAACTTGGTGGAGAGGCTAAAGCACATGAGATCTCCAAGACCCAGAAATGGTTTGGGCAGATTCTAATTGGTTTGGGAGATATTAAAATAATTAATATTTTTAATGGAGTTCCTAATTCTAAACTTAGGAAGAATAAAATATTAATGGTTATTAATATAAAACTGGGTTAGAAGGTTCCAAAAGTCATGGATCAAGCCAAATCTAATCTTAACCGTTGATTAGAGATTTAATCTCGGTTGTTGAAGGACCAACAGGAAAAGTATAAGATGAGGCTTGAGGGTCAGTTGGAGAACACACTGAGGGAGACCAGTCACTTTGATTTCTGGAGCGGGGTTAGCTGAGAAATTCGAACTAGCGGTCTGGAAAGCAATAGGAGGCAACAAGTACAGAATAGAGAGTCAGGATCGGCACCAGAAGACCAACATAGAGGTAGAAGAGGCAGACGCAGAGCCTCTTAGGCAGACGCAGAGGCAGCAAGAGACTACGCAGTCTCTACAGGGCCTGCGTGGGTGACGCAGAGAGGCCCAGGGATGACGCAAACAAGCAGGGGCTGACACAAAGTGTTTCGAAGCTACACAGAGATCAGCCAAGCTGACGCTAGGACTATGAGAAGTGTTGGAGAATTCTTCTCTCTGTTGGGTAAGCCAGTTTGGCTCCCTATTGTACGAAAGAATCACTCAATAATAAAATCCTCCCTTGCTGCACTGGTTTTCCCACATTGGGTTTTTTTGGGGACTGTTGTCCAAAATAACTGTGTTGATGTGTTGATTCTTTTGCATGTGTTTGTTTCTGATTTATGGTGTGATATCTGCAGCAGAATTTATTTTAATGTTTATTGAAGGAATTTCATAAATAACTTATTGGAAATAAGTAGGCAAATTAAACTAGATGTTACAGTGATAGAATTTTCACATGGTATCAGAGCGAGAAATCAGAGACAGGAAGGGAAAATTAGTTATGGGTCGAGACCATGATAAGGAGACATCCACGTCAGGAGACTCGCACAGATTTTTAGAAATCTACACAAGAGAAAGTGATTCCAATTTCTCTATGTTGGCTTCTAAGCTGGAAGAAGAAGTGGCTTGTATGACTAGTTCTGCATCATCAAAAGTATGGTATATAGACAGCGGAGCCTCTTAGCGTATGACAGGAATCCAGGAATGTTTCTTAGATTATCGAGAAGAGAAGATGAACTTTCCAATCACCATGGGGAACAAAACAAAGTGTACTCCAGTAGGGAGGGGTACCATATTTTTTCAAACAGAATTAGTTGAACGGTTCTGTGCTACCAATGTGTTGCATGTACCACGATTGGGGATGAATTTACTTTCCGTCTCGCAACTTCAAGGCAAGGGCTATGACGTCTTCTTCATCAAGGAGAAAAGTATACGTCAAACACCCGAACTGGAAAAAGAAAGTGCAGATCGGGATCAAAAGTAACAGGTTCTACAGATTGCAACTAGAATCACCAATGGCACTAATAGGTCATCATAGAGGCAAGGACTTGAACGAACTATGGCACAGAAGAATGGAACATTTGCACCATGGGGCTCTGAGAATTCTCAGGAGCACTGTAACAAGAGTTTCGGATCTTAGTACGGAACGAGATGATGTACGCAGAAGATGTGCTCTAGGAAAGTATGCCAAGGCAGCATTTCCTAGAAGTAAAACCAGGGCCAAGAGTGTACTAGGATTGATACACTCAAATATTTGCGGACCTATGTTGACTAAAGCTTTGAGTGGTGCCAAGTACTTCCTTACCTTCATTGATGATCACTCAAGGAAAACCTGGATTTATTTTATGAAAACCAAAGACGAGGTTTTCTGTCGATTCAAAGAGTTCAAGGCTCTGGTGGAGAATCTGACTGGGAAGAAAATAAAAGTTTTGCACTCAGCTAATGGTGGAGAGTATGTCGATAAGAACTTCATTGATTTTTGCACTAAGGAGGGCATCAGAAGAGAGTGGACAACTCCTTACAATCTGGAGCAGAATGGAATAGCAGAAAGGAAGAACAGGACTATTGTAGAAGCAGCTAGGGCCATGATGTATGATCAGGATATGCCAAAATTCCTGTGGGCAGAAGCATGCAACACAGCAGTCTATGTTCAGAATAGGACTCCTCATCAGGCGTTGGGCAAGATTACTCCAGAGAAAGTTTTCATAGGGAAGACACCTGAAGTCAGTCATTTCAGGATATTTGGGAGCTTAGCATATTGTTGCGTACCCGAGGAAAAGAGGAAAAAGCTAGATCAAACTGCGGAAAAAGGATATCTAGTGGGATATAGCGAGAACGCTAAGGCATACAGAATCTATCTTCCAGGGAGCAGGAAGGTAGTGGTTCAACGAGATGTGAAGTTCATGGAGGACAGGGCTTTCAAAAAATCTCGTGAGATGCCTTCCGAGGAGCAGTCAAAAGAGGAGTCGTTGGTTAAACCTCTTCAACCAACGGAAGTAAAGAATTCTTCCTCGGATCAGGAAGATTCACAGGATGAGGAGCAGCCAACAGAAGCACCTGCTAGGAGAGGAAGAACTAGCAGGGAACTTCATCAGATTCTGCGATATCCAGAGGACTTCATCGGTGTGCCAAGAAACAATAAAAAGGGAGCAAAAACAGCCAAATAAATATCAGGCATTAGTAGCTCAGGATGGGGAGCCTGCCAGTTTCTAGGAGGCAGATCAACATCAAGTTTGGCTAGATGCGATGGTAGAGGAGTACAACTCCATAATGGTGAAAGATGTCTGGGAGGTAGTGCCAAGGCCTCAAGACAGATCAGTGGTAGGTTCAAGATGGATCTACAAGATCAAATACGCTACAGACGGCAGTGTTGAGAAATATAAGGTCAGGTTTGTGGCTAATGGGTATGCTCAAAAGGAAGGAATTGACTACAAGGAAACCTTCGCCCCGATAGCAATGTATACATCTATTACGACTATGATATCTCTTGCAGCACAGATGGGGTGGGAGATTCATTAGATGGATGTCAAAACGACTTTTCTGAACAGGGTTATAGAAGAAGAGGTATACATTGAACAACCAGAGGGTTTTGAGACACATGAGAAGAAGTCTCATGTATGCAGGTTGAAGAAAGCCCTGTATGGTTTGAAACAGGCACCTAGAGCATGGTATGGTTGAATCGATGGCTACTTGCAGAAGATGGAATTTGTCAAGAGTGACACAAATCCAAATCTCTATTATCTGGTTGTAGAGAATGATCCGCTAATCTTAGTATTGTATGTAGATGATCTCTTTCTGACAAGATCATCTAGGCTCATTGGGGGCTGCAAGAAGAATCTAGCCACAAAATTCGATATGAAGGATTTGGGATGAATGCATTATTTCCTAGGGTTGGAAGTTTTCCAGCAGAAGGGAGATATATTCCTTGGGCAAGGGAGGTATGCTATAGAAATCTTGAAAAGATTCAGGAAGGAGGGTTGTAGACCCATGGCTACTCCAATGATCACCAACTGGAAGAAGATTGATGCATCAGAAGACAAGGATGTTGATCCCACCTTATACAGGGAGCTCATAGGGTCCCTAATGTATCTGTTCGATACCAGGGCAAACATTTGCTACGTGGTCAACACCCTCAGCCAGTTCATGGTGGAACCAAAGAGGGCGCACTGGGCAGTAGCCAAACATGTTCTCAGGTATTTACAGGGAACAGTCGATTATGGACTCTTGTACAGTAGGGGTTAAGTAAATCAGCATGAGTGGATTTACTGATGCAGATTGGGCAAGAAGTTCAGTGGATCGGAAAAGTACCTCTGGGTACTGTTTCAACATTGGATCAGGAATGACTTCCTGGTGCAGTAGGAAACAGAAGTCCATGGCTCTGAGCTCATCTGAGGCAGAATATATGGCAAAGAGCACAGCTTCATGTGAGGCCATATGGCTTAGAAAACTGCTTGTGAACCTATTCAGAAGAAAAATGGAGGTGACCAAGATCATGTGCGATAATCAAAGTTGCATCAAGCTCTCTGAGAATCCAGTGTTTCATGATCGGTCAAAGCATATTGATATCCAGTGTCACTTTGTCAGAGACTGTCTCCAATGAGGAGTTGTGCAGTTGAGCTACACTCCTACAGGAGAACAGGTGGCAGACATCCTTACCAAGGCCCTTGGAAGAACCATGTTTGATTATTTCAAGGAGAAGATGGAGATGATAAAGAATCCATTTCAGTAGCAAAAATGGGTATGATGTTGCAGTGCAGTAGTAGTCAACAGTAGCACGATGCAACATGATGAGTAGGACTTTGTAGTGCAGATGCAGTGTTGGGAAGAAGGACCAACGTCAGCACGGATGCAGAGGGAGTTGCAGTGCAGATGCAGTGTTAGGAAGATGGACCAACAGCAGCACGGATGCAGAGGGAGCTGCAGTATAGATGTAGCAGTGGCAGTGATAGAGCCATGGGCAGTAGTACAGGATGCAGCAATGCAAAGGATGTTAGGTAGGGAGGCTTAGCATCAGCACAGGTACTATTGTTGTATGATCAGAGTAATGCTCAGTGTGGAGTATTACTAGAGCACAGTCCTTGCTAAGAGGGAGTGTTGATTTGGGGTAGCATCGGATGTGCTCTAGCCATGAAAACTGGTGGAGAAGCTAAAGCACATGAGATCTCCAAGACCCAGAAATGGTTTGGGCAGATTCTAAACGGTTTGGGAGATATTAAAATAATTAATATTTTTAATGGAGTTCCTTAGTCTAAACTTACGAAAAATAAAATATTAATGGGTATTAATATAAAACTGGGTTAGAAGGTTCCAAAAGTCATGGATCAAGCCAAATCTAATCTTAACCGTTGATTAGAGA
This sequence comes from Pinus tabuliformis, assembly GCA_031772625.1. Taxonomy (NCBI): domain Eukaryota; kingdom Viridiplantae; phylum Streptophyta; class Pinopsida; order Pinales; family Pinaceae; genus Pinus; species Pinus tabuliformis. The sequence continues at coordinate 1,358,381,010 of CM062805.1, forward strand.
TTTAATCTCGGCCGTTGAAGGACCAACAAGAAAAGTATAAGATGAGGCTTGAGGGTCTGTTGGAGAACACACTGAGGGAGACCAGTCAGTTCGATTTCTGGAGTGGGGTTAGCTAAGAAATTTGAGCTAGTGGTCTGGAGAGCAGCAGGAGGTAGCAAGTACGGAATAGAGAGTCGGGTTCAGCACCAGAAGACGAGCGCAAAGGCAAAAGAGGCAGACGCAGAACCTCTCAGGCAGACACAGAGGCAGCAGGAGACTGCGCAGCCACTAGAGGCCTGCGTGGGTGACGCAAAGAGGCCCAGGGCTGATGCAAACAAGTAGGGGCTAACGCAGACAAGCAGGGGCAAGCGCAGATTGTCTGGGAGCTACGCAGAGGTCAACTAGGCTGACGCTGGTACTGGGAGAAGTGCTGGAGAATTCTTCTCTCTGTTGGTAAGTCAGTTTGGCACCCTGTTGTACGAAAGAATTGCTGAATAATAAAATCCTCCCTTGTTGCATAAGTTTTCCCACATTGGGTTTTTCCAGGGACTGTTGTCCAAAATAACTGTGTCGATGTGTTGATTCTTGTGCATGTGTTTGTTTCTGAATTATGGTGTGATATCTACAGCAGAATTTATTTTAATGTTTATTGAAGGAATTTCATAAATAACTTATTGGAAATAAGTAGGCAAAGTAAATCAGATGTTGCAGTGATAGAATTTTCACAGCGGTATCTTCAATTGACAAGTATTTTTATCTGTCTGAATCTAGCAAAATGACTTTATTTTGCAAGGAAAGCAACAAATTGTTTGGGTCATCAAACTTTCTCGCATGGAAGAAGAGGACAGATTTTATCCTCATAGAAAATGAAGTTGTTGGACATGTTAGGGGTTCAATCACTAAAACTCCAAAGGAAGAAGCTCAAGCTCTAGCCAAGTATATGAAAGGGGAAATAAAGGCTCAAAGGATCCTTATAGAATCCATCAAGGATCCCCTCATAACTTATGTTGCAAAGTTGGAGACATCAAAAGGAATCTACAAGAAGTTAGTAGAATTGTTCTTCGTAAGCACTGTTGGAGAAGTCGTATCTTTAAGAACCAAGTTATACAAGATGAAGATATCAAAGTAGGAAGGAATAGCCTCGTACCTTATGAGGGTGTCAGAAATACGAGACCAATTGCAAGAGTTGGGGGAAAATGTCTGATAAAGAGATGACCACAGTTGTGCTCAATGCACTACCAGAGGAATGGGTCAACTTTGTATCAAGCAACTATGGAAAGAACGAAGCCACCCCATTCAGTGAACTTTGGTCATTGTGTAAGATTGAAGAAACCAGGTTGAAGGCAAAAAGTGATGTGGGATCAAATGATTCGAGAAATCTGGTTCTCAGAAAAAGAAGAAGAATATGTCAAAGATCTAATGTTATGGTTGTGAGGAATATGGGCACTTCAAGAGAGATTGTCTAAAACTCAAGAAGGATAAAAAAAGAAAAAAAAGGAATGAAGCCCATATCACTGAAGAAGTAGAACCTATGTTGCCAGGAAACGTGGGTGCGGGGACGGGGACGGGGGCGAGGACGGGGACGGGGACGGCATTTTTGGAAACAGGGTGCGTGGGTTCGTCGGGTAATATAATAATATTAAATTTTAATAATTAAATTTTATAAATTATAAATTTATAATTAATAATATATATGAAATTTGAATTTGTATATTTTTTCAACTTTAAACAAGAAAACTTTAATGATAATCATTTAAACATGCACATCATTGAACATTCAACATTGACATTGAAATTTCAAAATTTATCACCAAAAAACTGTTCTTTTGAATCTTTTCCGTGTAACCATGACACTGTGACAGCTATGTGAGAGAGCTCAAGGCTACTACTAAAACTGAAAATTCAAAATACATACTAGGATAAATGCTAGACTCAGCTATTTTGGTGAAACTTGGGACAGATTTTGTCACGCACAGGCTTTAAAATAACTATGCAGCTTAGGTTCATTTGCAAGGATGCTTATCAATGAATCAGGCTGTGGTCGTACAGACCCTTCCTCCTACACAGCCAAGGAGTGTTAGCATTTCTGCCTCCTGCTCTAATTTCAAGACAACTTCTCTCCTTATTGAAATTGCTCATTCTGGCTGGAGCTTGAGCTTGTAACTTTGCTTTGAATGTTTAGTCTCTCCCATATAAAAACACAATTTTTTCATGGGAGATTCTTCTCAACCTGATAGTGGTCTAGAATTTTCTTGATGTCTAATCATCCACCTGCCCCATGCATGGTGTGCTCTGTGGTAAAGCAATCCCAAAAACAGTGGCAGCCTTACCCTTCCACAAAACACGCTTATTAGTCTTTGTTTCCCAATACAATGCACAACAGCCATCTGATGGCTTGAGGGATAGTTTGTCTTTGAGTGCGAAGCTCTGCCTGAATATTAATTACCTAAACATAAAACATCTTCGTAGTTTTTAGAGATTACTTGGTGTACAAGTCTGTAGAGACAATATATGATTTAGGCATTTTTTCTTAGTTTTAATCTTAACATGATGTTTTCATAATGCTGTGAGAAATTGGCAGATTTTGATACTTAATTTAGCCATTGTCCAAAATAGCCATTCGCCATTTAACAGCATCAGCTGATTACAACTTATGGCTGGTCTCAATCCTACTTTCTGACCGAAAATGTCTGAACCTGTATGTGTGCATTTACAGTTTATAATTTGATGGTTAGTTGGCTTGGGAATGAATGTTTCATTCCAAATTGATTTACAAGAATTCTTAAAAAACAAGACTTGTAAAAAACTTAAAAAACCGGGTGCGGGTACCCGTGCAACACAAGTTTTGATGGTAAGGACCATGGAAGAATGTTTCATTCCAAATTGATTTACAAGAATTGATTTAGGGTTTTTTAGGTTTTGTTATAAGTTTTACCTTTGATATAAGTTATTTTTTAAATTTCAATAAAAAGAAATTATTTGAAAATTAAATTTTTAATATAGTTTTTTTATGAAGAACCCAAAGAAACCGAAGAACCCAAAGAACCCAACCCGAAGAACCCGAAGAACCTAAAGAACCAAAGAACCCAAGCACCCGAAGAACCCAAGCACCCAAGAACCCGTTAAAGGAAAAGAACCCAATTTTTTTTTTTGAAGAACCCGGTTCTTCTGGGTTCGTCTGGGAAGAACCCGTACCCGAATCCGGTACTTGGGTGCGGGAACCCGGGGCGGGTTCGAGAACCCCACCCCCGGGTGCGGGTACCCATGCAACACAAAGTAGAACCTAAGAAGAAGAAATCAAAGGAGGAAGTGAAAGATCTCTACTATCACTGAGATAATCTCCTTCACTTAGTTCTTTTCAAATAATAACTATCATGGTAGGAAGCATTGTAAGTATGATAGGATGCATCATATTAGGATGGCATCATATTGGAAGCATACAATTGAAGCAAGAGCTCATGGAAAAAGTTGAAGTCTACATGAATGTAGCAGTCATCATAGAAAGGAAGTAGGTATTGAGCATGAGTAGCATACATGGTTGGAAGAAAGTCATCTAGCATGGTAAAAAGAAATCATCATACATCATCATCAGTTGGAAGGAGAATTTGCAAAATGATGATAATTAAGGTCCTCCATTGGAATCTTCATTAGAAGGTTCACCTCTCTTGGAAGAAGCAAGTGTCTCGCTGATCATTCCACACTGTGTGGATCCATTATTTAAAAGGATGATGGTATGGTGACAAAGGAGAGCAACACATCAAGATGGTTGAAAGTACTTTCAATCAAGGAAAGGAAGTTGTCAAAGGAAGTCTAGATGACCAAAAGAAGAAAAGAGGTATGTATATATTTGACAGATTAAGTCATGTCATCATGTACTTGCAGAAAGCATGGTTGAATGCTCTATCTTATGAGCATGAAGGAAAAAGAAGAATCTCTTCTTGATGCATGAATGTATACACCTTGAACTAGTTCACATATTGATAAGATGAAATCAACATAATATGTCCTCATATGGAATATGAGGTGGGTGGCAAAGATGAAGGAACTATGGATGGAACCTCCTAGGGAACAATATGTGAAGAAAGAAAGAAGAGATCATGAAAGATGCAACTGCGGTCACGTAAGAAAAGGAAATCAACATCTAATGACTAGAAGCATTGGCTATCACATCTCCATAGAGAAGGTATGAAGACCCTGATAAGGTTTGCAAAGGAATGAGACAATTGACATTAAAACTCTTGGAGATGTATGTGCAGGATGTTGATGTTGCAAGCAAGTAGATGTCATGATGAAAGGCCATCACAAAAGGTAACTTTGATTTGATGTTAATATTTTATTTTTGAACAACATTTGGATGAGTTGATACAGGGCTAACGAAAGAGAGTTGTAGATGTCACCTACAACTAGCACTTATGTGGTTGGATGGAAGATCCTAAAGGAAACAAGACTTGGTAGAGGTAATAGTATGAAGAAAATCCATATGTGGATTGGAAGATCACTTTTTTATGAAAAGAAGGATGACATGATTGTTGGTTCAATCCTATTGTTCATTGAAGAAAAGTGATGGATGGTCGATTCCCGATAAAGAAGAAATAGAAGATGAAGGCTCCATAATGATGAAGATGAAATTCATGACATCAAAAGGAGGAGCCCTACAAGCAGTTGATAGTACCATGATCTCCACCAAAGAGCTGAGAGTTATTGTTGGTAACAAGTCCCTAGTTAAGAGGGAGCTTGGACAAGTCCCTGGATAAGAGGGAGCTTGGGTACATTCCTTTTATAGGAATGGGTATATCTTCCCTAGTTGAGAGGGAGAGATAGACACATCATTCTTGTCTTCATATTGTGAAGAAATAATGGAGGATTGGGTAAGCATCTAAGACTGATTCTGATACTCTTTGAGGATGAGGTAGGGCATCCAAGATAAGAGTAGTCGAAGAGGAAATTCCTTGAGGATGTGTTATTCCAAGAGAGGAATTGTCTTAAAAGGACATACCATGTGAACAACTGGGTGGGGTATGTGTCTTAAGAGACAATGGTGATGGTGTCTGTCAGTCATTAGTCTCGCTTGCATTGTGCTCTGATCTTGTGGAGAGATAGAGTTGTTAGTCAAGGCCTTGCTATGTGACATTGTTGGTTGGTATGATGAGATGCTCTGGCTTACCAATCCAACTCTTCTTATGAGAATTCTTCAAATTGAGAATGTCCAAGTACCTTGTATGGATTATGAATACCTCCCTAATTAAGAGTGAATGTTGAAATATGTAACTAGGTTCAGTGTTCATAATGACATATGTAATCATGATTTTATGTAAAGAGAAAATTAAATTTATTATTGTTGTTCTTGAGGCATGGATTTCATGCTCAAAAGAAATTTATTTTTAGGTCAAGCACCCATTGAGTGCTTTTAGGTCAATTGAGTCATTGTCATGTATTCAAGACACATTTGGGGATGTTACATAATGTAAAGAAAATTTATTTTAGTCAAATCTAGACTCAAAGACCCTCCAAGACCTCGTCATGGTGCCAACGACAAGTCGGCCTCTATGAGAGGACAAGTCGGCCTAAAGTTAGCAATTCGACCTAGAGAAAGGCCTATATATAGAAGCACTCGACCTCATTCAAGGACACACTCATCCAGCAACAAAAAAGTTCAATCAAAGCATAGAAGAAATCAAAAGAAGAGTGAGGAAGAGGAGGTGAAACCAACAGAAGGAAATCAAAGTTTTTGGGTTTGTTTTGGGCTATATTTCTCCACACGTGCGAAGATTAGGGCATCAAATTGTTGCAGTGAAAACCGAGTTGCTGAAGCCGAGATTTCAGTGACAAGAAGCCTTATGTGCAAGTTGAATTGACAAGGAAGAGAAGGCAAGTCAAGCAAAGGAGAAGAGAAGCAAATTGATCATATTCCAGTCACACGTGTAAACTAGGGTTTCTGCAGAAGAAATTGATGGCAGTCTAAGTTGCAGAAGAATCTACTGGGAGGTCGAAGTTGTTAGAAGGAGAACTCATCAAGGAGGAAAGCTTTGACTTGGTCTTGGAGGGGACTTGGTCAAGGGTCATAGGTGTTGGAATTCGTCAATTGAAGTTCTATAAGAAGAGAAGAATTCTTATGGGTTTTCCTCTTAGAAGGAGAGGTTCTGGCCCTAGCTAATAGACTAAACCTTGTGTCCTCTTGTCTCATTGTTCTTAATGATTTGGTAGTTGTTTGATGATAAGAACACTAAATATAATCAAGAGAAAGAAGAATCTAATTAATTTAAGTAAAAATACATCACAAACAGTTACCAAGAAGAGAAATCACCTAATATAGTTGCCCTAGATTTCTCAACATTTTGGCACTCAGTTAGGGCTTCCTGCAACAGCCAAGTCAACCCTACGATACAACCTCCTAACCATCCCAAAAATTGCATTGTTCTCTCCTACAAGGTCCTACACTTATGCACAGTCACTCTAGGTAACTCGGTTTTATTTCTATAGTTGTCCCAAGGCTAATTCTACCTCAGACTTGCTCCTAGCTAGGGCTCGACCCTCCTGCAATAAACACAGAACATTCATCCTTGATCTCATGTGAAATGCACCTTTAAACATGCTCAGAACTGACCCACAATGGATGCAGCCTAGCTCCAGTGTTAACCCTGAACTTTCAGTCCTCCAAAATAGGCCTTACGGCCCTCTCCAAACTGTTGTGACGGGGCTCGACCCTTTCCTAAGAGAACCTACACTTGCGGCCAAGATCATAGAGAGATATGCACCCAAAAAAAACCCTAGAATCCTCCTCACAAACTCCACCAACAACTCCTTGAACCTATCCAGACCAAAACACAAGAAAAAGGACCAATGCTAGACTTCTTCTCCAACTCGACTAGGGCTTCTTGAGTCTACGGCTACCTCAGAAATATTTCTCCATAGATGAGATGCTTGTGTATTATTGAATGAGCTCTAAGGCCTCTAATTTATATTAATTGATGGAGGAGCCAAGGGGTGCCTTTCGTGCCAATGAGACCCTTCATTTTGTGAGGTCGACTTGAGGAAGACCCTTGTAATTTGCTCTTGATATTATTTAAATATATTTACCAAATGCCTTGATGATTGCTTACCCAAATAAATTTGTCACAACAAATAATAATGAAAGGAGTGCCAAGCCAATCTAAACACATCAATAATAATATTTTTTTAATCCATTTTTGAATTCTCTTTTGGGGCAAGATGGATTCTCCTTGGGGTAACTACGTTTTTCCTTAGGGTAATTGGATTTCTCTTGGGGAAATTCATCTCGAAGCTACCCAAATTTTTGTGAAAATTCGGTGATCTCGAATCCTACTGCAGCAACTAATAATATTTCTCCTATTTGTTAAATTACTTAAACAAATTATTTGTAGTTCTATACGGCAAATATTGAAATACATACACTGCAGCCTTCACAAGTAAAATTTTGCGGAATGTAAATACAAGGAAAATACTAGCACATATATAACCACAATGACAGTTATTTTTGGACAATTGTCCACGGAAAAAGCCCCATATGGGAAAACTGGTGCAGCAGATGAGGGTTTCTTTTATTAATCTTCAGCAATAATTTTTGTACAAGATACGGATAGACAAAATAGAGGAAGAATCACTGAGAGAAATTTACTGATGAATTTCTCACACTCCACAGTGTTTTTCTGACCCTAAAGAGGACCTCCTACCCTTCTGCTGGCCTTTCTGTGTCACCCTCTACGCAGTGACTGTGTAGGGCTTGCATCACTTTCTCTACGTTGATGATCTACGTCCCTCCTCTGTGCTGCCCCTTCCAGATTTGTCCTGCACTCTCAGACTATGCTGATGCCCTCTCTCTTTCACCTGCAACTCACTCTCTGACTCGATTCTCTCTTGTCGAACTTCAACCACTGAGAAAATCAATCTACTTGAGTAACTGAGTATCTACTCTAGTGTGTTCTCCATCAACCCATCGACTTCTTCTTATAATCTTTTGTTGGAATACCAACAGCCAAGATTAAATCATAATCGATGGCTAAGATTAATTAGAAATCAATCTATGTCTTCTTCTATAAGATTCTCACCATGACTTAATTAATACCCTTTAATTAACCAAATTTCCTAAGTTTAGACTTAGGAACCATTAAAAAAAGTTAATTATTTTAATTAAATCGCCTCTACGTGGAATTTCCATAAACGATTTCTGGGTTTTGGAGAATGCATATATTCTAGCCTCTCCACAAAATTTTGCGGCTAGAACACATCCGATGCTACAAAAAATCAGCACTCCCTCTTAGCGAGGAATGTGTTCTAGTGTTGCAATCCACTGAAGCAACATCCTGTTTCTGCACCATCTCCTATCACATTGCTAATGTTTGGCTACTGCTTCCCACTAACTATTGCGTAACTTTGATATGTGTTGCATCTGTGTTGTTGTTGACCCTACTGAACTCCTGTCAACTACTGCGTCTGCACTACAACTCCCTCTCAGTTGTTGCTGCTGAGAATCTATTGAAACGGATTCTCCACAATACCCATTTGTTCTCTGAACTGAATGAACTTAACTCTCCTTAGAGCTTTTGTGAGTATGTCTGCGACCCGATCGCCTATGGGGACATACTGTAGCTGGATTGCCCCACGTTGAACACAATCTCTGATGAAATGACATCTGATATCAATGTGCTTCGACCTATCATGAAATACTGGATTCTCAAAGAGTTTTATGCAACTCTGATTATCATAGAAAATACCGGTCACTCTCATTTTCTTCCTGAACAAACTCACCAGCAATTTCCTAAGACATATGGCTTCGCACGTGGTTGTGTTGGCCGGCATATATTTTTCTTTTGCTGAGCTCAATGCTACTAACTTCCGCTTCCTGTTGCACCAAGAGATCATCCCTGATCCAACGCTAAAGCAGTACCCGAAGGTACTTTCCCTGACCACTGAACTATCTGCCCAATCTACATTTGTGAATCCACTCAACCTTGTTGAAGTTTCTAACTTTACTTAGTTTAGAAACCCTTCATGTACTTTTTCTGATTTATTCCTACCTACTTGCTATTTTTCTTTAACAAGTTATTTACAAAGTAAATACTGAAAATAAACACCAATGCATGCTCAACATATTACAGATCAACAACTAAAAGAAACAAGAACAAACACACCACATGACACCATTATTTTTGGACCAATGTCCCCAACAAAACCCAATGCGGGAAAATCGGTGTAGCTATCTGAGGGTTTTCTTATTAAGCAACATCAGAGTACAATCTGGGTGCCGAAACTGGCCTACCCAACAGAGAATTTCCTTAGCAGCGATACCTCACAGTTTGAGAGAAATCTCCTGGCTGAAACCCCAGAAATTCCTTCCGATAGCTTTTCAGCACAAAACTGCTCCTGCAACCCCAGCGTCTGCCCAATCTGGACTGCGTCAACCCCTCTCTGTCTCACCCTGGCCCTGCATCAGCGTTTCTTGGCCTACGTCAACTCTGGGAGCCTCTGCGTCAACTACGTCGGCCCCTTTGGTGCTCTTCGAAGCACTTGGCTGCCTCTGTGTGGCCCTGCGTGAACCCTTGTTGGCTTTGTGTCACCCTCCTTGGCTACTGCGCTACTCTCCCGGCAAAATCTCTGCCTTCTCTGTTTCTCTGTATTCAATGCCCTTCAGCTGCTCTCCCGATCACTGATTCTATCTCTCTTAGCAAACCCCGCTCTAGAGAATAGAATGACTGATCATCTGGTGTGTTCTCCAAGTGACCCTCAAGCCTCCTCTTATACTTTTCCTGTTGACATCTCAACGGCCAAGATTAAGTCCCTAATCAATGGCTAAGATTAGATCTAGCTTGATCCATGTCTTTTGGACCATTCTAACACAGATTCATATTAATACACATTAATATTTTATTTTCCCTAAGTTTAGACTTAGGGACTCCATTAAAAATATTAATTATTTTAATATCTCCTGATCTGTTTAGAATCTGCCCAAACCCTTTCTAGGTATTGGAGATCTCATGTGCCCCAACCTCTCCACCAAATTTCATGGCTAGAAGCACATGTGATGCTACCCCAAATCAACAAACCTGACATCATCTCCTCTAGTATATTTCAACCCGAGTCCAACTGTTCCATGCACATATCTGAGAATGTGCTTAGTTGTTGCCCAATGTACCCTTTTCGGTTCCACCATGAACTGACTAAGGGTATTGACAGTGAAACAAATGTCTAGCCTAGTGTTGACCAGATACATGAATGACCCAATTAGTTGTCTGTACAAGGTGGAGTGGACTTCCTTGTCCCCTGAGGCATCTATCTTTTTCCAATTGGTAATCATGGGTGTTTCCATGGTTCTGCAATCCTGCATTCTTAATCTCTTCATAATCTATGTAGCATATCTCCCTTGCCCAAGGAAGATCTCCCCATTCTTCTGCCATACTTCCAAACCCAAAAAATAGTGCATCAACCTGATATCCTTCATGTCGAATTCTGCTACAAGGTTCCTTTTGCAAACCTCTATGAGCCTCGATGATCCTGTCAAAAACAAATCATCTACATATAAAATCAAAATGAGAGGCTCATTCTCCACTATCAGATAGTAGAGATTGGGATCTGCACCACTCTTGATGAATCCCAACTGCTGCAAGTAACTGTCAATCTGATTGTACCATGCCCCGGGTGCCTTCTTGAGCCCATACGAGGCTTTCTTCAATCTACATACATGAGTCTGCTTCTCATGAGTTTCGAAGCCTTCAGGTTGCTCTATGTATACCTCTTCTTCCATCACCTCGTTCAAGAATGTTGTCTTGACATCCATCTGGTGAATTTCCCATCCCATCTGCATTGCCAGGGATGTGACAGATCTGATAGAGGTATATCTGGCAACTGGGGTGAAGGTTTCCTCATATTCTATTCCTTCTTATTTTGCATACCCCTTTCCCACGAATCTAACCTTATACTTCTCTACACTGCCATCTATGGCGTACTTGATCTTGTAGATCCATCTAGAACCTACAACTGATCTATCTTCTGGTCTAGGCACCACCTCCCAAACAACATTTGTCATGATAGAACTATACTCTTCTACCATGGAATCCACCCACCCCTGATGTTGTGCGCTTCCTGAAAACTAGAGGGTTCTACAACCTAAACCACTAAGGCCTTGTATCTGTCAGGTTGCCTGCTCTGCCTCTTGTCAGTTCTAGGACCTCTGACAAACTCTTCTACGTCCTTCAAGGTCTTACGCATTTCCCTACTGGTCCTACCACTGGTGGTGGGAGGTTCAACTTGTTCATGCAGCTCTGTCTACTGAGAACTTCCTGGATCTCCTGCTACTGAGGAGATGCTGGTACTAGTCACTGTACTCGAATCCTGTGACTGTCCCCCTGCTTGTTCTACCTGCAGTCCCTACTGCTGCTAGACTAATGGAACATCTGATGACTGATCTCCTGCAGGCATCTCTCGAGATCTTTTGAAAGCTCTGTCTTCCATGACCTTTACATCTCACCTCACTATAATATTCTTGCTTCCAGGAACGTAGATTTTGTATGCCTTTGAGGTCTTGCTATATCCTATGATAAACCCCTTTTCTACAGTCTGATCCAACCTAAGTTGCATGAAACGCCGAAACGTTTCAGAGTTTCTAAAACGGGTACATTTAGAAACGTCACCTCCCAAAAATGGAAACGCCAGCCGAAACGTCACCTCCCAAAAATGGAAACGCCAGCCGAAACGTCACCTCCCAAAAATGGAAACGTCGACCGAAACGTCATATATGTATATATAAAGATATATATATAAATAAATAAGTAAATAAACACATTATCTTGCAAGAAAAAAGGGAATAAGACCCATAGATGACAATTTAGAAGGAAAAACAAGTCTATATTAACTCTCATAGATGATTAAATGATGGTCGAGTTTCGGCCAAGTTTCAGAGTTTTAGGTACAGGTACAACCTGAAACGTCAGGTTCCTAGAAGTTTCGTGCAACATAGGATCCAACTTACCGTGCTTCTCATCTGGAATGTGACAATAGGCCACACTCCCAAATATCCTCAAATGACTTACCTCAGGTTTCTTTCCGGTGAAGACTCCCTCTGGTGTTTTGTTCCCCAAAGCTCTGTGAGGTGTCCTGTTTTGAATGTACACTATTGTGTTGCATGCTTTTGCCCACAGAAATCTGGGCAAATCCTGATCATACAACATGGCCTTTGCTGCCCCAATTATAGTTATGTTCTTTCGTTCCACTACTCCATTATGTTGTGGATTGTAGGGAGTTGTCCACTCTCTTTTGATACCTTCCTTTGCACAGAAATTTGTGAAGTCTTTATCCATGTATTCTCCACCATTATCTGAATGTAGTACCTTGATCTTTTTTCCTGTCATATTTTCTACAAGAGCCTTGAACTCTCGAAACCGATCAAAGACCTCATCCTTGGTCTTTAAGAATTAGATCCAGGTTTTTCTAGAATGGTCATCAATAAAGTTGACAAAATACTCGCCACATCTAAGAGCTCTGGTGGACATAGGGCCGCAAATATCTCACTGTATCAATCCCAACGCGCCATTGGCTCTGCTATCACTTCTAAGAAACATTGCTTTTGCATACTTTCCAAGTACACATCCTCGACATAGATCATCGCGTTCGGTGCTGAGAGCTGGAACTCTTGTTACAGTTTCTTTGAGCATCCTAAGTGCTCCATGGTGCAAGTGTCCCATCCTCCTATGTCATAGTTCGTTCAGCTCCATCCTACCTATATAGCCTATCAATGCCATTGGAGAATCAATCTGCAACCTATATAGCCTGTTGCTTCGAGCTCCAATCTATCTCACCTTCTTCCAAGTGGGATGCTTGACATATGCTTTCCTTCCCGCAAAGTATACATCATATCCCTTGTCCTGCCATTGGGACACATAAATTAGGTTCATACCCAATCCTGGCACTAGTGCTGGTTCCTGCTTCCGTCTGAAACTCTATGGGGCCTCTCCCTACTGTAGTACACTTAGTTTTGTTGCCCATAGTGATCTAGAAGTCCATTTGCTCCTCTTGATACCTCGAGAAATATTCCCTTACTCCAGTCATGTGAGCTGAAGCTCCGCTATCAATATACCAAACACCAGCTAATGCTGATACTGACATACACGCAAACTCATCTTCCAATCTGGAAGATAATTCTGAGGCTTCTTGATTATCCATAATTTCCTATGTTATTTTTCCTTCCCAACACTAAATTTGCAGCTGCAAAAATACACATCCTGCTCTGCGTGGAAACTGTTGTGTTGCTCCCTCTGCCTCTGACAAATCTCGATCTGGAAAATCTTATTCTCTGTCGACTCACTCAGAGAATTAATTTTCCATGAAAATTTGCCCACCTAGCAAATGGACTACGTAGCCTCTCTAGGGTTTCGAACTACTGCCTATGTAGTGCTTTCGAAATCCTTCTTCCATCTGCAACCGAACTCTTCCTGCTTTACCAATGCTCTGATACCATGTGAAAATTCGGTGATCCCGAATCCCACTGCAGCAACTGATAATATTTCTCCTATTTGTTAAATTACTTAAACAAATTATTTGTAGTTTTCTACAGCAAATATCGAAATACATACATTGCAGCCTTCACAAATAAAATTTTGCAGAAAGTAAATACAAGGAAAATACTAGCACATATATAACCACAATGACAGTTATTTTTGGATAATTTTCTCCAGAAAAACCCAATGTGGGAAAACTGATGTAGTAGATGAGGGTTTCTTTTATTAATCTTCAACAATAATTTTTGTACAAGATATGAATAGACAAAATAAAGGAAGAATCACTGAGAGAAATTTACTGATGAATTTCTCACACTCCACAACATTTTCTGACCCTTAAGAGGACTTCCTGCCCTTTTGCTGGCCTTTTTTTGTCACCCTCTACGTAGTGACTGCGTAGGGCCTACATCACTCTCTCTGCGTTGATGATATGCATCCCTCCTCTGTGTTGCCCCTTCCAGATTTGTCCTGCACTCTTAGACTATGTTGATTCCCTCTCTCTCTCTCACCTGCAACTCACTCCCTTACTCGATTTTCTCTTACCAAACTTTAGCCACTGAGAAAATCGATCTGCTTGAGCAACTGAGTATCTGCTCTGGTGTGTTCTCCATCAACCCATCGACGACTTCTTATAATCTTCTGTTGGAATACCAACGGCCAAGATTAAATCATAATCGATGGCTAAGATTAATTAGAAATCGAGCCATGTCTCCTTCTAGAAAATTCTCACCAAGACTTAATTAATACCCTTTAATTAACCAGATTTCTTAAGTTTAGACTTAGGAACCATTAAAAAAAAGTTAATTATTTTAATTAAATTGTCTCTAGATGGAATTTCCATAAACGATTTTTGGGTTTTGGAGAATACATGTATTCTAACCTCTCCACAAAATTTCGAGACTAGAACACATCAGATGCTACAAAAAACCAACAATTTTAACAAACCTTTAGTGCTTGGCTTGTATCAAAGGTAGTCTTACGAGGCCACCGAGGCCACCTTTTCTTCTTTGTGTCCTCAAGTTAAAGGGAAACACTAGTGTCATAGTGCTAACCTTAACTTGTGACCCTCTAATGGTCGACTAGCAGTCCCATGTGTAATGTTAGTGACTATCCAGTGTTAGGGTTATGGCTTCATCCTTATATTGGTGTGCATTCATGGTGGAGACAACTAGGGTGATTCTCCCTTCATGACTATCTATACATGGTTTCTCAACCCCATTATATATTATTATGTAATCCTCTTGCACAACCATGTACTCTCTTAGGGTCTTGGAATGCATTGAATATTTTGGTACCACAGGGACTTGCTCATACTCCCTCATTATTTCCTTCTACACATCTCACCTCTCACCCCTTTGTTCTTTCATGTGTATGTTGTTTTATTGTTCTTATAAATGCACCACCAAACTTCAATAATCCCTTGTTAAGGTCTTTGAATATATGAAATTTGGTTACAAGTGTTGAAGATTGTTTGCCTAGCTAAATATTTGATATTGGGCCAACATTGGCTTCATAAGCATAGATGAGAAAACCAAAAGATGATCTCCTACCAACATAAGACAAGAAAAACAAAGAGATTGGCACTAATGATCAAAATATGATTTGCATCGATAGAATATGCTAACCATAAATGTGAAAAAAAAACTGAAGCGGATAAGTTGAAGACTTGTCAAGCATCAATGTTGCTCTTCAAGGGAATTGAAGTACCACAAGTGGTTACCCAAATGACCCAGTTGATAGGAGTTAGCCCATATATGATCTTCATATCAAGCTTTGGATTAATGGTCAACGAAATTCTTGGCTTTGTCAACTAGTAGATAAAAAGATGCCATCTTCAAAGGGTCTCTTGGCGGAAGGACCACTAGAGAGGACATGATTAGAGATGCTTAGCCTTCTTCATTAGTTATATTTTCAGCCACCAATTTCAACTCTTGAACGTTATGCCCCACCTTGGGATGAACAAACTAATTACTTCATACTTTACTATTGATCCATCAGATCAAAGCAACAAACGACAAGCTAAGTTCTAGATTATACCTGATAACAGGATGGTGAGACCTCGGGTTTCTCCCTAGCCTCTTGCTCTAAGAGACTACCCAATATTATTGAGGCAATTCAAAGATACATTAGGCCATACACTCTCAGAGCATTAGACAGATCAGCTACAATTGGATCTAGAGCAAAGCATGCCCCAGCCATCAAACTACCTCCCGGATCTTACAAAGCAATTAGAGATCTATATAGAGTTTCCTTCTTTCAACCTCAATTGTGAGGAATAGGAAACTAAGCTCCTTGATGGTTCCAAAAGACTTCGACAATGAACCAGTGCCCAATTCGCACCCCTCCCTAACCCCCTGAACCCTCGTTTCCCTCAACCATCATACTCAAGAGACTCTAGACACCATCAGCCCCATCATTCGATCTCTCTCTCTCACTCTCTCTCTCTCTTCACAAGTTCTTGAGTTGGATCATCCACCTTTCTAGTCTTGGACAAACTCACGTAGTGTTTTATATCATCGTACTTACATCACAATTTTATACATATATAGGTTTCTTTCCTTGTATTGTTTTTGGCATTTTCTAGGAGTTACGCTAGCAGTCCCACATTATTTTAATATTGGTTGTACCTGTTAGCGCTTGAAATTTCACCTCAGGCTGAGAAAGGTAAACCTCAAAGGCTACATCAAACCATTTAGCCTCGTAGCTAGCCCTACGGGGCAGGAGAAGGCTCTCTCCAGTCTATCTCGCAAAATCTCCAATAAATGAGATGACCAATAAGGTATCACTGATATTAGGCTAGTAAACTGATCAGAAAGATTAATTTTGGGGTTTTTGGGTTTTTGGTGGCAAATTGAGGAGAGGGCAATTTTGGGTGCAGGGATTGGACACAGTTTCTGCAGGGGGTTCCTTGGGGCGAGGTAGGAAACAGTATTGATGCCTTAACTTGAGATGGATGATCAGGAATGAAAGATGAGGAGCTAAAGAGAGAAAACAATGACTTTGAATTCCCTTTAGACAGTAGAAAACATGGAAATTAAACAAATTTAAAAGCAGAGCATGGCTAGCATGAATTCCTACTTTAACACTTCATTTGTTTAATGTGCAGCAGTAAAGAAAGGAAATGAATCACATAACAAAGCTTACAAGAACATTGAGAAACACACCATCAACACGAGTCCACAAGAATCCCAAAGATGACTGCAAAACCCTGGTCTTCCTTAGCAAAAAATTGCAGAGATACAGTGAAAATATACAATGATAGCTTCTCCCTCAAGAGTCCAAACATGAAAATGAGCAAGAAAGTACATAATATAGATGATCTAACCTCTTTCCCTGCCTCCATGGGTCGAGCTCACTATCCTAGGAGCTGTTTCAACCACCTCTAAACTAAGCACTACAAAATAGGCAGTCAAAACAACTTGCCTCTATAAACTTGGAAACCAGTTCATACATTCAATTTTTACCCTTTACATGAATAAATCTTCTAGAAGAGTTACAAAAGGGTAAAAGTGTCTAAAAAGTGTCACAATTACATCAAAGAGGACCATCATTAACCTCAAAAAGTCAAACCAAGTCAAATTGTGCTTTTCCGAGCTGTTACAGTGAAATCTGGCAAAGTTTGCCTGACGGGTCGCGCACATTGGGAGCTCTGTTTGAGGCACTTGCAGGTGTCAGAATTGGGTGCAGGATAGCTCGTTGGAAAGGTCTGTGAGTCTACTTTCCAACCCAACTGGAATTTTTGAATTTGGAGGTCATTTGCCCTGTCAAAACTTAATTCTCCCAAGACTGGTTTCTGCAACTCAAAAAAGGGGCAGAAAGTCAAATTTTGCATGTATTTTGACCTTCTGGAGGCCCAAAACTCCATAAAAACTCAAGTCCATCCATAGGCATATGTAACTTTGCATAACAAATCTAGAAATGCTGAGTTTTTGCAAAAAGGAGCTGCCATGACAAAGGGTCTCACCGGGGGTGAGACCCGTTGAGGAGCCAAAACCTGTAAATTTCCAAAAATTGCCAAAATTACCCAAAATTCTCAAAATTTTTTGGGATTTGAGCTGTGGCTAGGCTATTGAGTGCCATGATCTTTGAGTGAAGCCTCAGCCAAGATACGGAGGGGATCGGGCCTCTTTCTCCTTTTTTGTGCCTTGGCCAACCGCCTTGGATCCGGCGATTGTAATTTTGACATTTCTCTAAAACCATGACACCTGTGCAAAAAGTGAAGGAGGTTTTTCTTCTTTGGCATGTTGTGGACAAAAACCTCTCTCAGTTTTCCAAAATTCATCTTTTATTGCTCTGGAACATCATTTGAGTGCGACTTGTCCCGATGTGTGAAACAAGGAATTTTGTCGAAATGGAGCGAAATGAAGGGGATAGGGGGCTTCTAAATTCTTGGGGAAATTTTTGGGAGTGGGGAGGGATGTTAGGAAGCAGGGGAAAGTGGAATCTCAGAGATTGAGCGAGGGGAAGGGGTCCAAAAGGGCAAAACACAGGCCAAACCTAGAAAATTGCCAGATTGTAGCTAGAAACTAGGGTTTGTGCAAAAATGAGGAATTTGGCGGATCTAAGGGATGGGAAGTGTTTGATAAGGTACTTTAAGGATAGGGGAAGGTGTATGAACATCAGGAAACAAGTTTTGCCGGTGATTTGACCATCCAAGAGAAATTGGCTTTCAAAACCCTAGGAGAGGGAAATGACCTTGCCAAGGCACAACTGAAGCATGAACAAGATGTAAAATGACTCATTAGACACTGACATGACAATGAAAACCCTATGAATGATGATAGACTCAGCTGAATGGTGACATGGACCAACATTTTGACAACTTTAGAAGGAGTTAAGGCAAACCCTAGACCTAATGCCTAGTGACCAAATTTTGCTTGAAAACTCTTTGAAATGACAAAATTTGACTTGGAAACTCTGAGACCACTTTGTAAGAGCATATTTGATCACTGGAGGAAGGCTGGGAAGACTGACACTAACAGTACCCTTCAGTCCCATTGACCTACTTCTTTGGTCATTTGTCGGACATTAATAAAATTATCTTACCTTATCCCATAGCCCCGGTAACAATTTGCATATTCTACTTTCAATTATGAGTGATGGAAAACTAGTACAATGAAAACAATGATGAGTTCTAGAGTCCACAGGAGAAGAGCAATTGTTGATTACAAGTTTTTGCTTTTTATGTAAAAGGGTAGGTGCAAATAGTTCATTGTTGAGAACTTTACCAGTGTATTGAAGCTCTAATTTAAAAGGATTGTTGGAGAAGAAAATAATGAGATCCAACATTATGCTAATGTATTACCAATACCATGTGTTAAAGTATGTAACATTTGACCATTCCATTTTCCAGGTAACAACCTTCAAAGACACAATCATTCAGATGTGATGATGTTGCTTTGATGAGATCTCTTGCTCATCAACTTAGAGTTAAGCTAGTTCTTCACTTCATTCCATCAAATACTTACCTCAACTCTTTTAGATTGACTATACAATGGTATATCATCTCTTGTGCCCTACACTTCAAATCACCTGTGTTAGCAAATGATACTTCATAATGATATCTCTTTAATCAATATGATTTCATTTTCAAGCTTTCTGCTTAGAAGTGGTGTGAATGGTTTCTAACTTGTCATGACGATAATAAGCATTGGATTTGAACTAATAACAATATTAATCGAGTAAAGATTTTATTATTTTTCCTCATCTACCATGGGGGGACAGTATTATCCTTAGATAAGTGTCCTAACTTAGGCCAAATTGTACTACTAGTGATCAAGGTGAATTGTGTTGAAAATTGTAACTAGTTTCAGTCTTCATAATGACCTGTAATTATGATTTTATGTAATAAGATGTAAATAAGAAAAATGAAATTATTATATTGACTTGCTCCATGGGTTTCATGAGTAAGGGATTTTGTTTTTGAGTCAAGACTCCCATTGAGAGTCTTTACGATTTATTTGTCATCTAGTCATAAAATGTAAGAGTCATTGTCATGTAAATGAAGTCATGTTACACTTTGTAAAAGGTCAATATTGTCTATGTAAAGTATCCTCCAAGAACTTGTCACATAACCTCTTCAAGTCGGCCTATAAACGATGAAGAAGTTGCTAGATAAAGTCATTCAAACTCCAGCTGTCAAGTCGGCCTAAAGGTCAAGTGAAGAAATGTATAAATAGCCCAACTAAACCTCATTTGGAGACACACAATTCAAACAAGAAGTTCAATCTGAATTCGGTCTAGAAAGAAGTACGAAGAGAGGGTGAAAAGAAGTATGAAGTAGGAGTAGCAACGAGAAGTGTGAAGTTTATTTTGGGTATCTATCTCCTGGGTATAGCAAAGATTCTTCTTGGCAACGCGAAGTTGGTACAACGAAAATTCTTCTGGGCAGTGCGAAGTTAGGGTAGCAAAGTTTCTTCTGGGGTAACAAGAGGAGGTTTCTACTGGGCAGGTCAAAGTAAAAGACCTAGAGACCAAGTTTCTCTAGAAGAAGCCGAGAAGGTGAGAACTTCAAGAACAAGGAAGGAAACGAAGGAAAGAAGCAAAGCATCAAGGTTTGTGATAGGATTCTTAGGAGGATAGTAGAGTCAAGGGTTTGTGTTATGGTCTTGGTACTTATCAATTGAAGATCTGAAAGAAGAATTTTATCGGGTTTTCCTCTCAAGAGGTGAGAGGTTTTGGCCCTCGCTGAAGAAGCCTACCTACTGTGTCACTTGTCTTTATTTATTTTGGTAATTGTCTTGATGAAGAGAACACACTAATAAGCTAACAAAGAAAATTTCATAAGCTAAGAAGTAATAGCATATCACAAGCATTTATTAAGCAAAGAAATTGTTAACTTTGAATGCCCTAGATTTCTCAACGTGGTATCAGAGCTTAGGTGTTGAAGGCAAGAAGGGGCAGTCAAAACAAGCTGACACACAAGAATCAATCTTCATAGAAGGCATCAAAGCAAGTCGAAGGTTATCAACAAGATCAAGATCTACATCAAAGAAACCCTAGATCGAAGAAGGAAGCAAGAAGAAAGACCGAAACCCTAGAAGCACTTCAAAGAAAGTGGAAGCTCTTCAAATCTAAGAAAGATTGAATCAAAAGTCAATCCTCTCTCTATTGAAGCAAAGATCTCATAGAAGGTAGTCCTCCCTCACCAAAAGATTTGAAGTAAGAAGTAGCAAGTTCATCATCAAGTTGAAGATTTGATCTTCTCAAGTAAGTACCTCTTATTATAATACAATCTAGTAAAAATGACTTCATGTTTTAAGGAAGACCAAAAGTTGGTTGGGATATCAAACTTCCTTGTTTGGAAAAGAAGGATAGACATTGTCCTTGAAGTAAATGAATTCATTGATCATGTTCATGGAAAGGTCTCCAAGCCATCTGAATAACAAGCATTGTCTAAATACGTGGAAAGGGATCTTAAGGCTCAAAAGATTCTCAAGGAGTCCATCAAAGATTCACTCATTTCCTATGTAGCCAAGTGGGAGACTTCTAAAGAAATATATGATAAGTTGGGAGAACTTTTGTCTAGAAGCACAATAGAAAAGATCTTATCGCTTAGATTTGATCTTCATAAATTGAAAGTATCAAAGGATGAAGCGCTATCGTCATGTCTCTCTAAAGCATCTCAAATAAAAGGTCAATTGAAGGATCTAGGAGAGATGGTATCTAATAACGAAATAATCTCTGTTATTCTAAATGCATTAACTAATGAACAAGGTAACCTCATTGCTACTAGGGAAGAGGAAGCTATCCCATTCATCCGATTATGGTCACTCTACAAAGCAGAGGAGGACAGGAAGAAGAATAAAAGTGACGAATGATCAGATAGAAGGGAACAAATAGTGAAAAGACGAAAGGGAAAATTTTGAAAGTTTAGTAATCCAAAGAAGAAAAGGAAGAACATGGCTAAAGAAAGATGCTATGGTTGTCATAATCTTGGGCAGTACAGAAAAGACTATCCTAATCGCAAGAGGGACAGGGAAGAAGACTATTCTACTAAGGAAGTAAAAGAACCTGAGACTAAGAAGCGTAAGAAGGAAGAAGCAAAAAGATGACTGAGATGATCTTTTTCATTAGAAGGTTCCTTTCACTTGTAAGTTATAGACAGGAAGCCATGTAAATAAGATAGGATGCGTCCTATTAGAAAGAAGCATCATGATAGAAGCATTAGAAATAAGAGCTCGTGACATAGGACGCAGAAAGTTTGTCTGGTACAGATCTTACTGATTACAAAGAATAGGAAGCTCTTAGGAAACCTCATTAATACATATAGAAGCAGAGGTCATCATCGACTGGGATATTCATAGAAGAAAACATCTACCTGGTGAGGATGTGAAACATCCTCAAGTTTCTCTGATAGATGTCTCATCAAAGGATTTGACCAATGTAGAAAGAAAGCAAAGGTTTTCATCAAGAATTCCAACTCGTGAGATTCAAGGAATGATGGTATGATTACATAATAGGAAAGTAGATCTAAAGGATAAAGTCCTTTTGAATGAAGCTACTGCAGGAAGTCTGAATGACCAAAAGAAAGATGAGGTATGTATACTTGCATAGATTATTATGAAAGTCATGTCATATGGTTGCAGATAATATGGATCATTATTTCCATCCTGGGAAATATGATCAAGAAAAGAAGGATCTCCTCCTCCGAAAGATTGCAACAAAAGCACAAGACACACTAGATGAAATCAACATAATAGAATCATGGGGAAGCTAACTACAATCAAGGAACTATGATTGGAAGCTTCTGGGAATCAAAATGTGTGACAAAAGAAAGGAAGAGATTGGAATAATATGCAACGAAGGAAGAAGGCATTTAACATCCGAAGTCCAAGAAGATTTGACTAGAAGATCTCCTGGAAAGATGTGAAGACTCTTGTGGACGTCGAAAAAAGATATAGACCCTTGACAATGGATATCTGTGGGAGATGTGTCAATCTGCATGCAGGATGTTGATACTTACTGGAAGATGTCATGGTGAAAAATCATCACAAAGGTAATTTGAGTTAAAGTGTTCACTGATTATTTTTGAACTAACATCTGGTTGGGCTTATGTAGGACTATCAAAGGGAAGATCTATAAATGAATTCCAAGATCATATAGAAGTAATGTCCTTCTGAAATATGGCATGAAATCAAAATGACATGAAGCAAAGCCAGATGGAAAAATCTGATGGATCACTTTCTAATGAGTTGAGGACATGACTAACTCATGGATAAAATGTGGTGGATGATATGTGCCCTATATAGAAGTTCCCAAAGATGAAGACTCCTTGAAGAAAAACAAATTCATGGCATCGAAGGAAGGAGCTCTTCGAGCAGTTGGTTGTTTCAGGATCTCCACATGAGGAGCTGCGGTAGGTCCCTAGTTGAGAGGGAACCTGAAAAGAAGTTTCTTACTTGGAAGAAACTTGGAAATTCCTAAACAGGGAGCTTAGGTACATTCCTTTGTGATAAGGAATGAATACCTTCCTTTATTGGAATATTTCCTCTTGGTTTGAAAAGGAGAGATAGACATGTTGTTCTGATCTTCACCTGGGAAGACAGAATGGAGAATTGTGTAATCATTTGGCATCCGATACTCTTTGGGGATGAGATAGGACATCCCATGGAAGAGTAGTCGTGGAGAATTGATATTCTTTGAGGACTAGGGAGTCCAAGATAAGAATAGTTCTCATGGAGCATACCTTGTGTGAACCCGGGTGGGGTCCTAGAGAGACAATGATGAGTGTGTCTATAAATCATTGGTCTCGCCAGCATTGGGCTCAATATCTTGTGGAGAGATGGAGTTGTTAGTCAAGGCCTTGCTATATAACAATGCTGGTTGATATGATGCTATACAAATGAGTTACAAATCCGAATTCTTCTTATGAGAGATTCTTCAAATTGAAAAAGTCCAAGGTACCATTATGAATACCTCCCTAGTAAAGAGGGAGTGTTGAAAAGTGTAACTAGGTTTGGTCTTCATAATGACATGTAATTATGATTTTACGTAATAAGATGTAAATAAGAAAAATGAAATTATTATATTGACTTGCTTCATGGCCTTCATGAGCAAGGGATTTTGTTTTTGAGTCAAGACTCCCATTGACAGTCTTTAGGATCTATTTGTCATCTAGTCATAAAATGTAAGAGTCATTGTCATGTAAATGAAGTCATGTTACACTTTGTAAAAGGTCAATATTGTCTATGTAAAGTATCCTCCAAGAACTTGTCACATAACCTCTTCAAGTCAGCCTACAAACGATGAAGAAGTTGCAAGATAAAGTCGGCTTAACTCCAGCCGTCAAGTCGGCCTAAAGGTCAAATGAAGAAATGTATAAATAGCCCAACTCGGCCTCATTTGGAGACACACAATTCAAACAAGAAGTTCGATCTGAATTTGGTCTAGAAAGAAGTACGAAGAAAGCGTGAAAAGAAGTATGAAGTAGGAGCAGCAAAGAGAAGTGTGAAGTTTCTTATGGGTGTCTATCTCCTGGTATAGCGAAGATTCTTCTGGGCAATGCAAAGTTGGTACAACGAAAATTCTTCTAGGCAGTGCGAAGTTAGGGCAGCGAAGTTTCTTTTGTGGTAACAAGAGGAGGATTCTACTGGGAAGGTCAAAGTAAAAGACCTAGAGACCGAGTTTCTCTAGGAAAAGCCGAGAAGGAGAGTAATTCAGGAACAAGGAAGGCAAGGAAGGAAAGAAGCAAAGCATCAAGGTTTGTGACAAGATTCTTGGGAGGACACTAGAGTCAAGGGTCTGTGTTATGGTCTTGGTATTTATCAATTGAAATTCTGAAAAAAAAAAAAAAAGAATTTTATCAGGTTTTCCTCTCAAGAGGTGAGAGGTTTTGGCCTTGGCTGAATAAGCCTACCTACTAAGTCACTTGTCTTTATTTATTTTGGTAGTTGACTTGATGAAGAGAACACACTAATAAGCTAACAAAGAAAAGTTCATAAGCTAAGAAGTAAAAGCATATCACAAGCAATTATCAAGTAGAGAAATTGTTAACTTTGAATGCCCTAGATTTCTCAACAAATTGCGCACCCCGTTACCCACCATTTTGTGGGTGATATCCCTAGGAGAAAAAATTTCTCCAAGATGATCCTTAGTCGGCAGCCCCTTGCAACCACCAACTAGCTCCTTGTGCCATTTCTCTGCCACTTGAGCTAGCCATGTGGGCCCTCACCCATCTGTCATGATCATATGTTTAAAGGTGGGTCTCCCAAACCTAAAGGTATGCCTTGTCATTTGGTAATTGAGTATTGTAGTTTGCTTATCATGGACACTTCTGGGCACGAATTGATGGGGAGATTTGGCGGAAAGAATGGGTTAGGTCTGTGCTCTCGTCCCCTAGACCCCTTTGGATATTAACCTTGGATTCTAGTCCCGTGGGATCTCTTTTACTGGCCATTTGGCTTTAGGGATGGTATTTCATGGGAAACCCTGATTTTGTTTGCATGGTCATGCTCCCTCATCCACATAGCCCCCTTTCCACTCATTATAACCAATGTTACCAGACTCGGAATCGGCAATAAATCGGCGAGGCAAAAGAGTGAAGAGTTCTAATCGGATCGGGAAAAAATCGGGGAAAAATCGGTGAATTCAATAAATAAAGATATACATATATATTGAATTAAAAAAACATTTTTCATTGATATTCAATAAAGCCATGTTCAAACAATGCATAATATCAATAGATGTCCAAAATATCATGAATGAATAAGTATCTCATATATGTTATGAGTCCAAACATGATCCAAAGTACTAAGTCCTGACTCCTAACCAATGACTACATAGAACCAGAAGCATCTTCTTCTAAAAGTTTATAAAATACTGCATACTAATCAGTAAATAATCAGTAACTGAAATCTCTTGATTGCTACTGAAATGATACGATAATGGTTTGGTATTGAAATCTCTGACAGAGCACACGCTGAAGCTAACATTGGAGCACACTACACACTACACCTCTATTACACTATGACTCTATTACGTGAAGTAAACTGAAACTGAAATCATGCCTCTATTACCTTCTCAGTGTATGAGTTGTGGGCTTGACCAGTGAGAAGTGAGTTACGGACCAACGTTTAATTTTTAACCTAACTAAACCATGCAGTGAAAAATGCAAAAACCTCTAAAGTTAAAACCTTTGCTCACAGAGTTGAGGGCTGAAAATCCCCTCAATCGCCTAAATCACAATTAATCGGTGGGTCGCAAGTCAAACTCATGTTGACCATGAGTCAAACATGGTCAATGCGAGTTTGACTCGCCCAGAGTTGAATCGGATTGTTTGAGGAAAGAGCAGAGTTTGACTCGCGATTAATCGCGAGTGATCGGAGATTCATGTTTCACTGATTATAACCTCATTCATCATTTCTCCCACTTGGGTCCACATTCCTCCACTGGGTCCATATACGGCTAGTTCTCCCCTTCCCCTGCCCACACCTTGGTTCAGGCCCGGAATGATGCCCCGGAGGTTGATGCAGCTAAAAGAAAAGTAAAGGCATAATTGGCCACATTCAACAGAAAAATGTACCACAAAATGCAAAAGATGGTCGGGACAAACACATTTAGCACGTGGGCAAAAGCCAATACATGAGCTCTACCCAATCATCATGGCCATCACATTGGTCCCTAGAAGTTCTATGAGCCTCCTTCATCATATAGGAGCCCATGATTGTCCCAACTCCTAGTGGGAATGAACCGCCCTACCTTAAAATGGGGTATCCACTGCTATATCTCACACATCATGATCTTACCCCTTGAGCCTCGAGCAGTTAATTGAAGAAAAATCATAAAACGGCAAAAAACATATAAACAAGCGTGGAAAAATCAAGGCTGGGATACCTCATGTACCACGATTTCTCCCTCCTATACATTATATAGTGTGGGCTTCCCTTCTACTAGCTACCCTTGTACCCCAGCATGTGGCCCATGGCTACCCCTTCTCATTTCCTACTCCATGCACCTCTTTATCACAACCACCACTTTTTGAAGGATGTACCTTTGAAATATTATTCCCTTTAAAAGTAGAAACCACCTAATGGGACACTTGGTTAACCCCATTTGGAGTTTGGAGACATTAGCACATGTCCCATTGGTTAACCCCATTTGGAGTTTGGAGACATTAGCACATGCCAAAGCCCATTATGGAAGGGCAGACCATTATGAAGTCCCCACCTATGGTCCATGGTTTGTAAGCTCTTTTACTCAATTTCCTTGATGACTTGTTGTACTGGAAGGCTAGGGGACGCATTGGATCTTATGCAGGATTGCAGGTGGTCTCCATCTTGGGTTTGGTCTCCCTATACGGGGTCCTAACCCTCCAAAGGGCTACATTGGCACATGTAGGGTGTGTTGAGAGCCATGGGCCTCCATAACAATAGACAACACTCCATGGATCCCCAGAGATGTTCAAAGATTACTCAAGATTCACCTATTGGACGAGGAAGATGCACCTGGTTCACCTTTGCCCAGCCAGCCCCATAGATGTACCATGCACTTGGCAACTGACCCAGGACTTGTAGGATGATGTGGCATCACCTACACCATCATTTGAGCCCTTACAGATGGTCTACAGGCATCTTTCACTTGGAGACCCATGAGGTCACTTGTGTGCCCTCACAGCCATTGGGAGCACCACAGGTTTATTATGTGGAGAACAAGGGGCCAGCCCCTTGTCCATTACTTTTGGAAGTCCAACTCATCATTTTGGCACTTATGACCTTCATCAGGCCTCTTAGAGAGCCCAACGACATGCATTATTAATTATTCAACCTCATGGGAGGCTTATTATTTTATTTGTGAGCTAGTTTGGTGGGCTTGTCACCAATAGATAGTTATTTGCACATTATTTTAGATGATGGGCTAATGTAGGATCCAATTAGGTAATTTGAACTCCTAATGAGTGCATAAATAGGAGAGACATGAATTCATTTGTATCATCACTTTGGATTGGATCATTCTTCTCTTTAGAGAATTTTGCATTTTTTCTAGGAGGATGAATTGGAGCATGGATGAATTTTGATGTTTGGATTGGAGTATTTATCTTGAAGGTTATTTATTGTCAAATTGTTGATGGTTGGATATGTTCTATTACATGTAAGTACACACATTTAATGTTATTCTTGTTTTACTTTTTGTCATATGCATTGAATGGGATTTTCGCTATACTAGGGCTAATTGTTGCATTGCATAATTGCAAAATTGTGGAATTATTGTTTCTATATAGCATCTCTCAATGTATGGGCCATGTATGTGAATGAAATCTCCTAGGGATAATTCTACCAGTGAATTTATCTTGATAAGCCATTTCTTTTTGCAAAGTGAAGTATAAAATATTTGAGGTCACTTCTTCTTGCCCTAAAGGCCAAGCGAAGTAGTCCTTAAGGCCTCCTTGACCGAAATACGAAATCCTTTCTCATCATTCTCCTAGACTCCATTCTCCCCAAGGGATTAGGCACTGGTCTACCAATAGGTGATCACTCAAAAAACATGTTCTCCATGTTGAAAAGTGTAACTAGGTTCGATATTCATAATGACATGTAATTGTGATTTTATGTAAGAGATATAAAGAAGAAAAATAAATTTATTGTAATGCTTGCATCATGGGTTTCATGAGCAAGAGAATTTATTTTTAGTATAGGCTCCCATTGAGAGCCCTTAGGGATATTGTCATCTAGTCATAAAAGTCTAAAGAGTCATTGTCATGTAATGAATGCATGTTACACATTGTAAAGAGACATATTTGTCTTGGTAAGGAACCCTCCAAGAACTTGTCACTAGCTCTCACTCAAGTCGTCCTTCAACGAAGAGAATAATCTAGAAGATGAAGTTGGCCTTTCTCCAAAAAATCATGTCGGCCTAATGGACATGGACAAACAAGTATATATACCCATACTCGGCCTCATTTGGACACAAGAAATTCTGTGAAGCAAGTCTAAGAAGAATTGTGAGAAACATACTAGAAGAAACCTCTACATCAGCGAAACAAGAAGGAAAGATAACGAAGATTGTTGTGGACTATGTTGGGCTAGTTTACCCTCTCATGTGAGAAGGCAACAGATTTGAAGGTATCAAGAGGAGGTCGAAGGATTGCAGCCACATTGAGGTGATTTTGTTTGGGTGGAAGACTTCACTAGAAGAAGCCGAGTAGAAGTGAGACGAGTCTCTCTCTTAAGGAGACTATTCAAGGAGCAAAAGTCATCTAGGGTTTCTATGGTAAGGTTGCAGACCTACAAGAAGAGGCCGAGAATCTAAAGGAAGTCGAGAGGAGGAAGAGGAAGAGCAGCGTTCAAAAGGAGGCCAGTGACTTGGGCTTGGGAGGACTCTAGTGCCAAGGGTCTTTGTCATGGTCTTAGTATTTGTCAATTGAAGGTTCTATAAGAAGAACTTCGTTTGGGTTTTCCCTTCAAAGAGTGAGAGATTTTGGCCCTGGCTGACAAGCCTATATACTATGTCTCGTCTCTTTATTGCAGTGTTGTTAAAATCGCGATTTTTTCAAAAAAATCGCGATTTTTTCACCTTAACGCATAAATCGCGCTTTTTATCCCAAAAAATCGGCGGATTTTTTTTATAGCGCGATTTTTTCGAAAAAAGCGCGATTTTTATGGAAAAAATCGGCGAGGCGCGGGGCAGCGGGTTATAATAGGCAAAATGCGATTTTTTTTTATGTCATTTTTGACTTGGGCGCGCGTTGGAGGAGGAGAAGTGTTGGGAGAGAGGAGCTGAAGGGTTTGGAAGCAAATCCAAGTGCTTGTTGGAGAATTTCAAGAGGAGATCACAAATTTCTCCATAAAAACGGTATGTAGATTATTTTTTTTTTGTTTTCCTTGTTTAAAAACTTTGTTTTTCATTGTTTTTGGTTGGCAAATTTCATATGGGCAGTGGGCACCATTTTCCTTTTGTTTTTAAAGAATTTATTGTATTTTTTCATTGATTTGGGATGGGTAACTTGGTATGAGTATGGGAACCAATTTTATTTTATTTTTCATTTTTTTTAAACATTGTTTATGTTTTTTCATTGTTTTTTGGCATTGCCATTTGGTTGGGTAACTTGGGTTTGGAACTTTGGATTTTGGAAATTTGTATTTTGTAATTTTGTAAATGCTAAATTGTAATTTGTATTATGTAATCCTAAATTCCTATTTCCTAATCCTTATTTTTCCATAGGTTTGCAAATTCAAAATTCAAAAACAAACATGCCAAGGAAATTGGATCCTTTCTGGGAATATGGTGAACCTAAAGCTCCGAATGATAGACAAAACTTGAATTGCAAGTTGTGTGGAAAGGAGATAAGCGGGGGGGTGTACAGGTTGAAGTACCACCTTGCACAAATCCCTGGACGTGATGTGGGGCCCTGTATAAATACAAATCCTGAACTTATCCAAAGAGCCATGAGAGCATTGGGAGAATTAGAGCAAACTAGAGAGGCCAAAGAAGAACTCAAAAGGCAACTAAGAAGGTCAGCTGAAGGAAGTGGACCAAGTGGCACTGGTTCTACTGCAGCGTCAGTCAATCCGGTAGCTGCATCATCATTTTTTGTTCCTCGAACCACACCTGGTTCACAACCAACTATCGGTTCAATGCTAAAAAGAACTGAAAAAGAACAAGCTGATAGGTTGATGGCAAAATTTCTCCTCTGGAGTGATATTCCTTTCAGCATTGTAAGGAATAATCCATTTTTCCAACCTGCTGTTGATGCTATTGCCAGTGTTGGCCCGGGGTACAAAATCCCTTCTTATCATGATTTCAGAGGCCGGATTCTTCAAGAGGAAAAGCGTGACTGCACCCAAAGATTGGAGGATTTTAGGGCATCATGGGCACAAACAGGATGCACTGTTATGTCAGATGGTTGGACTGACCAAAAGGGGAGAACCCTTATAAACTTCTTGGTTAGTTGTCCCAAGGGGACTATGTTTATCAAATCTATTGATGCAACTCATCAAATCAAAGATGCAAGAACTTTATGTGATTTGCTGGATGTGTTTATTTTGGAGGTGGGTGCAGAAAATGTTGTCCAAGTTATAACGGACAATGCTGCAAATTATGTTGCTGCTGGTAGAATGCTTATGGACAGGCATCCTACTTTATTTTGGACACCTTGTGCTGCCCATTGTATTGATTTGATGTTAGAGGACATAGGGAAAATTCCCTTTGTCAAAGATATTGTTGACTCATCAAAAAGCATCACAAAATTTATTTACAATCATACATCTGTGCTTAGCTTGATGAGAAGATGCACCAACAACAAAGAGTTGGTGCGCCCCGCCATTACACGGTTTGCGACGAGTTTCATATCTCTTCAATCCCTTTTGAATTCTATGTGGGATTTGAAGAGAATGTTTCTTTCAGAGGAGTGGCGTGCTTCGTCAATGAGCCGCAAACCAGAAGGAGAGGCGCTACGCAGACTAGTTTCATACCAGGAAAACTTCTGGGCGGGAGTGCAAGAGGTGTGCGCCGTTACTGAACCTTTGGTAAAGGTTCTTCGGTTGGTTGATGGTGAGAAGCCCGCAATGGGCTATTTGTATGAAGCCATGGACAGGGCCAAAGAAGCCATTCGGTCCTACTATGATGATAAGGGAGATGATGGGTTTCAGAAACAACTCCTTCTATGGGAAGTGATTGATGAGCGATGGAACAACACACTCCATCGTCCCATTCATGCTGCTGGGCTTTTCCTGAACCCTGCATTTTTTTATGCATGTGGGTTTGATTTTGATGCTGAAGTCGTGGAAGGATTATTAACCTGTGTCCAGAAGATGGTGAGATCTCCAGAACAACGTATAGAGATCTCTAGACAAATTGAGACATATAAGATGTCAGGTGGCACATTTGGCTTTGAGATGGCTGTCACTGATAGGACGATTAAAATGCCAGGTATTTTTTAGTTTGTACTTTGTAACTTTGTTTCAAATTTCATTGTCTCTTCAAATTCCATTTTTTTCTTATGTTTATTTAAAATTTTATTTGTAATTTTGTTGTAGACGCATGGTGGAAGATGTATGGTGGCAGAGTACCCCTTTTGCAAAAGCTTGCCGTACGCATCCTCAGCCAAACATGCAGCTCCTCAGGATGTGAGCGCAATTGGAGTGTATTTGAAAAAATACACAACAAGAAGCGCAATAGGTTAACACTTAAACATTTAAAATATTGCAAACTTCCAAATAAATTTTTGAATTCATTAAAGTTTTAAAAATTTAAACAATATTTTTTTTATAATATTAATTATTAATTATTATTTCATGAACTTTGTACAGGTCGGAGTCCCATAGACTTAATGACATGGTCTATGTCTACTACAATCTTCGATTGTGGGTGAGACAACTAGAGAGGACACCTGATACGGAAGCCATCTCATTGGATGGGATTGACACCACTGCTGAATGGAGGGTTGAGACCGAGAGGCCTCTCATGGATCCCACTGATGATTGGTTAGTGCAGGATGAGGGGGAGGAGGAGGAGCAGGAGGAGGAGGAGGAGGAGCAGGAGGAGGAGCAGGTGGAGGAGGAGGAGCAGGAGGAGGAGGTGACACCGCCTACCCGGGCTACCACTACCACCAGTAGAGGACGTGGTCTCCGTCTACTTCAGCCTCCTGTAGCTGCTACTACTAGTTCTTCAGCTTCTAGAGCACGTCAGACTCCACTGCCATTTCCACCAGCACAGGCACCAGCTTCTACATCTAGAGGGAAAGAGAAAGTTGTGCCATTTTCTCGCAAGAGGGGCAGAGGAAATCAATAGGATTAGACTTTCATTTTATTGTATATGACATTATGACATGATGAGATACATTATCATATTTTTTGTTGATATTTTGAGGCTGAGTTGGGACTCAGGACTTACTATTCAGGACATGATTCAATGTTATGTGTGATTTTAGCGCTAGAAATGATATTAAACATCTTATATATTAGTTTTTTTATCATATTTATGTGTCAATGTATTTATTTTATGTTGTAGATGGTTTAGATATTAAAAAAATTGAAAAAAAATGAATATTTTTGTGCCAAACGCTTTTTTCCCGCTTTTTTCCGCTTTTTTCCGCTTTTTTCCCGCTTTTGCCGATTTTTTCCGCTTTATTCCCGGCGCCGATTTAATCCCGATCGCGCTTTTAACAACATTGTTCATGATTTGGTAATTGTCTTGATGAAAAGAACAAAATAATAACTCAAGAAGAGAAGATCATAATGAAGAAGTAAAATGTCTATCACAAGCAATTATCATAAGTAGAGAAATCACCTAACTATTGATACCCTAGATTTCTCAACACTCCACTTCTTCCCTTTATCTTCTAGGTCTAGCCAAGTTAGGTCACCCAGGGCATCATTTTCCCAACGAAATAGCCATAGAAAAAGTTCGATCTCCTAGCTTCTACTGCATTGGTGCGTCCTCAAGGCCTCCTCCAAATTTGAAGTCATTCCGACAGTGGATTTTTGAGATAACACAAGCCCTAGCTCTGAGATCAAACTTTGCCCTGGTATTCCCTAGGCTAGCATCTCATAGGATCAATTTGACACTTTTAATTGGAAATTCTTGCTTTGATCTTTTCCCTTTCCTTGACTAGGTTAAGAACATCATTGGTTGCTAGATTCTCTCTTCTTAACCTAGGCCAGGTCCACTTGGTCCCATGCGGTCCCATATCTTTGAAAAGTCAATTCTTCAAGAATCATTCGGTAAGTCAAGTTCAATAAGGATTTTAGGATCGAGAACTCCTTTACAAGGCATATTCCTCTAACCTAATCCTCAAATCCTCCCCTCCTTATCCTAGAAATCTTTGTACCTTGCTTGAAGAGCATGTAAGCTCCATTCTTTACCCCCCTTTTAGGAAACGGATCATCAGGGTCACCTCACATCCATTTGTTGATTCATCTTTCACAAGAGACTTCCATATACCGGGTCTCCTCCCATCCGTAAAAGTCTGTAAAGAGTAGGGAGTCTTAGCTGAGGTGACAGTGGGCTAAGTCTCCATTGTTGCCCTTGGCCTAGCAATTGTCCCCTTTAGGAGTCCCCTTTAGGAATACCCTTTAGGCCCCCTACTAGTTTGAGCGATAACACACCCCATATCCTAACCAGGAATAACATTTTCCATCATTTCCCTTACAGTACTATCCCATCATTAAAAAAAAAATATTACCCCACCTTATGTGTGACCTATCAAATGTCATTCAAGAAGGTCTAATGAAGAAATTAAAGGAAAAACCAAGGCAAACCTAACTCAAATAAATCCAAAAAATGGCTAAGACGTGAAGAGCGTGAAATAAAAAAATGAAAAACTAATCAAGACAAGCTACCACTTCATCAAAATGGCTTGCCCCTTAAATTCTATGTGAAATATATATATATATATATATATATATATATATATATATATATATATATATATATATATATATATATATGATGATGATGATGATGATGATGATGATGGTTAACGTCCACTGAGACCAAATTGGTCTATCGGACCTACAATATTCTTAATTTTTACTTGTCTGGCTCCTCGTTTTTCTTGGCGAGATTGGTGTTGTAGCTTTCTTTCTTTTCTCTACGGTCTTCCAACTTCCTTTGTCTTGCATCTCCTTCATCTCTTCTGGTTCTTGGGACATTGGTAGTCTACAAAAAAGGACTACCAAATTTAAGAAAAATGCAAAACCAGTAAGAAATAAGGTGTCAAAATGGTAATTTTAAGAAAAGGATCCCTCTCAAATGTTTTTCAAAAATAAATTGAACATTCATAGCTTTGAAAAGCTAATTGGACCAATTTATAGACCTTAAACATCATTATTATGACTTTGGGGTTAATTACATAGATTTCCCCTTTCCCCTTCCATAAAACATTCATCACCTTTTACCTACTTCTGACCAATGTTGCAGGAACCATCCCCCACAGTTTTGAGGGAAAATTCACATCTCATGCAGATCTGCAAGCAAAACAATGGTTCCGCCTGAAATTTGCACTTCATGGACATTCGGAACGTGACGGTTTTGAACCATGGTTTTGCAAGCCCGAACGGTGATTCCGCCACAGTTCCTAGGGGCATTTTTTTTCAAACTGCTATGTGAGTAACCATGCTTCCCGAACACTCCCAAGGTGCTCCCTTGATGCTCCCTAGACACTTCATAGATGTTCCCTAATGGTAATGTTAAATTCTTAAAGCAAAAGCAACATTCTCCTTTATCTTTCATTTTCATCCTTATAGTTAAATTTTTAACAATACCTAGAAATGTCTCAGGACATTTGAGAGTGGTTCCAAACTCATTGGACTTCATATGGAGAAAATAGAATTTCATATCCCATTCAAAATTTAGTAAACTTAATAGTTTTCAAGATTTCAGGATCAATGGGATTGTGGCACTTTATTAGATTATATCATGTATGAGGGTATGTGATTGGCATTTAATCAATAGCATCAAGCCCTATATGTACCCCAGTGTTGGCAGTGTTGATTTTTGAACTCCTTTGTCATGGCCTTAGTAAAAATGTACCCTTCACTCAAGTCAAAATCATTCGTTAGGCATGTCAAGCATTTTCTGCCATATTATAAGGATTGGATTAGGTAGTTTGATCAAAATTGGGCAATGTTAACTAATATCCCTAGAGAATCGAAATAGAGGCAAAGGCTATACAAGACGAGAGGAATCTAGATTCTAAACGGTTGATGCTCAAATAATTAATCATTAATGTACTATGGATGCCATTTCTATCTTTATTTGCATACAATATGCATGCCTTGATATATTTTGCAACTAATTTGGCACTCTTGATGTTTTTTTTAATATAAATGCAATATATATGCATACATACATATATATATATATATATATATAGACGCTTCCGAAGATTTTTAGAAAATGACACTTCTGATGCTTCACTTTCAAAAAACACCCTTGCTTTGTGCAACACTGCTTCTAACCAAGTGACCTAGGATAAACTCTATGTTCTATGAAATTGACACACATGAGGGTAAGGTTGTACCACCATCATGAACATAGGAAAAGTATAAAATTAACTTATGTTATGAAGTGTTATAGGGAATTATCCAGGTGATGTACCTAATGAATTGTGTTGAAGCTTGATTAATCATTATAGATTGAGTGCCACACATCAAAATCCATGTACCCACTAAGTATACATGGATATGTGTGCATGTATATAATCATATCTACATACATTGGGACCCACGTCATTTTCCTGGGATCTATGTCACTACATTAAGATCTATGTGAAAACACATTTGCACAATGACAGGAATGCCACATCCTCACTGAGGTGTCTGCATCAATATCATATACACTTGGCATCACATGGGCATGTTATTATGCATACGTCTTCATTCGTCTAGCACATATGGGAAGTGATGCCCTTCTTGGGCTGTTTACTCACATGTTGTATTAATTTTGATGTCTTTTTCAGTTAGTTTCTCTTTCCAAAATGTTTGAACCAATGTTATCAAAACCATACTAGAACCAGTGCAACCAGCCACTATGACTGGTTTTGGGGCAAAATTAGTTCAACCAATCACCCCAAATCTGAAAATGCTAGTTTAGTTCCAAACCCATGAATTTGAATTTATTTTTAAGAAAACTAATCAAGCAGCGTAGCTTTGGGCGATGTTAATCAATCATCAAAGTGGGTTGTGGATAGTTAAGCACTAGCATTTGATAATGAAGACCTTTCTTGGATGGACTTGAACCCACTTCCACAAGGAGAGGTATCATTAACTTAAGATCCAGGGTAATCAAGCTAAAATTCCATTGTAGAGTCCACTCATTATGAGCCTATGGATGAGGAGGACAAGGATTATGATATTTTGATAATAATAATTAATAGTACTATGTTTATTTTTGGACTCTAGTGTTGAGAAATCGAGGGGCAACAAGTGTAGGTGATTTCTCTTACCTTGATAATTGTTTGTGATGTATTTTTACTTTACTTGATTAACTTCTTCTTTCCTTTACTATTATTAGTGTTCTCTATCATCAAACAACTACCAAATCATAAAGAACAATGAGACAATAGGACACAAGATATAGGCGATCAGCTAGGGCCAAAATCTCTCCAACTAAGAGGAAAACCCACCAGAATCCTTCTATTCTTATAGAACTTCAATTGATGAATTCCAAGACCTATGACCCTTAAACAAGACCCTCCAAGACCAAGTCATCCTTCCTTCTTGATGAGCTTTCCTTACACAACTTCCAACAACAAACTTTGACCTTCCAGCAAATTCGACCCTGGCAACAATTTCTGCGACTTCGACCTAGAAGCTTCACAACTTCGACCTTGATGCAGCTTCACAACTTCGATCTAGAGGCAGCTTCACAGCTTCAATCTTGCAACTTCGACCTTGTAGCTTCACAGCTTCGACCTTGCAGCTTCACAGCTTCGATGCAGCTTCAAAATTTCATCTAACCCAAAAATTGTAGAAACCCTAACTAAACAGAGAGAGGGAGAGGCCCAAAAACTTTGATCTTGATCTTCTTCTTCTTCTTCTTTATCTTTTTCCATCTTCTATCTTGAGGAGATCGAGCTTTTTTGACTGAGTGTGTAAATGAGGTCAATATCCTTCTTATTTATAGTCTTTTGAGAGGTACGAACTACTATCTTGAGGTCGACTTGTCCCTTCATGTAGGTTGACTTGATCTTTGTGCCATGACAAGGCCTTGGAGGGTCTTCTGACTCTATTTTGACTCAATAATTTTTTCTTTACAATATGTAACATGCCCAAATAGGTATTCAATACATGACAATGACTCAATTGACTTTATGACAAACCTAGAAGCACTCAATGGGTGTTTGACCTTAAAAAAAAATTCCCTTGAGCATGAAACACATGCCTCAAGAACACAAATAATAAATTTATTTTTCTCTTTTCATTAAATACATAAAATCACGATTACATATGCCATTATGAAGACCCAGCCTAGTTACATATTTCAACACTCCCTCTTAACTAGGGAGGTATTCATATTTCATACAAGGTACTTGGACATTTGTGAAAATTCTATCACTGCAACAACTAATTTATTTTACCTACTTATTTCCCAATAAGTTATTAATGAAAATCCTTCAATAAACATTAAAATAAATTCTGCTACAGATATCACACCATAATACAGAAAGCACAAGAATCAACACATCGACACAGATATTTTGGACAACAGTCCCCGGAAAAACCCAATGTGGGAAAACCGGTGCAGCTAGGGAGGATTTTATTATTCAGCAATTCTTCAGTACAACTGGGTGCCAAACTGGCTTACCTTCTTCCAGTCCCACCATCAGTCTACCTGAACTCTACATAGCTCCCAGACCCTCTACGTCAGCCCCTACCTCTCTACGTCAGCACTAGGCCTCTCTGCGTCACCCACGCAGGCCCTCCAGTGACTATGTAGTCTGTTGCCTCTACGTCTGCTTGAGAGGCTCTACATCTGCCTCTCCAACCTCTGTGATGGTCTTTTGGTGTTGTTCACGACTCTCTGTTCTATACTCCCTTCCTCCTGCTACTCTCCAGACCACTAGTTCGAATTTCTCAGCTAACCCCGCTCCAGAAATCGAACTGATTGGTCTCCCTCAGTGTGTTCTCCAACTGACCTTCAAGCCTCCTCTTATGCGTTTCCTATTGGTCCTCCAACAGCCGAGATTAAATCTCTAATCAACGATTAAGATTAGATTTAACTTGATCCATGACAGTTGAAACCTTCTAACCCAATTTTATATTAATACCCATTAATATTTTATTTTTCCTAAGTTTAGACTTAGGAACTCCATTAAAAATATTAGTTATTTTAATATCTCCCAAACTTGTTAGACTCTGCCCAGACCATTTCTGGGTCTTGGAGATCTCATGTGCTTTAGCCTCTCCACCAATTTTCATGGCTAGAGCACATTCGATGCTACCCCAAATCAACACTCCCTCTTAGCAAGGACTGTGCTTTAGTAATACTCCACACTGAGCATTACCCTGATCATCCGGCATTGGTCCCTGTGTTGATGCTAGGCCTCCCCACCCAGCATCCTCTGCATCTTGCACTGCTGCCCATGGCTCTGTCTCTACCACTGCAGCATCTGTATGGCAACTCCCTCTGCATCCGTGTTGTTGCTGGTCCTTTCTCCCAACACTGCTTCTGCACTGCAACTCCCTCTGTATCCATGTTGCTGCTAGTCCTTCTTCCCAACACTGCATCATCGCCCCCATTTCTGCTACTGAAATGGATTCTTTATCATCCCCATCTTTTCCCTGAAGTAATCAAACTTTGTTCTTCCAAGGGCCTTGGTGAAGATATCTGCCCCCTGTTCTCCTGTAGGAGTGTAGCTCAACTGTACAGCTCCTCGTTGGACACAGTCTCTGACAAAGTGACATCGAATATCAATATGCTTTGACCGAGCATGAAACACTGGATTCTCAGAGACCTTGATGCAACTCTGATTATCGCACATGATCCTAGTTGCCCCCATCTTTCTTCTGAATAGGTTCAAAAGCAATTTTCTAAGCCATATATTCTGCCTCAGCTGAGCTCATAGCCATGGATTTTTGTTTCCTACTGCACCAGGAAGTCATTCCTGATCCATTGTTGAAATAGTACCTAGAGGTACTTTTCCAATCTACTGAACTTCCTACCCAATTTGCATCAGTAAATCCACTCAATCTGATATCCTTACTCCTGGTGTACAAGAGTCCATAATCGCCTATTCCCTGTAAATACCTGAGAACATGTTTGGTTGTTGCCCAATGCGCCCTATTTGACTCCACCATGAACTGACTAAGGGTGTTGACAGCGTAGCAAATGTCTGGCCTAGTATTGACCAGATACATGAAGGACCCTATTAGCTGCCTATATAAGGTGGGATCAACATCCTTGTCTTCTGATGCATCAATTTTCTTCTAGTTGGTGATCATTGAAGTAGCCATGGGTCTATAGTCCTCCATCCTTAATCTCTTCAGGATTTCTGTAGCATATCTCCCTTGCCCAAGGAAGATCTCCCCCTTTTGCTGCCAAACTTCCAACCCCAACAAATAATGCATTCATCCCAAATCCTCCATGTTGAATTTTGTGGCTAGATTCTTCTTGCAATCCCCGATGAGCCTGGATGATCCTGTCAGGAAGAGATCATCCACATATAATACTAAGAATAGAGGCTCATTCTCTACAACCAGATAGTAGAGATTTGGATATGCATCACTCTTAAAAAATCCCATTTTCTACAAGTAGCCATCGATTCGACCATACCATGCTCTAGGTGCCTGTTTCAGCCCATACAAGGCTTTCTTCAATATGCATACATGAGACTTCTTCTCATGTGTCTCAAAGCCCTCTGGTTGTTCAATGTATACCTCTTCTTCTATCACTCTGTTCAGAAATGTCGTTTTGACATCCATCTGATGAATCTCCCACCCCATCTGTGCTACAAGAGATATCATGGTTCTAATAGATGTATACCTGACTACTGGGGCGAAGGTCTCTTCATAGTCAATTCCTTCCTTCTGAGCATACTCCTTAGCGATGAACCTGGCTTTGTATTTCTCAACACTATCGTCTAGAGCGTATTGGATCTTATAGATCCATCTCAAACCTACCACTGATCTATACTGAGGCCTTAGCAATACCTCCCATACATCGTTCACCATTATGGAGTTGTACTCCTCTACCATCACATCCAGCCAAACCTGATGTTGAGTTGCCTCCTAAAAGCTGGCAGGCTCCCCATCCTGAGCTACTAATGCCTGATATCTATCTGGCTGTTTTCGCTCCCTCTTATTGTTCCTTAGTGCACCGATGATGTCCTCTGCATCTTGCAGAATCTGACAAAGTTCCCTGCTTGTTCTTCCTCTGCCAGCAGGTGCTTCTGTTAGCTCCTCCTCATCCTGTGATTCTTCCTGACCCGAGGAAGAATTATTTTCTTCCGTTGGTTGAAGAGGTTTGACCAACGGTTCCTCTTTTGACTACTCCTCAGAAGGCATTTCTCGAGATTTTTTGAAAGCCTTGTCCTCCATGAACTTCACATCTCGTTGAACTACTACCTTCCTGCTCCCTGGAAGATAGATTCTGTATGCCTTAGCATTCTCGCTATATCCCACTAGATATCCTTTCTCTGCAATTTGATCTAGCTTCTTCCTCTTTTCCTCAGGTATGCGGCAATATGTTAAGCTCCCAAATAACCTGAAATGACTGACTTTAGGTGTCTTCCCTATGAAGACTTTCTCTAGAGTAATCTTGCCCAATGCCCGATGAGGATTTCTATTCTGAACATTGATTATTGTGTTGCATGCTTCTGCCCACAGGAATTTTGGCATACCCTGATCATACATCATGGCCCTAGCTGCTTCTACAATAGTTCCTATTCTTCTTTTCTGCTACTCCATTCTGCTCTGGATTGTAAGGAGTTGTCCATTCTCTTCTGATGCCCTCCTTAGCACAAAACTCAGTGAAATCCTTATCGACATACTCTCCACCATTATCTGAGCGCAAAACTTTTATTTTCTTCCCAGTCAAATTCTCCACCAAAGCCTTGAACTCTTTGAATCGACAAAAAACCACGTCCTTGGTTTTCAGAAAATAAATCCAAGTTTTCCTTGAGTGGTCATCAATGCAAGTGAAGAAGTACTCAGCACCACTAAGAGTTTTAGTGGACATGGATCCATAGATATCTGAGTGTATCAATCCTAGTACACTCTTGGCCCTATTTTTACTTCTAGGAAATGTTGCTTTGGTATACTTTCCTAGAGCACATCCTCTGCATACATCATCCTGTTCTGTACTAAGATTCGGAACTCCTATTACAGTGCTCCTGAGAATTCTTAAAGGCCCATGGTGCAAATGCCCCATTCTTTTGTGCCATAGTTCGTTCAAATCCTTGTCTCCATGACTGCCTATTAGTGTCATTGGTGATTCTAGTTGTAGTCTGTACAACCTGTTACTTTTGATCTCGATCTGCACTTTCTTTTTCCAACTCAAGTGTTTGACGTATACTTTATCCTTTGATGAAGAAAGCATCATAGCCTTTGCCTTGAAGTTGCAACACGGAAAGTAAGTTCATCCCCAAACCTGGTACATGCAGCACATTGGTAGCACGGAACCTCTCTCTCGTTTTTATTTGAAAAACTATGGTACCCGTCCCTACTGAAGTACACTTTGCCTTGTTCCCCACGGTGATCTAAAAGTTCATCTTCTCCTCCCGATAATCTGAGAAACATTCCCGAATTCCCGTCATATGCCAAGAGGCTCCACTGTCTATATACCATACCTTTGATGATGCAGAGCTAGTCACACAAGCCACTTCTTCTTCTAGCTTGGAAGCCAACATAGAGAAATCGAAATCACTTTCTCTTGTGCAATTTTCTGAAAATTTGTGCGAATCTCCTGACATAGATGCATCTGCAACATAGTCTCCAACCATAATTGATTTTCCCTTCCTGTCTTTGATTTCTTGCTCTGATACCATGTGAAAATTCAATCACTGCAACAACTGATTTATTTTACCTACTTATTTCCCAATAAGTTATTTATGAAAATCCTTCAATAAACATTAAAATAAATTATGTTGCAGATATCACACCATAATATAGAAACAAACACATGCACAAGAATCAACACATCAACACAGATATTTTGGACAACAGTCCCCCAAAAAACCCAATGTGGGAAAACCGGTGCAGCAAGGGAGGATTTTATCATTCAGCAATTCTTCAGTACAACTGGGTGCCAAATTGGCTTACCCAACAAAGAGAAAATTCTCCAACACTTCTCCCAGTCCTAGCGTCAGTCTAGTTGAACCCTACGTAGCTCCCAGACCCTCTGCATCAACTCCTGCCTCTTTGTGTCAGCAATGGGCCTCTCTGCGTCACCCACGCAAGCCCTCCAGTGACTGCGCAGTCTGTTGCCTCTGCGTCTGCCTGAGAGGCTCTACGTCTGCCTCTCCAACCTCTGCACTGGTCTTCTGGTGTTGTTCCTGACTCTCTGTTCCATACTCGCTGCCTCCTGCTGCTCTCCAGACCACTAGTTCGAATTTCTCAGCTAACCCCGCTCCAGAAATCGAACTGACTGGTCTCCCTCAGTGTGTTCTCCAACTGACCCTCAAGCCTCCTCTTATACATTTCATGTTGGTCCTCCAACGGCCAAGATTAAATCTCTAATCAACTACTAAGATTAGATTTGGCTTGATCCATGACTTTTGAAACCTTCTAACCCAGTTTCCAAGTTTATATTAATACCCATTAATATTTTATTTTTCCTAAGTTTAGCCTTAG
This sequence comes from Pinus tabuliformis, assembly GCA_031772625.1. Classification (NCBI taxonomy): domain Eukaryota; kingdom Viridiplantae; phylum Streptophyta; class Pinopsida; order Pinales; family Pinaceae; genus Pinus; species Pinus tabuliformis. The sequence continues at coordinate 1,358,423,725 of CM062805.1, forward strand.
GAACTCCATTAAAAATATTAATTATTTTAATATCTCCCAAACTGGTTAGAATCTGGCCAAACCATTTCTGGGTTTCAATTTATGATATGTATGTCAATGTAGTCTGCAGTAGTTTTTTTCATCATTGTTTATAATTAAATAACATGTTGAATGAAATAACAAGTAGGATATGATAAACCAGTGACTGCAATAGGATTTATCTTTGTATAGATTCAAAAATTTTCACATTGAGGTCTTCTTTGATGCTCTTAATTATTCCCTTTCAATATGATGAGAGGGTTAGTCCTTCTTGATGATTGATGCTCCTGATGTTTCCAAGATGATCTCTTTATACTTCGGCCCTAGAGTATCCTTCTTCGTGTTGCCCTTGCTGATGTAGTCACCTTAGCTCTGATTCCATGTTGAGAAATCTAGGGGACAACAAGTGTTGATGATTTTTCTTACTTTGATAACTGCTTATGATGTATTTTTAGTTTACTTGGTTAACTTCTTCTATCCTTTATTATTATTAGTATTCTCTATCATCAAACAACTACCAAATCATAACGAACAATGAAACAATAAGACACAAGATATAGGCGATCAGCCAGAACCAGAACCTCTCCAACTAAGAAGAAAACCCACCAGAATCCTTCTCTTCTTATAGAACTTCAATTGACGAATTCCAAGACCTATGACCCTTGACCAAGACCAAGTCATCCTTCCTTCTTGATGAGCTTCCCTTACATAGCTTCCAGCAACAAACTTCTACCTTCCAGCAACTTCGACCCCAACAACAATTTCTGCAACTTCGACCTAGCAGCTTCAACAACTTCGACCTAGCAGCTTCACAGCGTCGACATACCAGCTTCACAACTTTGATCAAGAGGCAACTTCACAACTTCGATCTTGCAGCTTCACAGCTTCGACCTTGTAGCTTCACAACTTCGATGCAGCTTCAAAATTTCATCTATCCCAGAAACTATAGAAACCCTAATGAAAGAGAGAGAGAGAGAGAGAGAGAGAGAGAGAGAGAGAGAGAGAGGCCCAAAAACTTCAATATTGATCTTCTTCTTCTTCTTCATCCTTTTCCAGCTTCTATCTTGAGGACATCGAACTTTCTTAAGTCACTGTGTAAATGAGGTCGAATTCCTTCTTATTTATAGTCTTGTGAGGGGTACGAATTGCTATCTTGAGGCTAACTTGTCCCTTCATGTAGGCCAACTTGATCTTTGTGCCATGACAAGGTCTTGGAGGCTCTTTTGACTCAATAAATTTTTCTTTGCAATATAAACATTCCCAAATGGGACTTCAATACATGACAATGACTCAATTGACTTTATGACAAACCTAGAAGCACTCAATGAGTGCTTGACCTAAAAAAAAAATCCCTTAAGCATGAAACCCATGCCTCAAGAACACAAATAATAAATTTACGTTACCCATGCTCTTGTGGGACTCCCTACATTGGTGAGACTTGTCACTCGATTAATCAAAGGATTCGTGAGCATGTTGCTGACGTCAAGCATGGCAGGACCCGCTCCTCTGCTTTGGCGGAGCATGCAGATAAATCTAAGCATCACATCTACATTGAGGAGGCCCAAGTCGTTGCTAGGGTTAGTCATTTCCATCATCGTAAATTGAGGGAGGCCCTGGAAATTGAAAAAAGACCCAATAATTTGAATAGAGATGATGGTTGGAATATTAGTAGAAGTTAGATCCCTGTCTTGTCCTTCTAGTTTTTAGGCTTCTTTTTGGGATTTGTTTTGTTTGTTTGTTTACCTATGTAGGTATTGGCGTCCCTTTTATAGTATTTGTTGTTGATTTATTCTTCATTAGAGTTTATTTTCTTGATCCTTGGTGTTTTTCATGTATTTTATCATCCTATTCATTCTCAACTCCTTTTAGTATTTTTGTTATCTGTTTAATGGACCTCAACCCCATAATTTATTGTTGACCTTGTTTTATTTATTGGATACTTTTCTGTGGATATATATATATATATATATATATATATATATATATTATTTATTTATTTTTATTTATTTATAATATATATATATATAGATATATATTTCTTTTGACTTGTGTATATATTTGTTTTATTTTATTTAATTTTCCATTAATTACTTTTAATTTAGTTTATTTTATTTCCATTAATTATATTATTTATCAAATGATCTTCTTGATTAGGGTCTTGACTCGTTTTTATAACTTTTGACTTCCCTCCTTCTTTAGAGTTTGACTTTTATTTCATTTATTTATTTATTTATTATTATTATTTTTTCTTTTTTGTTTTTTATTAAATTAATTTAAAAATTATTTCTCAAAAACTAGTTGTTTAATATTGCGGTTACTTATTAATATTTGTTTTTAATAAATTAAAAAACTAATATCATAATTTAAATATTAATTTTCAAAAACTAGTAATATTTGGTTTTAATAAATTAATTTAAAATTATTTTTCAAAAACTAGCCGTTTAATATAGCCATTACTTATTAATAATTTTTCATAAATTAATAAACTAATATCATTATTTAAATATTATTTTTCAAAAACTAGTAATATTTATTTTTAATAAATTAATTTAAATATTATTTTTCAAAAACTAGTCATTTAATATAGCCGTTACCTATTAATATTTTCAATCAATTAATAAAATAATATCATTATTTAAATATTATTTTTCAAAAACTAGTCGTTTAATATAGTCGTTACTTAATAATATTTGTTTTTAATATATTAATAAATTAATATCATAATTTAAATATTATTGTTCAAATATAGTCGTTACTTGGAATTATGTCTCTACATTGCTCTCTATTTAAGCCTTTGCCATGGTTTGCCTCTTCATCTGGTCCTGATAATGAACCACATTTGTTGGTTCGAAACGCATAGGGCAAAAATTTCTCTTATGTGATTTCTACCGAAAGACTTTGCTAAATTTATTTTTCTCTTTTCATTAAATACATAAAATCATGATTACATATGCCATTATGAAAACCGAACCTAGTTACATATTTCAACATCTAGAGGGCATTTAGAGCCTCTTTGTTGATGTATTTTGGTTCAAAAATGTATTGCACCAACTGCTATTTTGGTTATATGCACTCATACTTGCTATATAAATGAGAAGCTTTGCATATTTGTGTATAAATGGTTAGGATTCATATGGATGCAATTAATATATACGGTTTTTATTTTTCTTACTATGAATATTTTATGTAGATTTAGTCAACTAGTTTTTCTTCCGATTTTGGTCTAGTTCACATTTTTGTGAACAACTAGTTCAATGACAGGTCTAATTCTAATAATATTGGTGTGACCACTACTAGGCACCTTTTCTCTCTCATATGTCCACACCTGTGCCTCTAGATGCTTCTAGAAAAGGTGCACTTGATGTATTTGGACATATCCACATGTGAGAAGTTTCCAAAAGCTTCTAGAAAGGGCACACTTTCTCTCTCATCCTTATCCACAAGTGTGAGGGGTACTCATGCATCTTCAATGATTTAAAGGGGTGTGTTGGATCTCTTCAAGTGCCCAGACCTCACATGTGAGGAAGTTAGTTACGTACCTCTCATGGACCTCACATGTTATTGACTCATCATTTTAATCTATCCCATGGTACGAGCACATGGTTTTCAGATAGTTCATGGCATTGTACTTGTGGTATTGGAAGCCTCTCATCCTATATAAAGAGGGTGCCCCTTTCATTTTTGCTTGTTGGAAATAAAACGGAGAGCATTTTCCTGCCATTTGTAAGTGTGCTCCTATTGTTTCTCTAGCAATTTTTTAGAGATTTTAAAGAAAATAATATACTTGTGACCTTTAAAGAGGTAAAAGGCTATCACCGAGAGATTTCAAAGCAAGCAAGGTATGAATTTTGTTTTCTATCTTGTATCTTTAGTAGATCTAGATTAGGTTTAATAGCATTAGAGATGAATGTTATGTGGCTTTATTTCTTTACTCTAGGATTGATTTAAATTTCTGCGTGGTACCTAGAATTTGATTTATTTATTTTAAGTGTGCAAGCTCCATTGTTCTAGCTTCATGCTCCTCTAATAATTCTAGGATATTGGACAACATTATTGGATTTAACAATTATACTAAGAGGAGGGGTGAATTAGTGTAATGACAATTTTTACTTATTTAATGCCACTCAAACATCATAAAACATCAATCTCATAAACTAAACAAGTAACATAAGATATGTTGAAAAGTGTAACTAGGTTTGGTCTTCATAATGACATTGTGATTTTTGTAAATGATGAAAAGAAGAAAATAAAATTATTATTATAATGGTTGCTTCATGGGTTTCATGAGTAAGATATTTTATTTTTAGATAGCTCCTATTGAGAGCCTTTAGCATTTGTCGTTAAAGTCAAAAAGAGTTAATGTCATGTATGAAGAACCCTTCTTGGGCATATTACAAATGTATATGAGTCTATAGAATTGTCTAGAAGCCCTCCAAAGACAAGCACAAGTTCTCCTCTTCAAGTCGGCCTCAAGGAGTAAAAATTGTTGAATTTCCACGACCTTGGGTCTAGGTTAGAGTCTTAAAATCACGGACTCTACCAAACCAAGAATCTCAACCAGAACTACTTTGCACAACGGAATATAAACAGCAATAAACCACACATGCACAAAATATAGACAGCTTTTTACATTTTTCAACCCGACTTCGTTATATTAAACAACATATAATACAATAGTCTATGGACCCTGTACCAAGGATAATGGCCCTCATACATCCACTAGTACAAGAATACAAACTGGGGCTTGGTGTCCATAAAACGACAACCAATCTACCCTCAACAAGATACTCTGACCGTCTAGTTGATGTAGAGCTCCTCACAGCTGCCTTAGTCGTACCCTGTACCTACTCGGTCCTTCTGCTCCCGATCTGCAGCTCCTACCTCTATCAATGCTCCAAGTCCATCTACCCATTGAACCTCGATTGTCAATCTACTCTCTAGTTGTGCCTTAGTCCATCAATGCCACAACACATCGAGACTCTTGTTGAGTTGTTCACAGCTCCACTTGTGAACAACTCTCGATCTGCCCACTACTGCTCCTCAGCTACTCAAGGACTTTAGCCCACTATGGTCTTCCTACGCTGCACCAATGAAGACCAACATAGGGCACAGAGGGCTGCCACCTATCATTGCAAGATGTCCGTCTCCCACAATGAACACAGGCTAGGAGGATTGCCCATCATCTGCTATAGAAGTCCTTCTCGACACATAAGTCTCGGACTCCACAACTGCTCCTCTGGTTCGTCAACCCTTGAGCTCAAAAACTGCCACTCTAGCAACCACTTTTTTCCATAAAAATGTTGCACACCGAGCTCCAACTTGGACACTATCACGTTGTCCTCCAGCAGACCATAAGCGCCCAATCACATCCACACTTGGTCCACTCTCGTGCTGCCCTCCAATAGTCCACGAATGACCAAGTCCACACTGTAGCATCTGCACCTAGATAGGGCATCCTCGCACCTAGGAGACCCTTACAAATGGTTGCCAACAGACTTCTCCATATCTGCCCTTTGCTCTGCAATAGAGGAGCTATTGCACAAATCTAGGCACCAATCTTCACTATGGAAATTGCCTATTGGTTTGGGTTTCTAACATGCCATACCAGCCCTACCTACTCGGTTTCCATAGGCTACAACATCAGTCCTCTCCTAGGACACCCTTCTCATTAGCTGATGTCACTGCTGCTAGGTCTGCAATCTGGTTAAGGCTAATATCAGCCCTAGATCCTTACCTCTAGACCTCCACTATAGTTATGGTTTACTTCTCATTGTAAGCTTCTCCCTTTGCTGCCACATGGGACAAGTCTATGAAGGTTTTGGCTTCTCTAACTATCCACTACACCTTCTCCCCTCTCTGCAATTCTACTACTCACAAATCTAACGTGAAACCACACCAAAACTTGCACCCACATTAACCCAGAATTGTCCTACGCTAGGACATCTGTCCACCTACATCAAAACACTACCAAGGAGCCATCTACCGCCACCAACCACTTTGTTGCTACCTCCTTGCCATGATTTCTATGCTTTACTGTTGTAGCTTCCTATCACTGGTTAGGGCACTCAACACTATGAGACAACCCTCCAAAATTACTATAGCATACCTGTGATTACTACATATCTCTTGCTCAATATTGCTGCCTCCTTTGTTGCTCCTACTAGGTCCTTTCCTCACACTGTTTTCCTGAGATCCTCCTCAAGATACCTTATAGCATGTTAAAATACTACAGCAATAGGTCTCGGCCTCCTAGCAAAGGATGGTACCCCTTTTTAGTTGCGTTGAGCCTTCATGTGATTCTTATGGAGTCGATCAAATATTCTCTCATATAGCAGAATTGGAGACATCAAAAGAGATATTTGATAAGCTAAAACTATTCTCTGAATATATGATAAAGAATGTCATATCACTTAGATCTGTTGAAGGTCTCGAAGGATAAAGGGTTATCTTCATAAGATCTCAACTGAAAGATCTAGGACAGATGATTTCAGATAAGGAAATGATCTTCTTTCTTCTAAATGCACTAACTGATTAACAAAGGAAACAAATGCCTATAAGAAATCTATTCCATTCAACAACCTGTGGTTTCTATGCAAGAAAGAAAAAAAAATGACAGGTTGAGGGCAAAAGTGCTAAAACATTTGTCGAAAAGAAAGAAGAGCATAGCTAAGATTCAATGCTATGAGCATTACAGGAAAGATTGTCCTAAGTTCAAGAATGGCAATATCTAGAAAGATGGAGAAGAAGCCCATTTCACCAAAGAAGTGGAGGAAGCTGAAAAGAAGGAAGAAAAAAGCATTAGAAGTAAGAGCTCATGACATCACCATAGGGAAACATGAAGGACACCTGGAACAAACCTATGACAGTCAAATATGAAGGATACAACTCTTGGGAACTGTGAAAATTTCTAAATTGAAATTCTACTACTGCAGCAACTGATTTATTTCACCTACTTATTAGTCACAATAAGTTATTTACGAAATTCCTTCAGCAAATATTAAAATAAATTCTACTGTAGTTATCACACAATTACCTAGAGAAAAATACATGCACAAGAACCAATCACATCAACACAGTTATTTTTGGACAATTGTCCCCGAAAAAACCCAATGTGGGAAAACCAGTGCAGCAAATGAGGGCTTTATTAATCTTCAACAACAATTGCTTTTACAAGGAATGATTTTACAGAGAAATTGAAAGAAAACACTTGAGACTTTCCCTCTGAGACCATCTGACATTTTGGAGGCCCTGGTCCCACTTCTGTGTCACTCTGATTGACCCAGCGTGGCTCTGAGTGGCTATGCGTCCCTCTGTGTAAGCTTTGCATCTCTCCTCTGGACTGCGTCTCTCTCTCTGCGGTGTCTTCCATTGTCCCTGCATCACCTCTTCCTCAGTCACTGCCTGCTGCTAATGCCCTCCTCTTCCTCCACCCTGCAACTCTCCCTCTGAAATCGATCTCCTCTTCCTTGAGAATCGGTTTTCTTTGAGATATTGAGTATCTGTCGGTGTGTCTCCAAATGACCCTCAAGTCTTCTCTTATACTTTTCCTGTTGACGAATCAACGGTCGAGATTAAGTCCCTAATCAATGCTAAGATTAAAACAGACTTGATCCTCGTCTCTTAGAAGCTTCTCATCATTATCTTTATTAATACCCATTAATATTTTTATTTTCCTAAGTTTAGACTTAGAAACCCATTAAAAATATTATTTATTTTAATAACTCCTCATCTGAATGGAATTTCTCAAAACGATTTCTGGGTCTTGGAGATCTCATGTGCCTTAGCCTCCCCTCCAATTTTCAAGGCTAGAGCACATCTGCTGCTACCAAAAATCAACACTCCCTCTTAGCGAGGAATGTGCTCTTGCAATATTTCACTATAGAAACATCACACTGATCTTCCACATTGGTACCTGTGTTGATGCTTGGCTCGCTGCCTCACATACCCTGCACTATTGCTTCCTGTACTGCTGCCCATGACACTGCCACTACCACTGCTTCTCTTGTACTACAGCTCTCTCTCAACATGCTGCATCATACTGCCCATAACACTCCCACTACCAACTACTGCACTGCAACTTCTAACACTTATCCATTTCTGCTACTGAAATGGATTCTTTACCATCCCCATCTTCTCCCTAAAATGAACAAACTTTGTTCTTCCTAGAGCCTTGGTGAGGATGTCAACCACCTGTTCTCCTGTAGGAGTGTACCTCAATTGGACTACCCCTCGTTGGACACAGTCTCTGACAAAGTGACACCTGATATCAATGTGCTTCGACCGATCATGAAATACTAGATTCTTAGAGAGCTTGATGCAACTCTGATTATCACACATGATCCTGGTCGCTTCCATCCTTCTCCTGAATAGATTCACAAGTAATTTCCTAAACCATATGGCATTGCACAAAGTTGTGCTAGCTTCCATATATTCTACTTCAGTTGAGCTCAGAGCCACAAATTTATGTTTCCTACTGCACCAGGAGGTCATTCCTGATCCAATGTTGAAACAATACCCAGTTGTACTTTTCCGATCTACTGAACTTCTAGCCTAATCTGCGTCAGTGAACCCACTCAGTCCGATGTCATTGCCTCTGGTGTACAATAGTCCATGCTCGACTGTTCCTTGTATATACCTAAGAGCATGTTTGATTGTTGCCCAATGCGCCCACTTAGGTTCCACCATGAACTGATTGAGGGTGTTGACAGCGTAACAAATGTCTGGCTTGGTATTGACCAGATACATCAAGGACCCTATAAGCTGCCTGTACAAGGTGGGATCAACATCTTTATCTTCTGATGCATCAATCTTCTTCCATTTGGTGATCAATGGAGTAGCCATAGGGCTATAGTCCTGCATTCTGAATCTCTTCAAGATTTTTGTATCATATCTCCCTTGTCCCAAGAAGATCTCACCCTTCTGTTGCCAAACTTCCAACCCTAGGCAATAATGCATTTGTCCCAAATCCTTCATGTTGAATTCTGTGGCTAGGTTCTTCTTGCAACCTTTGATGAGCCTATATGATCTTGTCAGGAAGAGATCATCTACATATAACACTAGGATTAGAGACTCATTCTCTACAACCAGATAGTAGACATTAGGGTTTTTGTAACTCTTGATGAACCCCATATTCTGCAAGTAGTCATCAATTCGACTATACCATGCCCTAGGTGCCTGTTTAAGCCCATACAAGGCTTTCTTTAATCTGCATACATGAGATTTCTTCTCAAGAGTCTCAAAACCTTTTGGTTGTTCAATGTATACTTCCTCTTCTATTACCCCGTTCAAGAATGTTGTCTTGACATCCATCTAATGAATCTCCCACCCCATTTGCACTGCAAGAGATATCACGTTTCTAATAGAAGTATACATGGCTATTGGGGCGAAGGTTTCTTCATAGTCTATCCCTTCCTTCTGAGCATACCCCTTAGCCACAAACCTAGATTTGTATTTCTCCACACTGCCATCTACAGCATATTTGACCTTGTAGATCCATCTCGAACCTACCACTGATTTGTCCTGAGGCCTAGGTACCACTTCCCAAACATCATTGACCATTATAGAGTTGTATTCCTCCACCATAGCATCCACCCATACTTGATGTTGAACAGCGTCGTGAAAACTAGAAGGTTCCCCAACCTGAGCTACTCAGGCCTGGTATGTATCTGGCTGTCTTCGCTCCCTTTTACTATTCCTGGGTGCAGCAATGAAGTCTTTTGCATCCCATAGGATCTGTCGGAGTTCCCGGCGCGTTCTTCCATAGGTAATAGGCACATCTATCAGCTCTTCCTCTTTTTGAGATTCCTCCTGTTCTGAAGCTTTGTCTTCAGGAGAATTTCTGGTACTAATTTCCGCTAGTTTAAGTGGTCTGACCAACGGCTCGTCTTTCGACTGCTCCTCGAAAGGCATTTCTCAGGATTTCCTAAAATCTCTATCCTCCATGAACTTTACATCCCGCCGAACTACTACCTTCCTACTCCCTGGAAGATAGACTCTATATGCCTTAGCATTCTTGCTATATCCCACAAGATATCCTTTCTCAGCAGTTTGATCTAATTTCTTTCTCTTCTCTTCGGGTATACGGCAATATGCTAAACTCCCAAATATCCTGAAATGACTGACTTCAGGTGTCTTCCCAGTGAAGACCTTCTCCGGAGTGATTTTGCCCAATGCCCTATGAGGAGTCTTGCTCTAGACATAAATTGTCGTATCGCATGCTTCTGCCCATAAGAATTTAGGCATATCCTGATCATACAGCATTGCCCTAGTTGCTTCCACAATAGTCTTATTTTTCCTTTCCGCTACTCCATTCTACTCTGGATTGTAGGGAGTTGTCCACTCTCTTCTGATGCCTTCCTTAGCGTAAAAATTGGTGAAGTCCTTGTCAACATACTCTCCACCATTGTCTGAGCGCTACTTTTATCTTCTTTCTTGTCAGATTCTCCACTAGAGCCTTGAACTTTTTGAATCAACCAAAAACGTCATCCTTGGTTTTCAAAAAGTAGATCCAAGTCTTCCTAGAAAGGTCATCGATGAAGGTGACGAAGTATTCAACACCACTAAGAGCTTTTGTGGACATCGGTCCGCAGATGTCTAAATGTATCAATCCTAGCACACTCTTCACCCTATTGTTACTTCTTGAAAACGTTGCTTTGGCATACTTGCCCAAAGTGCACCCTCTGCATACATCATCCCATTCAATACTTAGTTCTGGAACTCTTGATACTGTTCTCTTGAGAATTCTCAGAGCCGCATGGTGTAAGTGTCCCATCCTCCTGTGTCGTAGCTCATTCAAATATTTGTCTCCATTACTACCTATCAGTGCCATTGGTGATTCTAGCTGTAACCAGTACAACTTGTTACTTTTGATTCTAATCTGAGCCTTCTTTTTCCAACTCGGGTGTTTGACATATAATTTCTCCTTAATGAAGAAAACGTCATAGCCCTTGTTTTGAAGTTGAGATACGAAAAGTAAGTTTATCCCCAGTCTTGGCACATGCAGCACATTGGTTGCCCGAAGTCGCTCTCCTGCTTTGGTTTGAAAAACTATAATACCTCTTCCTACTGGAGTAGACTTTGCCTTATTCCCCATGGTGATCCGAAAATTCATTCTTTCTTCCTGATAATCTGAAAAACATTCTCGGATTCCTGTTATATGCCAGGAAGCTCCATTGCCTACATACCAAACCTCCGAGGAGGCAGAGCTTGCAAGGCAAGCAACTTCTTTTTCCATCTGGAAGCTAACATAGAATAATCATAATTTATGTCCCTTGTGCATTCTTCTGGAAATTTATGCAAGTACCCTTAAGTGGATGCCTCTACATCATGCTCTTGACCCATAATCAATTTTCATTTCATGTTGCCGGATCTCTGCTCTGATACCCTGTGAAAGTTTCTAAACTGAAATTCTACTACTGCAGCAACAGATTTATTTCACCTACTTATTATTCACAATAAGTTATTTACGAAATTCCTTCAACAAATATTAAAATAAATTCTATTGTAGTTATCACACAATTACACAGACAAAAATGCATGCACAAGAACAACTCACATCAACACAGTTATTTTTGGACAATTGTCCACGGAAAAACCCAATGTGGGAAAATCGGTGCAGCAGATGAGGGCTTTATTAATCTTAAGCAGCAATTTCATTTACAAGGAATGACTTTACAGAGAAACTGAAAGAAAACACCTAAGACTTTCCCTCTGAGACCATCTGACACTTTGGAGACCCTGCTCCCATTTCTGTGTCACTCTGATTGACCCAGCGTGGCTCTGAGTGGCTCTACGTCCCTCTACGTCAACCTGCATAAGCTTTGCGTCTCTCCTTTGGACTATGTCTCTCTCTCTGCGTTGTCTTCCACTATCCCTGTGTCACCTCCTCCTCAGTCACTGCTTGCTGCTGATGCCCTCCTCTTCTTCCACCATGCAACTCTCCCTCTGAAATCGATATCTGATACCTTGAGAATCGATTTTCCTTGAGTTACTGAGTATTTGTCGGTGTGTCTCCAAATGACCCTCAAGTCTTCTCTTATACTTTTCCCGTTGACGAATCAACGGCCGAGATTAAGTCTTAATCAATGACTAAGATTAAAACAGACTTGATCCTCGTCTCTTAGAAGCTTCTCATCCTTATCTTTATTAATACCCATTAATATTTTTATTTTCCTAAGTTTAGACTTAGGAACCCATTAAAAATATTAATTATTTTAATAACTCCTCATCCAAATGGAATTTCTCAAAACGATTTATGGGTCTTGGAGATCTCATGTGTCGTAGCCTTTCCTCCAAATTTCAAGGCTAGAGAACATCCGATGCTACCAAAATCAATGGGAACCTCATTGGAAACTTAAGGAAAGGAAGAAGTCATCCAGGACAAGGCTCATCATACATCAAAAGGTAACATCTGTTGGATAGGGATATGCAAGATCCTCAAGATTCTCTAATGGAATCTTCATCGGAAGGTTCACCAATCTAGAGAGGAAGCAAGTGTTTCATCAGGAACTCCAACTTGTGGAATTCATGTGATGATGGTATGATGACATAAGAGATGAAGTAGATCAAGAGATTGAAGCTCTTTTCAATCAAGGAAGCTGCTGAAAGAAGCCTAGATGACCTAAAGGTAAATGAGGTATGTATGCTTGTATTTGTTATTATAAAGTCATGTTGTATGCTTGCAGGTAACATGGATCACTGCTCTATCTTGAGAAGCATGATCAAAAGAAAGGAATCTACTCCTATGAAAGATGTCAGAAGGCATGGGTCAAACTAGATGAAATCAACAAAATATGTCGTCATATGAAAATGAGGTGGGTTACAGTAATTAGAGGAACTTTCATTGGAAGTTCCTAGGAATGAAATATGTGAAGAAAGGAAGGAAGAGATCGTGGACTATGCAACCATGGAAAAGGCAATCAACATCCAAGGACTAGAAGATTTGATTAGGAAATCTCTCGGAAAGATATGACAATGGATATCTTCAAGAGATATGTCAACATGTATGCAAGATGTTGATCCAAACTAGAAGATGTCGTGATGAAAGACCGTCACAAAGGTAATTTTTTATTTAAGTGTTAATTTCTTATTTTTGAACAAATATCTGGATGGGCTTATGCAGGACTACCAAAGGAAGAACTATGGATGTCTTCCTAGAGGACCATGTAGAAGGATGTAAGATCCTTTCAAAGAATATAGAATGAAGAAGGCAGCGTGACATGAAGCAAGGCCAAATGTACATTGATGGATCGCTTTCTAATGAAAGGAATGATGACATGATTGATTCATGGATGAAGGTGATGGAAGGTTTGTGCCCTATGAAGAAGTCCCAAAAGATGAAGACTTTATGACCAAGAAATTCATGACATCGAAGGAAGGAGCTCTTCAAGCACCTGGTTGTCTTATCATCTCCACTTGAGGAGTTGTTGTAGGTCCTTAATTAAGAGGGAGCTTGGAAACAAGTTTCTTACTTGGAAGAAACATGGAAATTCCTAAGCCAAGAGGGAGTTTAGGTACAATCCTTCCGTAGGAATGAATACATTCCTTTATTGGAATAGATATGTCCTCCCTAATTGAGAGGGAGAGATAGACAGATCATTCTGGTCATCACCTGGGAAGATAGAATGGAGGCTTGGGTAAACATCTGGCATCTGATGCTCTTTGAAGTTGTGATAGGGCATCCAAGATAAGAGCAGTCGTAGAGGACCGATATTCTTTGAGGACTAGGAATCCAAGATAAGAATAGTCCTGGTGGAACACACCCTGAGAACTCGGGTGGGGTATGTTCCAGGAGAGACAATGATTAGGGTGTCTATAAATCATTGGTCTCGCCAGCATTGAGCTCAGATCTTGTGAAGAGATAGAGTTGTTAGTCAAGGTCTTCCTATGTGACAATGCTGGTTGATATAATGTTATACAGATGGGTGACCAATCCAATTCTTCTTATGAGAAATTCTTCAGATTGAGAATGACCAAGTACCATTATGATTACCTCCCTAGTTAAGATGGAGTGTTCAAAAGTGTAACTAGGTTCGGTCTTCATAATGACATTGTGATTTTTGTAAATGATGAAAAGAAGAAATAAAAATATTATTATAATGATTGCTTCATGGGTTTCATGAGCAAGAGATTTTATTTTTAGATGGCTCCCATTGAGAGCCTTTAGGATTTGTCATTAAAGTCAAAAAGAGTCAATGTCATGTATGAAGAACCCTTCTTGGGCATATTACAAATGTATATGAGTCTATAGAATTATGTAGAAGCCCTCCAAAGACAAGCACAAGTTCTCCTCTTCAAATCAGCCTCAAGAAGGAGTAGAAATCTCATGTCGGCTCACCTAAATGAAGACACAATGATTCATACACTCATGTCGGCCTATTTGTATGCGACAACAACTATATATATATATATGGAGGGGGTCTTTGCATTTCCTGAAACATCCAAAAGTCATATACGCAACGGAAATATTTAAAATACTTCATAGACAAAGACATCAATTGTAGGATAGTAATTGTAATTGTATGTTGTATAAAAGAATTGATGTAGGACGATTACAAATGAGAATGAAGGTCCTGTATATATAGCCAGGTAAGTACCCTTTCACGAACATGCATGTCTCTAAGACATGCCTTTTTATTATTAAATAACTAACCATTAGTTAATTTACTTATTATTTATTATTATATTTATATTATTATGGTTATTATTTATTATCTATTTTTACATAATTTATGTTCATAACATTGCCTTCTCCTTCAAAAAGCTTTGTCCTCAAAGCTTACTGATCAAGGATCAAATCTCTTCTGTTGTTCGGAATATCTTCTTGTTTCTGAGCTTTTATCTTTGTTGATACAAGACGATATGATGTTCTGAGCGATAGACAGAATTGTCATACTAAAAACGGATCGGACCATCCTAAATTAATCTTCTGGGAAATCCTCTGATCCTTAGAGATGTGTGGTGAATAGTTATCGTATGACCAGATTGAGCTCACTTTGATATTCTTCAGAACATAAATAAATAATAAAAAAAAAAAAAAAAAATTGTTATATAGATTTGTAGACTGATTAAGGTTTCTACTCTTGTGATTCAGAGATGGATAAGGAATTTTCTTGTTTCAACTTCCTTAAACAGTTTTATGGCAGTTCCCTGATTTCCTTCAGGCATTGTTGTTGTTGACTTGACTACTGAATCCTCATTTGGGGTGTCCTCTGTTTGAATGACAACCTCTAAGTACGTTTTTACTTCAATAGAGTTTGGATTTACCTAAACTGCGAGATTAGTGGTATTGATCTTTGTTTCTTCAGTTTGGACTGCTACATCTAGAGATTTTGATTCTTCTTTTGTGACAAGTTCTGTGAACCTATTTGTCAATGAGTTCCTTTCGTCCTTAAGTTTTTTAATCTGTTTGAACAAATTTTGATTATGATTTTTGAGATGTAAGCATTCCTCATTCTCTGAGTCAACTTTATTTTGGCCTTCACGCTTCTCGTCTTTTAAACACTTGATTTGTTCTACTAATGTTTGGTTAAGGCTCTTTAAACATAAATTCTCTTCTTCTTGTTCTAATAAATGCTCCTTGAGTTCCTTCTTTGATGCTTTAGCTTTCTTGACTTGTTCGAATAGTTTTTCTTGATGATCTCTGAGGCGCGAAATTTTTGTCTTTGCTCCAGATGACTTCTTCAAGCTCTTTTTGCTTTCTTGATATAGTTTTTTCGTTATCTTGAAACATAAAGTCTGAGATAACTTTAAGGTCTTCTAGTGAAGATTTTATTGATTTTGATTTACTTTTTATGTCTCGAAACGTGACCATCTTCCCTTTATAAGGAAACGTCAAAACTTGTTTCTATATGTTTAACATGAATGTACCCAACTCCTTAAACCAGGTTTAATACAGTATGATGTCAGTTTTTTTATCCGTCCTTAAAATATGAAATTGAGATATGTAGTAATAATGACCTATTGTCACTCGTAGATCACTAATTTTATACTCTTTTTGGTCAAAACTGTTTTTCTTTACACCCCCAATGCTTAGCTCTGGAATTAATCGCTAATTTGCCAAGTTGATGTTGATACAATTTTTATCGTTGCTTGGGTTGATGGCGACATTAACTTCTCTTCCTTGGATACTTCCTTTTAATGTAATTACTTTGTGATCTGTAACTGAAAGACCGTTATATGAAAACCTTTTTTCTTTCGTCATTTTCGAAGTGAGCTCTATCATTTTTTTTCGATGATTGATCCCATTTGTTTTGTCACAATGAAATTAGGGTTGATAAAGTAACCCCCTTTTTTTAATAAACCTTTATAACTTTTAATTTTATTTCTCTCTCTCTCTTTTACTTCAAAATATAATAAGTCCCTCTTAATTACCCTTTTAACATAGGGAATATTATATTATAGCTCTTCAATTAATAATGTATCCCTCTTATTGCCTTTTTATTTATTTTTAATATCTATCCTTTATAACTTTAATATATGGATCTTTCAAGTAACCTTTTATAATAATACTTGCTTCGTACTTATATATATTTTCATGAACTTTTCTTTAAAATGCCCCTTTATAATATAATACTTCTCTTTATATATCTTTTATTTATAGCCTTTTTTTCTTTTTGAAAAGTTACAACCCTAGCGAAACGTGGCTATTCACCTCTTTGGGGTATAAAATATATGTCCACTTATGTGCTTTTGACTCGGTTAATTTTCTCCACGTAAAAACTTACCATTCACATAAAGAAATTTATATTCCTTTTGTTTTTCTTTTAACTTGAAAATACAATGGGTTGCTAAAACCACGAGCTTATAAACCACTTAGTGGAGAATCAAGATAATAGTATTTACTCTTCCTTCTCTTACGTATGGTTTTATAGATATTTGGAAAGATTCCCTTTTAACTTTATCATGCACTTTTTATCAATAATGTAGAACCTTTTATATATATGAGTGTTCTCCTTCAAAATTTACACAAGACTATATATATCTTTTTTTTTAATAATATATTTTTATATGATTTTTTTCTTTAATTTTTTTTTAAATCTTTATATGTACTTTTTTTTCCCTTTTTTTCTTTATTTTTGTTTGTTTAATGGCCAAAGGCCTCTGACGAATCAGCGATGAAGAAACTCCCAAAAGTGTAGCGAAACACTTCAATCTCGACGGCAACAATGTTGACGAAACCTGCATGGCCAAGGGCCTAGATCGGAGAGCATAGCTCTGTGCAGCGGTGGAGTGGCCAGAGGATCAAACTGCTCTAATACCAACGTAACAACCAAAAGTCGTATACGCAGCGGAAATATTTAAAATACTTCAATGACACAGACATCCATTGTAGGATAGTAATTGTAATTGTATATTGTATAAAGTAATTGATATAGGATGATTACAAATGAGAATGAGGGTCTTGTATATACAGCAAGGTAAGTACCCTTTCACGAACAGGGATGTCTCTAAGACATGCCCTTTCATTATTAACTAACTAACCCTTAGTTAATTTACTTATTATTTATTATTATATTTATATTATTATGATTATTATTTATTATCTATTTTTATCTATTTTTACATAATTTATGTTCATAACATTTCCACAATGAAGAAGTTCCCATATCTCTCTCAGATTTCGGATGACAATTACAGAGGTAAGTTCGAAGAGGAGTGCAGAGACTATTTCGGTGAAGGAGCTCGGATAAGGGTACTAAATTGCAGAAGATAAATTCGGTGCAATCTCACAATCAAGGGTGAAATTCTGTCTCGATACAGCAAGGAGAAATTTGGTGAGACTATAGGGATCAAGGTTCGATATTATCACAACAAGTGTCTCTCTTTGTTTCGATGTAATTGCAAAGGTCACAGTCCGGATTGGAGCAAAGAAGTTAGACAAGATTTCAGTGATACCACAGTGACATCCCCTCACTGTCTCGATGCTATAACCCAATAATGATCTCGATGTAATCTATGTCTTACAGCAAAGAGAATTCGGTGCTAACACAGGGAGAAGGTCACAAGTGTGTGACAAGGTCTCGGCACTATTACATGAAGAAGGTCTTGATGCGAAGAAGGTCGAAGTGGAAGAGGAGTCAAGAAGAGGGTTGACTATCAAGAGAATTTGTGTCTTGGTCTTGGAGTGGAAAATAGGTCAAGGGTCTTGGTCTTGGTATTCGTCAATTGGAATCTCTATAAGAATAATTTGTGCGGCTTTTCCTCTCAAAGAGTGAGAGGTTTTGGCCCTGGCTCATAGCCTACATTCTGTGTCTCTTGTCTATTTATGTACATGCACTAGTAGCTATTTGATGAAGAAGAACATTAATAACTTAAGTGAAGAAGAACATTAATAACTTAAGTGAAGAAGATCCTAATCTAAAGTTATAAAAAGCACTCACAAGCAACTACTAATTAAATAGAAATCACCTAATTATTGATGCCCTAGATTTCTCAACATGGAATCGAAGCTAAGGTGACAGTTAAGGAAGGGCATCTAATCAAAGAGACACTCAAGGATCGAGTTTCAAGAAAGGCATCAAAGCAAGTTGAAGGATATCAAAGGAAAGTCAAGATCTACATCAAAGTATCAATCCCTAGATCGAAGAAGAAGTCTACACCAGCGAAATTTTTGGATCCTCTAAGCCATCATTAAAAGACCACAAAGACCCTCATCAAGTTGGAAAGATCTACAATGCAAGGTAGCCCAAAGTACATACATCCGAGAGAAGCATTTCTAGGACTAAGATCACATCATCTTAGAGAAAGTCGAAACCCTAGAAGCATTTCTGATTTGCACTCATTCACCACCAAAGAAGTCGAAGTATCTTGAAGGCTAGAAGGCTAAAGGCATTGTCATCATCTTCAAAATGTTGCAAGGCAATCTCCCCCTCATTGAAGTAAGGACCTCCTTATCCTTAAAGAAGATCATTCGAGGAGCATCAAGACATCTTCATCAATCATCATCAACAAAGGGATCAAGTTGAATATTTTATCTCCACTTGACAAGTAAGTACCCTTTCTTCTATAATCTAATCTAGTAAAATGACTTCGTTTTGCAAGGAGATCTATAAGTTGGTTGGGCCATCGAACATTCTTCCAGGGAAAAGGAGGATAGAAATAGTCCTCGAAGAAAGTGAAGTCATATGAATGGAAAAGTCTCCAAACCATACAAAGTTCAAGCATTATTTGAATACATGGAAAAGGATCTAAGGGCTAAAGAGATTCTTATGGAGTCCGTCAAAGATTCTCTCATATAGCATAATTGGAGACATCAAAAGAGATATACGATAACCTAAAACTATTCTCTAAAGATACGATAAAGAAGGTCATATTACTTAGATCTATTGAAGGTATAAGGATAAAGGGTTATCTTCATAAGATCTCAACTGCAAGATCTGGGAGGGATGATTTCAGATAAGGAAATGATCTCCTCTGTTATAAATGCACTAACTGATGAACAAAGGTAACAAATGCCTATCCAAAAGATATTACATTCAACTACTTGTGGTTTCTATGCAAGATATACAAAATGAAAGGTTGAGGGAAAAAGTGCTCAAACATTTGCCGGAAAGAAAGAAGAACATAGCTAAGTTTCAATGCTATGAGCATTAAAGGAAAGATTGTCCTAAGTTCAAGAAGGGTAATATCTAGAAAGATGGAGAAGAAGCCCATTTCACCAAAGATGTGGAGGAAGCTGAAAAGAAGGAAGAAGAAAAGCATTAGAAGTAAGAGCTCGTGACATTACCATAGGGAAACATGAAGGACAGCTAGAACAAAACCTATGGCAGTCACATATGAAGGATATAGCTCTTAAGAACCTCATTAGAAACTTAAGGAAACGAAGAAGTCATCCAAGACAAGGCTCATCATACATCAAAATGTAACATCTGTTGGATAGGGATATGCAAGATCCTTAAGATTCTCTAATGGAATCTTCATCGGAAGGTTCACTAATCTAGAGAGGAAGCAAGTGTTTCATCAGGAACTCCAACTTGTGGAATTCATGGGATGATGGTATGATGACATAAGAGATGAAGCGGATCAAGGGATTGAAGCTCTTTTCAATCAAGGAAGTTGTTGAAAGAAGCATAGATGACCTAAAGGTAAATGAGGTATGTATGCTTGTATACGTTATTACAAATCCATGTTGTATGGTTGCAGGTAACATGGATCATCGCTCTATCTTGAGAAGCATGATCAAAGGAAAAGAATCTCCTCCTATGAAAGATGTTGGAAGGCATGGGTCACACTAGATGAAATCAACATAATATGTCCTCATATGAAAATGAGGTGGTTGACAGTAATTAGAGGAACTTTGATTAGAAGTTCTTGGGAATGAAATATGTGAAGAAAGGAAGGAAGAGATAGTGAACTATGCAACCATGGAAAAGGAAATCAACATCCGAGTACTAGAATATTTGACTAGGAAATCTACTGGAAAGATATGAAGACTCTAATGGAAAAAGATGGAGATCCTTGACAATGGATATCTTTGGGAGATATGTTAACATGTATGTAGGATGCTAATGCAAACTAGAAGATGCCATGATGAAAGACCATCACAAAGGTAATTTTTTATTTAAGTGTTCATTTCTTATTTTTGAACAAATATCTAAATGGGCTTATGCGGGACTGCCAAATGAAGAATTGTGAATGGCATCCCAGAGGACCATGTAGAAGGATGTAAGATCCTTCCGAACAATATAGTATCAAGAAGGCAGCATGACAGGAAGCAAGGCCAGATGTAGACTAATGGATCGCTTTCTGATGAAAGGAATGATGACATGAATGATTCATGGATGAAAGTGATGGATGGTTTGTGCCCTATGAATAAGTCCCAAAAGATGAAGACTCTATGACAAAGAAATCCATGGCATCGAAGGAAGGAGCTCTTCAAGCACCCGATTGTCTTCTCATCTCCACCTGAGGAGTTGTTGTAGGTCCTTAATTAAGAGGGAGCCTGGAAACAAGTTTCTTACTTGGACGAAACTTGGAAATTCCTAAGCCAAGAGCGATCTTAGGTACATTCCTTTTGTAGGAATGAGTACATTCCTTTATTGGAATAGATATGTCCTCCCTAATTCAGAGGGAGAGATCGACATGTCATTTTGTTCTTCACCTGGGAAGACAGAATGGAAAAATGGGGAAACATCTGGCATGTGTTGCTCTTTGAGGATGAGATAAGACATCCAAGATAAGAGCAGTCATAGAGGACCATTATTCTTTGAGGACTAGGAACCCAACATAAGAATAGTCCTGGTGGCACACACCCTAAGAACCCAAGTGGGGTATGTTCCAGTCGAGACAATGATTAGGGTGTCTATAAATCATTGGTCTCACCAGCGTTGAGCTCAGATCTTGTGGAGAGATAGAGTTGTTAGTCAAGGTCTTGTTATGTGACAATGTTGGTTGATATGATGTTATACAGATGGGTTACCAATCCAATTCTTCTTATGAGAAACTCTTCAGATTGAGAATGACCAAGTACCATTATGATTACCTCCCTAGTTAAGAGGTAATTTTGAAAAGTGTAACTAGGTTCGGTCTTCATAATGACATTGTGATTTTTATAAATGATGAAAAGACGAAAAATAAAATTATTATTGTAATGATTGCTTCATGGGTTTCATGAGCAAGAGATTTTGTTCTTAGATGGCTCCCATTGAGAGCCTTTATGATTTGTCATTAAAGTCAAAAAGAGTCAATGTCATGTATGAAGAACCCTTCTTGGGCATATTACAAATGTATATGAGTCTATAGAATTGTCTAGAAGCCCTCCAAAGGCAAGCACAAGTTCTTCTCTTCAAGTCGGCCTCAAGAAGGAGTAGAAATTTCATGTCGGCTCACCTAAATGAAGACACAACGATTCATACACTCATGTCGGCCTATTTGTATCGGACAACAACTATATATATGTGTATGGGGTCTTTGCATTTCCACAGTGTAGAAGTTCGCATATCTCTCTGAGATTTCGAATGACAATTACAGAGGTAAGTTCGAATAGGAGTGCAAAGACTATTTTGGTGAGGAGCTCGGATAAGGGTACTAAATTGCAGAGGATAAATTTGGTGCTATCTCACAGTCAAGGGTGAAACTTTGTCTCGATACAACAAGGAGAAATTAGGTGAGACTACAGTGTTCAAGGTTCGGTATTATCACAAGAAGGCTCTCTCTCTCTCTCTTTCGATGTAATTGCAGAGGTCATAGTGCATATTGGAGTAGAGAAGTTAGACAAGATTTCGGTGATACCACAGTGACATCCCCTCACTGTCTCGGTGATATAACACAATAATGATCTTGGTGTAATCTTTATCTTACAGCAAAGAGAATTCGGTGCTAACATAGGTAGAAGGTCACAAGTGTGTGACAAGGTCTCAGTACTATTACATGAAGAAAGTCTCCATGCGAATAAGGAAGTGGAAGATGAGTCAAGAAGAAGGTTGGTTGTCAAGAGAACTGGTGTCTTGGTCTTGGAGTGGCAAAGAAGTCAAGTGTTGTGGTCTTGGTATTCGTCAATTAGAATCTCTATAAGAAGAATTTGTGCAGGTTTTCCTCTCAAAGAGTGAGAGGTTTTGGCCCTAGCTCATAGCCTACATTCTGTCTCTTATCTATTTATGTTCATGCATTGGTAGTTGTTTGATGAAGAAGAACATTAATAACTTAAGTGAAGAAGATCCTAATCTAAAGTTATAAAAAGCACTCACAAGCAGTTACTAATTAAAGAGAAATCACCTAACTATTGATGCCCTAGATTTCTTAACAAGATATATGTGCAAATCCTTACAGGAGAAAACCACAAAACTTGTTTATAAGAAATATCTTGTAGGTACCAAACTACAAGAGACACCAATCCCTTATGTCGCTTTGTAGGCACCAACCTACAAGAGACACCAATCCCCTCTACTTCTTTGTAGGCACCAACCTACAGGAGACATCAATCCCCTCTACTTCTTTATAAGCACCAACCTACCGCAGGCACCAATCCTCGCTACTGCAAATATTTGTAGGTACCAACCTACTTGACTCAGTCTATTTGCCTCTTCACAGTGTTTGTTAGTTGTTTATGTTTTCACCAAGTATGGTTGTTGCTTTTGCCTTAACTAGCTCTATTAGTTTCTTCTACCTTCACCAGGTCTACTTACTACTTCTTCCTTCACCAAGTCTACTTTTCCCGAAACATGTTGCTTTTGGCTTCTTCCCAAGAACAAATTTGCATAGCATGCCAGGTATCCAATTTTGCAAATTTGGCTCTGAAATTTCTATCACAAGTACATAGAGACCTCTTCTCTGTCTCATCCATAATTCACATTGTGAAACATCTCAAAACGAAAGTTATAGCAAAAATTTCAAACTAACCTATTTGAAGCATGTTTCAGGAGCATTCGGGTACACACTAACTTCCTCATATCATATCTCCAAAATTATAGCAAAATAAGGTCTGAAATTTCTATCACAGGTACCTTGAGATCTCTTCTATGCCTCCTCCATATTTCAAATTCAAAAACATCACAAAAAGAAAGATATAGCGAAAATACCAAGCTGACTTGTTTGAATAAGATTTCAAGACCATTCAAGAAGCCTAAGTTCCTTAGAGCATATCTCTGGAATTATAATGCACCAAGGTATAAAATTGAACCACGGGTACATGATGATCTTCTATATATATCCTCCAAGTTTTATGGTCTGAAACATCCCGGAACAAAAGTTATAGCGAAAATACCACACTGATCAAAAGGCCTAAACTCAGCTCCATTTGTGACTATTATTCTCACTAACACTGAGGTTTCATGAGGTTTGATTTTGAGACATTCTTTATGACATAAAACCAAGGACTGTGCACTGATCCGAGATCATTCTTTCCTTATTCTAAGAAGCTTTTAAGGCTAAATCAAAATTGTTATCTCTGCGTCATATTGTTTGGTTGTGGACTAACTCGGTGGTAGTCAAACAAATCTGAGGTATGCTAATGTGCTAATCTATGGGTTATTCCAGGGTTTGTTCGTGACTGAAAGAACTCTATTTTGAGACCAAAATTTGACTGTCTATCAAAGGGAGAATTTCATTGAGTTCTTGTACATTTATCTGAGGTTGATCTTAAGTTTATTCAAAGGCAAAATTTGTAAGTTGTTTCAACATTTTTGTGGCTATACAAGACCTTGTTCAGAGGGTAATCCTGAAGCCCTATTTCGATCTTAAGACAGAGACTGGGGTAGCTTAGCAAAGGATCAATTAAAGGCTCCATTTTAGGTTTGTCTTGTGAGATCTTCGGTGGTCTATGTTACCAGATCTATTGACCTTGGGGGAAGGATCCGCAGATCCTCGGATCAGATCAGGATTCGGATTCGACAGGATCTGCCCAAGATTCGTTTGATAAAATTTCATGCGTTGATGGAAATGAATTTGTACCCTATAAAACAAATCCCAAAATTCGTATGTTCATCTTGTTGACCACTACATGTCAACGACCCATAGCAGTACACCCCCTTTTCCGAAAAGGGATAGCGCCTGATCGTTGTGTTCGTGTCGTCCAGCTATCATTATCAAGCAGCACACACCCTTTTTTCGCAAAAGGGATAGCGCCTGATCAATGTGTTCATGCCATTCAGCTATCATTATCACCATTATGCATGTGTATAATGTAAATAATCTCAGCAAATCTTTGTCGTGTATGTAATTACCTAGGTAAACCTACTTTTCTAGAGACGATCTACATTCCAAGAGTTTTTTGTCTCACCGATCCATTCTCAGATGGTCGGCAGAGTTTTCCTTCAGCCTTACCCCAAAGACAGAATGGATTTTGTCACTGGGATCTTAGGCGAGTCCTAGTGTTATATATCGAGTCTATGTAAAAGTAATTTGGGAATAATCCTAACTATTTGGTTAGGTTATTTTATTACAAATTGCTTGATCTGCTGGATTATATTTGTGTCGCAGAAATGGGTAGTCTGCGAGAGTCTCTTTCAGATGGGTTTTCCCCCTTATGATGTAAAAGATATGCAAATTATGATGTAAAGTGTCTTGAGGGTTGAAAAAATAATTTATCCCCTCATAGGTTAATTAATTAAATTTTTCTAGCCAAAATTAATTAAAATCCTAAGCCAGAAATTTAATTAATTCTAGGTCCTCGGCAAATTTAAATTCTCTGAAGGCAAAATTCGTTGGTCCTTAAAAATTAAATTTTAAGAGGTCCAGGAACTAAGGTAAATTAATTATTTTACTAAATTTTAAGCCTTTGGTCCCTGGGGTTAAGTCAAAGTCAAAATTTTGAGGAAATTAATTCAAAAATTTAATTCTTGAATTAATTAAAATGCATTTAATTGAAAATTTCGAATTTCCTCAAGAATTTAAAATTTCAATGAATGAGATTAAAAAAAAATTTGATCCTCATCAACTGTCGAGATTGCTTTGACGAGAATCACTCGAATAAGCCATTGGAGGATTTATCTTTAAATAGGAAGTCATTTGTCAGTCAATTCATCCGATCTTTGAGTCGTGTGCTAAGTGAAAAGCTCTCTTGTAATCTTTTTATGCGCAATAAAGAAAGACTTTGGGGTTAATTTCTGTTGGTGTTACTCTTTGTGGAAATATTGTAAGATGTGTCATTTTCATGCATAGATTTGTTATTAACCATTGATGATAGCTTTCTGAAGAGGGATTTGAGTACAAGTATCTTGCTCAGTCGTTGGGGTTTAAATGATAATTTAAGTTTTGAATATAATAGCAGGTATCTCTATTTATCTGAATTTTATTATCATTTTCTCGCTCTATTTTATAGGGTTGGATTGAGTTTTGCAGGAAATTTTTGATTTTTTAGATCATCGGGCTCGAGGAAGTTTTCAGTTGGACCAGCCAACTCCCAATTCATATTTTTTGAAAAGCCCAACTTAATTTGATTTCGGGCTAATCATAAGAAATTTTATCGGTGATGCATGAAGGGTTTTGAGCTCAGCACCTCCTTTAAATTTTAAAAATTTTAATTTTTTCTGTGCTAAATCGATAGATCTGGCTGTTGAGAGCCTCAGATTATTGGATTTGGGAGCATAATTGGACTCATACTCCCTAGATCTGATAGATCTCCCATTCATGTACATAGATCTGTAATTATTTTTGATTTTCTGACTTGGGTTTCTAGGGTTTTATTTATTTTTCGTATATCTGGGTTCTAGGTGTTTGTGTTTTCCGGTACAGGTTACAGATCTGAAGGTGAAGTTTGGTTTTGAAGCCAGATCTAGGCGTTGGAGGGTAAGATCTGGCCTCAAAAAGCCATTTTTATAGGAGCACTGTTCTTCGAGTCTAGGGATTTTAAATCTGGAAACAATCTTGCAGGGGTTTTATTAATAAATCTGAAGCATTAAAATATATCGCTGTAAAACTTGTTTTCCTGAGTTTATCTTGAGTTTTGGCCTACAGTTTCTTCGCTACCCTGAGTTTTCCAACAAAAAAATTTTGGATTTATTTGATGCCTGGGGTTTATTCCTCTCTTGCTGCATTTTTCTCTTCTCTAGGAGATTTTCAAAACAAAACAAAAAAAAAAAATTACTGTCATTCAATCACCGGCAGGCTTATTCGAGTTCCTAACCTGCAAATTCGCAGCCAAACCCATTGCTACAGTTATCTTTTGCATCTGTGTGCTTCCACCAGCCCTCAATCTATCGGATCCCTCTCACTGCAACTGTATTCCCTCTTGCGTCAATCCATTCCACACTCTTTCTGCTTCTTCCTCTAGATCCGTGTTTAATCTGCAACTACAAGTTGCCATTCCTATTCTCCCATCGCTCATATTCCTCCACGCATTTCGCTTTGCACGAACCCTGCGATCCCTCTCTGCAGCAGTCTCTCATACCTACAGCTTACCTTCCGTCCATTCCTACAGCCCTCATTCCAACACTGTCCCAGTCACATTCTTCTCCTCAGCCCCCTCGAAAGCCTTCGCAGCTCCTTCTCCATTCCGTTGCCAGCATACCCTCACCTTTCTACGACTCCCTCCATCGTTCCTTTGCTTTTCTCCTTACCCGTTGTCCGTCGATCAACCTTCGAGCTCCATCCTCCCCGACCGTCAAGTTTCTCCTCATCGCTCCAAACCCTGCACAGCAAACACAATATGCACACCAAATACACTTGACTTTTCATTTCATTTGTATTTTCGAATAGTTAGGGTTAGAGTATATACTTTCCTTTTTTTTCATTTGATTTTCGACTTAGCGAATTTTTATTTAATTTTTTTTGTTATTTGTTTTGATTCATTTTTTTTGTATTGTTACATATTGTTATGAATTAGATTTGATCTTTTCATTTTTTTTTAGTGTGGTTAGATTTCGTTTCATTTTGATTTAATTTTTTGTTTTTACTTTTCATTATTTTTGTGATTTCATTTAAAATATATACATATATAAAACTTTTCAAACTCCTAAAAATTAAAAAATCATAAAAATCTCTAAAATTTAAAAAACATAAAAATCTTAAAAATTTCTAAAATTAAGAAAAATAAATAAAAATAAAAAGCATAAAAAATCTTAAAAAAAAAAACATAAAAATCTAAAAAATTCTAAAATTTTTTAAAAAATTTTGTGATTGAGAATAAACTAAAAAAAGGGATTCGCACATTCACATTAAAAAAAAATTAATGTGGCCTATGGCCCATTAAAGTTTTGATTTATTAACCCTTTGATCCGTTTTACTTCCATCACATTAAAAGAAAGATTTTGATTTCTTTAGTTACCATTAAAATTATTGCCTAAGGAATAATTAAAATTTAAATTTGAAGTGCCTTGGTGTTTTGGTGATTAAATGCGTTTTTGAAAATTCTCCATTGTCAAGTGCAATAAATGTTTTTAAATCATATTGGCTATAGGAGAAAGTTGAATGTTCTAGATCTGAATTCCTAACGAAAATCATTTTTCTGGAATCTCTTGCATAATACCGTTCAGGGTGTTCATTTTGATCATACCTGATTGTCACCATTCGTCACATATTGGAAAATTGTTCTGGATAACTTGTTTTATTAGTCTATGGTTAATTCAAATATTAAAGGCACTGGTTTGTAATCATTTATATATTGTAATTGTGTTTTATCTTAATCCATCTATCATAATTGACCAAGACTTGCTTTAAATTCATCAAGTTGTTCATCATTAAAATCTCCTAGAGCTCGTGTTCCACAGGCTTTCTCATCTATTTACCTTTGGGACTACCCCCCTTGACTTGCCTAGGAGAGAGTCTAAACAGAGTAAGGATCAAGAGTGACAGTCCTTACTCTGAGCATTGTCACGATGCCTAGACACTTTGTGAGACAACACATCTTATAATTTTTGGTTTTTTAAATATAAAAATAAGAAGTTTTCTCTACAATTTTGTATTATTCAAATTCCAGTCACTGTTGATTCACAGCTCAACTGTGAATCATGGGTGCTTCTAATTCTAACGTTGAAATTCAAATTCAATACTATTTCTTTGAAGGGGCTTGACATGTTGAGCAATGAGTATTAGAGAGTCGAATTTCACCACCCCACGCAGCCATATTGCATCGGTTGTTCCCAAATCTACTGAGCTTTCCTAAACTCGAAACATAGTTAATCCTCATGTTATTTTCTGCCAGGGTCACTAAAGAGATGAAATTCCCCACCAAACGTTGTAATCGTTGAAGCCATACTACGTTGGCCATTCCTAAATCTAGTCACCGGCACACTAAATGTTTTTAATTTAAAAGGTTTATGTGTATAGTTATTAAAGTGTTTATATATATTAATTAGATTATATAACAAATGCCTTAGTGTTATATCTATATTATTGATATTTTACTGTATACATTTAAACATTTAAAATATAAATTTATTTTATGCTTTATTTCCTATCGAGTTCACTAAATGAAATTTTAATTTAAAATGTTATGTATATAGTTATGAATGAATGAATGAATGATATTTTAACATCCACGAGACTAAAAATAGTCTATGGGACTACCAGCCTCCCTGTTTTTTGCCTTTTGCAATTCAATCCTTTTCTTACTCAAATTGATGATGAGCTAACCCAACCTTCTAACAGTCCCTTCACTGAAAAGACAATGCCAAGGAATTGATGCTAACATACTACCATAATTGTCCCTAATGTCTCTGAAAGCATCACATTCCAAAATGAAATGCTTTTCCGATTCCACTGCCCCAGAAGTGCAAAAAGTACACACTCATTCTTCCCAAGCTTCTTTAGGTCTCTTCCACCGTCTCGTTTCACACTGAAGTTGATGTGAGTTAGTTCTTAATTGAGCAATAAGAATTTTTGCTCTCCACGGAATGCTAGCTCCAATGTACTCTTTTTGTTGGAGATCACAAGTCGGGTTGAATTCCTGAACATAGTACTTCTTCTTTCTACCCAACTCTTTCCCCCATATACGCTTACGAAACTTCTCCATAACAAAATTCTTTAACTCCTTGCTATTTGTGGGACATGCATTGAGGTAAATATTCCATTTTTGCATCCATTTGTTGTTTTGTCTCATCCATGATTTCTTTCTTTCACTCATGCCTTCATTGAAGATAACTTTCGGCCATCTACCTACTCCCATTTGCTCAATTCTTTTTAGATACCTTATAAGACACACCATAGCAATTGCTTTGATGGGAGCTGCTCCTGTTTCACTCAACATTATCTCATAAGGAACCGAACTTTTTATTTTGAACTTGCTCATGATCAAGCGTTTTTTTATTTTCTCAATTTGTTTCCATTTTGAAATAGGGATGTTCCTAGCCCACAGTTCACACCCATATAATATCGCTAGACAAACTAAGAGTCCAAAAATAACTTTAATCATTTTCCAATCCCATAACTCTGCCTCTCTACATTTGTTTTGAAGTGCATATAATGCTTTCCACCCTCCTAAAATTCTCTTCTTTCTGCAGTCCTCCCAATTAAGCTTGTTGTTGAAATCGATCCCAAGGTACTTGTATTCATTTACTTCTTCAAGAATGTTGCCTTCAAAGAAGAACGTATGTTGGCTTTGCTTCCTTTTATTAGAGAAAATCATTATTTTGGTCTTACTGGTATTGACTTGCATCCCCACTACTTTACAAAAATGCTCAAGGGCATATAGGTGCATCTACAATCCATGGGCCAATTTAGCAATCAATACAAGATCATCAGCATATAAAAGAAGCTTTATCACAAACTCCCCCAACCGAACACCATCCCCACCTTGCAAATTTAGCCACTCTTCCAATTTGACAATATATAAACCAAAAAGGGTAGGGGATAATGGACAGCCTTGCTTGACTCCGATGTCACCTCTAAAACTTTCTGAAATGCCTACTGAAGTTCTAATTTTGACTTTCACCTCTTCATAAAGCCTATGGACAACAGCTTTATATTGCAAAGGAATTTCAAGTTCTTCCATTCTACACCACAACTTATCTCTAGGGACCGTGTCAAATGCCTTTTTGAAGT
Organism: Pinus tabuliformis; assembly: GCA_031772625.1. Classification (NCBI taxonomy): domain Eukaryota; kingdom Viridiplantae; phylum Streptophyta; class Pinopsida; order Pinales; family Pinaceae; genus Pinus; species Pinus tabuliformis. The sequence goes on from CM062805.1 coordinate 1,358,454,157, forward strand.
CAACAAAGCAACAAAATACTTCTTCTTTGTCCCCCCAAACCTTTTCAATAATGTGTCTCAGTGTGATACCATGATCTACTGTAGAATGCTTCGGCCTAAAACCCACTTGCCCTTTTGCCCTCTTTTCTTTTACTTCTACCCACTTACTGATTCTATTTTCTACCATGTTGTTGAAAAGCTTTGCAAACAAAGGATTGATCATAATGGTTCTATAGTTGGAAGGATTATTAATGTCTCCACTTTTAAAAAGGGGTATTGCTAGACTAGTTGTCCAATCTCTTGGGAATCCTTGCCAAATGACATTGTTGAATATTTCCATGATGTGCGGTGCCAGAATGTTCATTCCCCACTTTAGATATTCTGCTTGAAGTTCAACCAAGTCCTTTGCCTTCCCTGTTTTCAACTTTTTAATTCCTGCCTCCACCTCCTGTAATGTGAAAAGCTTTGTAGTTGTGTTGATCCTGGGAGGAGGCTCAACCTCTAATTCTTTTTCATAGAGTTGTCTTGCATAGTCAAACCACTGATTGGCTGTAATATTATTTTCAATTTGCTTCTTCCTTGGTTGAAGTTCTTGCCAAAAAAGCTTTGGGTTATTCTTGCCCAGATATATTAACTTTTTTCACCATGTTTGCATGAACTCATATTTTTTCCTTTTTAAAATCTGCTTATATAACTTTACATTCATCTTCTCCCTGCCCGCCTTTTTCAAAGTTATCCTTGTCATTTCGCATTCCTCATCAAACCAAGCATTCACAGGAAAACAATTTGATTCTAATTTGCTATTTTTTGCACTTCTCAAATGCACCCTGAATTATATTTGTTAACTCATGATTGTTGAGGCTTTGGGGACCAATTTTCTCCTTCTGAATTGATCTCTCCAACATTGTTTTGAAGATAGTGCAATTTTCTTGTGTTAGAAGAATTTTGCCCCTTGATGTCGATTGTCGAGAACATTGGGTTTTCCTCCTATGTTTTCTTTCTTCTAACCAAGATAGCTTTATATAAATTGGGTTATGATCTAATTTTAAGTCCTGAATATGCTCTCCAATCTTAACTTTATCTATCCTTTCTATTAATCTTTGTGAACAAATAACATAATCAACGATAATTGCCCCATTGTATGTGTTGCAAGTGAAGTTCCCAGACTTTTTCCATCTATCTAGACCATTGCAGATAATTAAGTTGAAAGCACCACACAACGTAAGCAACTCCTCTCCAAAATGATTACTAACTTTGTCGTCTTCTAAACATCTCAACAATTTAGGATCCTCCTCTTCAATGAGCCAAATCGGATTGTGATCCTCTTTGCAACAAAGAATACTAGTTTGTTGATTTGTTGTTCTAGAATTGAAATCTCCCACTAAAAGAACTTCTCCCTAGTGAGAATATGCGGCAATATTTTGCTTTAAAGCTGCATACGGATCTTTGCTATCCAACCCCTTATTTTGTAAGTTTTTGAAACTTGAGGCTCAAAAAAACACACTGCAATTCTTATGTGGTTCTCATTTTCTGTTATTTTGAACCATAAATATTGTTTCTATGTTGCAGGAAACGGGGGGGGGGCCATTTCCAGCTGGAAACTGATACGAAATGCGGAAACGCGTTTGGTACGGCCAGGAAACGCATTTCCGGCCGTACTGCCACGTTTCCCAAACGCGTTTCCCGGCCGTACAAGCCACGTTCCCAGTTGTAATGTGTTTTTTTTTAATTTTTTTTTTAATTTGTTTTTAAATTTTTTTTAGGTTTCCAGTAAATTCTAGAAGCCTATTCTAAACTTATAAAAGAGAAGTTTGTCTCATTCTCTCATCACACTATTCAGCAAGTCGTTTCTCTTGGAGACTGGCAGTTGTTTCAGCTAGGGTGTTTTGAGCAGTGAGCAAAGTAGATTTCAGCAGTAGGAGAAAGAGATTTCAGCAGCAAGAGAAAGAGATTTCAGCAGGAGATTTCAGTAGCAGCAGATTTGGCTCAGCTACAGCCATATTTCTCTTCTCTTTTCTGGCATTTCGGGGTAGTTTCAGCCACAGAAAATTAATTTGGGTAAGCCACATTCATTTTGTTAGTTTTTTCTTACTATTTCTTCAATTTTTCTACGGTTTATGCAACCAAAAATATGAAAAACTTTTTTTATTTATAGATTTGTTTTTTAAATTTATTTTTGCAGCAGATTTGGCTCAGCTACAGCCATATTTCTCCTCTTTTCTGGCATTTTAGGGTAGTTTCAGCCACAGAAAATTAATTTGGGTAAGCCACATTCATTTCTTAGTTTTTTCTTACTATTTCTTCAATTTTTCTAGAGTTTATACAGCCAAAAATATGAAAAACGTTTTTATTATTTAACTTTTTTATTTACAGATTTGTTTTTTTAATTTATTTTTGCAGCAATGGCTTCCAGCCAAAGTGCAGCTGCAAGTTCAAGCCCTAGGGCCAACCCAAGGGCTGAATATTATCCTCTTTGGAGGCATGTGACGAAGCTTCAAAGATGTGGAGGTGGTGGCTCATGGGAATGGCGATGCAATCTTTGCAATAATACGTACAAGGGCTCCTACCCAAGAGTGAAGGCACATCTATTGCATGGAGGAGGACAGGGGATTTCAGGTTGCACAAAAACATCAGATCCGTTGGCAAGGAGGGCATATCAAAGAGAGCAAGATGAGGAGGATGGTACTAAGAGAAGGCATGATGACCTTACTCAAGCTCCATCTAACATTGAGCCAAGGATTGTAGCTGAAGCAAGAAAGAGGAGAGCTGGTCACACTCAACAACATGAACAACCAGCACCCAAAAATACCAGAGGCCCAGGGGCATCCCCTTCAGTTTAGGATAGAAGAATTGCTAGATTGGTGAATGTGCAAGCAAGAGAAGAAACTGATTCCAGAGTGGCTAGGTGCATTTATGCATGTGGTATCCCATTCAATGTTGTTCGCTCTCCTTACTGGCAAGATATGATAAGGGCAGTTAACAAAGCTCCTCAAGGGTACAAGGGGCCCAACTATGAGAAAGTCAGAACCCAGCTTCTCAAAAATGAGAAGGACCTTGTGGAGGACATTTTAGCTCCAATTCGTTCTTCCTGGAGTAGCTCTGGGGTTACCATAGTCTCAGATGGTTGGACATATATAAGGCGCAGACCATTGATAAATATCATTGCCACTTCCCCCAAAGGAGCAATGTTTATCAAGGCAGAAGACTGCTCAGGAGAGGTGAAAGATGCACAGTACATTGCTGATGTTATTATAAAAGCTATTGAACAAATAGGGCCTAACAAGGTGGTGCAAGTTATCACGGATAATGCACCGGTTTGCAAAGCTGCAGGTTTAATTATTGAGGGGAGGTATGACCACATCTTTTGGACACCATGCATTGTCCATAATCTGAATCTGATCTTAGAGGAGATCGACAACAAAGTTTCTTGGATAAAGGAACTCACAGGGGAAGCAAGGGAGATTATCAAGTTCATCACCAACCACCACCAGTCTCAGGCCATATTTCGAGAGTACTCCAAATTGGAGTTGTTAAAAGTTGTTGAGACAAGATATGCCTCAAACTTCGTGATGTTGCACCGCCTTGTTGAGGTTAAGCATGCATTAGTTTCTATGGTGGTGAGTCAACTTTGGATTGAGTGGAGACAAGCAGATTCAGAGCGGGGATCTATGGTGCGTAGATTGTGCCTTGATGAGGATTGGTGGAGCAAGGTAGATTTCTTGCTAAAGTTCACAACCCCTGCATTTGAGCTTCTCTAGAGTGCTGACACTGACCAACCTTTCTTGGGAGAGGTATATGATGGCATGGATTCCATGGTTGAGAAAACTATGGAAATCATTTCGCAGGAGTCTCCACAACTTTTGTTTGTTGATGATCATTTTGCTGGTTTGATCAAAAAAATCATTGTTGATAGGTGGAACAATTTTAATACTCCATTGCACACTTTAGCACATGCTTTGAACCCCAAATTTTATGATGAGGAGCTTATTGCTAAAAGCAATGGGAAGAGGAAGGCACCCCATAAGGATAGAGAGGTGGCTACTGGGGTGAAAAAAGCCCTTATGAGAATGTTTCCTTCTCATCTACATAGGGAGGTAAAGGAGGAATTTGCCAGTGTTGCTGCAAGAATAGATGATTATGCAGATATATCAGCTTTGGAGGAGAGAAGCAACATGAATCTAGTTAGGTGGTAGATTTGTCATGGAGCAAATGGTGTACATTTGCAAAACCTTGCCATTCGTATTCTTTCACAAGTGGCAAGCTCTTCATCAGCAGAAAGGAATTGGAGCACTTATGGTTTTATTCATTCTGTGAAGCGCAATAGCTTGGGCTCACAGAAAGCAAAGGATCTTGTTTATGTGCACTCCAACCTTCGCCTTGCATCTCGTAGGGGTCCAGAATACAAAAGTGGTCCTTCTAAAGAATGGGATGTGGATGCAGAAAATCCTGATTTGGATCTCTCTCTTGCTGCCCTGAATATTGAGGCCGAATCTGGAAGTGGAATTGGTGCATCATCTTCTTCAGCAATACCATCCACTGTTGAGCATTGTGCTGCTTCTATTTTTGATGAGGATTGTTATGATGAGGATTAGTCTTTTGTGACTTGTCTCTATAGTTCTTCTTGCAACCTCATATACTAATATAAATAAAGGCTGATTTTGAGATTTTGCCCTTGGATATATAATAAAGGTTGCTTTTGGATTTTCCTATATTTTTATTTTCATTATGTGATCATTCATGACTCATGAGTAAATGTGATGTAAATTTAATCTTAATGTTTAAATGTAATAAATTATAATGTATCATTAATGCTTTATGATTGCACATATATATAATAAATATTTTTTAATATATTATTATATATATATATATATATATTCGCGTTTCCCCGTTTCCAAAATTTGGGGAGGTCGCGTTTCGTATCGCTTCCCGTTTCGGAAACTCATTTCCGTTTCCCCGTTTCGTGCAACTTAGTATTGTTTATTTGTATCTTCTTTCGCTAACTGAATGTGACGACCTTCTTTTCTTTCACTAAAACCAGTATTCCTTCGTACCCTTTGCCATTCTCTATTGCCTCGTTCCAAACTGCTAACTTCAAATAATCGTTAAACATAGGAGTTTTACAACCATCATGTTCATGAGTTTCTGTGAGACAAATTATGTCTCTGCCTTCTGCAATAGGCCTATCCCAGGTCCCCTCCTCCAAGGGTAACCTCTACAGTTCCAACAAACTAGAATTAGGTAGACCTAGGTTGGATTTGATTGCTACATGGTTTGGCACACAAGACTCAAATTTGAGTCTTCACCCCTTTTCATCCATGTTGATCGTGTTATTTTCCTCCCTATTATAGAATTACCTTTTTTTTTTTGCTGCCAGCTTGCTGCCCTATTTTTCCATGAGGCCCAAACACTGCAATAGCCGCTTTACCATTGTACAACCATGCTCTTTTCCCTTCGTTTCTTGTTACTATAAATTTTTCCACTTCCCCACTTCTCTCTTCTTGTTGTTTGCTAGTTAAATCTTCATCTAGGAAGAAGTGTGAGCCTTTCAAGAATTTCCTTTTGCTTAAGAGATGGTGTTTGTCTTGCAAACTTGTCATGATGACTTTTATGGGTCGAGGCCTCTCTTCACATATCTTTCTCACCCTCCTTGCTTGGCAAATTTGCCCTCTCCACTGTAATTTCTCTTTCAAAAAGTCCCTTGTCAAAATGAAAGTGCTTTCTTTCTTTCTTTCTTTCCATAGTCTCTTATTCCCCTAATAATAAATTTTGTTTCCCTATCTTTTCTTTCTTTGTGTTCTCTTTCATGTTCTTTGCGAGAACTTACATCTTCTTTTTCCTCTCTCCTATAACCATTAGTGTCCTCAGCTCTAGTTTTGATTTCTTTTGGAATGTATGTCCTTTTTCCTTCTTTTCGGAAAGGACTGCTTGTTGAACTATTTGTGTATCTACTTGAGTTGTTTTAGAGATTATCACATCCTTGTTTGCTGCCATTGATTCATTCCTGGTTTGCCATGCTGCCTTCATGTTTTCCCATTCTCGTTTTCCTACCTCTAAAGCATCTTGTAACATTGTTACCTTCTCTTTTAAAATTATATTACCTTCCATTAAACATTGATTTGCAAGTGTGATTTCTGAAAGTTTGTGGTCCCTTTCTTGTTCTTTGGCTTCCAAAATTTCCAGCCTTGCCCTGGCCTTCATCAGTTCTTGGACATAGAGATCTGATGACCAAGTAAGAGGTGTAGATGTGGGACTGTAAATGGTTGACTCTTCTTTATTTTTGTTGCTCTTATTTTTTTCTTTCTCTGGGATTGTTTTCTTCTTCTTTGTTCCCATTTAAAGCGAACAAGCCTGCGCTTTAAAATGCCCTGATATTGTTTTGCATTTACCCAAATCCACTTTCCTATTTTGTCAGCTGAAGCAATTTTGACTTGGCCCAAATGATTTGTTTCCACAAAATCTGAGATTTCCTTGCCACTTTTAACATTCACTATTGATTTGCTTTCCATTTTGGGATTTCAAAATTGACTATTTAAAGTTGAAGCCTCTTCCTGCAAGTTGATCAAACCCTCGCAACACACAGTATGCAGAAAATTCTTGTACCGCGGCAGATCTGTATTGTGGAGCTCACTCGCCCTCTACTCCGACCTAGGTCCAATCCTACTGAGAGCACCTAGTTGTTTTTCTTGAAACTGTGAAGACGGTCCCGACAGTGTAAAAAACCCTCAAATGGTCAGTTTGTCATTCGTTGTATGGTCTGTTTGTCGTTTCGCCGTATGGCTCGGTCACGTGAACTCATTCATTCTCGAAGTGGTACTTCTCATAGAGACGCTTCCATTTATACTTTGTGATCGATTACATGCTAGGTTGATGTCAGCCGGAAAGCGAAATGAGGGGGTAAGACTCGGAAGAATAGTAGATTTGAAACAGGGAGAGCTTTCTCACGTGAATAGTAGAAAGTGTGTACATATAAATATATTAATTTATTTTATGCTTTATTTTATGTTAGGTTCACTAAAGAAATTTTTAGTTTAACTAATTTAAAAGGTTATATATATATATATATATATATATGCCTTTTAGTTTTATATCTATATTATGTATATTATAAAAGAATAATTTATATATTAAAATATAAATATAAATTTATATATATTTAAATATTTTATATATTAATTTATTTCATATAAATATCATATATTTTATTAAAATATATATAAATATAGCATATAATATATATATATATATATATATGTTCTATTTTTACACTTAAAAAATGTTGATTGGCTAAAATCTTGTTTTCCTCAAAAAGTAAGGAATCAAGCTAACAACCAAGACTTAGAGCATTTGACAAGAGTAGAACTTTGCCCCTAATGTAACACCAATGGATTATTTTATGTGGCTAGGTTTTGTCTACACATAAAGATGTAGTTGCATGTCGAGCTCTTTAAATTGTATCAAGAGAGAGAGATTAGGTTAGAACTTTGCCCCTTATGTAACACCAATGGATTATTTTATGTGGCTAAGTTTTGTCTACACATAAAGATGTAGTTGCATGTCAAAGTTTTTAAATTGTTTCAAGAGAGAGAGATATTAGTTTAGTAGCCATCAGTATTGTAGCTATATATATAGCACCTGCCATTTCCTTGTCGTATCCGGATCCTGGATTTTAGAAAATATGACGGATCTGTATCTGAATCTGCATCCGGATCCGTATCTGTATCCGAATCCTGGTAACTTAGCTTGTGGTCAAATTGAAGCAGATCTATAGCACAGTTCTATCCATTTGGAGCAGACTTATGACAGCCTACATAATGCATTGTAGACCTGCATATGGAAGGTAGCCTGTGCTGTAGTATCATTATTCGATTGCTAATTCTTGTATTGTCAGTGTGCTGGCTGGGGTTACATTAGCTAGTTGTATGGTTGATGCCATGTATGCTGCCACTCGTGTCTTAACAGTGTCGGTGAGAATTTGTGTGTATTTGCGCTATGTTAAGCAAAGAATGTAAGTGTCTGTCTTGTTGCTTTATATTGAGTTACTGCAAAGTGGTATGGCTGAGTATGTACGCATGATGTTGCTACTATGGTTGATGATTTGATTGAGGAGAGAGGGTGGTTGTTTGAGACAGAATCGACTGCATTCAAAACTAATCTATGGAACATTCCTGAAGCATTCATTGTTATGATTGAAGGACATCCTAAAGGGTGATGACATATGAGTTTTAGTTATCCTAAGAACAGGGATTAGCTTCGGAACTCCTTGACAACATAACATCTTTATCATGCACAGTCATTGGAGACAATAAACAAGGGTGGTCTCATCTACAGCTACAAACATCAGTGTGCGACAGAAGAAGACATCATTACAGCACAATCAGTCGTACATGTGTGGTACATGTTCAAGTGTGCAGATGTACATGTATTTCTCAGAAGCATCATTTGAATTAAAGCCTATACATCTCAGTTACAATGTTATCTAGAAATGATTTTGAAGATTCTAAAGAGTTCTGAGGTATACATCAGCAGGCTTGAGGTATTTCCAGTCTCTCCTAGTGGAATGTCAGAGTATGCTTAAGGACTGATTGATGATGCTAGTATCAGGTTGATGAGTGTGTTGATATTACGTGTATGCTGATAAGTGTGAGCTAATAAGCAGAAAAGTGTTACTAGCTGTTATGTGATGCCATGTTGATCAGTATTCTGAGATGTGTCTGATAACTTAGGGTTTGTTCCTGAGTCTACAACACTGAGCAGTTAATCCATCAAGCAGAGTTGACTTTGTTTGTTGGATATGGCATTGTTGATCACTTTCAAGAGACTAGATTGACTTTTGAGCAGAGCCTTTGCTGATGCACATTTATGACAGGCCTGTATGTTTGATGTACATTAATGAAATTTGATGCCAAGGTTGAACAGTAAAAGTGTTGAGGTTGTTGACCTAGGGTTTGACAGCCAGCGTTTGGTATTGATGTTGAGCAGATGGTTTGATATTTTATCATAACTGAAGACCTTGTGCCAATATTGCAAATCGGCAAAGCTAGCAAATTGCTTTTGATGTTATTCATGTTGAAATATGTAACTAGGTTTGGTCTTCATAATGACATATGTAATCATGATTTTATGTATTTAATGAAAAGAGAAAAATAAATTGATTATTGTTATTCTTGAGGCATGGGTTTCATGCTCAAGGGAGATTTATTTTTAAGTCAAGCACCCATTGAGTGCTTCTAGGGTTTGTCATTGAGTCTACAAGTCAATTGAGTCATTGTCATGTATGAAAGATCCTTTTGGGCATGTTACATATTGTAAAGAAAATTTATTTGAGTCAAAAGATCCTCCAAGACATCGTCATAGTGCAAAGATCAAGTCGGCCTACATGAAGGGACAAGTTGGCCTAAAGAAGGCAATTTGTACCCCTCAATAGCCTATAAATAAGAAGAAACTCAACCTCATTTGGACACACACTAAAGCAAGTTCGATCTCCTCAAGGTAGAAGCTAAAAAAGGACGAAAAAGAACAAGAAGAACAAGATCGAAGTTTTGGGCCTCTTACTCTCTCTCTTGTGTTAGGGTTTCTACAGTTACTGGGCAAGATGAAATTTTGAAGTTGCATTGAAGTTGTGAAGCTACATCTAGGTTGAAACTGTGAAGTTGCATCTAAGTCATGATGTTGCATTGAAGCTGTGAAGTTGCAGATAGGTCGAAGTTGTGAAAGATTGAAGTTGTGAATCTGTTGGAGAGGTTGAAGTTGCAGTAGAATCTGTTGGATGAAGTAGCAGAAGAATCTATTGGATGAAGTAAGAAAAGAATCTATTGGAGGAGTCAAATTTGCAGAAGAATTTGTTGGAGGTCGAAATTGTAATAGTTGTTGATAAACTACTAGAAGGAAAGCTCGTCAAGGGACTTGGTCTTGGAGGGTCTTGGTCAAGGGTCAAAGGTCTTGGAATTCGTCAATTGAAGATTCTATAAGAAGAGAAAAAATTTTGTGGGTTTTCCTCTTCACTGGAGAGGTTTTGGCCCTAGCTGATCGCCTATATCCTATGTCCTCTTGTCTCACTATTCTTTATGGTTTGGTCATTGTTTGATGAAAAGAACACAATAATAATTAAGTTGAAAAAAGACTAACTAAGATAAGAAAAAGTACATCACAAGCAGTTATCAAAGTAAGAGAAATCACACAATCTAGTTGCTCCTAGATTTCTCAACATGGCATCAGAGCTAAGGTGGCAAGACAAGGACAGGGAACGAAAAGAAGGACACTCAAAGGCCGAAGCACTAGAAGGACTATGAAAAGGAGTATCAAGAGAGATCAAAACACTGGCATCGTACCATCAAGAAGACATTCACAAGGACCGAGTACAAGCAAAGAAGACCTCAAAACCCTAGCATATCAAAAGAAGGGTTTCTCACTTGAAGCATTGTTGGGAAGCTCACACTTCATCATCAAAGAAGATCTCAAGGACCCTGTTACCGCTCAAACTAGTCGGGGTCCTAGGAGGGGATCATATAGAGCAACTACTAGGTCGAGCCTCGAGAGCAACGATGGAGTGATAGCCCATTGTCACCTCGACTAAGGCTCCCTACTCTTTACGGGCTTTTACTAATGGGAGGAGACCCAGTTTATGAGGAATCACAATGGTGAATATATCAAAGGAAGGATGAAAGGTGATTCCCAAGGCCTATTCACAAGAGAGACTCAACTGTATGGCTTTCTTGCTTGGGAAGCAAAGTGTTAGGCTCTCTAGGAATGGCCTAAAGGATTCTTGAGGCTAGGGTTTCAGGAATGTATCTTGAAGAGATGTTCTCTAAGCCTAGAAATCCTTATAGAGACTTCGTATTTATGTGATCTTTGCGGTATTGGAGTTATAAAGTTGCGGGACCACATAGGACCAAGTGGACCCAAAATTAGGATCAAGTGGAATTAGTCACTCAAGGAGAGGCTTGACCTAATTGTGCAAGAGAACAGGATCAATGGGCAAATCTTCTTGGAATAGAATGCAATGATCCAAATGAGGTCACTAGCCAAGGGAAACCTAGGACAAGAAACAGTCCTTGAGCTAGGGCTTGCTATATCTCGAGATCCCACCATCAGATTTGCTTCAAATTTGGACGGCCTCTAGAGCAAACCTTAGCGCAGTTGTGGACCAAAAATCAAAGTGTTTGGATGGCTAGGTTATGAGATAATTGATACCCTAGGTGACCTATGTACGCTAGGCCTAGAAAAAGAGGGGGGTGACCAGAATAAGCGTTGAAAATGATCGCCAATGGAGGATTAGTGCCTTGGCCTTTAGGAGAGATGGAGTCAAGGAGAATTTTAATATTTGCAATGGATTCACTCAATCAAGGAGGCCTTTAAAACAACTTCGCATGGCATTAGGGAATGAGAACAGCTACTTCAAGGTCTTTATACTTCGACTTGCAATATTTGATGACTTGTCAAGATGTATTTAACCCAAATCATCTCTAGGAACATTCACTCAATCATACATGCCCCATGACATGATGCATCACTATAAATGATCACAATTTCGCATAAGAAAAAGCACTAAATTTCAGCTTAGTATAAAGAAAATCCCAACGACATGCATGTGACAAAATAAATAACAAGAATAGCATTAAAAGATCACTTACATGTATTAAAGAGTATATCCAATTATCAATACATGCCAATAGAGAAGCTCCAAGACAAAGAGAGATAACCAAACATCAAAATTCATCCATATGATGCAAACTCGTCCTCCAAAGGTATAGCGAAAATCTCACAAGAGAGAATAACCCAATCCAGGTGATGATGATCAAAATGATTCACCACACTTGTATTTATGCACTTCCTAATGAATTCGATTTAGCTAATTAGGCCTAATTTAGCCCCTCAAATAAAATAATGTGCATAATAACAAAACTTTTGGTGACAAGCCCACCAAATAGCCCAGTAATGTAAAGATAAGCCTCTCAAGACGATCGAATGATCAACAAAGTGAGTCATTGGGCCTTTGAGGACGACTGATGAAATCCAAGGGGTGCCATAATGAAGAAATGGACTCCAAACATAATGAACAAGGGGTTGGCCCCTTGTTACTCAATCAAGAACCTGTGGTGCTCCCAAGTGGGTGTGGGGGCACAAGGGCATCCTCATTGGTCTCCAAATGGATCAAATATGCATGTCAACCATTTGTAAGGGATGGAGTAGTGACATAAGCCCTCCCTCTGCAGCGGACATCATCTTGGAACATTTGCTAAGTGTCTGGTGTAACTGTGGAGCCAGTTGGGCATGGTGGACCAGGTGCATCATCCACATCCAAAAGGTGGAACATGAGCAATCAATGAATGTTGTTGGGGATCCATGAAGTAATATCTGCTATGGTGGAGGCCCATGGCTCTCAACGCTCACCCTACAAGTGCCAATGTGGCCCTCTAGAGGGCTAGGACCCCATATAGGGAGACCAAGCCCTAAATGAAGTCTCACTTGCAATCCTGCATAAGATCCAATGCGTCCCCTTGCCCTCCAATACAACAGATCATTAGAATAATCAAGTAATAATGCTTTCAAATCATGGGATCATTAAGGCACTTCATGGTGGCATGCCCTTCCATAGTGGGCTTTGGCATGTACAAGTGTCTCCAAGCTCAATAAGGGGTTAACCAAGGACCCTATTAGGTGGTTTCAACCTCTAAAGGGGGTGGCATGTCCATAGTACATCCTTAAGAAGTAGGTGGTAAGTGATATAATAGTGGAATGGAGTGGAGGATCAGGGGAATCATCCAGACCACATGTAAAGGTGCAAGGGTAGCTATAATAACGGAAATCCACACCTGGGTATATGAGTGTAAGAGGGAGAAAATTGTGATACATAAGTTACCCCGACCTTTGTTTTTCCACCCTTCTTCATATGTATTTTTCCTTTAATTGATTTTTCTTCATAACTGCTCGGGGCTCCAAGGGATGAGAGCATGATGTGTAATATGTAGTAGTGGATACCCCCTTAAGGTGGGGTGGTTCATTGCCCACCAGGGATTGGGACAATCATGGGTTCCTTAATGACAGATGGGGCTTATCTAGGGTCCATAGGAACCAGGGTGATGACCATGGATAAGGTGTAGAGCTCATGATTGGATTTTGCTCACATGCTAAATTTGTATGTCCCGACCATATTTTGCATTTTATGGTACATTTCCTATTGAGAGTGGCCAAATTATGCTTTTTCTTTTCTTTTTAGCTGCATCAACCTTTGCGGCATTATTCCAGGCCCGACCCAAGGTGTGGACAAGGGGAGGGGGGCTAACCCTATGTGGACTGAGTGGACACATGTGGACCCAGATGGGAAAAGAGATGAACAGGGCTGAAATGAGTAGAAGGGGAGAAATGTAGGTGGTATCGAGAAATGGGACCACGCAACCAAAATCAAGATTTCCCATGTAGTGTCGTCCCTAAAGCTAATGGTCAGTAAAGGAGATCCCACAGGACTAGGATACAATAGTAACCATGAAATAAGGTATGAAGACAAGAATACAAACCTAACCAACTCTTTATGCCGAATCCCCCCACCAATTCATGCCCAAAAGTGCTCATGACAAGTAAGGAAAACTACTCAACTATACCAATGAAAAGCCATACCTTCGGGGTCGGAAGGCCCACCTTCAAACATACATTCATAACAGATGGGCAAGGGACCACATGGTTGGCTCAGGGAGCAAGAAAATGGCACATAAAGCTATTTGGGGGCTGCAAGGGGCTGCTTGTTGTCGACTAAGGACCATCTAGGAGAAAAAAATTCTCCCATATAAACTACCCACAGGTGGTGCATAACAGACCCTACCTAGAAGGACTACACATTGAAGCATCTTGAAGTCTCTACATTCAAGGGAAGCAAGAGGAGGCATTGTCATCATCATCAAGGAATCCAAGTGATCTCCCTCTCTTTGAAGGATCACTTTTGAAGGAAGACATCATCATCAAGAAGACATCTTCTATTATCAACATCATCATCGAAATCAAGAAGGCATCAAGTTGAAGATATTGTCATCAAGAAGCATCTTCACTTGACAAGTAAGTACCTTTATATTTATGACTAAATCTGCTATCAAAATGACTTCATTTTGCAAGGAAAGCAACAAATTGGTTGGGTCATCAAACTTTCTTGCATGGAAGAAGAGGACAGATTTGATCCTCATAGAAAATGAAGTTGTTGAACATGTTAAGGGATCAATTACTAAGCCTCCAAAGGAAGAAGCTCAAGCTCTAGCAAAGTATATGAAAGGGGAAGTAAGGGCTCAAAGGATTCTCATTGAATCCATCAAGGATCCCCTCATACCTCATGTATCAAAGTTGGAGACATCAAAAGAAATACATGACAAGTTAATAGAATTTTTTCGTAAGTACTGCAAGAGAGGTGATATCTTTGAGGAACGAGATGTACAAAATGAAGATCTCAAAGGAAGATGGAATAGCCCCATATTTTATGAAGGTGTCAGAAAGAAGAGACCAACTACAAGAGTTGGAGAAATAATGTCCAATAAAGAAATAACCACCATAGTGCTCAATGCACTTCCAGAGGAATGGGGCAACTTCACATCCAGCATCTTTGGAAAGAAGGAAGCCACCCCATTCAGTGAACTTTGGTCATTGTGTAAAATTGAAGAAACCGGGTTGAAAGCAAAGAGTGATGTGGGACCAGGTGAACAAGTTCAAGCATTCGCTACCATGGCTAAGAGAAAAGGAAAGTTTGGGAAATCTGGTTCTCATAAAAAGAAGAATAATATGTCAAAAGTCCAATGCTATGGCTGTCAAGAATATGGACACTACAAGAGAGATTGTCCGAAATTCAAAAAGGACAACAAGAGGAAAGAAAGAAATGAAGCTCATATCACCGAAGAAGTGGAAGAACCTGATGAGAAGAAATCCAAAGGGATAGATCTTCACTATTAGGGTTTCTCCAATGCATAGCAAGGAGAAGTAGGAGGTGAAAAGATCTCCACCATGGCAGTCAAGATGAGAAGTATTATGACGAGATGCATCTTAGTAGAAGATGGCATCATACTAGAAGCATACCATTAAAGCAAGAGCTCATGACATCATTAGAGAAGCTTGAAAGAATAGTTGAAGTAGAAGTCTACAAAGATGTAGCAGTTATCATATAAAGGAAGTAGCTCTTGGCAACCTCATTGAAATCATATATAGTACATATGATTGAAAGAATGTCATCTAGCATGATAGAAGGAAATCATCATACATCATCATCATGATAAAAGAGCATTTGTCGGATGAGGATAATCAAGATCCCCCATTGGAATCTTCACTGGAAGGTTCACCTTTACTTGGAAGAAGCTAGTGTCTTGTTGATCATTCCACCTTGTGTAGGATACATAGTTTAGAAGGATGATGGTATGGTGACAAAGGAGTGCAGCAGGTCAAGATGAATGAAGTACTCTCAATCAAGGAAAGGAAGCTGCTGAAGGAAGTCTAGACAACCAAAAGGAGAAAAGAGGTATGTATATATTTGATAGATTAAGTCATGTCATCATATAGCTACAGATATCATGGGTAAATGCTCTACCTCGTGAGCATGATCAAGGATCTCTTTTTTGAAAAGATGCATGAAGGCATGGTTCACATATTGAGACAATGAAATCAACATAATATGTCCTCATATGGAATATGAGGTAGTTGACCAAGATGAAGGAACTATGCATGGAAATTTTTTGGGAAGCAATATGTGAAGAAAAAAAGAAGAGATTAGGAAAGATGCAGTTACCGTCACAGGAAGTCAACATCCGACAACTAGAAGAATTGATCATGGCATCTCCATAGAGAAGAAGACTGCAATAAGGTCTGTAACGAAAGGAGACCCTTGACATATAAAGTCTTGGAGATGTGTTTATGAATGTGTAGGATGTTGCAAGCAAGCAAGATGTTATGACAAAAGGCCATCACAAAAGGTAACTGTGATTTGATGTTAATTTTTTATTTTGAACAACATCTGGATGGTTTGATACAGGGCTACTGAAAGAGGGTTGTAGATGTCACCTACAACAAGCACTCATGCGGTCGGGTGAAATATCCTAAAGGAAGCATGACTTAGAAGAGGTAGCAGTATGAAGAAAAGCTAGATGTGGACTAAAAGATCACTTTCTGATGAAGAGAAGAATGACATGACTAATGTAGCTCGTGAAGGAAAGTGATGGATAGTCGATGCCCTATGACTGATGAAGGCTCCATTATGGAAAGGATGAACTTCATGACATCGAAAGAAGAAGCCCCTCAAGGAGCCGATAGTCCCATGATCTCCAGCTAGAGCATAAAGTTGTTGGAAGCAAGTCCCTAGTTAAGAGGGAGCTCGGACAAGTCCCTGGATAAGAGGGAGAGGTAGGGCATCCAAGACAAAAGTAGTCGAAGAGGATCGATATTCTTTGAGGACTCAGAATCCAAGATAAGAATAGTCATGGAAGGACATACCCTGTGAACACCGGGGTGTGGTATGTGCCTTAAGAGACAATGATGATGGTGTCTATCAATCATGGTCTCACCAACATTGTGCTATGATCTTGTGGATAGATAGAGATATTAATCAAGGCATTGCTATGTGATAATGCTGGTTGATATGATCCTAAACAGATGGCTTACCATTCTAACTCTTCACATGAGAAATCTTCAAATTAAGAATGTCCGAGTACCTTGTGTGGATTATGAATACCTCCCTAGTTAAGAGGGAGTGTTGAAATATGTAACTAGGTTCAATCTTCAATGACATGTAATCATCATTTTATGTATTTAGTAAAAAGAGAAAAATAAATTTATTATTGTTATTCTTGAGGCATGGGTTTGATGCTCAAGGGAGATTTATTTTTAGGTCAAGCACCCATTGAATGCTTCTAGGGCTTGTCATTGAGTCTATAAGTCAATTGAGTCATTGTCATGTATGAAAGACCCTTTTGGGCATGTTACATATTGTAAAGACAATTTATTTGAGTCAAAAGACCCTCCAAGGCCGCGTCATAGTGCAAAGATCAACTCGGCCTACATGAAGGGACAAGTCAGCCTAAAGATAGTAATTTGTAACCCTCAAAAGCCTATAAATAAGAAGGAACTTGACCTCATTTGGGCACACACTCAAGCAAGATCAATCTCCTCAAGGTAGAAGTTGAAAAATGACGAAGAAGAAGAATAAAAAGATAGAAGTTTTGGGCCTCTTTTTCTCTCTCTTGTGTTAGGGTTTCTACACTTACTGGGAAAGACAAAGTTTTGAAGCTGCGTCGAAGTTGTGAAGATACATCTAGGTTGTAACTGTGAAGATGCATCGAAGTTGTGCAGTTGCATCGAAGTTGTGAAGTTGTATCGAAGTTGTGAGGCAGCATTGAAGCTATGAGGCTGTAGCTAGGTCGAAGTTGTGAAAGATCGAAGTTGTGAATCTGCTAGAGAGGTCAAGGTTGCAGTAGAATCTGTTGGATGAAGTAGCAGAAGAATCTGCTGGAGGGATCAAAGTTGCAAAAGAATTTGTTGGGCAGAAGAATTTGTTGGAGGTCAAAATTTTAGGAGTTACTGAGAAACTGCTAAAAGGAAAGCTCGTCAAGGGACTTGGTCTTGGAGGGTTGCTGAGAAACTACTAGAAGGAAAGCTCGTCAAGGGACTTGGTCATGGAGGGTCTTGATCAAGGGTCATAGGTCTTGGAATTCGTCAATTGAAGATTCTATAAGAAGAGAAGAATTCTTGTGAGTTTTCCTCTCAACTGGAGAGGTTTTGGCCCTAGCTAATCGCCTATATCTTGGGTCCTCTTGTCTCACTGTTCTTGAGGGTCTTGATCAAGGGTCATAGGTCTTGGAATTCGTCAATTGAAGATTCTATAAGAAGAGAAGAATTCTTGTGGGTTTTCCTCTCAACTGGAGAGGTTTTGGCCCTAGCTAATCGCCTATATCTTGTGTCCTCTTGTCTCACTGTTCTTTATGGTTTGGTAGTTGTTTGATGAAAAGAACACAATAATAATTAAGTTGAAGAAGAATCTAACTAAGATAAGCAAAAATACATCACAAGCAGTTATCAAAGTAAGAGAAATCACACAATCTAGCTGCCCCTAGATATCTCAACAATTCATTGAGCACAGTTGTATTCAGTCTGAAAATTGTGAAACGTGGTTCGCTTATTGAATAGGGTGGCAGGGTGGTGCAAGGTAGGTGAGTGGAGTCTCCTTCAGGTTGAAGCCTAAGAACACTTCAGGGTGTCAGGGTGGTGCTAGGGCAGGTTGGAGCCTGTGCAGGGAATTGGAGTGTCCTTTCAATGGGAGTTGATAAAGCCAAGGCGTTGGAGTGTCCTTCAGGTTGGAGCCTATAAACCAGGAGGTTGGAGCCTCCTTCAATTGATGCTGAAAATATTGAAAGTTGGAGCTTCCTAATTGATGCAAATTTTAAAAACCTATATTGAGAAACATTCGATGATTTTTCTCCTAGAAGCATTCCACCTAAAAATCTCTTGTCTATTGTCTTTGATATTGTGCATTGTTGAATGGTGTTGTTGATTTATGTTTTGATCTGATGCTAATGTTATTTAATGCTCTAGCGATTCAAAATTAACTAACTTAAGGGAATATTGATTCCCCTCCCCCCTCTTAGTATTTCCAACAATGGTTGTGGGCATGGAATCATAAAGCACAACAATTTTTTGAGACATCTTCGATATTTCATTATAGATGGATGACTCTTAATTTGCTGGTTAATCTATTTGTCATAATAAAATTCACAAACTTATGATTTTTGAATTGTGATATATTTTCTCTACACACTTATTCCAAGGTTTCTTGTGAATAATGGTCATTCTTAATTTCATTTTTGGCCATATTGCAACACACATGCAACTACTGGCATTTACATTTTGAACATTCATCAAAGTTTCACCAACTCTTGGGCGTTCACTATCACAATTCACGTCTAATGAGGTTAAAGAACCATTGACAGTATTGAGCTTGAAACTCCTCACAAATCTGCTCCCACTTCTACTTCAGCATGTCCATTTTGGACATCTTGGACTAGCAATGTTGAGCTCTATGTGAGCTTAGGCTTTTAGGAGTTTCCTTCACCTTAAAAGACTTTGGGACTTTCACCTTTAAAAGTGAGTAAATTGGCTAAGTGAAGTCAACCTGAACTGATCCTTTCACCTTATACGAAAAACAATTAGGCTTAGGTTGACAAAGGGATTCCCCCCAGGCTTGGATTTCCTTAGTCTAAAGATTGGAGCAAATCACCAATATGACAGTGGATGATTTGCTTGGTAGTACTCTTAGACTCTTAGTCTCTCCCCACAAAAGGTTAGGACTTTTCCTTGTAGGGAGATATGAAGAGGTAATAGTGACCACTAAATATAAATATTAGTTGGTGGTCACCAGTAACATATGGCCAATATAACATTAAATGATAAGGATAGAACTTAAACCATCATAGCCTCCCAAGGGTGCTATAAATATGAACGTGAGATGAGATATGTGGGGGAGTATGGTACATAAGCCTGTAAGTGTGCAGCCTATGTCAGGCTAGCCCTTATCATGTTTCACTTGTATTTGCATGCACTCTGAAAAGACTAGCATGCTTTCTTGTTTTGACCTATGAAGAGCTAGAACCAAATGCAACATATCACAGAAGATTGCAACATTGCTAGTCTACAATACAACTGACAGATGAAAATAGGAGTAGCATTTGTAATAAGTCTTGTGATCTCTCCAATCGCTAAATATTTTGAAGAGAAACTATACAGTTATGGTATGTTACCCACCCCATCATTTCCACCGACGTATAGATCAGGCACAAAACAAAGAAGCCCCGTTCATTGTGGACCCACTGAATAAATTTAAGTTGGCTTAAAACAAAGTTATCTGGATCCTATTTATGCTCATCTATTGTATTTCTTCTTTAAAAAAAAAATAACGAAAAATTATAAACCACAGTACTCATGTTTGTCCATGAAGATTTGAAGCAGCATCAAGTCCTAAGTTCCTAACACCCATTGGAAAAGAACAGCAGACAATCACAGGATCGTTAAAGGTTTGAAAATGTCTAAGTTGCTAGCCCGTTTTAGATGCAAGAAACAAGAAACAATTTGAGGCACTTTTTCTCATTGCATGCTAAATATATCAATTCTGTAAAAGCTTCATCTTACCATAAGAAGATCTGCTTCCGTCACCTCTTCTAAAGTTGCATGAAATGCGTCTACTAACTGTAACAATATTAAAAAGGGAAAAAATTTATGTCATTAATTGACAATAATGACACAAAACTTACATCCAGATAACATGCACAGCGGACTCACAAAAGGGAGTAGAGACATATGATGCCTTTACCTGGATTGGTAGATCAGATATAAAGCCAACTGTATCACTTAGAAGTGCTTTACACCTACACAATTTCAGAACACTCACAGCAAGTAAGCCAGTGATTACAATCCTTTATTTTCCTGCAAACTAATAAGCTTACCTGTGCACCATAGGTAGTCAATGCTTATGAACAGCCACTTTTTAAAAACAGTGACCAAAATATGAATAGCAAAAATGAGAAGACATGGATTTCCAGTTGGACTTACCCAGAAGGAAGAAATATTTTTCGCAGGCGTGGATCCAGTGTTGCAAAAAGTCTACACTAATATAGAATGCATCAGAGTTTTAACCAAGGTTGACAAGCTCAACACAAAAACTTGATAAATAATCTAGAATCCAAATAACTTAGTGAAGCAAACTAGAGTAATTGGATGCACAAACAATAACCTACATAAACCCTAAAACATATAGTCCTGAAAAGCATACTTGTCATCGATGTAAAGATCACTTTGTGAAAGAGCTGCCACCAGTGATGATTTCCCCTGGAATATCAACAAGGATCAAATATCTCATAAGTGATGTCATCCAGATTCCAAATACTAACTAAAACATATTACAACTACAATTCCACAAGCCTATGACATGCAGTTGAAACACATATCCCTTTAGTAGGCCTCTGCTGTCTAGAAACAAAAAAAGTATATCAAAACACAGAAATAACCTGTAAAATTCCGGCTTAGAAGAACTTCAACATTCTCAATAAATTTCTGAGTGGGCAATTAAAATTTCAGTGACAGTTTCCTTCAAAAAAATTGTGTATCCTCTACTGTAGGTGATGTTTTTGTAAATTTGTTTCACTATACTTCGCTTCATTATTTACACATGCATGGACAGCCACCAAATAAATTTGTATTTCCAATGATAATTTCAGGAATCCAGTGCAATTGACAAATGGGCATTTTTTCTCATTCAAAACTTGAATTACAGTGAATAGTTTAGGAGGATAGAACCTGAAAATGAAGGCAAATAGTACTGATGGGGTGCATACACAAAATGTCAGCTCCTTGGAATAGTACTTCAGCCCTGGCCTGTGATATATGCTGCCCAGAAATGCATGTACAGGTTCACCTTAATATCAGCTCTTGTGATTCCAAGCAGAACTGATTCCGGAAGTAGTACGCTGCCCAGAATGTGACTATGGCAATGATGAGTGGCCTATTGCCTTCAACAAACTCCCCAGAACTCGTGGTTAGCAGGAAATCAGAGGCATACGCTTCAGCAGAGCAGCATACCCATTCTCACGTCCCACTAGAGAACAATACACCTTCACTGTAGCTGCTTCAAACCCCTCACAAAGCTATGCACAATTCAGCCACTGATACGCAGCCCAGAGATTAAGTTCTCGGTCAGGTTATGGCATTAAATAGGTCTCACAGTCCATACGTCCAGCTCTGCTACAATACACAGTCCAAACAAGCAAGTGAACTCGTCCTGCACTGCGATATGGTAATGGCTTTGACTGTGGTGCTCAAACTGCCTTTCAAAAGAGGGAATTGAACCACTGAAGCCTTCACTTTACCACCACAATGAGAATAACCACACTAAACTATAAACTCAGCCTCTGTGGGTCTTTAAGCTCGATTTTCCAAGGCTCAGATTTCAACTAGCTCCTCCATCTGCAAAATATTATAGAAAATACCAAATGAGCTTTTAGAATCAACTGATAACCCCGGAATACTTCAATATTTCTTGGAAATCTTATTCTCCCATTGAAGCTCAGAGGTGAAATCTGAGTGATTCACTCTCAAATCCAAACTAGGGTGTCTAGTTTCAACACCGAAGTCTGTTATGGCGGCTAGGGTTCCAAAACCCTAAGCTTCTCCTTCAAACTCTCTCCAAGAGCTCTTTCTCCAAACTCACAAAATGCACAAATGAAGAGAGTTTCCTCATTTTCCTTCTTTTATGAGTTTAGGGTTGCCTTTTCACCTTCCTTTTTTATTAAATTAACTTTTATAAAGTCACTTTATGATATTTCACTTTATAAAGTTAAAGTGACTTCTTACTTGCCTAGGAAATATCACCCTTTCTCCTTTTTGGACTTTATAATGTTTTCCTTAGGCAATTTAAGTCCCCTTTATTAAATATTTCCCCGCTTTAGCCTATGGGAACCACTTTAGGCTAGCGGACTTTGTCATAAGCTTCCTAAGTGGTCGGGGACATTACAGTCCTCCCCGCCCAAGATTGCTTGTCCTCAAGCAATTTCAATTCAGGATGTTTGAGCACTTGTTCACCCTCCTAGGTAGCATCTTCTACTGGTAAGTCTTTCCATTTTACCAGGTACTCCTTGATTGTTCTGTTCCGCAACTTCCTTTCCCTTGAATCTAGGATCTTCTCGGGAACTAAGACCAATTCTCCTTCCTCATCCAACGGTGGAAGCTCTGTGGAAATAACAACATGCTGCCCCAAGGCCTTTCTGAGGCACGAGACATGAAAGAAAATGTAATTTTACATCCCTCTGGCTCGGGTTCATAAGCCACCTCTCCTACTCTTCTCAAAATATCCCTCTCCTACTCTTCTCAAAATATCCCTCTAGAAACTCGAGTTCATAAGCCACCTCTCCTACTCTTCTCAAAATCTTCAATGGCCCGTAAAATCTAGGTTTTAACTTTTCCACCCCTTTGTTTTTCAGTGAAGACTGTCTATGGGGATGAAGGGGGAGGTATACCATATCTCCCACTTCAAAGTTGTGCTCCACCATGTCTCTGTTTGCATACAGTTTCTGTTGGTTCTGAGCTATATGTAAATTGTCCTTGAGAACTTTCAAAATGTCCTGGCTCTTCTGGATCCATTCTTTGACCAGCGGTGCCCAACTGTCCCCAAATATTTTGTCTATGAAATTCGGGGTGTCATATCCATATAATGCTTTGAAGGGAGTCATGTCGATGGACATGTGGAAAGTGGTATTGTAGCAATGTTCTCCTAGATGCATCCACTTCACCCATGTCTTTTGTTGGTCGATCACGTAATTCCGAAGATAGCCTTCAAGCCAGTTGTTGACTATCTTTGTCTGCCCATCAGTCTGTGGGTGGTACTTAGTGCTCAGAGTTAGCTCAGTCCCCACAACTCTAAAAAGCTCCACCCAGAAGTCACCCATGAACATTTTATCTCTATTAGTGACAATGTTTTTCGACAACCAATGCAATCTGAAAACCTCCTTGAAAAATAACTCGGCCACCTGTGAAGTTGAATATTATGATGATATGGCAAAGGAATAGGCAAGTTTTGTGATTCAATCTACCACCACATATATGTAATCTTTGCCCTGCACCGGACATAAGCCACTGATAAACTCCATGGAAACACTCTCCCACTTCTACTCTGGGATGGGAAGGGGTTGCAGCAAACCTACTGGATGGGTGTCCTCTGTCTTGTTTTACCGGCAAGTGTTGCACTCCTTCACAAATCTCAACACATTCGTCTTAAGGTCTTTCCAGGTGAATCTCTCTCTGACCTTCCTATGGGTCTTCAGATATCCTGGATGCCCTACTAGGGGTGAGCTGTGAGTTGCCTGCATGATTCTCTCTTTGAGTTTTGATTCTGGCACAAGATAGATCTGGTCTTTATAGTAAATGATGTCATTCATAACCCAGTACCTGTCATCGCGGATCAATCCTTCCATAATTTCACAAGCAAATTTATTCTTTGAATATTCTAACAGCAACAACGACTTCCAATCGTTTGTCATCTCTACGAGTGAGAAAGTGGGTGGCATTACCAATAGAGTATCAACCACTATGTTGTTCTTGCCCTTAACATACTCTATCTCAAAGTCATAGGCCTGCAACTTGCTTGTCCACTTTTGCTACCTCTCACTCAGTGCCTTCTGCCCCATGATGAACTTCAGGTTGTTGTGGTCTGCTTTTATCCTAAATCTGCATCCCACCAAATACTGCTTGAATTTGGCCAACGCATGCATTATGGCCAACATTTACTTGTATTATGGATGTGATCCTTGTCGTTCATGGAAAGTAGTATCTCGCCTATTGACATTAGACAACAAGATGGTTGTGATTCTTGCTCAGTAAGTTGTATCTCACCTATTGTCATTGGATATAGGGTGGTAGCTTGAGCTCCCCTATGATGATTCTTCTTCTTTAGATAGAGACATCATTCTTCAAATGATGATCAAAGACGAGAAAGGTTGAGATGAGATGTGTGTCTTCTTGATGTAGCTAAGATGAAGGTCATGGGACTTGACCTAAAGATTAGTAGGGTTTGGAGGAGCAATCTCTCCTACCATCGGTTATGGATTATTCTTCTTCTATGAGACAAGATGAGATAATTTGAGACGGATTGAGACATGATGTAGCAGTCTTGTACATCTAAGATGAAATTTATGATGCAGATGGAAATTCCTCCCTAGCTAAGAGGGAGTGTTGAAATTTGGGCAGCTTTGGGATGAATTTCCCCAAACGAAAACCCTAAGACCCCAAAGGAAGCCTAACTACCCTAAATAAGATATTTATTGGTCAAAAGGGAAAATTCAAAATTGGGAAATATTATTATTATTTGATGCAACAAAATTGAATTGGACATTAAAGAAAAAAAAAAAAAAATATATATATATATATATATATATAGATAAAATGAACGAATTTGAATTGAGGTTTTCCCTCTCGAAATTCTTAAAGTCTATTTTGTCCTTTTAAGTCTCCCATTCGATCATGAGAAGATATAAAAATATGTGAAATTTGATATCTATATCTAACAAAGAAGAGAACGAGTGTGAAAGTTCATAGTTCAGTTTCCTATGGCTCAAAGATCGAATTTAAATTTGAATTGAGGTTTTCCCTCTCGAAATTCTTAAAGTTTGTTTCGTCCTTTTAAGTTTCCCATTCGATCATGAGAAGATATATAAATATGTGAAATTCGATCTCTCTATCTAACAAAGAAGAGAACGAGTGTGAAAGTTCGTAGTTCAGTTTCCTCTGGCTCAAAGATCAAAATTTTTGTTGGTTCATTGACAGTCTTCTAAAGCTCGTATTGGTTCGATGACAATGTTTTGGAGTTAGCATTGGTTCGACAACATACTTCTGAAGCCCACGTTGTAAACCTAAAGCTCGCACCGTGACTCACGCATATCTTTGTAGCTCATACATGTTCATGACTCAAACTTGCATTTCAGAAGTATGAATTACAGTGACTCGCATTTGTCTTTCAATAACTCACATTTCAAAGATCTGCAATATTATGACTCGCATTCACGGTTACTCATTCCTATGACCCGATTTACAGTGGCCCGGTTCCCCAAGCATGTATCGGTCAAAAGTGACTTGTGCATATATATTCTATGGTTCATATTGTTAGTTCCAGTATCGCTATACTCTAAGCGTCATCACTATAGTTTGTATGTCTTTACATTGGTTCTGTAGTAACGTAATTATTTCATTGCCTATGTGACATCGCTATTATTACAGTAGCTTTGTGGCGTTGTTATCTCTATAGTGATTCTATGTGTGGCATTGCATTTGTTTTTATATGGCATCAGTGGCATCGATCTACCATACTTTGTGGCCTTGAGGTTAACAATATCTTTCTATAGCTAGTAATTTGATATAAGACAATGTTTTATATTAAAGTGACTTGGAGACAAAAGTGCAATCTTCATACCCTTGATCTCTATGTATGACGGAAATGTATATGACAGATCCTTGATATATGTCATAGATCTTGTAGTACAGCAGTGGCAGAGACCCTGACAATACATAGACCTAGATATACATATATATAACATTGACTCGGATAGAGATCTGGATATATATATATATATATATATTGACTTGGGTAGTGACTTTGCTATTTTGATGACAGTGAGATATATGGTGACAGTGATCTTGCTCTTATGATATAGTGTGAAAGTGACTTTGCTCTTATGCGTTGACAATTGTATGACAGTAACTATGATACATGATGCAGTCACCCTAATTGCAATGCTCCTTGATGATTGTACTATTGATGACTATGATCTCGGAAATAACCTTACCTTGACATGACCACTTAACTGTGGCAGTAACCTGATGACAGTGACAACATGAGGGATAGCAAATATGATATTGTAGCTCTCTTGGACTTATCTCGTTCAATTCACAAACGAAGTTGTCAACTGACTTGGATTGGCCCTAGGAAGCCTGATGTGACTAATGATGTCTCACGATATTCACTTTGTATCTCAGTTGAATAATTGATGTATATCTAATAGAAGAAGAATTTGGTTGGGTTTATCCCCTTGTGGGGTTTTGCCCTGGTCTCTGACCTAACTCCTGGAGTCTCTATTGTGTATGTTTTTCTTCTGTTGTTCCTTGTCGTTCAGTTGCATTGTTGATGTTATTGTTCTTTCTGCATAATTGTTATTGATGTTATGATGTTATGGTATAAATGCAATATGTAAATGATGAAAAATCTGTGAATGCAATTATCTAAAGCAAAGAACAATCTAGCCCTATGAAAATTCACAACGGAACCAATACTAGTGACCAATAGCAATCAACCTAAAGATAGGATGTGGATACAAGGGACAAATGGAAAGTCCCACATAACGACTACCATGGACACACAACATCCATAAATGCCTCCTATCTATGCCCCTCCTAGACAACGGAAAGAAAGGCTTCAAGGAAAATCTCGTTAGACTAGGGAATAAGGATAAACACCAAAGCAAAGCATGGGAAAAAGGATACAACCAAACATGGTCTATCTTCCAATTCAACCTATGATCCATAATAGAATTCCCTTAAACATTAATTGAACCACTTGATTACAAAAATGGTTAGTGTACCTTATAATAGATGGCCCACCTTCA
Organism: Pinus tabuliformis; assembly: GCA_031772625.1. Taxonomy (NCBI): domain Eukaryota; kingdom Viridiplantae; phylum Streptophyta; class Pinopsida; order Pinales; family Pinaceae; genus Pinus; species Pinus tabuliformis. Next base: position 1,358,481,288 of record CM062805.1, read on the forward strand.
TCTAATGAATAAGCTAGATGAAAAACGAAAGCATTGATCGAAACATTGATGGAAGCCTCTAAGGCTAGCTATTTGTGGATTATCATGGGGCTGCTAGCAAGCTAAACAAATAGGAGAAAAATTGTTAGGGTCCAACCCTAATCCCCTTATTTATGTAATAGGGTTGAGTCATAGTTATAGTTAGTTAAAGAGTCAATAAAGCCCATATTAATAATTGTAAGTGGTTGACCCGCATTTAAAGAAGGGACCACAGTTAGTTGCAAATGGGCCATGGTATTAGATAGATGGTATTAATAAAAACCATGGTACTGACCCATGGTATTGCATGTATGAATCCTATATAAAGGATAGAGACTCCCCTTGAGGAGCGTCGTGTCTTATTTTGTAATTGAGCCCAGCTCTATTGGAGGTTGCCCCCTCGAAAAGGCAAGTGAACACTGCTTTCCTTTCTGAATAATAAAATACATGTTGTTATTTCTTATTGTTCTATGTTCTAGGTATATTTCTTCACATATTTGGTTTTTTGGTATCTTCTCACAGCTCAAGAGCATAACAAGTGGTATCAGAGCACTTTCCAAGGCCATTGGGATCTCCATTTTTAGCAGAATTTTTTTTTGGCTAGAGACGTGTTCTGACGTCTTTAAACCACAGGATCTGTCGTTGAGCGCATAAACCCGCTGATTTGGGGAGGCATGCACGCAGGAAATACAAGAGGTGGTCACGCTTGTTGGACTCCCTTGTAACCCCTATGGGTACCCCTTCGAGTAGTAGCGCATTAGACAGAACCGTGCATGGACTGTCTTCCAAGTACCCTCTGGGTATATCGGAAGCCCCCTAGACTCTCTTGAAACCTCGCCATAGATAAACCGTCAATCGTCTTGCTGCTACAGTACACCGAGAACAGCACTCGGGGAGATTACTCGTGCGTACAATAGGGTAGTCGGGTTGTACGGCTAAGGGTACGGTTGATCCTCCTTGGTTAGTGCCCTGAAAGATTGGGCCGAGTACTACTGTCGGACCCTTATGTATATTGTGATTTGTAGCACCTGACACTCCTTGAGACCATAGTTCCCTTGTCTCTCTCTAGATCACACATCATCTTTGCTAGATCAGATCTAGCAGGTTGGGTTCTGTCGCAGCCGCAACAATCAGTTCCGCCATTCAGATCTATCAGATCCGCCATTCAGATCTATCAGATCCGCCAATCAGATCTATCAGATCCGCCATTCAGATCCAGCAGTTTGGGTTCTGTAGCAGTCGCAACAATTAGATCCGCCATTCAGATCTAGCAGCAGGGGTTCGATCACTGCCACATTCCTACTCATACTCTGCAGTTGAGGGTTTCGCCGACAGATCTGACTATTTGTGTGGCTCCTATACCTGGGCATGATTCTCGTAGGACATTGGGCAGAATTAACTTTTCTGGGAATCGGCTACTGCAGTATTCCTAAGCGAGGAGTAAAACTCCTTTCGAAGTACCATTCACTTGTCAGCGTCAAAATTTTGGGTGGTCCCAAAAAAAATTTCACAATAACGACAAGTGCACCGGATCTGTGCATGGTACAAACCAGAGCTCAAGCTATGACCAATGAGAAGATAGACACCCTTGAACAAAAGTTGAAGGCACTAACGAAGCAGATCCAGACCTTAAATGACACAATCACAAAGGGCAAGTCGGGGGAACAATCGGAGGCATATGATTTTAATGAAAACCTTGAGGGCGAGTCTAGCCATTCTCTTCACTTCTATGGAAACCACCAACAGTCCCAGCCTCAACCACCCAAGCTGGACATGTATAAATTTGATGGCTCTCATCCGGCGATATGGCTAGCACAAATGGAGCAATATTTCGCATTGAATCACATAAGAGATAATGCAACTAAGCTAAGTGTGGGAAGCTTGTACTTGGACCAAGAAAGATGGCAATGGTGGCAATGGCATCAACGCTGCTATGCAAGGCCAATGACTTGGCAGATATTCTCAAAAGCTCTTTCTGATCACTTTGACCATGAATCTAACTTTTTGGGTCATCTTACTAAGCTCCGACAAACAAGCACAGTGCAAGAATATACTAAAGCCTTTGAAGCATTAGCCTTCCGCACAGGAGGTCTAGCAGATGAATTCTACTTGGAATGTTTTGTCAGTGTTCTCAAAGACGCCATACAAGCCCACATCCAACTGCAACACCCAGTCTCATGGCTGGCAACTTGCAAGATAGCTCGTGAAGTAGAATGCGCGTTAGCGGCCCAGTCGACTTGTCCAAATTTCATAGCCAAGGGACGCCCCACCTAGGCTCCGAGCACTACCCAAACACTTAAGGTTCAAAAGGTGTCACCAGTGGAAATGGCGGAAAGAAGAAAGCAAGGATTGTGTTACTACTGTGATGAGAAATACTCCCCGAGGCATAAATGCAAGGAACCCAAATTCTTTCAAATTGATGCTACTGATCACAGTTCATTTGAGGAAGCCCCACCATTTGAGGGACCAGAGGAGGAAGATGAGGACAACCAGCCGGACAATGAGCTCCCAGCTACACCTGAAGAACCAGTTATCTCGCTTCATGCTTTGGCAGGAATTTCTTCTCCCCAAACTCTCAAAATCAGAGGTTTTATTAAGCATCGCCCTGTAGTAGTCTTGATTGATAGTGGCAGTACACATAACTTTATCCATCAAAGAGTCGCTGAAGCAATGCATTGTTTTGTCAGAGCAGTATCTAATTTCCAGGTCCAGATTGTTGATGGGGGGACAATGAAATGTGAAGACCGCTGTGAAAATGTCAAACTTCAAAGGGGGCATTATCACCTAAAGACCCACATGTTTGCCATCAACATGGGTGGGTGTGACATTGTCTTGGGTGCTGAATGGCTCCGCACACTCGGCCCAATCACAATGGATTTCCAGGAGTTATATATGAGCTTTAAGCAGAATAACCACACACATACCCTCCATGGACTCCAGGCAGGTGTTCCTTCTATCATCAACTCGCATAGGATGGAAAAATTGTTAAAAAAGGGCCACCATGGAGTTATAGCCCAATTTAATGCCATCTAGGCCTTCGAACCCACTTCCCTTCATATTCATCCTGAGATGCAACAGGTCTTAAACAACCATCTACAGGTCTTTGACAAGCCTCCTGAGCTTCCACCCTCGAGAGGGGAACATGATCATAGCATTACATTGGTCCCAGGGGCACAACCACCAAATGTGCGCCCATATAGCTATCCTATCGCCCAAAAGAATGAAATTGAAAAAATCATCAAGGAACTCCTGGAAGCCGGTGTCATTCGTCCTAGCATTAGTCCTTATTCATCGACTGTGGTCATGGTGCTCAAGAAAGATGGGGAATGGCATATGTGTCCAAACTTCAAGGCCCTCAACAAGCTAATGGTCAAAGAAAAATTTCCCATCCCGGTTGTTGATGATTTGCTAGATGAACTAAATCGGGCTCAATTCTTTAATAAGCTCGACCTTCACTCGGGCTATCGCCAAATTCGCATGAAAGAAGTAGACATTCCAAAGACTGCTTTCCGAACTCATGAAGGCCATTATGAATTCCTAGTCATGCCATTTGGTCTCTGTAATGTCCCATCCACTTTTCAGAGCCTCATGAATCACCTGCTCAAACAATATCTTTGAAAATTTGTCCTTATTTTCTTTGATGACACCCTCATCTACTGCCTCACCTGGGAAAAACATCTTCAGCATGTAGATCTGCTCTTGCAACTGCTCCAGAAGCATAAATTATTTGTCAAATTGTCCAAGTGCACTTTTGGCATGGAAGAAGTTGAGTATTTGGGCCACATTGTGGGGCGTGAAGGTGTCAGGGTGGATCCCAAAAAGATCTAGGCAATGCAGGATTGGCCTCAACCAAAGACCTTGAGGAGCTTGAGAGGATTTTTGGGTCTTGTTGACCACTACCGGTCAACTGCCCATGCAGTACACCCCCCTTTTCTTTGCAGAAAGGGGCGGCACCTGATCGATGTGTCCGTGCCATCCTGCAGTCATCAGCAGCTTAATCATTTTGATTGTAAACCCAGTCTGCATGTATGAATTGTAAATAATCTTAGCAGACATGAGTCGTGTATGTGAATTGCCTAGGTGGACCTAACTTTCTAGTGGTAATCTACGTCCCGGAATGTTTTTCGTCTCACCAATCCATGGATCGGTAGAGTTTTCCTTCAAACCTGACCCCAAAGCCGGGATGGATTTTGTCATTAGAACTTTAGGAGAATCCTAGTGTGTTAATCTACTAGATTATAGTTGAGTCGCAGAACTGGGTGATTTGTGAGGGTCTGTATTAAGTGGGTTTGTCCCCTTAAGATGTAAACTGTAAAAAGTCATGATGTAATGTGTCTTGAGGGTTGAAAAATGTTTTAAATCCCCTCATGAGTCCTAAGTCCTAGGTCCTAGGTGATGTTTCCAAAGGCTTAGTTCGATGATCCATTTTAAAATGAATTAAAAAATTAAAAAATGAATAAAAATAATTAAAAATTAATAAAATAATTAAAAATTAAAATAAATAAAAAATTAAAAAATAAAGCAAAAACCCTAACTAATAAAATAATAATATTTTAAGTGAATGCATGCAAAATATTATTTTTTAATAAATCGACGGATGAGATCAAGAGATGTCTTGATCCTCATCAACGGTCGAGATCATTTCAGCATGGATCACTCGAACTAGCCGTTGGAGTCATTTCCTTTAAGTAGGGTGCTAGGGGTCAGTTCAGAGGATTCGATCTGTGAGTCTTGTACTGAAAAAGCTCTCTTGTAATCTGGTTTCTGGTTAATAAAAGAAGACTTTGGGGTCCAAATCTGGCTGGTGTTACTCTCTGGAAGCGCTGTGAGACTTTTAATTTTCTGCATATTTCACTTTTTCAGCCATCAATAATAGCTTGTTTTTTTAGAGTATTCTGAGCACAGGTATCTTGTTCACTTGCTAGGGTTTGAGTGTTGTTAGGGTTTCTGAAATAATGGCAGGTATCTCCATTATTTCCTGAGATCTAGTAGCATTCATGCTCTCTTTTCTGATGGTTGCTTGAGCTGTGCAGAAAAATCTTTACTGAAGAAATATTGGTGGGCGTTTGGGGAAGTTCTAGGCTAAACCAGCCAACTCCCGCAAGCATTTTTTGTTGAGCCCAGTTGGATTTGATCCTGAGTCTATCATTCGGTTTATTTTTTTTAATTTGCATGAGAGATTTTCTGAAGTTCTTCACAGTGAGAACCTTAAATCTTTATTTCTTTAAAGTATTCCTGCTCTTATTTGCTGAATCTGGCTATTGAGGGGCCAAAAATCTGTACATTAATCAGCTGTTTTAGGGTTACAAATTTTTCATTAGGGTTTTGATTTTCGTGTTATGTACATATTATTTTTTGGGTGATTTCATCATTTCAGGTTGCAGGGTTTCTTAAGCATCCAAGGGTTTATCAAGGCTGTTCTGTTGTCCTGGGATTTTCAGATTTGAGAAAAATTTTACGCCGATTCTATTAATATCAGTTTCTGAGCTCTGCTCTTGTTCATGTTATCATAAATCCATCAAAATCCTTATCTACCCCAGCGTGCTCACCCACGCAGCCAGCATTACGTTTGTTGCATCAGAGATTTTCTACGCAGCTTTTCCCTCTGTTCTGCTTCCACCAAATAGCAGAGAAAGAGAGCAGCATTCCGCAGACCTGCGTCCCTCATTTCCCACGCCTATCTTTGCCATCATTTCCAGTCAGTCTTTTCCCTCCGCCATCGATCTCAAATCTGCACATACTACAGCCCAAAAAAAAATCGATTTGTTTCTTCTTTGTATACACCTGCACAAACAACTTTGTTGGACAGTGCGTTTAGGATACAGCGTTCATAGAATCGGCGGTCTCAGATTTTCGATCTCCACTGAAATTTCGAGTATCTCTGAGCTCAAAATCGATCTGATATATGGTATGACCTCATTCACGTTGGCATTGGGTCACTGGAGCCAAAACGAATCGATTTATCATCAGGTTTTCTCGTCCCATTCCCGCTGGCATTCACGTTGGCGTATCAGGTAAATCGAATTTTTGCGTTCTGTGGTCATCTGCGTAGCAAAGGGTTCAATCTTCAGGTCAGGTATCGTTTCCGTCTTGCCAGCGTGAGACTGTTGTGTCGTTTTCTCTTTCTGCCTGAAGCTTTGCGTGAGTTATGCGTGCGGATTAGGGTTTCCCTGAGATATTCATTGCCTGTAACGATTTTCAATTTTGGATGCGTTTGATTTTCCTTTTTCATTTTTATTTACGTAGTTTAGTTCGTTTTCTTTAAATTTTAAATTTTAGTTTTATTAAATCTTTGTTTTATTTTGATGGCATAAAAATAAAAAAGGGAAATGTGTTAAGGTTTGTTTGTTAGATTTTAATCATTTAAGTTTTGATTTAATATTTATTTTAGTTTAGGACTTTATATTTTGGATTTTTCAATTAAAAAAAAAAAAAAAAAAGGTAATAAAAAAATAAAAGATTCATTTATAAAATCCGTAGGCTATAGAAATAGTTTTTATTTAGATTTTGATTTAGTTTTATAAAAAAATTTGTTTTGTAATAATTAGATTAGATTTTGATAAAGTTTATTTTTTGAATTTAGATTTGATTTTTTAGGTTATGTTAGATTTTAGTTTTAAATTTTTCTTTTTTAGATTTTTATAATATAAAATAAAAAAGGACTTAGGCTTTGTTAGATTAGTTTTATTTCTAGATTTTAACGTTTTAGATTTTAGTTAGAATTACATTTTAAGTTTTTTGTAAAGTTTTATAAATTTTAAAATAAAAAATAAAATAAAAATAAAAAATTTTCTTTTTCTTTTAAATTTTTGAAAAGTATAAAAAGTTTTGTGGAAATTTTCTTTGTCAGATCCAGTTATTTTTTCGAGAAATTATCATGTTATATCTTTCATGCTGAGATCTAAGTCGGGATACGAATACGATGTCTGGTTAATAATTCATGATTCTCGTGGTGGTTTAAAGCATTTATCTTTTCAAAATTCCCAGTTGTTGGATATCATTTTGGTCATTTTAAAGAGCATTGTGATTTAGCTGATGACAAATGATTGCTGTTCACGGTTTATGTTTCTATATCATCTAACAAGTAATCGTTTTAACCACAATGTCTTAAGGCACTGGTCTGCTAAATTAATCAAATCATTTTAGTGCTTATCTTAATCGTGTCTCATGTCTCCCAACCAACTGGTCGACAGTTGGTCTCATCATCTCACAGGGACTACCCCCCTTAGCCGCGGGAGACAGGCTTAAACGGAGGGATCGGGGATCAGAGTGACAGCCCCCGGTCTGAGCGTTGTCGTGTCAATCTGCGCGACAACATTTTTTGGCGCCGTTGCCGGGGACATTTTATTCTCGGTGTTTCAACGACAATCATCCTTCTCTTTTTTTATCTTTTCATCTGGCCCGGCAACGCCAACATTTTTTGGCGCCGTTGCCGGGGACAGAGTTTTTCTGTTCCTGGAGTTTCATCGACATTCATCTTCTCATATTTCTCATCTCTCATTTTGAGCTGGCAAATTCAACCTTTTGGGTTATCATTTGGATCTTTTATTGCCTTATTTTTCGCCATATCAGTAGCATCTCTTCGGTTTGTTTCTTGTTTGGGTGGCGACTCCACTTTCTCATTCTTCCCAGACAAGAAGCTTTCCTCATATCTGCTTGTGGTTACTTTTTGGATCCTAGAATCAGATTCATTGTTCAAGTGGCGACTCCACTTCTTTCATCTCTTAATTTTCTTGAGCAGAAATCTCTTTCTATCATCCATTTGATCCCTTACTGTTCATCATGGATTATTCATGTAAACCATGTCATTTTACTGATAATCTCCATGATCTTCCGAAAGAGGCCATTTCTAAATTATTTAAGTTCTCGGGTGGTGATTCGATCACTGTTAGACAGCATTTAAACATGTTTACTTGTGTAATGATCTTATATTGTAGATTTCCTCAATATAATCATGAAGATTTCAAGATGCGTCTATTTGTCCATTCTTTAGAGGGTGATGCCTTGAATTGGTTTAATAATTTTCCTAATGATTTTTTCACTTCTTTACAAGACATTCTCAATGCTTTTAAAGATAGATATGATAGTCCAAACGGCTTGCCTTCTACCTCTAAAATTGTGCAAACGAAAGAAAGTAATCTTGTAAAAAATCCAGCTGTTGAAGAAAGTTTTCAAGATCAGAATGTGTCATTAACCGGAAATATTGCAGATCATCATAGTGGAAAATCAGGGACAAATAATAGTGAAAGGGAAAAACAAAAGCAAATTATACAAGATCTAATGATGCTGGTAAGAAATATGGAAAGCAATCAAACTAGTCTTATCAATGATGTTAAAACTTTATGCACCCACCTGGAAAAACGTAATAGGCAGTTGGAGGTCACACAAAATCAGCATGCTAAGGAAATTGAGGCCATGAAAATTAAATATGAAACAGAAATTAGAAGCATGCAAAGCAAGATGTCAGTCTTAGAGGAAAATATGGTGACCATGAAAGCTGATCATGATAGGGAAATTGACTCTATGACGTTCAATCATAACAATCAGTTCGCTGACATGCAAGCGAATCATAAAGAAGAAATAAATTTCATGCAGCATTGCTTGATGGACATAAAGGAAAAGAATGATAAAGTAAGAAAACACATGCAAGAACACCATGCCATACAAATCAGTGCTATAAGGGATGAATGCTCTAGTCAGATGGATGCCATTAGAATACAAGTTCAAAAGATTCAACAATGGTCAGATGATAAGAGAAACCAGGAGCCTTCTCATTTGCCGCAACAAGTTCCATCTTATTATGAGGAGGTCATTAGGTGGTTAATTGAAGATGATCCAGATAAGTTTAAAAACGATAAAAATCAGATGCAAGACACAAAAAGACTTAGCATGCATATCTTACACACTTCATCTGATAGTTTCGAAACAGGAAGTTCCAGGTCATCAGTAATTCGACCTGCCAGAAAGAAAAAGCGCAAGAGAAAGAAAATAAGAAGAAGATTTGACGCATCAGACGGTCGCGAGCAGCTCGATTTTCGGATAGGAAAGAGTCCTACCATATGCAAAATTGGACATGGTACATCCGACAAGCAGCCAACAGATTCGCTTGAAAGCAGGCAAATGCTCAGTATGCACTATATTGAACACATCTGATGCCGTAGGGCATCCTTTGTATCGTATTTCTAACCCTACTCCTTGTTTTTTCCGCATTTTTATTTCTGCTTTAGATAGTTAATAAATGAAGAGCTTTTATCTTTCCTGTGCTTAATGTATATGCTGATTTTTGGATGGACGCTACTTATTTTTGTGTTGTATGGATGCAAATTCTGGATTCTCACATTCCTGCAAGCAGCAATGTGTCCCCAAGTAGAGCCAGATGTTGACCACTACCGGTCAACTGCCCATGCAGTACACCCCCCTTTTCTTTGCAGAAAGGGGCAGCACCTGATCGATGTGTCCGTGCCATCCTGCGGTCATCAGCAGCTTAATCATTTTGATTGTAAACCCAGTCTGCATGTATGAATTGTAAATAATCTTAGCAGACATGAGTCGTGTATGTGGATTGCCTAGGTGGACCTAACTTTCTAGTGGTAATCTACGTCCCGGAAGGTTTTTCGTCTCACCGATCCATGGATCGGCAGAGTTTTCCTTCAAACCTGACCCCAAAGCCAAGATGGATTTTGTCATTAGAACTTTAGGAGAATCCTAGTGTGTTAATCTGCTAGATTATAGTTGAGTCGCAGAACTGGGTGATTTGTGAGGGTCTGTATTAAGTGGGTTTGTCCCCTTAAGATGTAAACTGTAAAAAGTCATGATGTAATGTGTCTTGAGGGTTGAAAAATGTTTTAAATCCTCTCATGAGTCCTAAGTCCTAGGTCCTAGGTGATGTTTCCAAAGGCTTAGTTCGATGATCCATTTTAAAATGAATTAAAAAATTAAAAAATGAATAAAAATAATAAAAAATTAATAAAATAATTAAAAATTAAAAAATTAAAATAAATAAAAAATAATAAAAAATTAAAAAATAAAGCAAAACCCTAACTAATAAAATAATAATATTTTAAGTGAATGCATGCAAAATATTATTTTTTAATAAATCGACGGATGAGATCAAGAGATGTTTTGATCCTCATCAACGGTCGAGATCATTTCAGCATGGATCACTCGAACTAGCCGTTGGAGTCATTTCTTTTAAGTAGGGTGCTAGGGGTCAGTTCAGAGGATTCGATCTGTGAGTCTTGTACTTAAAAAGCTCTCTTGTAATCTTTTCTGGTTAATAAAAGAAGACTTTGGGGTCCAAATCTGGCTGGTGTTACTCTCTGGAAGTGCTGTGAGACTTTTAATTTTCTGCATATTTCACTTTTTCAGCCATCAATAATAGCTTGTTTTTAGAGTATTGTGAGCACAGGTATCTTGTTCACTTGCTAGGGTTTGAGTGTTGTTAGGGTTTCTGAAATAATGGCAGGTATCTCCATTATTTCCTGAGATCTAGCAGCATTCTTGCTCTCTTTTCTGATGGTTGCTTGAGCTGTGCAGAAAAATCTTTACTGAAGAAATATTGGTGGGCGTTTGGGGAAGTTCTAGGCTGAACCAGCCAACTCCCGCAAGCATTTTTTGTTGAGCCCAGTTGGATTTGATCCTGGGTCTATCATTCGGTTTATTTTTTTTAATTTGCATGAGAGATTTTCTGAAGTTCTTCACAGTGAAAACCTTAAATCTTTATTTCTTTAAAGTATTCCTGCTCTTATTTGCTGAATCTGGCTATTGAGGGGCCAAAAATCTGTACATTAATCAGCTGTTTTAGGGTTACAAATTTTTCATTAGGGTTTTGATTTTCGTGTTATGTACATATTATTTTTTGGGTGATTTCATCATTTCAGGTTGCAGGGTTTCTTAAGCATCCAAGGGTTTATCAAGGCTGTTCTGCTGTCCTGGGATTTTCAGATTTGAGAAAAATTTTACGCCGATTCTATTAATATCAGTTTCTGAGCTCTGCTCTTGTTCATGTTATCATAAATCCATCAAAATCCTTATCTACCCCAGCGTGCTCACCCACGCAGCCAGCATTACGTTTGTTGCATCAGAGATTTTCTACGCAGCTTTTCTCTCTGTTCTGCTTCCACCAAACAGCAGAGAAAGAGAGCAGCATTCCGCAGACCTGCGTCCCTCATTTCCCACGCCTTTCTTTGCCATCATTTCCAGTCAGTCTTTTCCCTCCGCCATCGATCTCAAATCTGCACATACTACAGCCCAAAAAAAAATCGATTTGTTTCTTCTTTGTATACACCTGCACAAACAACTTTGTTGGACAGTGTGATTAGGATACAGCGTTCATAGAATCGGCGGTCTCAGATTTTCGATCTCCACTGAAATTTCGAGTATCTCTGAGCTCAAAATCGATCTGATATATCGTATGACCTCATTCATGTTGGCATTGGGTCACTGGAGCCAAAACGAATCGATTTATCATCAGGTTTTCTCATCCCATTCCCGCTGGCATTCACGTTGGCGTATCAGGTAAATCGAATTTTTGCGTTCTGTGGTCATCTGCGTAGCAAAGGGTTCAATCTTCGGGTCATGTATCGTTTCCGTCTTGCCAGCGTGAGACTGTTGTGTCGTTTTCTCTTTCTGCCTGAAGCTTTGCGTGAGTTATGCGTGCGGATTAGGGTTTCCCTGAGATATTCATTGCCTGTAACGATTTTCAATTTTGGATGCGTTTTGATTTTCCTTTTTCATTTTTATTTACGTAGTTTAGTTCGTTTTCTTTAAATTTTAAATTTTAGTTTTATTAAATCTTTGTTTTATTTTGATGGCATAAAAATAAAAAAGGGAAATGCATTAAGGTTTGTTTGTTAGATTTTAATCATTTAAGTTTTGATTTAATATTTATTTTAGTTTAGGACTTTATATTTTGGATTTTTCAATTAAAAAAAAAAAAAGAAAAAAGAAGGTAATAAAAAAATAAAAGATTCATTTATAAAATCCGTAGGCTATAGAAATAGTTTTTATTTAGATTTTGATTTAGTTTTATAAAAAAATTTGTTTTGTAATAATTAGATTAGATTTTGATAAAGTTTATTTTTTGAATTTAGATTTGATTTTTTAGGTTATGTTAGATTTTAGTTTTAGATTTTTCTTTTTTAGATTTTTATAATATAAAATAAAAAAGGACTTAGGCTTTGTTAGATTAGTTTTATTTCTAGATTTTAATGTTTTAGATTTTAGTTAGAATTACATTTTAAGTTTTTTGTAAAGTTTTATAAATTTTAAAATAAAAAATAAAATAAAAATAAAAATAAAAATAAAGAAATTTCTTTTTCTTTTAAATTTTTGAAAAGTATAAAAAGTTTTGTGGAAATTTTCTTTGTCAGATCCAGTTATTTTTTCGAGAAATTATCATGTTATATCTTTCATGCTGAGATCTAAGTCGGGATACGAATACGATGTCTGGTTAATAATTCATGATTCTCGTGGTGGTTTAAAGCATTTATCTTTTCAAAATTCCCAGTTGCTGGATATCATTTTGGTCATTTTAAAGAGCATTGTGATTTAGTTGATGACAAATGATTGCTGTTCACGGTTTATGTTTCTATATCATCTAACAAGTAATCGTTTTAACCACAATGTCTTAAGGCACTGGTCTGCTAAATTAATCAAATCATTTTAGTGCTTATCTTAATCGTGTCTCGTGTCTCCCAACCAACTGGTCGACAGTTGGTCTCATCATCTCACAGGGACTACCCCCCTTAGCCGCGGGAGACAGGCTTAAACAGAGGGATCAGGGATCAGAGTGACAGCCCCCGGTCTGAGCGTTGTCGTGTCAATCTGCGCAACAACAGGTCTCATCGGCTACTATCGCAAATTTGTCCGCAATTATGGTCGCATTGCTAGACCCCTCACTCACCTTCTCAAGAATTCATTCCTCTGGAATGATGAAACGCAACAGGCATTTATAGCTCTCAAACATGCCATGTGTTCCACTCCCGTATTGGCATTACCCGACCTCACCAAATCTTTTGTGATTGAATGTGATGCTTCAGGTACAGGTATTGGGGTTGTCTTAATGCAAGAAGGTCGACCCTTGGCCTGCACTAGCCAACAACTAAGTGGGACAAATCTAGGACAATCTACCTATGAGAAGGAGATGATGGCCATCTTACATGCAGTGGATACCTGGCGACCATAATTATTGGGGCAGCGTTTCCAAATCCGCACAGACCATCAAAGCCTTAAATTTTTTTGGAGCAACGCCTATCTTCGCCACAACAAAATAAATGGCTAGCCAAAATGTTGGGATATGATTATGAGATAATTTACAAGAAAGGGAACGAAAATGTCATAGCAGATGCTTTATCACGCCAATTTGAGGAGGAAAGCACCCTGCTAACAATCTCTCTTCCCATTCCAAAGTGGATTGAAGAGGCTCGCAAGGAATGGTTTTCACATCCTTTGCTCTCCCAACTTATTAATAAATTGCAGGCAAATCCAAATTCCACAACGGGCTACTCTTGGCAGGATGAGATTCTTCGCTACAAGGACAAAGTAGTGATATCACCAACATCCACCCTCAAAAGTCGCATTTTGACAGAGTTGCACTCATCTCCCACTGCAGGCCATTCAGGCTTTCAGAAGACTTATGCTCACACTCAACATTCATTCTTTTGGATAGGCATGAAAAAAGGACATTCTTACTTTTGTAGCTGAGTGTGATGTGTGTTAGCGCCACAAAGGAGAAACAATCAAATCCCCAGACACATTACAGCCATTGCCCATCCCTGCCTCAATCTAGACGGAGGTTTCTATGGATTTCATTACGGGTCTTCCGAAGTCAGATAACAAGTCAGTCATCATGGTGGTTGTGGACAGACTTTCTAAGTATGCTCATTTTTGCGCCCTACCCTACCCTTTTACACCAGCTTTGGTGGCTCAATCTTTCATGGACCAGATCTTCAAATTGCATGGCATGCCCACTTCCATTGTGTCTGATCGTGACCCGATCTTTACCAGTAACTTTTGGCAGGAACTCTTCAGGCTACACGGTACCCAACTACAACTCAGTGCTTCCTATCATCCCCAAACTAATGGTCAAACTGAAGCAGTCAACAAATGTCTGCAGACCTACCTCAGGTGTTTCACTTCAGAAAAGCAACATCTATGGGTACAGTGGTTACCTCTAGCCGAATGGTGGTATAATACTAACTATCATGCCACCACCAAAATGACTCCATATGAAGCATTTTATGGTCAACTCTCTCCTTCACCTACTTCTTATATCCGGGGATGCTCGAAGGTACAAGCAGTGGATCAACTCCTATAGAACCGTGCAAACATGTTGGCCCACCTCAAAGAGAATCTCCATCAAGCTCAAAATCGCATGAAGCAACAGGCAGACCAACATCGTTCAGAGCGCAAATTTCAAGAAGGGGATCAGGTATTCTTGAGGTTGCAACCATATAAGCAAACATCATTCAAAGACAAGGGTTGTCAGAAATTATCTCCAAAATTCTACGGACTATATCAAATACTTCAGCGCATCGAAGAAGTAGCCTACAAGCTAGCCTTGCCACACACTGCAAAAATCCACCCCGTCTTCCATGTCTCATGCCTCAAGAAATTGGTTGGGAACCATTGCAGAATTAAAACCAGTCTACCGGAATTGGATGAAGAAGGTTCAATCTGGCTCCAACCTGAACAGGTTCTTGACACGCAAGAACGGCACCTGCGCGGCCACACGATCAAGGAAGTCCTCGTCAAGTGGAAAGAAACCTCTCCAGAAGATGCGACGTGGGAACCAGCCACTGCTCTTCGGCAGTTTCCGCTGCTTCAGCCTTGAGGACAAGGCTATTTTTAGGGGGGAGGGCATGTTAGGGTCCAACCCTAACCCCCTTATTTATGTATTAAGGTCAAGTCATAGTTATAGTTAGTTAAAGAGTCAATAAATCCCATATTAATAATTGTAAGCGGTTGACCCGCATTTAAAGAAGGGACCACAGTTAGTTGCAAATGGGTCATGGTATTAGATAGATGGTATTAATAAAAGCCATGGTACTGACCCATGGTATTGCATGTATGAATCCTATATAAAGGATAGAGACTCCCCTTGAGGAGCGTCGTGTCTTATTTTGTAATTGAGCCCAGCTCTATTGGAGGTTGCCCCCTAGAAGAGGCAAGTGAACATTGCTTTCCTTTCTGAATAATAAAATACATGTTATTTCTTATTGTTCTATGTTCTGGGTATATTTCTTCGCATATTTGGTATTCTGGTATCTTCTCGCAGGTCAAGAGCATAACAAAAATTCTCTCCTAAGGGTTACCCACTTGGGTGGGTAACAATCAATGCTCCACAAGGACGCGTCCCCCAAGCTGGAATGCCTAGGGAAACGTTTCCCCACGTCCCACTTTTGGGGAGATGCAGAGGGAAATGTTTCCCCATTGTGGGGGATGAGTCTCCCCAAAAGGGGTGCTTCTGTGCGCACCCCCTCAAAACGGGGATGCCCAAAAGCACCCCATATGAGTTTTAAGGAATTTTGTGTGGGAAATCCTAATATTCAAGCCTATGGCCCTATTGTTGCTATGCAATTCATGGTAATGTTAAATTCTTAGAGTAAAAGTGACATTCTACTTTATCTTTCATTTTCATCCTTTTACTTAAATTTTTAACATTACTATGAAATGACTCGAGATGTTTGAGAATGGTCCCAACCTCATTGCATTTCATATGGAGAAAGTAGAATTTTAGTTCTCATTCAAAATCCAGTAGACTTAACAATTTTTTAGGATTTCAAGATCAGGGGGATTGCAACTTTCCATTGGATTTTGTCATGGACAAAGGTATGGAACTAGTATTTAATAAAGAGCAACAAGCCTCTCTATGTACCTTGATGTTAGTGCCATTGGTTGTCAAACTCCTCTATCATGACCCTACTAAACATGTACCCATCACTCAAACAAAATCTTGACTCGACATGTACGTTTTTTCAATCTTATTTTAATGCTTAAACAGTGATATTGATGATGAAGATCTCAATATAGGTAATGATTTTGATGATATGTAAGTATTTGTTGTAACATGACTTTTTTTTGGATGTTAGAGGCCATCTAGAGCTTTTTTGTTGATGTATTTTCAATTCAAAGATGGATTGCACTCAGTGTTATTTTGGTTACGTGCACCCTTACATGTTATATAAATGAGAACTTTCACTTATTTGTGTATAAATGATTTGGATTCATATGGATGAACATGAATATATATGTTTTTCTTTAAAATTTGAATATTTTAGGTGTTTTTGATTGACTAGCTTTTTGGTCTGGTTTTTAACCGATTTTGATCTAATTTCAACCGATTCTCAGTTCTAATGGTTTTCTGCTTCGATCACTGATTCGGTTCTGATAACTTTGGTATCTATACTATAACCTATTTTGCTTAGTACTAATTGGATTCTAGAATGATGAATGATAAATTTAAATTTTATATAAATTTACATTCTAGAATGATGAATGATAAATTTAAATTTTAAATCAATGTAGATTCTAGAATGATGAATATGGATCAATGTATTTCATTAATGAATCTTGTGGTGTATGGATGAATGATGAGTATGAATGATGTATTTATCAATATGAACAATGAATATGGATTAGTGTATTTCATTATTTAATTGAAGTATGTATGGATCAATATATATATATATGCTTTCATTATTGAATATGAATTTGAATTATATATATATACCCCAAGGTCTCATTGTCCCCCCTAATGTTGATTTGGGCTAGCATCGGATGTGCTCTAGCCAAAAAATTTGCTGGAGAGGCTGGGGCATATGAGATCTTCAATACCCAGAAAGGATTTGGGCAGATTCTAAATAGTTCAGGAGATATTAAAATAATTTTTATTTTTAATGGAGACCCTAAGTCTAAACTTCGGGAAAATAAAATATTAATGTATATTAATATGAATCTAGGTTAGAATGGTCCAAAAGACATGGATCAAGCCAGATCCAATCTTAGCCGTTGATTAGGGACTTAATCTCAGTCGTTGATTTATCAACAAGGAAAGTATAAGAGGAGGCTTGAGAGTCACTTGGAGAACACACTGAGGGAGACCAGTCAGTTCATGGTGGAACCAAATAGGGCTCACTGGGCAACAGCCAAACACGTTTTCAGGTATTTATAGGGAACAATTGATTATGGGCTCTTATACACCAAGGGGAAGGATATCAGGTTGAGTGGTTTTACTGATGCAGATTGTACAGGAAGTTCAGTGGATTGGAAAAGTACCTCTGGGTACTGTTTCAACATTGGATCAGGAATGACCTCCTGGTGCAGTAGGAAACAAAAGTCCGTGGCTCTGAGCTCGTCTGAGGCAGAATATATGGCAGCAAGCACAGCTTCGTGTGATGCCATATGGCTTAGAAAACTGTTGGTAAACCTATTTAGAAGAAATATGGAGGCGACCAAGATCATGTGTGATAATCAGAGTTGCATCAAACTCTCTGAGAATCCAGTATTCCATCATAGGTCGAAGCATATTGATATCCGGTGTCACTTTGTCAGAGATTGTGTCCAATGAGGAGTTGTACAGTTGAGCTACACTCCTACAGCGGAACAAGTGGCAGATATCCTCACCAAGGCCCTTGGAAAGTCAAAATTTGACTACTTCAAGAAAAAGATGGGGATGGTAAAGAACATCTTCCAGAAGTAGTGTGTTAGCAGCACGAATGAAGAGGGAGTTGCAGTGCAGATGCAGTGTTGGGAGAAAGGACCAGTAGTAGCACAGATGCAGAGGGAGTTGCAGTGCAGATGCAGTGTTGAGAGAAAGGACCAGCAGCAGCACGAATGCAGAGAGGTGTCGTACAGATGCAGCAGTGGCAGTAGCAAAGTCATGGGCAGCAGTACAGGTGCAGCAGTGCAGAGGATGTTGGGCAAGGAGGCTTAACATCAGCACAGGGTCCGACGCCAGATGATCAGGGTGATACTCAGTGAGGAGTATTACTAGAGCACAGTCCTCACTAAGAGGGAGTGGTTATTTGGGGTAGCATCGGATGTGCTCTAGCCACGAAATTTGGTGGAGAGGTTGGGGCATATGAGATCTCCAATACCCAGAAAGGATTTGGGCAAATTCTAAACAATTCAGGAGATATTAAAATAATTAATATTTTTAATGCAGACCCTAAGTCTAAACTTAGGGAAAATAAAATATTAATGTATATTAATATGAATCTATGTTAGAATGGTCCAAAAGACATGGATCAAGCCAGATCCAATCTTAGCCATTGATTAGGGACTTAATCTCGGCCGTTGATTTATCAACGAGGAAAGTATAAGAGGAGGCTTGAGGGTCACTTGGAGAACACACTGAGGGAGACCAGTCAGTTCAATTTCTGGAGCGGGGTTTGCTGAGAAATTGAACCAATGGTCTGGAGAGCAGTCAGGAGGCAACAAGTACAGAACAGAGAGACAGGAGATCAGCACAGAGGCAGAAGAGGCAGACGCAGAGCCAGAGGAAGCCACACAGAGGCAGCAGAGACTGCGCAAAGCCAAAAGGGCCTGCATCATCCACGCAGAGGCTGCAGGAGTGACGCAGAAGGCCAGAGAGGCTGCGCAGAGCTTCAGTAGGCTGACGCAAAGGTTAGTAGGGCCTATGCTGGAAATTTGTCTATCTATGGGTAAGCCAGTTTGACACCCTATTGTACTAGAAAATTGTTGAATAATAAAATCCTCCCTTGTTGCACCAGTTTTCTCACATTGGGTTTTTCTGGGGACATTTGTCCAAAATAACTGTGTCAATGTGTGCATATGTTTGTTTCTGTATTACGGTGTGATATCTGCAGCAGTATTTATTTTAATGTTTGTTGAAATAATTTCATGAATAACTTATGATGAAATAAGTAGGAAAAGTAAATCAGTTGTTGCAGTGATAGAATTTTCACACCTAAATTTCCCTAAAATTTGAGGGTACTCCCACACTTCCTCCCTGTGCGTCTCCCCACACCCGCGTCCCTTGGTCCCAGAATCTTGGTAAAACATTAAAAACCCTAATAGGTCATCAAACAAATTAATAATTGATGATAGTATTGTCAATTCAATAAAGCAAACCTTTGATCCTTTCCAATCCATTCTTGTCATGATCTACTTTGGATGACAGCTCCCTAATTGGGAGGCTTTCACAATCCAAAAGTTATTGATGAAGAAGGTGGCGAAACAAATCATTGACTTTGTCCCTATTATATCATTTTGCCTTCCTTAGTCTTGAATATGATTGACTAGATATCCTATTGCATGCTACGCGTCTTTTGAACCTTCAATTACAGAATCGAATCTTCCTCCAACCCCTTAAGTGCAATCACTACAAAATTCTCCAGTAACATAACTACTTGCCCTTCATCCTCCTCACCCAACATAGATGGTTCTATCAGGGGGCTAATTTCCACATTCACTACCAAAGCCATCTACATATATGATGGTAACACATTCAAAAATTATTTTTGCAACCTTGTTCAACAATGTCAAAAGGTCCATAACTTAGTCACTTCAGCTTTTTGGATGTTCCTTGCAATCTTTCCTTACTAACATACAACCAAAAGCGGTCTTCAACTTGCAACTTCTGATATTTCTAATATCGATCATAATGAACCTTATACTAAAGTTACTCCCCAAAACCTACACTTCAAATGTTACAAAGTCCCTTAACCAAGACCATAGGGGAATTTGAGAAGGTTTCCATTGTCACTATTACCCACCCACATGTATGGGTAACGCTAGGGAAAAAGATCCCCTATAATGCACCTTGCTAGCCAGTCGCCCTACCATGATCCCTAGGTAGCCAGCCTCAAATGCCACTCATGCACTCTCTAGACAATGCATTCATTCATCTATTTTGCTCTTCCAATGAAGGTGGTGATATGTTGAGAAGGTATTTTAACGATTTTTCTATTCAAGTGTTTTCATTTAATATTCAAAAGGATCCTAGTATGAATCACAGGTTGAATTTTGATGATATATCTACTGGTTATACACATATTCCCTTGCTTCACATTGGTGGTTATCACTTCCCCCTAGTCCAATGTGACCTTCCTTAGGGCCTTTCTTTCATTATCTAAAGGGGCACAAATAGGAGGCTCTAATGATGGTAGCGTTCCATGTTCGCCATACTTAACATTTGCCATCATTTCCCCTCCTTCATTGTCCCATCATTTGATTGATTGTTTCTATCACTTGTGTTGGTTCACTGTTAACCTTGTCCTATAAGAAGAAGGGGTTGTGTATACTCGAGGTTGATGAAGTTGTAAGAAAAGAAAGAATGTAAGACAAATATCAAAACAAAAAATAATGGCGAGGGACGTAAAGCAAGAAAAAGACAAATTATATCTTGACGTCTACCCCCCTCTCTTATATAACTCCTCGTCCCCAAGAATATCCATGCATATAACGCTTCTCAAAGGAAATAGAACTCTCTATGAACATCCCAGCCCCAATGAAGCAATAACCTACTCATCATTAAAAGGGTTATCTCATTATCAAATGTCAATTAATGAAGCTTGCTAAACAAGCTATGTAAAGAAAAGAATAAGGCAAATATGCGGGTTTTGAAATACGAAGGAGAGGAAGATAACTCAGGAAAGCTAAGCACTTCCTCTACAAAGGCACTCATGGACAATGGTTTCATAGAACCTAGCATAAGACTATGAATCCATTCATGAAAAAAACCTCAACAACTGACACCTATCACATACACCTTGTGAAAATTCAATTACACGAATCACCACTACAGTAACTGATTTATTTTACCTACTTATTCTTCAATAAGTTATTTACGAAATCCCTTCAGTAAATATTAAAATAAATTCTACTATAGATATCACACCATTATATAGAAAGAAATACATGCACAAGAATCAAAACACATCAACACAATAATTTTTGGACAATTGTCCCCGGAAAAACACAATGCGGGAAAACCGGTGTAGCAGAGGATTTTATTAATCAGCTTTTCTTGAGTACAACTAGGGTGCCAAACTGGCTCACCCAACAAAGATAAATTCTTCAGCGCCTCCCTAGGCTCAGCGTCAGTCCAGCTAGCCTCTGTGTAGCTCCCAGAGCCTCTGCATCAGCACTCTGCCTCTCTGTGTCACCCACACAGGCCCTCCAATGACTGCGCAATCCTGCTGCCTCTGCATCTTCCTGAGTGGCTCTGCGTCTGCCTCTCTGATCTCTGCCTGGTCCTCCGGCACTGTCCCTGCCTCTCTGTTACGTACTCACTACCTCTTGCTGCAATCCAGTCTTCTAGTTCGAGTTTCTCAGCAAGCCCCGCTCCAGAAATCGAACTAACTGGTCTCCCTCAGTGTATCTCCAACTGACCCTCAAGTCTTCTCTTATACTTTTCCTGTTGATGAATCAACGGTCGAGATTAAGTCCCTAATCAATGGCTAAGATTAAAATAGACTTGATCTTCGTCTCTTAGAAGCTTCTCATCCTGATCTTTATTAATACCCATTAATATTTTTATTTTCCTAGGTTTAGACTTAGGAATCCTTTCAAAATATTAATTATTTTAATAACTCTTCATCCGGATGGAATTTTCCAAAACGATTTCTGGGTCTTGGAGATCTCATGTGCTTTAGCCTCTCCACCAATTTTCATGGCTAGAGCACATCCGATGCTACCCCAAATCAACACTCCCTCTTAGCGAGGAATGTGCTCTAGTAATACTCCACCACTGAGCATCACCCTAATTATACGGCACTGGTTCTTGTGCTGATGTTTGGCCTTCCTACCCAACATCCTCTGCATTGTTGCATCCTGTACTGTTGCCCATGGCTCTAACACTGCCACTGCCACTGCTACATTTGTACTGCAACTCTCTCTGCATTCGTGTTGTTGTTGGTCCTTCCTCCCAACACCGCATCTGCACTACAACTCCCTCTGCATCCGTGGTGTTGTTGTTCCTTCTTTCCAACACTGCATCTGCATTGCAACATCATACCCATTTCTGCTACTGAAATGGATTCTTTATCATCCCTATCTTCTCCCTGAAATAAGCAAACTTTGTTCTTCCAAGAGCCTTGGTAAGGATGTTTGCCACCTGTTCTCCTGTAGGAGTGTGGCTCAACTCAACTGTACAGCTCCTCGTTGGACACAGTCCCTGACAAAGTGACACCCAATATCAATGTGCTTTGACCAATCATGAAATACTAGATTCTCAGAGAGCTTGATGCAACTCTGATTATCATACATGATTCTGGTCGCTTCCATCCTTCTTCTGAATAGGTTCACAAGCAGTTTTCTAATCCATATGGCTTCGCACGAAGCTGTGCTAGCGGCCATCTATTCTGCTTCAGCTAAGCTCAAAGCTACGGATTTTTGTTTCCTACTGCAGTAGGAGGTCATTCTCGATCCAATGTTGAAATAGTACCCAAAGTTACTTTTCCGATCCACTGAACTTTCAGCCCAATCTGCATCAGTAAATCCACTCAATCTGATATCCTTACTCCTGGTGTACAAGAGTCCATAGTCGATTGTTCCCTTTATATATCTGAGAACATGTTTGGTTGTTGCCCAATGCACCCTCTTCGATTCCACCATGAACTGACTGAGGGTGTTAACAGCATAACAAATGTCTGGCCTGGTATTGAGCAAATACATTAGCAACCCTACGAGCTGCGTGTATAAGGTGGGATCAACATCCTTATCTTCTAATGCATCAATTTTCTTCCAGTTGGTGATCATTGGAGTAGCCATAGGCCTACAGTCCTGCATCCTGTATCTCTTCAGAATTTCTGTAGCATATATCCCTTGTCCAAGGAAGATCTCCCCCTTCTGCTGCCAAACTTCCAACCACAGGAAATAGTGCATCTGCCCCAAATCCTTCATGTCGAATTTTGTGGCTAGATTCTTCTTGCAGTCCTTGATGAGCCTGGATGATCATGTCAGGAAGAGATCATCCACATATAATACTAGGATTAGAGGCTCATTCTCTACAACCAGATAGTAGAGATTTGGATCTCCGTCACTCTTGACGAACCCCATCTTTTGCAAGTAGCCATCAATTTGACCATACCATGCTCTAGGTCCTTG
The DNA here is from genome assembly GCA_031772625.1 of Pinus tabuliformis. Lineage (NCBI taxonomy): Eukaryota > Viridiplantae > Streptophyta > Pinopsida > Pinales > Pinaceae > Pinus > Pinus tabuliformis. The sequence continues at coordinate 1,358,504,379 of CM062805.1, forward strand.
TTTGAGCCCATACAAGGGTTTCTTTAATCTGCATACACGAGACTTCTTCTCATCTATCTCAAAGCCTTTTGGTTGTTCAATGTATACTTTCTCTTCTATTACCTTGTTCAAGAATGTCGTTTTGACATCCATCTTATGAATCTCCCATCCCATCTGAGTTGCAAGAGATATCATGGTTCTAATAGATGTATACCTGGCTACTGGGGCGAAGGTCTCTTCATAGTCAATTCCTTCCTTCTGAGCATACCCCTTAGCCACAAACCTGGCTTTTTATTTTTCCACATTGTCATCTGCAGAGTATTTAATCTTGTAGATCCATCTTGAACCTACCATCGATATGTCTTGAGGCCTAGGCACTACTTCCCAAACATCGTTCACCATTATAGAGTTGTATTCCTCTACCATCGCATCCATCCAAACTTGATGTTGAGCAGCCTCCTAAAACTAGAAGGCTCCCCATCCTGAGCTACTAAGGCTTGATATCTATCTGTTTGTTTTCGCTCCCTTTTATTGTTTCTCAGTGCAACGATGAAATCTTCTGCATAATGCAGAATCGGTCGAAGCTCCCGGCTCGTTCTTCCTCTAGTAGCAGGTGCATCTGTTATCTCCTCCTCTTCCTGTGATTCTTCTTGTTCTGAGGGAGAATTCTTAGCTTCCGTTGGTTGAAGTGGTTTGACCAACGGCTCATCTTTTGACTACTCCCTGGAACGCATTTCTCGAGATTTTCTGAAGACCCTATCTTCCATAAACTTCACATCTCGTCAAACTACTACCTTCCTGCTCCCTGGAAGATAGATTCTATATGCCTTAGCATTCTCGTTATATCCCACTAGATATCCTTTCTCTGCAGCTTGATCTAACTTCTTCCTTTTCTCCTCGGGTATACGACAATATGTTAAACTCCCAAATATCCTAAAATGGCTGACTTCAGGTGTCTTCCCGGTGAAGACTTTCTTTGGAGTAATCTTGCCCAATGCCCTATGAGGAGTTCTATTTTAGACATAGACTGTCGTGTTGCATGCTTCTGCCCATAGGAATTTTGGCATATCCTGATCATACATCATGGCCCTAGTTGCTTCCACGATAGTCCTGTTCTTCCTCTCTACTACTCCATTCTGCTCTGGATTGTAAGGAGCTGTCCACTCTCTTCTGATGCCCTCCCTAATGCAAAAATCAGTGAAGTCCTTATCGACATATTCTCCACCATTGTCTGAGCACAAAACTTTTATTTTCTTCCCTGTTAGATTCTCCACTAGAGCCTTGAACTCTTTGAATCAACAGAAAACCTCATCCTTGGTTTTCAAAAAATAAATCCAAGTTTTCTTGGAGTGGTCATCAATGAAGGTGACGAAGTACTTGGCACCACTAAAAGCTATAATGGACATTGATCCACAGATATCTGAGTGTATCAATCTTAGTACACTCTTGGCCCTATTTTTACTTCTAGGAAATGTTGCTTTCGCATACTTGCCCAGATGACATCCTCTGCATACATAATCTCGTTCGGTACTGAGATCTGGAACTCCTGTTACAGTTTTCTTGAGAATTCTCAGAGCCCCATGGTGCAAATGTCCCATTCTTTTGTGCCATAATTCATTCAAATCCTTGTCTCCATTACTGCCTATCAGTGCCATTGGTGACTCTAGCTGTAACCTGTACAACCTGTTACTTATGATTCCGATCTGCACTTTCTTTTTCCAACTCAGGTGTTTGACGTATACTTTCTCCTTAATGAAGAAAATGGCATAGCCCTTACCTTGAAGTTGTGATATGGAAAGTAAGTTCATCCCCAGTCCTGGCACATGCAGCACATTGGTAGCACGGAACCGCTCTCCCGTTTCTGTTTGAAAACCTATGGTACCCTCCCTACTGGAGTACACTTTGCCTTATTCCCCATGGTGATATGAAAATTCATCCTTTCCTCCTGATAATCTGAGAAACATTCCCGGATTCCTATCATATGCCAGGAGGCTCCATTGTCTATATACCATACCTATGATGATGCAGAGCTTGTCACACAAGCAACTTCTTCTTCCAATCTGGAAGCGAACATAGAGAAATCGAAATTATTATTTCTTGTGCAAGTTTTTGAAAATTTGCACGAGTCTCCTGACGTAGATGCCTCTATACCATGATCTCGACTCATAAATGATTTTCCCTTCCTGTCTATGATTTCTTGCTCTGATACCACGTGAAAATTCGATTACCCAAATCACCACTGCAGCAACTGATTTATTTTACCTACTTATTCTTCAATAAGTTATTTACGAAATCCCTTCAATAAATATTAAAATAAATTCTAATGCAAATATCACACCATTATACAGAAAGAAATACATGCACAAGAATCAAAACACATCAACACAGTAATTTTTGGACAATTGTCCTCGGAAAAACCCAATGCGGGAAAACCAGTGCAGCAGAGGAGGATTTTATTAATCAGCGTTTCTTGAGTACAACTAGGGTGCCAAACTGGCTCACCCAACAAAGATAAATTCTTTGGCGCCTCCCCTAGGCTCAGCGTTAGTCCAGCTAGCCTCTGTGCAGCTCCCAAACCCTCTGCGTCAGCACTCTGCCTCTCTGCATCAGCACTTGGCCTCTCTGCATCACCCACGCAGGCCCTCCAGTGACTGCGCAGTCCTGCTGCCTCTGCGTCTTCCTAAGTGGCTTTGCGTCTGCCTCTCTGATCTCTTTCTGGTCCTCCGCCACTGTCCCTGCCTCTCTGTTACGTACTCGCTACATCTTGCTGCAATCCAGTCTTCTAGTTCAATTTTCTCAGCAAACCCTCTTCCAGAAATCAAACTGATTGGTCTCCCTCAGTGTATCTCCAACTGACCCTCAAGTGTTCTCTTATACTTTTCTTGTAGATGAATCAACGGCCGAGATTAAGTCCCTAATCAACGGCTAAGATTAAAATAGACTTGATCTTCGTCTCTTAGAAGCTTCTCATCCTTATCTTTATTAATACCTATTAATATTTTTATTTTCCTAAGTTTAGACTTGGGAACCCTTTAAAAATATTAATTATTTTAATAACTCTTCATCTGGATGGAATTTTCCAAAATGATTTCTGGGTCTTGGAGACCTCATGTACTTTAGCCTCTCCACCAATTTTCATGGCTAGAGCACATCCGATGCTACCCCAAATCAACACACCTATCTTTTGAAAGGGCCAGCCTAGGAATTGTTCATCCCCTTAGGGTTGGAAGCACCTAATAGGGCCACGTAATAACCCTCCCATACTTGAGCATGGTAACTTGTATGAAGAAATTTGATGGCTTGAACATTTAAAATAGCCCACTTTGATACTCTTTATGGTTCTTGCACCCATGATGTTGGTCTCACTTGATTCTTTGAATATGTGTGATATACATTACTTCTAGCTATAGCCTACATCCCTTGAGGGATTGTATGACACTTCTCCAACAGTTCAGAGAGGACATCTAACCATTGTGAGGATGACACACAACACTTTGATAGAGGATGTTGATGACACCCTCTCCCACCTATATAACATTGGGCATTATCTATCAGAGCTAGGATGTTACCTCGAGAGAAGATGTACCCTTGTGATGGTAGGACAAGCCCAGGCTAGCATTGCACCTACTTGATGGGTGTTACCTTGCTCTTGAGGATGATGATGATGCTATTTGATGCTTTGGATGATGACATGGGTACCTTTATGAATGACATTGGGCTTGAGGATGTTTGCTTCATGATTAGGCATCCATTTGATGAGGATACATGACTTTTAGGATGAGATGCAACACTTGGAGCCATTTATTGGACATTTCATTGAGAGACACACCTTCTGGGGGATGACATCACCCATGGAGGACATCTACCTCACACATGTGGGTTAATGAGGCAAAATTCCATGTTATTTGGTTGATATAGCTATCTTTGGGGGTTGGCTTGTGACCCATCCATCTTGTAATTACAGATTACTATTATTTTAGGGCTTTTCAAATAAATTTAGGGAAAATCGACCTAGGAGCTCCTATATAAATAGGAGGTTGATTCACCCCAGGATTCATTGTTACACTTGGACAAGAATTCACACTTGCACATTGTCTTTTCTCTCTTACACAATATGGAGCACTAGCTAAGCGAATTGTTCTTAGCAAATATTTTCATGAATGCTTCTCTCTCTTGGTTGATTATTAGTGAATCTTTAATGATATGTGCTATGCAAATGTAAGCTATATTCTTCCATCTTGTTCTTGTTAATGAATTAGGGTTTCTTAAAATTTCCACTAAGATTTTGTTGATGTTTTATGGCTCTAGAATCTCCTTGTACAAGATTTTCAACAAGTTTCTCTTGAGGGCCTAGGTTTAGATCCCTCCCTTTGAATCGCCAAAAAGATAGGAGGATGCTAGGGTTAACAAAATGAAGGACACTAGTTTGTCTCCTCTTGATCTCCTTGAAACCACAACCATCTCTTTTCTTCCAGAGATTTTTACTCCTAGACCCCAATAGCCCTAGATTGAGAAAGGCACCAGTCTTATCTCTTGTGCCAATTCTTTAAAACCTTATATATTTTCTTATTTTATTTGTTCTATGGTAATTTAGGGTTTCTTTACAGCAAAATCATACATTTCAGCATTATTTGTGGCTTTGTTTGCAATTGATTGGCAAAGCAAGATTATGAATTTACATTCACTTTTCAGCCATAATTTAGGGCTGACATCTAGGTTTTACTGTGCTGTTATATTTATTTATAACACAGGATATTTGTCGTAATTTACTCACTCATTACTCATTTCTTAGCACTAATTTTATGTTTCTTTTTTATAGATTTTGGGCTTTTTCTTATTGTTGTTATAAACAAATTGTTTGCTGCATTTTTTGGTTTAAAAACCCTAGTTTATGACAGCCAAGTATAGTTTCTTTGTTGTTTGTGTTTGGGAACTTATTTGAGCCTCTATTGGTTGACCAAAGACCCTAGGTTGAGCCATAGGAGCCCTTGAACTCACATTATTGGAATTATACTCTAATTCACCCAAAACCCTAATTGTGATATCCTTACTCCTAGGTAAATCTTGTTGAACCAATTCAAGAGAGCATGTATTTAAACCTTGCCATTCTATTCTTATCATGATCTGTTTTGGATCACTTCTTCATCCAACAGCAAGCACTTGGAGCCGTGAGACTCTTTTCCATGCACCCTATCCCAAAGCATTGTATTTCTCTTCAATGTAGAAATAGTTGAAATAGTAGCGCTTAGAGCTTATATATTAGCTTTGCTGCTTTTACATGAATGGCCTCCCAAAATTAGCTTTGCTTTATGCTTATATAAGAGTGGCCTCCCACTCCCACTATTTATTGTTGCTTATGCACTAGGCAACCCCATTAACCTACTTTGGTCATGTGTTGGACATTGATAAAATTCTTTGATCTTCTCCTTATATTTTTTCTTCCAAGGAAAACACCTAGCATAAACTCCCCTTCCAGTATTTCCCCATGATATATGGAAGCTTAATGGGGTAAATCGTTGGCCCTAATTATGAAGCCTAACCTCAAGGGGACCAAGAAATTCAAACTCATGACCTCCCCAACATTGGAGAAGAGATATAACATCTTGCTCATGATCGCTTCTGCCACCCCTTGAGGCTTTATCTTATACTTATCTGATCTCAGTCTATAATTGTGTTTTGTAATCATTATAGTTTGTGCTTTATAGAGACACCTTTCACTAGTAATGATGGCATAAAAGGGGACCTCATCAGCCAATTGAGCATGGTTTAAGGCACAGTTTGGTGGCACTATTATGATGACATCCTCTAACCCTTGAAAGAATAAAACAATTTCCAAATGTCGAAGATGGGATTTAGATAGCCAATCCTATCCTTTCCCATACTTGAGAAAGAAGATTAATTTAGCATGGTATCATCCTTTATTTTTTACCCAAAGTAATGTCCTTACCCACCAAAAAGACTGGTATGTAATATGTGAGTATGCAAGATACAGATAAAAATGAGAAATTCTAACAAAAACAAGCATTCATCTATGAATTAATTGTAGATAACATTGATTACATGTAAAGAAATAAAAGATATGACTACTATAATCTATCTATGAATGCACTACGTACAGCATTTGTATATCCAACAACTGCGACAATAGGAAGGCCACGACCATGTCCACTGCCATGCCTCTTACGTGCTGCCCGCTGCAAGGCTCGTGTCCTATGCACTTCTTGTAGTTCTGATAATAGTTGAATCCTCCTCTCATGAATCCTATAGAATGAAGAAATAAGCATGGTTTAGAAATTTGCAAATTATATCTAGAAGCATATGAAAAAAAAAAGATAAAGCACTTAATTATGGGTAAGTATCAATAGAAAATCTATAATAATAGGCCATAAAAGCATAAATTGTAAATCAATAAAAATCATTAATAATGGTTAAGATTCAATGAAGAGATTTTATGACAACCTGAACCTGTCGTCATAGCTACCAATAGAATATCAACATACTTATTGTCTTGAGACTATGTTACCTTTAGTGAATATCAACATACTTTGTATTAAGTCTTGAGACTATGTTACCTTTAGTGAATATTAGGCTCATACCCTATGAAGATATAAGAGCCTTCTTTTCTGTGCCTGTAAACCTAAATCTTCATCAATTTTCTTAGCCAGTGCGCACCATTTACCTTTTTCTACAATTTCTCCTCATTTCACTGGTGGCCTTTGATACGGTTATATACATGTTTATGAGGTTGTCCTATTGTTGTATCCTTCTTTACTTCATTTTACCCTAGCTTTAGCTTTGGCATTTTCTAGGAGTTATGTTTGCGCTCCCACATTGTTCTCGTACTGGATGTATCCTTCAGTCCCATTGACTTACTTTTGTCGTCATTTGTTGGACATTAATAAAATTATCTTTATCTTTATCTAATTCACTTTTTATGCATTTCTTCAGAAATACAGTTTGATATATGCATCAAGATTATTCTCCAGTAAATTTCAAGCTTCCAAGAGAAATCTGAATGAAACCGAGCACTCTCCTTGACTTTAATGGCACTTTTTGACAACCTTAAGTTGAATTTGCTATTGTAATTGCATCCTTGTCAATTTTTCCTTCTGGACCAAAATATAGAATCTATCGATAAAGTGGTGTTCAAGAATATTTCAAATAAATTTATTAAATATATAGAGGAATACAAAAGTAAAATAATATAGAAAACAGAATAAGGAAGCCTTAATTATAGGACCCTGGGATGGATTGATCAAAGATGATTCATAATGTGATCTAGCATATATTACAAATTTACAATTTAAATTAATGATTAATCATGTCAAAATTCCAGGATCACACATCCATATAGGTAATGGTGGAGGAATAAAGAATAACTATGTTATCAAAATTGAAGTGATACATCTTACACAGTGTATCATCTCTTGCATTACAAATTTATATCACCCTAAGTATAAAAAAAGTAAACCAAGAACAAAAATGAAAATCGAAGAGAGAGACTCTCCTTAGATAATAAAATTTAGTAAGTACATGTCTTTTATAATAAGGGAATGACAAAAACCCTAAGTTCATAAAACCTAGATGCATGAACCCTAAAATGACAAATATTAGTAAACATTAATACAACACTAAAGCATGATTTAGGCTAAGTACACAAGTGACTTTATTAATATGCCTATGTCTATAGTCTAGATGACCATCATTAACTAAATAACTCTAACATCCCCCCTTAATGGTCATTCTAGAGAGCACACAAAGTTTGTCTCTAAATTTTACAAATATATATGGGCCAAAAGACTCGGTGACACTATCTACAGTCTAGTCTTGAGTTGGGCAATATTTCATCCTAACTTATCCACCTACAAGTTGTTGAAAGAAATGGTAGATCAATATGTTTCGTATGTACATGGAACAAAAAATACAATAAAATAACATAAGATAATTTTATTAATGTCCAACAAATGACCGCAAAAGGTTCTTTTCCAACTTGAGAACTCCCTAGTTATCACCAAAAAATGTGGCAAGCTCATACTGATGAACATGGAAATCTACAGTCATTCTTCTAACCCAAACCAATTCAAATAGCTATCACACGCATGCCTCATATGCATGCTAATATCCCTATGCTCCCTTTAATTCGAGATGGACCATTACAGACACCCCTCCTTCAGGAAACTTCATCTCGAAGTTATGGTTTATATAGTAAATTAGTAATTATTTAACTATTAATATAATCACATAAGGATTACGTCCCGTGATTAAATTTTCATTTAATGTGAAGACACTTTAAAAATCTGTGTTTTGAACATTTATAGGTTTACAACTTTAATAGTCATGCCTTGCCCCAATCGAGTTCCCAAACTATTCTAAAATCAACCTATCCTTCCTAATCTCTTCTGCTCCCATCCTATCCGTCCTCTATCGGGATATGCCATGGCGTCAGCTATACTAATCTAACCATTCATAAACCTCAATGGTGACATCGTCGACTATATCAACCTAATTTCCCAGTAGGTATCCGGTAGTTATCATCACACATCTAGGGGAGCGTGACTCGCACAGTCCTCCCATGACTCCAGGTTTTGGAGGATAAACAGTGGGCAACACCGCCACCCCTCCTTGTAGGACCAGGGTCAACACCCTACTATTCTTGGATTTTTTCCATCACGTGGTTGGTTTGGTAATGATACTATCTACAATGTAAACACTTGTCCACACATTATAACATTTGCATCAATATTTTTGAAGCCAATTGTATTCAATAATAGTTTTTGTGCATTCCAAATATGTTGCTATCTACGATATTGATCTTTGTGTTCATATAACGTATTTGGCTATGTCTAGCCCATATATCTGTAAGTTAGTTTTCATATTAAGTAGACAGATGTAGTCATTCTCTTATTTTCCTCTCACCATTCATGTTGATACGTAGAATAAAAATTATAGACATCACATCCATAACATAATTCATAATTCATATTAGTATCATGTACCAGCAACGTTAAGCAAATAACATACCTCATGTTGGTATCCATGTACCATCAATGTTAAGCAAATAATTTTAAATCTTATAGAATAGTTCCAAACGTTAGTTTAAGTATCCAGCCAAAATAAAGTAAAGATATACAAAATAAGGTTTTATGTCAAAATCAAAACTAGTCGGGCTATTTCTGGCATATGGTCTCTATGTCTTCCCAGGTAGCCGATCCAGCATGATACTTGTCCCACTGGACCTTAACTTGGTCTATCAAGCAATTCATGAGTTGTCGAACCCTACATTCCAGTGTACGTAATGGTTCGACCGAAGCGGTTCACTCGTCCGATACCTGCAGTTCCTTCCATTAAAGGTTATGTGATTTGTCAATTATACAATGTCTTAGTACAGATACATGTAAAACATGTGAACTTTATGCAAGTAGGGTGGTAGTACAAGACGACAGGCGACAAGTTCAACTTTTTCCAGAACTTTAAATGGTCCAATAAACCGGGGCAACAATTTTGTTCCTTTTCCAAACTGGATAGTGTTTTTGTTTGGTCTAATGTGGATGAAAACCTAATCCCCTACTTCATAATTCCTATATGTCATGTAAGTATCAGCATAAGTTTTTTGTCTATCTTGTGCCTCCTTTAACCGTTGTCTAATTTGTTTTACCTTTTCTTCCATCTCTTAAATTAATTATGGTTTCACTATCACTCGATCCTCTAACCTATCCCAACTTAACAGTGTTCTGCAAGGTCTGTCATATAATGCTTCAAATGGAGGCATTCCGATTAAACAATGGGAACTATTATTGTATTCAAATTCAACCAAGGGCAAGTACTTTTCCCAGTGTGTTTGTTGATCCATAAAGTATATCCTCAACATATCTTCTATTACTTGGCTCACCCCTTTTGTCTGTCCATTAGTCTCAGGATGATAAGTTGCACTTAAATTTAGTTGAGTTCCAAAGGCTAACTGCATACAAATCCAGAACCTTGAAGTAAATCGTGTATCCCTATCTAATATGATCTTCTTAGGAACTCCATGAAATCTAATGATTTCATTTATAGATGCTCTAGCTATGCCAAAGTATCTCTTACGAGAATCAAATGAGTGTTTTTCGTTAGTTTATCCACCACAACTAGAATGGCATTGCGCCTTTGTGGGGTAAGAGGTAGGCCGACGATAAAATCCATAGAAATTACTTTCCATTTGGTCATAGAAATGTCGTGAGGTTGCAGGAGACCTGTTGGGTGATGATGGTCATCCTTCACTTACTGACATTCAAGACAATTTGCAACAAATTGGACAATATCGCGCTTCATTCCTGCCCAGAAGAAGAGTTTCCTTGTATCAGCATACATTTTCTTTACACCAGGATGTGCACAATACAGTGCCCTGTGGATTTCCTTAAGGATGGTGTTTCAGATATCTCCACTATCAAGGATATACATCCTTCAATGGAATCGTAACAGCCCATCATCTTCTAGTTCATATCCCTCAAACTTAGGTTCTTTTGGGCCTTTACTATCAAGCCTAGCTCTTACTTTTAAATACCAACAATCTTCCAAGAGATGTTCTAGCACTCGCTCTCTCAAGTCTACCTTGATAGGTATAAGGGAAAAGATCCTTGGTCTTCTACTTGTTAGAGGCAAAGGTGTGCAGCAATCAAATAAACAATATACACAGCAAATAACCATACACAGGAGACAGCAGATTAACGTGGTTCACCCAACCAATCTGGGCTACGTCCACCAAACATAGGCATCGGCAATCTTTATTATCAAACAGGAGATTACAAAATAATCAATTTCCTCACAAACTCTCACCCAAAAAACAATCCGTATGGATACCTGTTTTATAGCTAGGAGAATCTAACTGCCTCATAAATCCTCTCACATCAAATATAGGATGCATTAACTCTCTCCCAACAACCTGGAGCTAATCTAGCAACAAATTCCTATTGTTGTCACACATTAGAGATTTTTGCCTATTTTGTGAAACAGAAAATCTCAACAATCTCCACCTTGACAACAATTAGCCTGATACCCTGTTTGTTTATTATTTTTATCTTTTCTGCAAGCCAAGAGAAGCCAAACACCAATGTAGCTTCTCTAACAAAACTGGTTTCGTGAACATGTCTGCACAATTCTCCTTTGTATGCACCTTTTCAAGAGAGACTCCCCTTTCAATGATAACCTGTCTTACAAAATGGTACTTGATCGGTATATGCTTTGATTTACTATGATAGGCCGGATTCTTAGCCAAATGTATTGCACTTTGACTGTCACAAAATAACTTGATGTTGTCCTGCAGCCTACCAAACTCACCAAACAAACCTTTCAACCAAACCGCTTCTTTGCAAGCATGAGAAGCAGCAATGTATTCTGCTTCAGTAGTGGATAAAGCAACAATATTCTGCAACTTTGACATCCAACTAATTGCTCCACCTGCAAGAGTAAAGACATACCCTGATGTTGACCTTCTCTTATCCAAATCACCTGCAAAATCGCAATCAACATATCCGCAAACAAATTCATTACTCTTATTGTAAGTGATACAATAACTACTTGTGCCTCTCAAATACCGAAGCACCCATTTCACTGTTGACCAGTGTTCTTTACCCGGATCTGCCATATACCTGCTAACAACCCCAACTGCATGTGAAATATCTGGTTGCTTACACACCATCACATACATTAAACACCCTACTACATTAGCATATGGAATTCGAGACATAAATTCCTTTTCTTCATCTGAATTAGGACATAAACTCGAAGAAAGCTTGAAATGGTAAGCGAAAGGGACTGACACAGGCTTCACATTATTCATACCAAACCTCAAAAGTATTTTCTCAATATACTTTTGTTGTGATAGCCATAGCTTACCATTGCTCCTGTCTCTGAAAAATCTCCATGCCCAAAATCTGTCTTGCTGCTCCTAGATCTTTCATATCAAATGTCCTTGCCATCTGAGCCTTCAACCTGTTGATTTCTTCTATGCTTTTGCTTGCTAAAAGCATATCGTCAACATACAATACTAAGATAATGAATATGCCATTATTAAATTGCTTAAAATAAACACAATGATAATATTCACTTCTAACATATTTCTGACTCAACATGAAAGAATCGAACTTCTTATACCACTGCCGAGGCGACTGCTTCAGGCCATATAATGACTTCTTGAGCCTGCAGACAAATTTCTCATTGCGATGTTGAACAAACCCTTCTGGTTGTTCCATATAAATTTCGTCATCTAAGTCTCCATGTAGAAATGCAGTCTTAACATCTAACTGCTGCAACTCTAAATCAAGCAAAGCCACTAATGCTAACACAATTCTAATTGAAACTATTTTAACAACTGGTGAAAAAATCTCATGAAAGTCAATGCCGGCTTTCTGAGAAAACCCTTTTGCAACCAGCCTCGCTTTGTACCTGTCTTCCATATCATTCACACCCCGTTTCAGCTTGAAAACCCATTTACACCCCACAGTTTTCCTGTCTTTCGGAAGCTCAACCAGATCCCATGTGCCATTCTTACCTAAGGCCATCATTTCGTCCTTCATGGCTGCTTTCCACTTATCACTTTTCGAACCTTCTATTGCTTCCTGATAGCACAGAGGTTCATCGTCATTAGTAGTAAATGCAACTGAAGTAACATAATCATCATACCTTCTCGGTGGCCGTTTGATTCTTGTCGACCGCCTTAAGGATGTTTCTGGCGCTTCCTCGATTGGTTGTCTACCATCTGTAGGAACTTCTTGACGATCAGTATCTGAGACCTGTTCATGATCTATACCTGAACCCTGTTCATGTTCTGATTCTGAAACCTGTTCATGACTAGTATCTGAACTATGGTCATCATGACTATCATTAGAAATGCTATCAAACTGAATGTGCTGAAAGTCGGATACATCATCCTGTTTCAATCTACTATCTACATCTAACTGTACAAGAGAGGATTCATTAAACTTTACATCTCTGTTGATTATGATTTTGCGGGTAGTAGGATCCCACAATCTATATCCCTTTGTTCCAACACCATACCCAACAAAGATATACCTTATAGACTTTGGATCTAATTTAGTTCGTTGATGTTTAGGCACTAGAGCATATGCATCACAACCAAACACTCTGAGTTTAGAATAGTCACAAGGGTGACCTTTCCATACCTCTTGGGGAATCTTGCAGCCTATCGCCATCGATGGAGATCGATTTATCACATAACAAGTTGTTGCCACCGCTTCCGTCCACAACTCCTTTTGCAACCCAGCGTTACTCAGCATACTCCTTGCTCTCTCTAGAAGAGTCCTATTCATGCATTCAGCAACTCCATTTTGCTGAGGAGTATAAATCGTGGTCTTATGTCTCTCGATCCCTGCATCCTTGCAATAGCTGTCAAACTCCTTGGAAGTAAACTCACCACCATTGTCAGTTCTTAAACATTTTATTGTTCTACCAGTGTTGTTTTCTACCAATGCTCTAAACTGCTTGAAAACTGAAAAAACATCAGACTTCCTTTTCAACATGTAGACCCACACTTTCCTAGAAAAGTCATCAATAAATGATACAAAATAAGACGAGCCACCATATGAGGTTGTAGGGGCTGGTCCCCAAACATCTGAATGGATATAGTCAAGTATTCCTTTACTAGTATGTTTGCCTGTTTTAAACTTTTGTTTACTTTGTTTTCCAAACAGACAATGCTTACAAAAATCTAACTTTCCAGACTTTAGATTTGGAAGTAACTTGCGATCAGCCAAAATTTTTAACCCTCTTTCACTCATATGCCCCAATCTTTGATGCCATAAGTGAATGGAACTACTGTCATGTTCAGACACCGTAGACACATGATCTGACCCTGTACTTCCTTCTAACTGAAATAGATTTCCTACCTTCTTAGCTTTCATAACTAGTAAAATACCTTTGTAAATTTTCATTACTCCACCTTGAATTACAGTTTTATATCCATTTGAATCAAGTGCTCCTAATGAAATCAATTTTTTCCTTAAATCTGGTACATGCCTCACATCAGTTAACATTTTAGTTGTCCCATCAAACATTTGCAGTTGTATACTCCCAATTCCCACAATATTACATGTTACATCATTACCCATGTACACAACACCATCATCAATTGATTTATATGTCTTAAACCAGTCTTTATGAATACACATGTGGTTTGATGCACCGGAATCTAACAACCAATGTTTACCATGATTTGACACATTAACTAATAATAATTCATCACTCATACCTGAACCTGATGCCGAACCTGTATCTATCGTATTTGCCTCCTTCTTCTCTGTCGAAGAATCTGCTTTAGAAGTTTGCTGTTGTCGCTTCCAGCAGTCCTTTAAATGTCCTGATTTGCCACAAAACCAACACTTTACCTTACTTTTCTTCCCTTTTGACTTTGAACGTGAATCGCTCGGCCTACTAGAGCGTCTTTCTTTCGAACGACCTCTAACCATCATAGCTTCTGATGTAGAGGTTTCTGAATGCGACCTTCTCCTTGTTTCTTCCGATAATAAAGATGCAACTACATCATCAAACTCAATAGTTTCTGATGAACTAAGACTTATAGAAGTAACAAAATGATCCCATGACTCGGGCAACGAGCACAATAAAGTAATAGCTTTATCCTTGGATTGAATTTTTACTTCTATACTTTGTAATTGCACCAGAAGAGTATTAAAAGCATTTAAATGATCAGCAATCGATGTACCTTCCTTCATTCGCAAACTATACAACTGTCGCTTCAGGAGAATCCTATTGGTTAAGGATTTGGTCATGTACAGTTTCTCCAGTTTCGTCCACAAACCAGCAGCTGTTGTCTCCGACACGATATTAAACAGGACATCATCCGCCAGACACAGTCGAATAGCACTTATTGCTCTTTCATCCATCTCGGCCCACTCATTATCTGTGATGTTGTAAGGCTGTTTGGATTTTCCCAACAACGCCTTTGCCACACCATGTTGGACAAGCAAATCGTACATCTTCACCTTCCAGATCTCGAAATTATTTTTGCCATTAAACTTCTCAATTTCAAACCGGGCACTCTGAGTTTTCGCCATTTTGTATCAACCAAAAAACACAATAATCTCCAAAACCAACTATTAAATAAAAGAAGTTAATCTCAAAAAACGCCTATGCCTTACTGCCTTTGTATTCATGAACTCTCAAACAAGTTGAGTCGAATCTATCAATTTCAAGACTGAGGTTATTGTATGGTAATAGATTCAGCAATTTAAATTTGACTCAACAGTAATACGATTATGCCATATATATAATGTTGCCAACATTTATAATTACGCATCAGCACAAATTTGAGGCGAACCAGTTATCATACGCACCAGTTATCACACGCAATCATGCGCACCAGTTATCACACGCAACCATACGCACCAGTTATCACACGCAATCATACGCACCAACAGCACCAGCACGCAATGAATAAACCAGCAATTCAGCAGCACCAGCACGCAATGAATAAACCAGCCCTCACGCACACGCAGGTCCACACAGGTCTCCACGCAGGTTTAGAAAATACCTTCCACTGCACCATTCAACGCACCAGTACTCCGGGACTCCACGCAGCAAAGGGACATGGCCAGCACGCAATACCACCGCACCACCAGCAATCAACTCCACGCAGGTTGTCTGGTCTGTTGGCCTCCACGCATCCGCAGTTGGTTTACGCCCAACGCACCAACAATCACAGCAATCAATTGAACATACGCACCAGCAAGCACATACGCACCAGTGTATACTGATTTGATTTGCCCAGCGTAATACCTCCACGCACCAGCGCTCCAGCAACACACCACCAGCAATCAACTGCGCACCAGCAGGTAAGGGAGTATGCGCTCCACCTCCATGCAAGCTTCTGCAGGCTCACACGACGCCTCCAACATGCTCTGATACCATTTGTTAGAGGCAAAGGTGTGCAGCAAACAAATAAACAATATACACAGCAAATAACCATACACAGGAGACAGCAGATTAACGTGGTTCACCCAACCAATCTGGGCTACGTCCACCAAACATAGGCATCGGCAATCTTTATTATCAAACAGGAGATTACAAAATAATCAATTTCCTCACAAACTCTCACCCAAAAAACAATCTGTATGGATACCTGTTTTATAGCTAGGAGAATCTAACTGCCTCATAAATCCTCTCACATCAAATATAGGATGCATTAACTCTCTCCCAACAACCTGGAGCTAATCTAGCAACAATTTCCTATTGTTGTCACACATTAGAGATTTTTGCCTATTTTGTGAAACAGAAAATCTCAACACTACTTAGAGAATCTGTCACTACATTCTCCTTCCCATTAACGTACGAAATTCCAAAGTCATACTCACTTAAGAATTCACTCCATCACCTTTGCCTAGCATTCAAGTCTCTTTGGGTAAATAAGTATTGCAAACTTTGGCGGTCACTTTTGAACACAAAGCTTCTCCCTACCAGGTAGTGTCTCCATATCTTTAAAGCTAGTATTACAGTGGCCAACTCTAAATCATGTGTGGCATAGATTTTTTCATGAGGCTTCAACTTCCTTGAGGCATACACTATTACTCCTTTGTCTTGCATTAATATTGCACCTGATCCTTGCTTGGATACATTGATACATATAGTAAAGTCTTTGTCCATGTCAGGTACTCACAAGAGACTAGTGCAGTGGTCAATAATCTTTTAAGCTCAAAGAATGCAATGCGACATTCCTCGGTCCACTCGTACCTAACTCTTTTACACTGAAGGGTTGTGATAGGCTTTGCAATTTTTGAGAACCCTTCTACAAACCTTCGATAGTATCCAGTTAAACCCATAAAACTTCGCACTTCATGCGCATTCTTCATTATCGGCCACTCCATGATTGCTTTTACCTTCTCAGGATCTACTGAGATCCCTTAACCAAATATAATATGACCTAAATAATGAATCTTCTTTTGAAAGAAGGAACACTTAGATAGCTTTCCATATATTTGATGCTCCCTGAGGCAAGAAAATACTATTCGCAAATGTTCTTCATGCTCCTCATTTTTGGAATAGATGACAATATCATCTAAGAAGACTTGTACAAAGTGGTCGAGATACTTGCAAAAAACACTATTCATAAGATTCATGAATATTGTTGGTGCATTGGTCAATCTGAATGGTACCACCATGAACTTGTAATGCCCGAAGCATGTTCAAAATGTAGCCTTAGAAATATCACTATCCTTAATTCTTAATTGATGATAACCTTAATGTAAATCGATGTTTGAAAAAACCGAAGCCCCTTTCATTTGGTCAAAGAGGTCATCAATTTGGGGCATTGGATACCTGTTCTTTACTGTAGCTCAGTTTAAGTCTTGATAGTCTATGCATAGCCGCAATAAACTGTTGAAGATACAAGGGCTTGTATGTATATTAGGATTCTTCTTGACTTGGTAACAATTTGTGAAGCACTTTTATAATTATCTTAGCTTGATCTTCTTCTTATTATTAGTGTGTGTGTTTCATCAAACTGCTACCAAAAACATAAAGACAAGAACACAGATGTTGGCTCTCTGCCAGGGCCAAAACCTCTCTCTCTTAGAGAGGAAAACCCGTTGGTAAGTTTCTCTTATTGAAGCTTCTTATTGATCAATGCCAAACCCAAGTCAATTCCTTCCTCCTTTCGACGTGATATCTCTTTTGATCCCTTGACTAAGATGTCCTCCAAGCACAAGTCAAGTCCTTCCTCCTTTCTGCACTTTGTTCTCCGGCACTTAGTCTTCCTTCTTCCAGCATTGTGCTCCCCAGCACTTTGACCTTCTTCGTTCCTTATCTAGAGACAGACCTTGTATATGTGAGCTTCTAGATGACATGTTCCTTCTTCAATTATTGGTGATGTCCTTTGCTTACGGAAACACCTTTTTCTTGCTCTAATGAAATACTTCTTGAGATATATATGCAAACTGATATGACTGTACAGTAGCCCTAAATTCTCGCACGTGTGATAGGTTAGCTTGTAGTTTAGGCTCTTTTTATCTTCGCTTGAGAGAGGGACTTCTTCGCTTGAGTGAGAGGCCTTGTAGGCCTAAGATCTAGCCCAAACAAAGATGGATACTTGACTGTTATGTTACTGTTGTTATACCCGCATACAGTCCTCCTTTTTCTTCGCACGTGTGACTATTTCTAGCCCTAGAAATAGTCCAGAACTTCGCTCTTCTTCCCTTCTTCTTCGCTGCACTTGGAGACCCTTAGACTTTCCTTTTGGTACCCTTTACTCGTCCTCTATCTCGCTGATTTCAGAGATGATTATCTTCTACGTTGAGGAGGTCTAATGGCTCCTTATATAGGAGTCTGTCTCCTTCTTTTGAGCCGACTTGAGGCTGACTTGTTTATTTCTTCACCATTTTGCTGCTTGAAGGCTTTCGTTGCAAGGAGATGACTTTGACTTTGCTTGGAGGTATTCCTTTTGACTCTAATACAATCATATACATAAGGTATTACATAAATACATTGATCTTTTGACTTCCTCGAAGCACTTAAACATGTGATTAACCTACTTCAATGAGCAAGAAACACATTGACAAATAATATAAAAATAATTTTTCTTTTCTTGAATAAATATAGATGTCAAAATTACATTTATGAAGACCGAACCTAGTTACACTTCCTTCAACAGGAACCATCCTTCTTAACAAAAATTATAGGAGCACCCCAAGGTGAAATATTGGGTCGGATGTGTCCTATGTCCAATAGTTCCTTTAGCTGAATTTGTAACTCATGAAGTTTTGGAACCTTTTGTAGGGCATTTTAGAGATTGGTCTATACTAGATTTTAATTCTATTGTGAGGTCAAGCTCCCTTTTAGGAGGTAATCCTAGTAGTTCCTTTGGAAACACATCCGAAAATTCGGATAACACTAGATATTGCTCTAGGAATGGCCCTTTTTCTTTGCATACTTCTTTTACTGCATATACCTGACAACCTTTTCTTAGGCAACGCTTCTTTTGCATTGTTGAGATGAAGCATAAAGATGCCTTCCTCTTAGTGCCCTAGATTTGGATTGACTCTCCTTCGTCATTTATGAAGAGAATTATTTTTCCATAATAGTCTACACAAGCTTAATGAGCTTCTAACCAATCAATCCCTATGACGAGGTCATAAGTTCCTAGGGCTGTGACATATACTTTTAACTTAGTCGAACAGACCCCTAGATTAACTTTGCATTCCTCAACACTTAATTCTACGAATTGAAGTTCCCCTTAAGCAATTTCTACGTGTCTAAAATCGTTTTGCTTGCAGGCTGCCAACCCACATTTATCTAATGCATATGAAGAAATGAAACTATCAGTAGCACCAGTATCGAATAAGATTTTGAGTCTTATGCCATTAATAGTACCTGAGGATTCCACTACAATGGACTGATGTTTTGCCTAGTTGTTGTTGACAACTGCATGGATTATATGGTTGCCTTTGGTATTTAATGATGGCTTTTTTCCTTCCCCATGTATCACACGTGATGAAGCCTGTGGGAAATCATGTTGAAAATTAGGTCCTCCACATCCTCAACAATTAACCTGGGGTTATCCCCTTGTGTCATACTGTGAGTTTCTAGAAGAAGAGCTTCATCCTCTTATGTTGCTTCCTCTCGTGCTTCTTCCTCTATTATTAGTTCCTCGAGAATTCCACTAACTTACATTAGATCTTGACGATTTTGCAGATATAGCATTAGCTGCCATGGGAGCTCTTGCTCCTACTCCTCTTAGAGTAAATCTATTACCATAAAGGGGTGGTCTCGAATTACTCCCACTAAAGAAGTTTCGAGGAATCTTCCCTAGAAATCCTGGCTATGGGGGTCCTGTCGGCCTAATATCTCTTTTCATCCCTAAATGCTCCTCTACATAGCGGGCACATTCAACTGCCTCTGCTACTGATGATGGCCTCCACATTCTAACCATGGCCCTGATTCAAGGATTTAATCCATACACGAAATGCTCAACTTGACGTTCATCAGTATCTAGATAAGGAACGTATTTTACGAGTTCCATAAACCTCATTTCATATTCTTCCACTATTTTGTTACTTTGGACTAACATGTGAAAAGCTCTGCTTGTTGCTCTTGAAAGTAGGGTGGCAAGTACTTTGCAAGGAATCTTTTCTCAAACAATTCCTAAGGAACCTTGTCCGATGTGAGATGCAATTTCTTTTCTAGATTTCCCTAGCAAATCAAAGCACTTTCCCTTAGCTGAAATATATCGATCTTTGCCTTAAAGGTAGAAGAATATTCTCTTAGCGTGAAACACCTTGTCATTCCTTCCAGTGATGCTTCAGCACATTCTCCGGCTTGCCCTCCTGAAAATTTTGGAAGCTTAATCTTTTGTAGCTCCCTAGAAATATCCTTCTGTGATTATCTATAATCTAAACCTTTGGACCCCTATGGATTTCCTCCCTCAAGGTGAGGTCGCTCTTCCTTGGTACTGGTTGTCGGCAGCCCTTTTAGTGTTTCCAGGATTGCTTCTAATGAGCGCATTATAATGGTTAGTTCAGGGGTCGAAGCAGTTGGTGTTGATGATGGTACTCGTGGTGGTGATGGTGATGGCAACACTGCCAAGGGGCGTCGTCGTTCATATGTCTTTACCATCGCAGCTTTCCCCTGGTCACAAAATATGATTATGAGTATCCGAGGTGCTATTTAAATTAGCAAATACAACTTCGTAAATTCAAGCTCACATGCAAGTATAGATTTTCTGCTATTATTAACTACAGGCAGGTCTTATTGATCCTAAGGTCAAGCAGGGTGGTATCATTGCCTCCTTGTCCTAAATTGAAAGAAAATTCTAATATGCAACAATGCATAACGATACTTATCCTGCTATGTCGATCTTTACAGTTCATCAAGGGGTGTCTAAGCCATAGTATATGTATTCATAATCAGCTCTTATAATATTGTTGTGCTCTAACCAAGGTCATAAAGACACACCAAAAAAAAAAAAGTTAAAATGAGATAAAACTGCTAGACATCACCATGGCGAAGACCAAATATGAAGGGTAAGCATTGAATGCATATATTATTCACATGATATACATTTTATAAAACATTGGAGTGACCGTTGGATTCCACATTCCAAGTTCTCTTGGACTCCCTTTGACTACTCACATTCCACACCAACCCTTAGAGGATTAGGTTTCCAACATTCCCCCCTTAATCCGAAGGGGTGTGTATGAGTCCAAGAAGAGAGTTGTAGTAGAAAATGTGTAAAAATGCATGGCAACACTAGGATGAATGTGCTCTCTAAAATGTTGGTATAAGGTGATGGTTTAAGGATGACCACCAACACTGGAAGGCTTAGTGCAGTTCCCAGAACACTTCCAAATCTGGCACGAAGTTGGAGTCTTCTGGTAGAGGAAGTGCTCATAATGCTTTGAAGAGGGAGACCTTCAACCTGGAAATGGGAGGTCTGCAGGTTGCATAAAAAGGGAGAACCGCAACCTAAAAAAGGTCTCAACCCCGCATAGATGGTTTAAGGCTGACCACCAACCAAAGGCATGCTCAAGGGCATATTTATCTCTGGCTACAACTCTGAATCTGATATGGCAAGTTGTGGCTCAGGCTCACTTGATGTGGCTTTGAAACTTGTATATGACCATCACTTCCCCCCTGTCAGATACAATGTGAGAAGATGGAGAAAATTCAACTGCAAGATTGTTTAATACTCTAGAACAAGTTCTAACATATGACTAAAATATCTTCTTAGCTATTGAATCCCATTGCCAAGAAGTGATCCATCGAAGATGAATCTTTGTTCTTGCAGGAGGCTTATTTTTGAAGCATCTGTTTGAAGAATGAGTGGTTTTATGATAGTGCTCACATGGATGAAGATCAAAACAGTGCTCTTTCATATGGCCAACTCTGTCACGATGTTGGCATTTAATAATCTGTTGTGGCTGTTGTGGTTGTTGTGGAAGAGGATTAAAATCTGGAATAGCTAAAGATGAACTGTCATAAAAAAAATCCAACACTCTGAAACTGGATAGGCTTTGAGTAATCTGGAATATGAAAGGACACATCCTTGTCATATTCAAGACTGGCTTTGTTTCTGTTATTGACAAGCTCTTCCCAAGGTCTCATGATGGGGTTGGGAAGTGCATGTTGAACTTCTGCTTTTGCATTCAAATCTGCTCTTACACTAG